>CM035630.1:67532053-68782053 GCA_020496765.1 Gossypium stocksii
ACTTGGTTAAGTGGGCCTTTAAGGAAAAGTTAGTAAATTAAGACACAAAGAGGCTCTTAGTAAAGTGGCAATGTGGCGCCACTAAGCTCCAAAAAAAGTGGCGTGTGGACTGAGTGCTAGGGCCAAGGTTCTAGTTGCAAGGTAAGCAGATAATACTTTAAATTTTTGGTCATGTGGATAGGGGCATTCGGCTAGGGTTTTAGGGGTTGCAATTTTGGCAAATAAAGGGAGGTTGTGTCGTTTGTGTGAATAGTCATTAGGCTAAGTTCTAATATCTTTTTTTGTCTTGCCAAATTAGGGTTTTGCAACTTAGGGTTTTCTACTTTTGTTCTATTATCCTATTAGTGTACCAAAAAGCCGAAATGCAAGAAAATTTCTCCTCTTGTGCCGATTTGCCATAACTGAACCTATTCTTCTCTTCTCCTCTCCTCATTCATTCTTTTTCTTCTTCTTTTCTTCTCAAGCTGAAACATCCTCATCAGTCTACTCATCTCTTCTTTCATTCTGTTTTTCTTTCATTCCTATTCTCTTCTAATTCTCCATAGCCGAATACACATAAAAGCTGAAATCCCGAAAGCTTATTTTTGGGCCGATTTGTCTGTAGCCAAATCCTCCTACTTTCTTCTTCTCCTTGGCCGAAGTTCACATCCTCAAAACCCCTAACCTCTGTTGACACCACCACTTCAAATCCATAACCTCAAATTATCTTCTTCTTCTTCTCATCAAAAGCCGAAATCATCATATTCATAGGGACTTAGTAGCCGAATCCTTCGATCTTTAAGACTCATTCTTTGCTAGTGTTTTGGGGTTGCATTAGATCTGAGTAGGAACAAAAGTGGAATCATTTTGGTTGAGAGAACCTATGGTAAGTACTCAACATCTCTGATTCTATTCTTTATTTCTGGATTTAGAAAAGCCGAAATCCCTATGGGCATAGGGAGGCTGTCGATTTGGGGCTTGAGGCCATAAAGGTTTTAACAATCGATTTATTTTGGTGTTAGTGTGATCTAGAGGCTACTGATTGAGGGATTGGACAAGTGGAACGACTAGATCTAGATCTAGTCACTAATTTCGGCAAAGGTAAGATCTCAAGGGCCTTAGGTGATGATGGCCGATTATGGTAGGTAATATTATATTGGTTATCATTGGATTTTGAATCTGATATGTTAAGTGACCGATTGTAGGACACTCTGTGGGAGATCATGGTAGCATTCGTCACAAATTAGGTGTGTATCGAACATCCTTCTGTAGTCTAAATTGGCAAAAGCCGAAAAGCTAAAATGCCAAAATTCTGGCAATTTGTGGGCTTGTGAGCGTGCGAGCGCTCGTAAGTCGATTGGAAATAGTGGGATCTGTAATAAAAATTGGTAAGATGGATGAGTGCACGATTTCGTGTACCTCGGTAAGTTTGGGCGTCGATAGGCTAAATTCAGGCCCAATGGGCTTATGGGCCCATAGGGGTATAGATAAGTGGTAAGTTTGTTTTGGTAGACTGTAGGTCTAAAACTGTTAAAACTGGTGAATCTGTAACACCCCTATCAAGTAACCGTCGCTGGAAATAGGACGAGGCATTACCGGAATTTAGAAAAGCGATCAAAATAGTAAAATTTTGAACATTTTCTAGAATATAAGATCATTCATAAACCTAAATGCTAGACACAAATAATAACCAAATTTAAATTCTTATAACAAAAGTATAAGCTCCTTAGGTGTTATACTCACATGGCGTTAACGTTTACAATTTCAAATTGTCAAACACTTTAATCTATTTTATACATGCCATACAAATTCCAAAACATAACAGTACCGACACGATAGATAGTGATAGTGTGACGAGTTGCTGATGACCCCTGAGCAGATGGCCAGAATCGGTAATCTATAAAACAGAGAAATGTAACAACAGAGTAAGCTTTCAAAAGCTTAGTAAGTCTTTAGTAAAACAATTAACTTTACTGAATTAAACATATTTATTTCGTACACAAAATCTAAGTGAAACCTCATCTGGCCGAATAGGCCTAACAGCCATTACGTATATTTTAAATTGGCATTTCTTTGACCTTGAGTGTGATATCACAAATATATCTTCATCCAATATCAAAATAACATTCATTTATTCTATTCAATAAAGTGAATCTATAACTCCATAATGAACTAAAATTTCAATAATCACATCATGTATACTTTCATAAATATAGATCCTACAGTGGCAAATTATAATTATACTCAACTTCATACACTTTTCTATGGTTGTATCCACTCCCATGCTAATATCGAAAATGGCCGAATATTCACAAGTACAAAAGCACACTTAGCATACAATTTCACTTGACTTCGAATTCATATAACATAGGAAAATCACTATCTGCATATAACTTCAGACATTGGCTGAGTGTATCTTTGTCATATAGAAATTCTTAATACTTATTCACATATATGCACTTCACTACACATTTGTGATTCAATCCATTACGAACTCGATTATAGGTACAGGATACATACCTGTCAACTTATGTGTTGAACCATTTCAAATATCATTTTATCGCAAAATCTCAGTCTTAGATTTTTATCAAGTTACCTGACATTCATCAACTAGGCTCTAAACCCGAATTCCTCACCAGCATTTCACCTGCTCAACAGTCACGTACTCCTCGTCTCCATATAACAATTCGCATAACTTGAACATCAATTTCAACCACATAAGGCTCATACTAAATCCATAATTTATATATTTAAGACACATCACATTATATACTCTTAATTCGAAATGAGCATTTGTGCTATGACACCCATGAATAATCCATTTTCATTATCCCATATTCGACAGTAACACAGATACGATACATAACTCAAAAAGCTTACCACAAAATTTATCAATCGGTACACACTCAATACCCCATCTCTCCCATTAAATTATTTTGGCCACAATCGGATTATACTATCAAATCCAACCCTCATTCCATACTTGTTCCCATTAAATTTTGTGTATCACATACATCATAATTTCCTCTAAGCACATTCGCTACTTTATTAGGTTACATACAGCAACATTATGTTATGTTCATATGACAGATGTTATTTCATTTCTTTCATAATTTAAACATAACATCATAAATGCCATCATTTAGAAAAGTCATTGTCTTTAACCTATATACATAATTCATATTCATTCCAAAGTCACATTACAAAACCCACTTAGAGTTTTCATGTGCCATTCGGTCTTAACACAAACTAGCTTTTCACTTCACATATTATAGATTTTATTCTTGTTCCCCATCACATTTAAACTTGTACACATATCTAATATGTATTCCGCATTCCATATGAGTATATAATTCGGCAAAGTACTTATATAAAATGCAAGATATTTAGTAACAAAGTATAGCATGACACTTTCATAATTATTTATATTTAAATACTTAAATAGTTACTTTTCAAACACGCGTATAGCCGAAACATATGTATATGAATATAAGATTATCCATCATTGGGAGAAAGTATACATACATAATTCACTCTTCTCACATACCCTTTTTGCACTTCATATTCTCATATCCATTCGGCACTTTCACTGTATGTGATCAAATATCTCATTCGACAACACATTCAGATATCACATAAAGAACATATCAATTGACATTCATCCATGCCATCCCAAACAATTTCTCCAAATTAATACTATTTCAAATTTTCAATATATAAATAATAGCTTAAAGACTTACCTCAACGATTTCGTACAATTGATTTTGATTACTCGACCAATTTTGCTTTACCTCAATCCGACTCTGTTTCCTTTTGCTCTTGAGCTTTCAATTAAACAAATTTTAATTTATTACTAATTATTTATTTAAACCTTTTTACATACCAATATAATCGGCTCTCACACAAGGATAATTTCTTAAATAAAGTCACACATACCGAAACTTCATTTCAATCCAAATTGAATTACATTCAATTTATCATATATATATATTTTAATTAACAATACATTCGGCACATACTAGCATACACATAATCTTCCATACAAGCTAGTATTTTAGCATGGTACAAGTTCAACCAAATGTTTACAATAAAATTTCAAGGCATGTGCATAAGTCCTATACATATATACTTATATTTACCCGAAAAAAAAAACACCATCCTTTAAAACATCTAACAACTTCTTCCTTAGGATATGCATCTTAACCGAATGCTTCTCCAAGGTTCTCCTAAACATTTCAAATCAAATTCTAAATACTCAAAACCGAATTTCCTAAGCTCTATTTACAAAAGTCTTTCATAAATTAAATCTATATGCAAGTAGCTAAATTCCTTAATTTTCCTCCACTATAGATCACTAACTAACCATCCAAACTAAATCCATTTGCCCCAATGGACACAACCGAATGTTCCATTGGCTTAATAAGTCACACAACTAAAGATTAACCAACCCATTTCATCCTTATAACAACATTATGAAAATTTACTTAAAAAAAACATATCAAATTTCTTAGCAAATTCCCAATTCCCAATTCGGCAATTCATGGGTGAAAATTACTCACTCATTATCTATTTCTAAGCTTTCATTGAATCCCCATGATAACATGTATAATTTAGCAAAATCATCTACTAACTCCCCTTTTTTAACAAAACATGGACAACATCACTATTCTACTCCAAATAGCCGAATGCACGATAGAACACCCAACTCAAAATTCGACAATTCAAATTAACAAAATTCCCAAACTAACAAAATTTCTTTATTCAAACAAATTAGCCGAATACAACTTATTCCTTTACTATCATTATAGAAATTTCATGTATCACAAAAACTGGAATAATTACTGGAATACCCCTTATGGGTGAGAAATTACTATTTTACCCCTAGGTGTAAAATGACCATTATACCCCTAGGGCTAAATCTGACTGAGATGCATGTTTTACTGTTTCTGTTCACTACATGATTATCTGCTGCATGGGACTGGGTTATTGATGGAGGAAGTACTGAAAATGGCTTGACCACGTACTGGAGGCTTTGCCTCATTTTACTGTTATCTGAGCAGCTATGCTGCAATTGTGGAGTGTAAGGCTGAGTGGGTTGAGTTATTCCCCACATGGAGTGTAGGGCTGGTACGGGTAGAGTGTAGTAGATGAACATAGGCTGGGTTCGGGCTTGCATAGATGCTTGATATCTATTCTGTTACTACAATGGGCCTTTGAGCCGTACTGTTATCTGAAAAAGGCTAAGGCCCAGTTTACTGTATCGGATGGGGCTTCGGCCCAGTTATTAGTGAGACTGGTTTAGGCTTAGACCCAGTGGGCCTGAGCTGATATGGGCTTCGGATGGGCTTTCGTTACACACTGAGTTTCCAAACTCACCCCTTTTTTTTCCTTCCATCCATGCAGGTGAGCCCTAGACTAGCGGACTTGGAGCTGGGAGGGATTCAGAGTGGCCACATGGACTGCAATTAATTAATTAAGTTTTATTTTATTTTATTTTATTTTCATATTTATTTTAAATTATTTTCATTATGTTTTTGGGTTGTAATAAGGCCGCTTTAATTATTTTGGTTTTTCAACTTTTTATTTATACTATACTTCTAATGCTATGAACAAAGCTGTGTAAGTTATCTTAAAAATCATTCAAACGTTTTTTAAAAATAATCACGCGTTTCAAACAAGTAACAAAGTCAAATTTTATAAATATTTTAAACTGGTAGTGAATAGGACGTTCACCAATAAACCAGGATTTCCTCTTGAAACTTTAATATCAGTTTTATAAAGCTCGCCCTAATCTTAGTAGCTAGGTAACATGGTTAGTTGTAGGTTATGTGACACACCAGACTTGGCCGTAACGTCTGGACTAGGTTTGGGGTGTTACATTTAGTGGCATCAGAGCTCAGTTGCAACAACTCGGTTGTGGATCGGGTCCAAAAAGTTTTCGAAAATTTTAAAATTTAAAGAATGGTATTTTTGGAAATCAATTTTAGGGAAATTTAGGAAACCCTTTTCAAACTCATTTTCTTCAAATATACATGTTTTAAGGTTTGATTTAAAAAGGTTGAAGTTTTTTTGGGTTTCTGAAATCTGATAACTGAAGAGGTGGCACACTGAATCCCCGGCACCAAGTCTGTAAATATTTCTATTTCTTATACTGTACTATACTGAGACATCACTGTAGATAGAACTGAGACCCTATTATGAAACTGTAGATAGGGTAGTGCTGAAAACTGTAAGACTGAGACAGTAAGAAAACTAAAAACCCTAGAAGACTAAGACTGTAGCTAGGCTATGAAATCGCGAAACCCACTCTAAAACTCTATTTGTACATAATACATTCTGTAATAAACAACTGAAATATTAAACTAATATCATAAAATTTGTAATCAGATAAGACGTTATGAGTACGAGGGCTGCTCGTGGATGAGGCTGTGGACGTCGCTGAGGTAGTGTTCAAGCTGAGTCTTCATTTTCAGAACACTTGCCAGCTGAGGGGGCACGACCACCACCGGTAGCCAAAAATGGGTCGTATGATCGGGCCGCAGGGGATGATGCCTTGTCACAGGCAATGTTAAGAGTACTGGAAAGGAATGCTGGAGCTAATGTCGGGCCAGTGAATAGGGGATCTATTTCTGAGCGACTCCGGGCTAACGGAGTAGAGGTTTTTAGGGGCATATCTGGAGGAGCCCCAAATGTAGGTGAGTATTGGTTGGAAGCTATGGAACGGATTATGGATGACCTGGATTGCTCGGCAGAGAAAAAGCTAAAAGGTGCAGTGTCTCTGCTGCAAGACGAGGCGTATCAATGGTGGATCACTGTGAGGGAGAGTACCCCAACTGAGCGGGTAACTTGGGAACTGTGTAACACCCCAAACCTGGCCCAGACGTTACAGCCAAGTCCAGTGTGTCACATCACCTATACCTAACCACGTGACCTAGTTACTAATCTTGGGGTGAATTTGGTAAAACCGTTGTTGGAGTTTTTAAGAGAAATTCCCGATTAAATATATTGGTGTCAATTTTATAAAGATTTACATTGTTGTTCATTTTCCTCATGTGATGAGTTTTGAAACCGTTGAATTAATTTTGAGGAAAAACTCGCGCAGATATTTTCTAATCAACTTTAAGTAATGTAAAAATTAATAGTTAAAAACCCATAGGAAAATAAATTTAGCAGCCTTATTACAAACCCAAATAAAAATAATAATATAGAAAGAAATAGGTAATAAATAAAATAAAGAATCTCATAAAAACCAGTATTTGGTTTCCGTGGCCACTCTGAATCCCACCCAGCTCCAAGTCCTCTGTCTAGGGCTCACCTGCAGGTATGAAAAGAAGAGGGGTGAGTTTGGTAAACTCAGTGTGTGAAGAATCCCATCCAGAGCCCAAATCAGCTCAGGCCCACTGGGCCTAAGCCCTAATCCAACTCAATATTAACTGGGCGAAGCCTTTCGTATATCGGTATTGGGCCTTAGCCCCTTTCAGATACAATATCACTAGGCCAAAGCCTTTCATATATCAGTAAATAGTATAGCCCAAAGGCCCCATTTCAATAATAAATCATGAATGCATGCAAAAAAAACCCATATTAATCTGTGGGGAAGCTACTCAACCTACCCAACTGCTACACTCCACCCGTACCAACCAACACACCATGTGGGGAGAACTACTTAACCCATCCAACTGCTACTTTCCACTGGCAGCATAGTTGCTTTATTATATAACATGAAGCCTAGCCTCTTTTGGTAACTAGGGCAAAGCCCTTTTTGATAACATGGGGCAAAGCCCTTTTTGGTAAACTAGGGCAAAGCCCTTTTTGGTAAACTGGGGCAAAGCCCTTTAGCACTTCCTCCATTCATATAAATCCCAACCCCATGCATTAAATGATCATGATATGGTATATAATAAACGTAATTGATAAAGCATGCAGATCATTCTAATTTAACCCTAGGGGTATAGCAGTCATTTTACACCTAGGGGTATAACTGTAATTTCTCACTTTTGTGGTATTTTAGTAATTATTCCACTTATTTCAGGGTTTTCTTCCTAATTTAGTCACTATTAACCCTACTTTCGTCACTGTACATTATTTAACTCGTTTTAACCACTTTTAGTCACTAGGCCTTAAAACCCCTCATGGGCCCTACAGTGTCTTTTTAGCGATTTAAGCCCATTTAGTCCAAAACTTACAATTAATTATTAATGTAACCCATTTTAAGCCTACTGTCTATTAGAATACATGTATCGCTCATTTTTACCCATATGGGCCCGTAAGCCCATTGGGCCTATATTCAGCCCATCAAGGCCCAACTTACCAAAATGCACGAAATTGCGCACTTAGCCCTTTTGTCACTTGCGATTACTAACCCTACCATCTATTGAGTATTCGCATACTCTCAACTCCATAAACTATCGTCCTTTCGGTCACTTTTTCAGTCAGTTTTTCGGTCATTATGGCCTTTGCCGAATCGAACTAAAGAAGGGTTCGATACATACCTGTTTGACGATTTCACTGGTAAGATCTCCTCCAAAACGATCCTACAATCGATTAGACCACATTAACATCTAAAACCAAATCGTACACTTACCCCTATTTCAATACACACATTCAGCCACCCTTTAATAATGGCCTCAAACACTTACCTTTGTCAAAGTAGGGATTAGATCTAGATCTAGTCGTTCCCGCTTGTCTAAGCCTTCAACCAAACGTCTTTAGAACACAATAATACCAAAAGAAACCATTTGTTAGTGACTCTTAGAGCCCCATGCCCAAATCAGCAATCTCCCTAGATTTTAGGGACTTCGGCTTTTACTAAACTGCAAAATACTTATAGATCTGAGTCGATAAACACTTACCACTGATTTCTCTTTGGTTTCTACGTAGATCTGATATAGATCTATCCCCTAAACTCCAGCAGAACCTGAATCTTTGAGATCTAAAGTCTCGGCTAAGAACCTCCAAAGAAATGGCATTTTCATCTTTTGACCGGTGTAGAAGGTGACGATTTGAGGCTGTAGATTTGGGTGATGTTGTCGACAAAGGTAGGGATTTAATGGATGAAAGAATCGGCCACCACAGATGAAAAGAATGGGGAGAATTTGGCTAAAAGAAATCGGCAGGAAAAGGCAGTTTTAGGGATTTTGGTTCTTTTGACAATTGGCTATGGTAGTTTTTAGAAGGTTGGAATTGGAAGAAAAGATGAATAAGGTGGTAAGGAGGTTTCGGCTAGATAAGATAGCAAAAAGAAAAGAAAAAGAATGGAGAAGAAGGAAGCAAAAGAGAAATCAGCACAGAGAGTATGAAACTTGCGTTTTCAGCCACTAAGTGAAACTAAGAGGAGAATAGAATTAAGGTGGCTAACCCTAACTGTCAGTACAAAAGAAAAGGAAGCAAAGTTGCCCTAATTTCCACTTAAACAATCGGCCCACACTCCCCTAAAGCTCTTGCCGAAATTTTACTTAAATGAGCACATGCCCAGCACATGCCTAAAAAGTAAAACAATAGTACGCTTCCCATGCAACTTAAACTCTGGACCCTTATTCTTCTTCCCAGGCATCACTTTTTTAAGAACTTAGTGGCGTCTCCTTGCCACTTTACCAAGGCCCTATTTGTGTCATGTTTTACGAAGTTTTTCTTAAAAGCCCACTTGACCAGGTCCCCTTTCACTAAAAATTCAATCTCGATTTTTTTACCGGGTTTTAATCTAAGCTTGGGCCTTCTAAAGGCCCACTAACAATCTTAAACATATTTCCAACAATCAAACACCCACAATTCCAAAATTCCACCAAAAGCACAAAACTCAAAAATTCTCAAAAATCAAGGCGTTACAAACTGTTTAAGACGTCTTTCAAGGGAAAGTACATCAGAGCGAGTTATGTGGATGCAAGTAGAAAGGAATTTTTGAACCTAACCTAGGGCAATAAATCCATTGCTGAGTATGAGGTAGAATTTCTGAGATTGAGTCGTTATGCCAGCGAGATAGTTTCTACTGAGTACGGGCGTAGTGTTCATTTCGAGGATGGCCTTAGCGATGAGCTAAGGGTGTTGATAGTTTCACACAGGGAGCATGATTTTGCTGCATTGGTGGAGAAGGCTAAGATAGCCGAGGAGTTAAAGCGAACTGAACGACAGAACCGTGATAAGGATCGGAACCGCTTTAGGAGGGATACTGGACCATCTGGAGCTGCGAATAGAAATTCCAAGAGAGCTAGTATGGAGGAACCGGCCTAAGCAGTTTCGGTGAATATAGTTAGACCGTAGCCTTGTGAGGATTGTGGTAGAGTGCATCTAGGAGAATGCTGGAAGCGTACTGAGGCATGTCTCCGATGTGGGTCCAAAGAGCATAGGATCAAGGACTGTCCGCGGAGGCCAGCTCAAACTCAAGTTGCAGAACAGAGGGTTGCTCAACCTGTGCGAGGTGGACCGCTACCGCCAAGGGCCGTGGACAAGGTAGAGGTGGCAATGGAAATAGACGTGGACGTGGAGCGCCTAGCAAGGGTACTGTAATGCTGAGGCTTGTCAGCCAGCGTTGGTATATGCTATTCGATGCCGAGAGGAGGGTGATGCACCTGACGTCATAACTGGTACGTTTTTGATCTCTAGCATGCCACACACTGCTTTGATAGACGTGGGTTCTACTCATTCGTATGTAGCATGTGACATTTCTGGGTCGTTGGGTGTGCACTCTAAGGAAACTGTGAGTGGGGTAACTATGGTAAGTCCACTGGGTCACTCGATTAGGGTAGATAAACTCTTTAGGGAGGTGCCTTTAGAGACTCAAGGTAGGATCTTCACTGGAGTCTTAATGGAGCTACCATTAGGAGGTGCCTTTATTTATACTATACTTCTGATGCTATGAACAAAGCTGTGCAAGTTTTCTTAAAATTCATTCAAACGTTTATCAAAAACAATCACGCATTTCAAACGAGTAACATAGTTAAATTTTATAAATATTTTTAAACTGGTAGTGAATAGGACATTCACCAATAAACCGGGATTTCCTCTTGAAACTGTAATATCAATTTTATAAAGCTCACCCTAAACTTAGTGGCTAGGTAACATGGTTAGTTGTAGGTTATGTGACACACCAGACTTGGCCATAACATCTGGGCCGGGTTTGGGGTGTTACATTAACACGAAACATGTTTTCAAACAAAATCATATTTTTGAAAAACACTCCAATATGACACTGCCAGATTCGGCCATAACGTCTAGGTCGGGTTTATAGTGTTACAGGGGTCATACGGTCGAGTCATACGCCCGTGTGCTCAGGCTGTGTGGCACAAAAATAGGCTTGGTTTAAGCCACATTTCTCACCCTTCTCATGCATACCTATAATACAACATTTCATGCCATTTCATAAATCAATGGGCAACCAAAACATCACCAAAATATGCACATTTCATACCATGATAACATCAACCATTTCTAAACTCAAATGCCAATTCATAGCATATCAAATTCATATGCCAAACTCATGAATTTCACTTAACTTCTATATGCATTTTCTCACCATTTTATCAACCAAATTCATGCCCCATAAACATACCAATTCATCATCCCCACTTCACACCGAAACATACCATTCTACCTACCAATAGTGTTCCTTATAATCACAAATTTGCTACACCACATTAGTCATATTAAACTTGCCATAATACAATACAGATATATACATCACATACCATATCATCTTATACCAAAAGCTATATCACATAACCAAAATCATAATAACAACTATACCATTTATAAACCAACTCACATGGCTAAGTTTATAACTCAAAACATACCAAAATGACACTAGCCTATACATGCTATATACCATATATACAAAGCTTCAAAAGTACCAACTAAGTGATCGATAGTGTGACGACATTTCTCGACGATCCCAGAGTCTGAGCTAGCTTTGATTCACTGTAAAACAAAGTAAGAACACACAAAGTAAGCTTCAAAAGCTTAGTAAGCCATATACAAATAAATTAAACACACAAAGCAACTATAACCCAAATCAACTATAGATAGCATAGCTAGTCACATGTACAAGTACCAAATTTCTCATCTCATTCACTTGTTCATATTCAATATGCATCACTTACCTTTTCTTTTTAATATTCGTATAACTTCATACATGCTTGGATCTGTTAACTCATTTACACATTCATTCTTTTCTCGACTTTGCCTGTTGAACTGTTCAAATTTATTAAGGATACTCGGATAGCACATAAAGCTCGTACAATGCCATATCCCAGATATGGTCTTACATGTTATCACATATTGATGCCACTGTCCCAAATAGGGTCTTATACGAAAACATATAACGATGCCAATGTCCCAGACATGGTCTTACACGTAATCCCATATCAATGCCAATGTCCCAGACATTGTCTTACACGAAATCACACCTCGGTAGTCCCAATGTCATGACATTTGTATCCTAAACTATTCCTAAGGCTCATACGGGGCTTGCAGAAGTTGTAACCCTGTCAATACTTTCTCGTTCTTGATCAATTGGCATCCAATGCAATTCCATAACATATAAACATATATAATTCAATTTAAATATATTTATTTGCATATGAACTTACCTTGAAAACAGGATGAACGTATAAGGTTAACTACTCAATAACCTTTGATTTCCCCCGATCTAAATCTGATTTCTTTCATTCTTAATCTATATAGATTCAAATTTAAGTAATTTAATCATCAATTCACTCAATTTCATTCAAAGCACACAAATGAGACATTTTTACACATTAACCCCCATAATTTCATACTTTTGCATTTAAGTCCCTATTTCATCAAAACACAAATTACACAATTTACTCATAATTTCATGTGTGCCGAATTTCTATAGGGTTCTTAGTAGCCTATATTTCACATTTATTTCACATTTTAACCCCTCAATTTGTAAAATTTACAATTTAATCCCTAGCTTGTATTTTCTTCCAAAATCACTTAATAAAACATATAAATCTAACATCTATCTTTCATTTTTGAACAACAACAATCATAAAACTCATGGATTCATCAATGGTACTTCAGAAAATCATTAAAAATTCTGAAAATTGAAGTATGGGCTAGATAGTACTAAGTGCAACAATCTCAAAAACATAGAAATCATTGAAAACTAAGCTAAAATTGTACCTCAATCAAGCTTGTTAGTGCCAAAATATCAACAGCTTTTAAACCCTAAGTTTTCTTCCCAATTTGGGTTGAAAATGGATGAATGAAATCTGATTTGGCTTTATTTTCTTTAATTATCATTTAATTTGCAAATTACATTAATAACCTTATTATTAACATTAAAATTCCACTCAACCGTGCACATAATGGTCCATTAACCTTAAAAATGGCATAATAACATCATAAGGACCTTGGTCTAAGAAATCATAGCCAATAGACACTTTTTTAACTTATAGCATTCTGCCTTTGCATTTTATGCGATTAGGTCCTTTTTATCAAATTAACCATCCAATCGATAAAATTAAAACATGAAACATTCACACATATGTACTCACATGCCGTAAACACTAAAAAAATATTAAAATAATTTTATGACCTCGAATTTATGGTTCGAAAACCACTGTTCTGATCTATCAAAAACTGGGTTGTTACAATGCATGTGTTATTAGATAATGAAACTCGATAGTTTGATATAGAATTGGACGTACAAATGCTATTGATTGGGCATATGAATGTGTAGTTTGAAATGGCACATAATGCATTTTGAAAATGTATTTTTGGCTACCTATTTGAATGTGGTTTTGGTATCATTTGGATGCTTGTAGGTACATGTGATTTGGGTGAGAAAAGTGGCTTAAAACAAACCTATTTCTGTCCACACGAATTGAGCACACGGGCGTGTGGGTCGACTGTGTGTGACACATGGCCTTGGTACACGGCTGTCTGTCCCCTAGTGTTGCATTTCGAACCAAGGCAGTATGCTCCACACGGCCTCACACATGGGCGTGTGACTGGCTGTGTGGCATAAGTCAGTATACCCTACCGGAAGGACACGACCTAGCACAAGGCCTAATACACGGGCGTTTGAGACCATTTCAAATAGGCACATGGGCTAGACACACGGGCATGTGACTAGCCGTGTGACCCAAGTCAGTATACCCATAGTTTCCACACGGCCTGGCACATAAACGTGTTATTGGCCGTGTAAGGCACATGGCCTATTCACACGGGCGTGTGTCTTTTGAAATGAAAATTTTTTTGAGTTATCTTGAAACATTCGAATGTTATCGACTTAGTCCCAAATGTATGTTTTAAGGTTTTTATGTCTGATTTAAGCATGCTATGATTATAATTTTATGATATTGATCAGTAATGATAAATGTTTGAAAAATTTTATACTAGAATAATTATATGAGCTCGGTAATACCTCTTAACCTATTTCGGGGATGGTTATAGATTAGGGGTGTTACACATCTGGATACTCGCAAACAACTGGTATTGATTCAATCTTTGATTCATATACTTTTGTATCAAGTACATACGCAAGATAAGCATTACAGCCTTTTCTCACATATCTTTGAGTTAACATAGACGAAATTACAACTAGCAAACCACTCAAATCATCTGACTTAATTCGGAGAGTCTCATTAGTCTAACATTTCAATTCAATTGTCTTTCGGCTACAATTCACTATCGCATCATGTCACATCAACTAGTCCATTCCCAGAATTATGTCAAATTCATTAAATGGTAACAACATCAAATCGGCCAGAAAATAGTAACCCCAGCCATTAAAGGACAGTTCTTGTAAACTTTGTTAACCAGGAAATATTTGCCTAAGAGATTCGATACTTTAATCACAAACTCAGTAGACACAATAAGCAAATTCTTACTAGATACTAAATTCACACATATATGAATGAGTTGATTCGAGGTCTATCAATGCAATCACATTAGTCTCATAAAGAGAGAATGTACCAATAATAACATCTAGGGACGATGCTTCTTCATGAGCGTGAATAGCATAAGCTTTGGTAGGTGCTCTAGCTTCATATCTCACAGCGGAGTCCTTTGTTGCTCCTTTACTACTAGTTATATTTCTCGTACTTCTAGGTGGTCTTCTTCTAATTGATGTGTTACTCGGCCTTGCATTCTGAGGTCTGTCTTTCTCAGTTAACTCGGGACAATCTCTGATAAAATGATCTAATGACCCTCATTTAAAACAAGCCCGATCATTCATTCTACATTCATCAGTATGTTGTCTCCCACACTATTTACATTCAGGTCTATTGGATCTTGCACCACCGATGCTCGCTATCGATGTGGATTGAGCTTTAGAATTCGAATGTTACTTTTCACAGTCTCTGCTAGAATACCCCACTGATGCATTCAGACGGCTATACGAGTCTCATAATTTCTTTGATGCAAAAAGATAGGATTTACTCATCTATCTCTTTCTCGAGTCTTTACCTTCAAAATCAGCTTTTCTCTTTTCTTTACTCAGTTCTTCAACCTTGCAAGCACAATCAACAAGTACCACGAATTCTTTTAACTCTAGAATCCCAAGTAGCAGTCTAATATCTTCGTTCAATCCATCCATAAATCTTTTACACATAATAGCCTCTGTTGAAACACATTCCTAGGCATATTTATTGAGTCTCACAAAATCTCTCTCTTATTCTATCACATGCATATGACCTTGTTTCAATTCTAGAAACTCTTTGCGTTTCTGATCGATGAACCTCTGACTGATGCATTTCTTTTTGAACTCAGTCTAAAAGAATTCCCATGTAACCCATTCTTTCGATATCACTAATTTCAGAGTATTCCACCATTGATATGCAGCATCTTTCAGGAGTGATACAACACATTTAATGTATTCTTCAGGTGTACATGATAATTCATCAAATACTCGGATAGTATTTTCAAGCCAGAACTCAGGTTTCTTAGGGTCATCGTCGACTATAGCTTTGAACTCTTCAGCCCTATACTTACAAATGTTTTCAACTAGAGGCTTGTTTAATCAAACAAGTTCATCACTTGAGGAGCTATGGGTATTGGTTAAGGAATAGGCGAGGGTGGAGGTTGTTGGGTAGCCAGATTCATTCGAACAAACTCCGTGAACAACTTACTCATCATTTGGAAGAAGGCTTCTTTAGACTCTCCTCTCTGACTACCCGTAAAGGGCCTTGACTTAGATTGCACAGCTCCATGAACGGAGGCTGGTGCATTACTCTTAACATCGTTAGCTATAGCTCGATCAGGATCCATTTAGTATACAATAACACATTTTAAACTGTCAGGAGACATCATGCTGTCACAGGTTATATATGGCATGTATAGCTAGACTTTCACACACGCTATGTTAGTACAAGAATCGACTAAACCGAAGCTCTGATACCAATAAAATGTTATACCCCTAACCTGTATCCGTCACCGAAATAGGGTTAAGAGACATTACTAAACTTATTAGACAATAATACATCCATTTCTTATACATTTTCAATTATAAGCATATCTCATTCAAACACAATCACATTGTCCCTTACACAAGCCTACAAGGCCCTAACATGTAATAAAGATGGTTTGGGACAAAACCATTAACTCGAGATACTATGGAAAAACATGGAAATTTTCTCAAAATAGGGGACACATGCTTGTGTAAATAGGCCGTGCGCTAAACACGCTCATGTCACAGGCTGTGGGGACATTCGAAATGGGATCACATGGTCGTGTCCTTGCCCATGTCCTATGCCATTAACTCTTTGACTTAGGCCACACGACCGACGACATGCCCATGTGTCTAGCCTATGTGCCTATTCAAAATGGCCACACAAGCCCGTGTGTGAGGCCGTGTGGAGCATACTGACTTGCTTCTAAATGCAACACTTGGGGACACACGGTAATGTACCATGACTGTGTGTCACGTATGGCTGAGACACACACCCATGTCTCTACCCGTGAGGACAAAAATAGGCTATTTACCAAGCCATTCTGCCACCTAAATTGCACATACCTTCATAAGCTCAAATGGTACTAATTGAAGACAAAAATAGCCAACCAAACATCATCATTTAATGCACAAACCATGCCATTTCAACTCCAACCATTTCAATACTCAATCCACAACCATTTACCTATTCAAATTACAAACCAATCACACATACTTTATTAACTATAAACCATATACATCACATATCTCATAATTCAAACATATAGCCAACCAAATACCAAATCAAAATCAAGCATTTTCAAGCTAAATATACATCTCATATCAAAAGGATCATATGCTCAAAATAAACACATTACCAAGCATACTTAAATAAGCCAACTCACATGGCTATACATATATCAACCATCACTATTTACAAGCCATTTCAAATGGCCAAATACATTACCAACACACATACCAAAATAACCAAAGTTCCTATACATGCCATATACCGAAACATAGATTCAAAAGTACCAAAATAGAAGATCGATAGTGTGATGAAGTCTCTGACGATCCCCAGATCCGAGCTAGCTTGAATTCACTGTAAAACATGAAGAAATAAAACGAAGTAAGCTTTATAGCTTAATAAGCTCGTATGATAATAAACTTGTTAAATAAACACAATTTAACTAAATGAGCATAGTAAAGTATCATTCATACTAAACGACAAACCTTTTTCATGTTTAATACATGATTACACATGCATTCCACAAGTTACCACAATTCGATACTTATATAGGTTTTGGCCATACCTATACCCCTTAAATCAATTTTACGTTCATCTTAATCTTAATTATACCAGTAGAACCATTCCAAATTATTATAGGATACTCGAGAACACATCGTACACTAAGTGCCACATATATAGTCGAAGCTATCTCAATCACATATCACATATCATGCTCACTCATGGGCTAACAACGTGCCTACTCGCACAAGCTGTCAGTAAAGACGTAGCTACACGGTGCTGCTGACAAAACCTGTCAGGTACCGCAACACATACCAGAAACCCAACCACTAGTAGGACGTACAAGACTGGCACCCGAATCACATCATCACTGTAAACCCTAATGTCATGACATTCGTATCCTAAACTATTCCTAAGGTTCGAATAGGACTTTCAACTGTAGAATCTCTATCAATTATGTCCGTAAACTCATTTCCAACCATTTTCACAGTTCAATACAATAATAATGCATTTATAACACAAATTTAACAACATTTATTACCATACAAACTTACTCGTATACGAAAATGACGAAACGGATCGATTAGTCAAATATTTTGTTTTTCCCCCGATCTAAATCTGAATTCCTCCTTTCATAATCTATATGTAATCAAAATTAACTTATTCAATTATCTATTTATTCAATTTAGTCCAAAATATGCATTTATGCAATTTTACACATTTACCCCTAAAAGTTCACATTTTTACAATTTAGTCCTTATTTAACAAAATCACAAATTCATGAAATTCCTTTTATAACCATGCTTGTTGAATTACCATAATGTCCTTAGCAGCCCATATTTATCAAATTTTCACACATTTAACTACACATTTTTACATTTTCACAAATAAATCCCTATTTTGCATTTTTACTCAAATTTACTTTATAAAACTTGTAATTCTAACAACGAAATTTCATATTTCATCATCAAACATCAAAACACACCAACATTCATCAATGGAAACTCTCTAAACCTTTAAAAGTTTTGCAAAATAGTCCCTAGGCTAGCTAGACCTAGTTGCAACGATCACAAAAACATAGAAATCATCAAAAACCGAGCAAAATACACTTACATGCATGAACAAAGATTGGACGAACCTTCAAAAGACTTTAATGGCTTTCTTTTTCTTTTAATTCAGTTAAGGATAACAAAGATGGATAAAAAGTACTTCTTTTTTATTTAATTAACCTTTATTTATCAAATTACCGTTATAACATTAACAAATAAACATTATAATCATCATTTCATGTCCATAATAGTCCACTAACATAATCAATGCTATATTTACCATTAAGGACATCCACATTTCAATTTCATAGCTATTAAGTGCATTTTACTAGTAGAACATCACTTTAGCACTTTACGCGATTTAGTCTTTTTTACTGAATTAAGCACTCAAACGATAAAATTTATTCACAAAAATTTCACACAATCATGCTATCATGCTGTAAACACTTAGAATAATAATAAAATAATTTTTTGACCTTAGATTTGTGGTTCTAAAACCACTTTACTGATTTAGCTAAAAATGAGCTGTTACAATTCTCCCACTTTAGGGATTTTTGTCCCCGAAAATTTTACCAATGAATAGGCTAGGGTATTGTTTCCTTATAGAATTTTTGGGTTCCCACGTAGCTCCTTCAACCCCGTGTCGTTGCAACAATATTTTCACTAGGGCTATTCTTTTATTTCTTAGCTCTTTGATTTCACGAGCCAGAATTTGATCGGTTCTTCACTGTACGTCATATCTGGTTGAATTTCAACTTTGGTCAGAGAAATGATATATGAGGGGTCTGATCGGTACCATCTTAATACCGATACATGAAACAAATTATGGATCTTTTCTAACTCAGATGGTAAGGCTAGTCGATATGCCACTAGCCTGATTTTCTCGATAATCTCGTACTGTCCGATGTATCATGGACTCAATTTCCCTTTTCGGCCAAATCGAAGTATCTTTTTCCACGGCGACACTCTCAAGAATACTTTTTCTCCAACCTAAAGCTCAATGTCATTTCGTTTCAAATCCATGTATGGTTTCTATTGACCTGAAGTTGTTTTTAGACTGTGTCACTAATTACTTTCACTTTTTCTTCAGTCTCTCTAATCAGATCAACCCTATGAATCTTTTTCTCACTCAGCTCGGTCCACTGTAATGTAGTTTAACATTTACGATCGTATAGAGCTTTCAAACTACGCTACAATATTTATACTCAATTGAAAGTTGTTATTATAAGCAAATTCAATCAATGGTAAGTATTTCTGCCAGCTGCCTTCAAACTCTAAAATGCAACAAAGCAACATGTCCTCAAGAATCTGAGTAACTCTATTAGATTGACCATCAGCTTAGGGATGAAATGCGGTACTAAAATGCAACTTTGTACCCAAAGCTTCTGGCAATTTCTTCCAAAATCCTGACATAAACCTCGGATCTCTACCCAAAACAATAGAAACAGGTACCTTGTACAATCTAACAATCTTGGAGATATATAACTCAACGAGTCTATCAAGCAAAAAGTTTGTACGTACTGGCATGAAATGTGTAGATTTCGTCAATCTATCAACAATAACCCAGATCACATCATTCTTTTTCAGAAACAGAGGCAAGCCCAATACGAAATCCATAGTCACTCTATCACATTTCCACTCGGGTATCATCACAGGCTCAAGTAATACCGACGGTACTTGATGTTCAGCTTTGACTTCCTAACAAACTAACCATTTCAAAAAAAAACTCTAAGATATCTGACTTTTTGCCAGGTGTAACACCCCTAACCCGTGATTCGTCGCTTGATTAGGGTTACGAGGTATTACGAATAACCAAAACAAGTTATATCATTTACACATTTATAAATCATACATCATCATTCCATCATCAATTCCATACATAAAGTCCCTTTAAAAAGTTTTTGAAACCTTAAACATGCATTAGAGGAAGGTCAGGACTAAACCGAACACTTAGAAAATTTTTTCAAAACTTAAACATTTTTCATCACTGCAGAGGTCACACGCCCGTGTGACCAGGCCGTGTTTCTCACACGACTACCAGACACGCCCATGTGTCTAAGCTATGGCAAAACAAGGCATATATACTAACTTGTGCACATGGCCACAAGACACACCTGTGTGTCTAGCCCGTGTGACATACTGACCAATTTAATTAAGCTGCAGGGGTCACACGGTCGAGTCACACGCCTGTGTGCTCAAGCCATATGGCATGAAATAGGCTTGGTTTAAGCCACATTTCACACCCAAATTTTCCAAGTATCTACAAGACACAATAAATAACATTTACAACCCAATTTCAACCAATTTCATGCTCTAAAACATACATCATTATGACCAAATCATCATCAACCAAGTCATGCACAAAATCTCTCAAACATACTAATTTATAAGACATAAACATAGTCAAACATTTGTTCATAATTCATTCATATATATCATTTCAATTCATGATCATAACCTACCAAAAATCGACCATTTGGTTCATACCAAAATAACCATTTCCATATTGGCTATATAAGCATTATAAATTATACCAAATATGCATAAAAAAACATATACCAAAACCAAACCATTCATAAACTTAGCTAGCCAAATCACTTGGCATAACTTATACACAACTCAAAGTATAATCAACTATCACTAGCCTATACATGCCATACTTGATCTTTACAACCACAAAAGGTACCAAAATGAGTTCGGATAGTGCAAGTAATTCAACAACCAATTCAATAATAAAACAACCATTTACCCAAATCAAATCATTCACAAACCTCTATCCATGCCTTACCACATGGATTATTCATGTTTATGAACTTTATTCCATAAATTCTAGAGATTTCTTCACATACTAATTTTTAACATTTATGAACATCTTACGTACCTATTCCTTCTATACAAACTCATTCATTTTTCGTAACCGAAGCTCATTTGTTGAACCATTCAGATTAAGTGTCGAATATATAAATAATTTGTCTGACAAGTACTCATACCATGGCCCGAAGCCAAATCAGAGTAACTTATCCAGGAGCACCTATACCATGGCCCGTAGCCAAATCAAGGTCACCCCTTCACGATACCTATACCATGGTCCATAGCCAAATCAAGGTATCTCTCGCACCCGTAGTGCCGATATCATGGCCCGAAGCCAAATTAAATCCTAGTGACATGTCACTATATTTCAAAACTAATCCTACAGTTCAATTGAGTTTTCTCTATATCATTTCCTTTAATAACACATTTGTAACCTCAATTTCATTATCTCTGTAACACCCTTAACCCGTATCCGTCACTGGATTAGGGTTACGAGGCATTACCGAACAAAACACAGCTTGAAATAGACATGTATTACATTGAATACTTGATAAATTAATCGCATCAATTCACTTAAGCCATTCGAATTTTGAACCTTATAGCTAACAACATATTTCATAAGCAAATTATCAAACATAACATTTTAATACATAAACATGTTTGCATATCCAAGCTAATTGAATCAATTTATTCCAAATAATATCCCAACTCAAATACATCTTTAGTTTCATTACACTATGACCAAATATAATTTTTAATGTTAACATACTAATAGCGCATTTTATTTATTCAATGTAAATCACTTAAGCTAAGTCATAAGCTCTAATTTCCATTCATTTTATCTTCAATTCAAATAGCAATTATCGTTTAAAAATTCATACTCATTTCATGCATTTTTTTAAACTAATAATGGCCAACAATTCAGTTATTAGCAACCATGATATATGTATGCATATAAACTTACATTAAATTTACCTAATTATAGCCTCATATACAAAAACACATGTATATATCAACTTGACTTTACATGTCAAATCAATCAAAATTCAAATCACAAGCACATATTTCCCTTTTCCTAACATTAACCGAATGTTATCTCACATTGAATGTCGATTTCAATCCATTTCACAGATACAAGCATACTATTACCTATCAACTCAATTTAATTATACCAACATTTAAATATCCATAGCATAATCCACTCCTATTGAGTGCTACTAAACTTAAAATTGTCATATTATTAAATAATTATTCACATAGCTTAATCACTACTTCTAAATCATACATAGTATATAATTATTACATATGTTTCTTCACATAACTTAATATATATTAGTACATTATAAACCATTTCTTACCTATTTCATGTTACAAAATTATGCGTTTCAAGAAAAATGTATTAACATTCCATAACTCAAAACACATTCAACCAACACATGTCTCAAACTTTCCAAATAAACAATTCAATAATCTATATATATAATTTAATTCAAGCATTAGCAAAACATACTAAGCACTCTACATATATATATTGCGCACATTACTTAACTAGTATATTAAACCACAATTGCAAATCCTATCAAATACATCACATATATATACCATGACCGAAAGCACATAAGCTGTAATTTTATAATCAAGCCATCATCGAAGCACATCCAACAACTATATTTGTGTCTTTTAAGCCGAATTATAAAAATTCACAAATGTAAAATATAACATGTATCAAGCATACCGTGATGAGCTAACTATAAGCTAAAAACAAAACCTACTTACCATCTCTTATTGCCGAATCATATAATCAACATCACAACATATTTACCATGAACATATTTAACCAAACCAAACATAATGCTTAAGCCATTTTAGCATGGCTATATACATATACAAACTTCAAATCCAATTATATGAAAACTAGCATAAACATGCCACTTAACCAAATCTCAAAAAATTTAAATTATCGAAGCGAAATTTGGATAGTGTGATGAAATCTTCCATGACTTCCAATCCGAGCTAATCTCCAAAACTGTATAATCATAAGAAAAACATACAGAATAAGCTTTGAAAGCTTAGTAAGCCATAAGCAAATAATTCATCAAAAAAACATATATAATTCAACTCGAACAGGCCATATTTAATCAATCTCATACATATATACAATCACTTTCTTCATATAACTCACATTACCATATTAAGTAATTTCAGTTATCTTAATTATCAATGAACATATAAACTACACTTTCAAATTCGAATAACAATCGTTAGTTCGATCATTCAAATTAAATTTGCACGTGTTAATTACATAACCAACCAAAACAAGTCATGCTTTACTAGCCATTTGTAACACCCCAAACCGGCCTAGATGTTATGGCCGAATCTGGCGGTGTCACATTGTAGTGCTTTTTCGAAAACCTGAAATCGTTGATAAAAACTCGTTTGAAGGCTTTTGCAATATTTAAAAATCATTGATAAAAATCGTTGTTATATTTAAAAACCAAAGAAGTTGCGGAAGCTTTTGCAATATTTTGCAAAAACATTTAAAAATTTGAACATTAAAGCGTTTGTTTTTGGAAATAGATATCACTTTGAAAATCCGTGTTTAGCAGTTTAAAATAAGTAAGCAAAGCCCAAATAAAAATTTAAAACATAACAACAAACTAATAATGCTTTAAAGTAATGACGTTTTAACATGGTTAACAAACGACTAAGATGATTTGAGAGGATTTAACTTTCAAACGGGTTTTATCAACAATTTCAAGTTTTCAAAAAAGCACTGCAATGTGACACCGCCAGATTCGGCCATAACGTCTAGGTTGGGTTTAGGGTGTTACAATTAGTGGTATCAAAGCCCGATTGTAAAACTCGACTGTGGATGGGGTTTTTGAAACTGAATTTCTAAAAGAGCAGTTCTAAAATATTTGAAAGAATTTGGAGTATTCAAAATATTTTTTCGAAATGTTTTCCTGAAAGTGTGGTTACCGAGTCACCGGCGCCGAATCCATAAGTTCCTTTGATATTGTTGGTTGTTTAGATTGAAATTCAGTAGATAGAAATACTGTGGTTTCTTTAAATATTAGACTTTACTGAAGCACTTGAACTTAGGTTATGTATTTATTTTGTGTATGTGTTATAGAAATGTAGAAATTGCATGCATGAGATATCTATCTGCTCTGATGGATAGATATTTTGGGTAAGTGTTAGCAACATTAGGATTAGAGTGTGCAGCGGGAGCGTAGTAGTGTTATCTATGCTATGTGACCATCTAGTTGGAAATTTTGAGGACGAAATTCCTTTAAGGACGTAAAATTGTAACGCCCCGAAGTTTGGGCCTAGAAGAATGGGCCTTGAGCTTACGGAGTGTTAGGAAGTCGGCACATGAATATTTATTGTGTAATAAGTGAGATAAATGAAGGTTTGTTTCAATGGTTAGGGGTCCTAAGAAGTGTTGGAGAAGTCTGGGATCAAACCTGAGCTTTAGTAAAATTTTGTGTTTTCAGTGAATAAAACCCCTATCTTGGGTTGGTAAGGTTATAAATAAAATGTGGTGAAATATGAAACAAAGAGAGCTTGTGGTCTAGTGGCAAGGTGGCATGATGTGTAATTGTAAGGTCTGAGGTTCAAGTCTTGGCGTGTGCAGAATTTTTGTTCTGTTTATTTAAGGGAACTCTAACTTTGGCTTACAGGCTATTAAATTGTTGAGGATAAGTTATGACAAGGAGCCTTTTGGTTTAATGGTAAGTGGCGTGATAGAGTTTCAAGGGGGACTGGTGTTTGAGTCACGCCTTGAGCAAAGAGGTATTTATTTTGCAGCATTGTAACGCCCTGATTTTGGGCCTAGAAGTATAGGGCCTTGAGCTGGGATCGATTAGAAGGCGACTTATAAATTTGTAATTATGCTTGAAAATATCAGAAATTGCATGTTTACCTTGTTGGCTAAGTGATTTGGAGTGTTTGGGGATGTCTGTGAAGTCCTGGGTTTATACCAAGGCTTTAGCCAAAATTTTAGCTTTTCCCTTAATTGATCTTGGCATTAGTTTGAAGGCCTTATTAATATTTGTGGTGGATTTATGACACAAGAGGAGCTTGGGCTCTAGTGGTAAGTGACGCTAAGGGTAGAATAGGAGGACTGGAATTCAAGTCCTGGCGGTTGCAAAGTTTTGAATTTTTGCTCTTTATGGGAGATCGATGCTAGCAAGTTGGACTTATGTTTAATTGTGGGTGTTTCATGACACAAAGAGACCTTGGGGCTTGGTGGTAAGTGGCGTGACTTGGCAAATGAGGGAACTTGGGTTCGAAACCCCTTGCTTGCAAAATGCAATTATTTTGCTACTTGGGGGCGGCAAGAGGTGGAATGGAGTTCAAACTCTAAAAGGTTGTTGTGGACTCGGTAAAAGGGGAAAATTTGACTTGGTCTTGGTTGTTGGGAATGAATTTGAATGGGTTGTTGAAGGAGGAAATGATGGAGGGATAAGGGGAGCAAATCGTGGGATTGGAGAGGAGGTGAGAATTGGCCAAATTTGGGGTCTTTAGGGGGTTGCATATTCGATCACTAGGCGCCAAATTAGTAAGGTTTGAGTAAGGGTCTTCTCTTTTGGTTTTTGGTATTCAATTTTTATTTTGTTTTTAGAGCTTTTCTCTTCAATTTTTCGTTTGTCTTTTTGGTGCATTTTGACCATTCGGGTCACTCTCTTTCTTAACTTTGTTCCCAGCCTCTCTTTTTCTCATTTGTTTCATTTGTTTTCCTCCTTTTTGTTTTCTCTAGCTGAATATTGTCCCTTCTCAATACCCCATTTTCTTTTTCTTCCCACAATTTTCTTAGGGCCGAACTTGTCATATCTCTACCCGAATTCCTTCTTAACTGAATTCAACCCCTTCTCTATTCTTATTCTACTGATTTGTGCCATTCTCTTTACCTTTTTATCATTACCATATTCCATTTTCTTTCTCATTCACTTAGTTCTCCTTCACTTTCTTTCCTTGTAGCCGAATATAATTCTCCTTTCTCCACCATCCAATTTTGGGGGTCGCAGTGGAGTAAGGTGATCTTAAAGCTGTAGAACTTTCCTGTCTCTCGCTCTTCTTTTAAGGTTAACGCAGTGGATTACTGGAGTGCAAGGTTTGGTTTGGTCGACGACTTGGAGGGATTATTTTCAAATTAGCTGATCGTGGTTGGTGCCCTTGGTGTTTTCCAAACACTCAAAGTCAGGTGTGTATTCACACCCTAGATCTCTATGATTCGATAAAAGCCGAAAAATCGAAATGCCGAAATTCCGGCATATGCGTTCCTGTGAGTATGTGAACACTCGTGGGGTAAACTGAGCCCACTGATCATGGGCGACAGACTGTAGAGGCCTCCATCAGCGTTTTTGTGGGCTTGGGCCGCCATAGGCCTCAAAGGGCCGAAATGGGCTGGTGGGCCCAATGGGCATGTGGCCCATATGGGTAAAAATCTCAGTAAGTGATAAATAATTATTTGGACTGTGAGGTATGCATTGCCATGACTAAATTTGGACTAAATGGGCCACACGAGTGTGTGGGCCCACTTGGGCCCATTAGCGGGTTTTTAGCCCATAAACACTGTTCTGGTAATATGGGTTATCTGAGTCACTAGAAGCGACAATGGACATTCTAATGGGTCGTGATAGATATCGAGACCCCAAAAATTAGTTAATTACTAAAATACCCCTGGTTTGTAAAATTACTAAAATACCCCTAGTTTGTAAAATTATTAAAATACCCTTAGTTTGTAAAATTACCAGAATACCCCTAGTTTGTAAAATTACCGAAGTACCCCCAGTTTGTAAAATTATCAAAATACCCCTAGTTTGTAAAATTACTGAAATACTTCTAGTTTGTAAAATTACCGAAATACCCTCGATTTGTGAAATTACCAAAATGCCCTCGATTTGTAAAATTATTGGAATACCCTTGTAGGGTAGAATTACCGAAATAACCCTGTAGGGTAAAATTATCAAAATACCCCTGTAGGGTAAAATGACCGTTTTGGCCCTAGAGGTAAAATAACTATTTTGCCCTTGTGGCCAAATGACTGACTTGGACTATGAACTTGACTGATTTGACTGTGATCGTATGACGGTGTTTTAACTGATGTGACTGTGGTTGCATGAGATATATGTTTTTAATATGTTTAAATGACTGTTACTGAGCATGGCCATTAGGCATACATGTGTGATGATTGAGCATGACATACATGACATTCTGCATGGGGTTGGGCTTGATTGGGAGGAAGTTCTGTGCTAGTGGCTTTGCCACGTATTCTAATTCTAATGGCTCCGCCATGTTTTCTGCTATTAGCAGCCTTGCTGTGTTATTGGTGTGTTGGCTGGGTGGGTCGATTTAATCTCCACAAGGTGTGCTGGTTGGTATGGGTGGTGTGCTGGTTGGATTGAGTTGAGATGCATACCCACACTGTTGCATATCAATTATGAGATCTGTCACTGTATTGGGCTTAGGCCCATTTGTTCTGTTATTGGTTTGGGATAAGCCCAATTGGCTTTGTTATGGGCTATGACCCAAATGATATTGTAGTCGGCTTGGGCCCACGTATGCTCTGAACTGGACTTTACTGTTACCATCAAAAGGGCTCTAGCCCAAACTATTTCTGTTTCTACTTTTGCATACTGACTGTTACTCTAGTAAAGGGATTACAGACTGAGTTTTCATAAAGTCACCCGATTTATTAACTCTGCAGATAATCCCAAGCGTTAGGAGGATCGATGCTGCGAGGGACTCGGAGGTGGCCACACAACTGCAGTTAATATGTTGGATTTTATATATGTTTAAAATTCTAATTTGGGTTCTAACTTATGTAACAAGGCCTCTCTAAATTTTATTTTAAGTTTGGGATTTCATTACGATTTATATTTGTTAGACGTAGATGAGTTTTCAAACAAATTTCTGTTTTCAAAAACATACGTTTTAAACTTCTTTACCTCAAATTAGCTTCCACAACTATAAAATATTTTCAACGAGATTAATAATGTTTTAAAAGGTGACTAACTTTTCAATGAACCTCATTTTGAAATTCAACGAACACAAATTATGACTTTACACAAGCTTTAAATAGTAAGAAGAGTTTTTAATAAAGACATGGTTTTTGAAAAACACTTCAATGTGACAGGCCAGATTCGGGCCTAACTTCTAGGCCAGGTTTGGGGTGTTACAAGCATGGACTACTAGAGTTTGGATTGTAGTGGAATTTTGATTGATGAGGTTTGAAATGGTCAAGGAAGAGAGATTTAAGGGATATGGTTTGAAGTTGGAGATGAGGAGGAGAGTTAGGGGGAGAAAATCTAGGAGTTCAGCTTGGAGAAGAGTTGTAACTGATTGGGGAGTTTGGGGAAGGTAAAAATTTGGATAAGGAGATCTTTAGGGGTGTGCATATGACAATTAGTGTGAGCTTTGGGGGTTATTTTGTTGAGGGGTGCCGATTGTTGTGTTAATTTGAGGAGAATTTTGTTTTGGTCTTTTCTCTGGTGTTGGTCGCCTTTTTATTTCATTTAGTCTTTTACTCAAGATCCTAAAATGCCTAATTCTTCTCACTTCTTCCTTTGCTTTAGTTGCTTTGGTATTGCCGAATGGCCTCTGCTCTCACTTTTGATTTTTGCTTCTTTTTCTCCAAAATCGAATCCTTCTCTTCTTATTCTAATATCTTCATCTTTTCTTTCTAATCTTTTCATCTTTTCTTTCTTTTCATCTCTGAGCCAAACTTTTCCATCCTCTCCCTCTCCATTTATTTCGCATGACCGAATACTTTTTGGTCCTTTCTCCTATTTTCTTTCTTCTCTCATTTGCGTTTCTCAAATAGCTCAAACCAAATCTTCTCCTTCTTCCCTTCTTTATTCATTCTTTTCAATTGCTCTAGCACCATCTCCCTCTTTAATACCTTAGCTGAATACTTTGTTTTTGTAAGTGATTATACTCTCCACTTCTGACTAAATCTAGTCTCTTTTTCCAAACTCTTTCTCTCCATCTCTATTTCTGATTTGGCAAGTAACTTCTGTTAATCGAACTTTAGATGGGTAAGGGGGTGCTGGTGATGAAGTGGCGGTAAAGAAGCCGGCTGAGACTGAACGCATAGCCTCTACTCCCAAGTTTAAGCTGCGTAAGGTGTCGACGGTTCAGGACTTTCTGCCTGGCTGCGAAAGGGTGACTACATCAAATTTTGGATTAAGTAGGCAAATATCAGTCAACTGATATAGTCAAGGCAACTGGTAGTCGATCTCTCAATTAGGTGGTTGTTAAGAGTTTTTCTAACACTATTTGATTAATGATTATTGGGATGTTACGTTTTAATATAGGTTCTAATGATTGTGAATTCCCAGTACTCTACGTGATCAGGTGTGTAACTTTTCACACGGAGTAGACTGTAACTTCGTGCTCTTTCGATGGTTGACTGAAAAGTTGAATGTGTGTATTCACACTGTATTATTCGTTGATTGGTAGAAGTCAAAATATCGGGATGGGCCAAATAGGCTTGATGGGCCCGTGGGCACGTTTGTGTAAATCTAATTGTTAGGTGGAAAATAGTGAAGCGTGTCATGTTGCGTACCTGGCATAGGCCGTTCTGGGCCTCATTGGGCTGAGCTGGGCCGTGTTGGTCCAATGGGCATGTACGCTCACATAGATGAAATGTATGATATGTGGTAAGTTTTAGTTTGGGTTGTGTCATTTGCATAGCCGTGGCTAAGTCTGGGCTAAATGGGCCACACGAGCATGTGGGCCCACTTGGGCCGAGTAATAGACCCTAGGCCTTGTATCATCCTTATGTCAATTTAGGTTATTCAAGTCGCTCGAGGTGATTGTAGACCTTCATAGAGGTCAATTGTCAGTACCGAGACCCTAGAGGGTAAAATAACCAAAATACCCTTGAAGGGTAAAATGACTATTTTGCCCCTCGAAGGTAAATAATTGACTTGTGCTATGATTGGACTAATTTGACTGTGATTATATGACAATGATTGGACTAATTTGACTATGATTGTATGATCGATTAAGAACATGACATTTTGTATACATGACATATTGTATGAGGGTTAGGATATTGTACAGAGGAAGATTCGATCTGTTAGGGTCGCACGGGTCACTCGAGACAACTATGGACCCACCAAAGGCTTAAAAGCCTTACATTCGTATTAATCTGATAAGGTCTCATGGGTCGCTCGGGATGACTGTGGACTGATCGATGGCTTAGTGCCAATCATTTGTTCCGACGGCTGAGTGCCAATCATTCTATCGATGGTTTTGTGCCATGAACATTATTGATGGCTTAGTGTTGTCCATCTACCGATGGCTTTGTGCCACGTACATTATCAATGGCTTCGTGCTGTCCATTTTACCGATGGCTTTGTGCCATGCATATTATTATGGCTCTGTGCCATTCTTTTATAGCTTTTGGCCATTCTGATTCCAGGCAGCGTTGCTGCAACCAGTGCTAACATTTGGAGTGCAGGGATGGGTGGGTTGATTTTATCCCCATAGACTATGCAAGGTTGGACGGAGGCAAGTGCAGGGTTGGATGGGGTTAACACATAACATGCATCATACATCATTCATTATGATTCTGTTCTGGTATGGGCTAGGCCTAATTGTTTTTGCTTTGGGCTATGACCCAAATGATAATTTATTGGGCTTTGGCCCATGAACTGGACTGTTCTGTTTTTTATTAGGGCTCAAGCCCAGATTGTGTCTTATTTCTATTGCTCCAACTGACTTTTTTTTAGTAGGCTAAAAAGCAGAATGTGTGTATTCACACTGTACTGTTTGTTGATTGGTAGAAGCTGAAATATTGGGATGGGTCGAATAGACCCAATGGGCCTGTGGGCCCTTTTGTGTACATCTAATTGTTAGGTGGAAAATAATGAGGCATGTCATGTTGCGTAAATGGCATAGGTTGTTCGGGGCCTCATTGGGCTGAGCTGTGCCGTGTGGGCCCAATAGGCTTGTAGGCCCACACCAATGAAATGTATGATATGTTGTAAGTTTTGGTTTGGGTTGTGTCGTTCGCATAGCCGTGGCTAAGTCTAGGCTCAATGGGCCACACGAGCGTGTGGGCCCACTTGGGCCGAGTAATGGGCCCTAGACCCAGTTACATCATTATGTCAATTTAGGTTATTTAAGTTGCTCGAGGTGACTGTAGGCCTTCCAATAGGTTGATTATCCGTACCAAAACCCAGAGGGTAAAATGACAAAAATACCCTTGAAAGGTAAAATGACTGTTTTACCCCTCGAGGGTAAATGATCGACTTGTGCTATGATTGGACTAATTTGAATGTGATTGTATGACCAATTAAGAACAGGACATTTTGCATACATGACATATTGCATGAGTGTTGTGATATTGTACGGAGAAGATTCGATCTGTTAGGGTCGCACGGGTCGCCCGAGACAACCGTGGACCCACCGAAGGCTTAAAGGCCTTACATTCGTATTGATCTGATAAGATCGTACGGGTTGCCCGAGACGACTGTGGACTGATCAATGGCTTAGTGCCGATCATTTGTTCTGATGGTTGAGTGCCAATCATTCTATTGATGGCTTTGTGGCACATAAATTCTTGATCGCTTAGTGCTATCCGTCTACCGAGGGCTTTGTGCCACGTATATTATCGACGGCTTCGTGCTGTCCATTCTATCATGGCTTTGTCCATGCATATTATTATGGCTCTGTGCCATTCTGTTTATGGCTTCTGGCCATTCTGATTTCTGTCAGCGTTGCTGTGATTTTTGTTAGTACCGCAACTGGTGCTAACATTTGGAGTGTAGGGAAGGGTGGGTTGATTTTATCCCCATAAATTATGCAGGATTGGACGGAGGCAAGTGCAGGGTTGGATGGGGTTAACACATAACATGCAGCATACATCATTCATTATGATTCTGTTCTGATATAGGCTAGGGCCAAATGATTCTGCTATGGGCTGTGACCCAAATGAAAATGTATTAAGCTTTGGCCCATGAACTAGACTGTTCTGTTTCTGATTAGGGCTCAAGCCCCGATTGTGTCTTATTTCTATTACTTTGACTGGCTATTTTTTCATAGGCTGAAAAGTCAAACGTGTGTATTCACACTGTACTGTTTGTTGATTGGCAGAAGCCGAAATGCCAGGATAGGCTGAATAGGCCCAATGGGCCTATAGGCCCAATGGGCATATAGGCCCGTTTGTGTAAATCTAATTGCTAGGTGGAAAATAGTGAGGCGTGTCATGTTGCGTAGATGGCATAGGCCGTTCTAGGCCCATTGGGCTGAGCTGGGGATGGGCCTAATGGGCTTGTAGGCCCACATTGATGAAATGTATGATATGTGGTAAGTTTTCATTTGAGCTATGTCATTTGCATAACCGTTGCTAAATCTGGGCTAAATAGGCCACACGAGCATGTAGGCCCACTTGGGCCGAGTAATGGGCCCTAGGCCAGTTACATCTTTATGTCAACTTAGGTTATTTAAGTTGCTCGAGGCGATTGTAGACCTTCCAAGAGGTCGATTGTCTGTACCGAGACCCTAGAGGGTAAAATGACCTAAATACCCTTGAAGGGTAAAATGACTGTTTTGCCCCTCGAGGGTTAATGATCGACTTATGCTATGATTGGACTAATTTTACTGTGATTGTATGACTATGATTGGACTAATTTGACTGTGATTGTGTGACTAATTATGAACATGACATTTTGCATACATGACATATTGCATGAGGGTTGGGATATTGTATGGAGGAAGATTCGATTTGTCAGGGTCGACGGGTCACCCGGGTCACCTGAGACGACTGTGGACCCACTGAAGGCATAAAAGCCATACATTCGTATTGATCTAATAAGGTCGAACGGGTCACCCGAGATGACTGTGGACTGATCGATGGCTTAGTGCCGATCATTTGTTCCGATGGCTAAGTGCTGATCATTCTATCGGTGGCTTTGTGCCACATACTTTATCGATGGCTTATACTGTCCATCTACCGATGGCTTTGTGCCACATACATTATCGACAGCTTCGTGCTGTCCACTCTATCGATGGCTTTGTGCCATTCTGTTTATGGCTTCTGGCCATTCTGATTTCAAGCAGCATTGCTGCGATTTTCGTTAGTGCCACAACCGGTGCTAACATTTGGAGTGCAGGGAAGGGTGGGTTGATTTTATCCCCATAGACTGTGTAGCCTTTTACAGAGGCAAGTGCAGGGTTGGATGGGGTTGACACATAACATGCATCATACATCATTCATTATGATTCTGTTCTGATATGGGCTAGGCCCAATTGATTCTACTATGGGCTGTGACCCAAATGATAACGTATTGGGCTTTGGCTCATGAACTGAATTGTTCTGTTTCTGATTAGGGCTCAAGCCCAGATTGTGTCTTATTTCTATTGCTCCGACTGAGTTTTTTTAGTATGGATTACACACTGAGTTTTCGTAAACTCACCCCGCTTATTAACTTTTCAAGTAATCTCTAATGTTAGGAGGATTAGTGCTACGAGGGACTCGGAGATGGCCACACAACTGCTTATGTTTTCCTATTTTGTTTAGTTACTTTTAAGTACTTAAATTTTGGTTTGGTTTGTAATAAGGCCTCTCTTCAACTTTTGGACTTAAATTTGGGGTTTTACGGTATTAAGTTTTATATCTGATAGTTTTAGGATGCGGTTTTTCCAAAACGATAACTATTTTTAAACATCACGTTTTTGCAAATCAACTATTTTGAATTAAGCTCGCAACAAGCAATGTTTTATAACAATGTTTTAATAAGAGAATAACTTTTCAATGAACCACGTGTTGAAAATAAACCAATGGCTAGAAGTTTTAAATAGTAAGAAGAGTTTTCAATGAAAACATGGTTTTCGAAAAACACATCAATGTGACACGTCAGATTCGGCTATAACGTCTAGGGCGGGTTTGGTGTGTTACACCATTTCACACATATTCAAACTATGCATCATAACACCACCATCTCAATATCAATTATATAATCCCAATTTCCAACCAACTAGCATACCTCAAACCATATTTCATGTTTCATAATTCCTATGTTCGAAATATAAGACCACAATTTCATATAAAAGCTTATGTAACATGACATTCATTTGTATACATTCGTTTCATTTACTGTTATATATGTTTCACATATTGTTATTAGAAACATACTCACCTTTCATTCTTGAATAACATATACACTTCGTGCGTACCTAAATCGGATATACATTCACATAGTCATTCATTTCTCGATATTGCCCGTTGAACCATTCAGAATTAAATAGGATACTTGGATAGTAGTAAAGCTCGCACAATGCCAATGTCCAAGATGTGGTCTTACATGTAATCACATATCAATGCCACTATCCCAGACAGGGTATTACACAAAATCAAATACGATGCCGATGTCCCAGATAGGGTCTTGCACGTAAATCACAAATCGACGCCAACGTCCCAGATGTGGTATTACAAAAAATCACATATCGGAATCCTATGTCATGACATATGTATCCAAACTATTCCTAAGGTTTGTACGGGGCTTTCAGACGTCGCAATTCGATCGATTCAACCTCGTAAATAATGCTCCCATGCTTGATTCAATTCAGCAAACACACACACACACACATATATATATATTACTAAAATTCAAATCAACATAATAAACACATTTTTATATGAAATCAAAAATGATTATTTACTTTTGAACTTACCTCGTTCGGACACGAACAAACCGAAATGACTATTCGACAACTTTCGACTTTTCCCGATCCAAATCCAATTTCCACTTTTCTTAGTCTAATTCAATACCAATTTGACTTGCTTAATAACATATTCATTCAATTTCATTCAAAAACACATACATGGGTAAATTACACTTTAGCCCCTAACATTTTGCATTTTTCACAATTTAGTCACTATTTCACAAAACATGAAATATTCAAAATTTCACCAAACTCTAGTATAGCCAAATTTTACTAAGGTTCATAGCAGCACATTTATTTCATTTATTTTACATTTTGACCCCTCAATTTATAATTTTCTCAATTTAGTCCTTAATACACATTTTTATCAAAAATCACTTAATTAAACACAATAATCTAACAATATATATTTATTTGTCATCATCAAACAACAGAAACCACAAGCTTTCGTCAATGGCAAATCATGAATACATCATCAAATTCAAAAATTCAAGCATGGGTTTGCTTGCATTTGAAGCAACGATCTCAAAAACATAAAAATTATCAAAAACCGAGCAAAAATAAACCTTGAATTGAGCTTGTATATGGCCAAACCTTGTTCTTCTTCTTCCTTTCTATTTCTTTTCTAGTTTCGGCCTAGATGAACAGAAAATGCATGGCCATTTTGATTTTATTTTATTTTATTATATATTAATTCATTAATTACTATTTTAACCTTAATGATTTAATTCAAAAATCTTATAATGGTTTCTCATTTTTATCCATGCAATATTCTAATGGTTTAATTACATTTTAAGGACTCCTCATTATAAAAACAATAGCAATGTAGTACTTTAACAATTAGCTAGCCAGTTTTACAATTTACGCGATTAAGTCCTTTTATTAAATCGAGCACACAAACGATAAAATTTTCACACGAAATTTTCACACACATAAATTAACATGTTGTAGACACCAAAAAAATTTTAAAATATTTTTCTGACTCGGATTTGTGGTCCTGAAACCACTATTCTGACTAGGGTCTAAACTAGGCTATTACAATCTCCACCTCCTCCGAGGTTTCATTCATCACAATTCTTATCATATTTATGCAATTAAGAACATTCATAACTAAATTTTTACTTATGAACTTACCCCGAGTGTGATTCGTTGAAACAAGTCGATTACTCGTCGACTTTCGATTTCTAGTGATCCAAGTTCGAATTTCGCTTTTCTTGATCTATACGTATAAAAAATAACTCATTCAATCACACACACAATAAATTCCTTTCAAGGACACACAATTAATGCATTTTACAAAATAGCCCTCACATTTTCACATTTTTACATTTAAGTCCCTATTTCATAAAATCATCAAATTTCACAAAATTTCATTGTATCCAATCATAACTGAATTTCTCCCTAGTCCATTCAAGCCCACATATTTCATAAATTTCACATTTTAATCCCTCAAAATACTATTTTCTCAATTTAACCCAAATTGGCTAAATTCATAAAAAATCCAAGAATAGAATATGTTTATCGATTACATATCTTTCATTTTTCATGAAGTATCATCACAAAACCCACCATTTCATCAATGGCACATCTCATAAACATCAACAATTTTTCAAATTACAACATGGGCTTGATAGTAGGCTTGATAGCAGACTAAGCAATAATCTCAAAAACATAAAAATCATCAAAAACCAAAGTCAAAACATACCTTAATCAAAGAAATAAAGAGCTGAACGCTAGCTGGAATTTTCTTTTCTTTTTTCCTTTGAATATTCATCAAATGAACATGAATATGGCCTTATTAATCAATTTGTTTTATTATAAATCACTTTATTAACAATTTCCCATATTACCCTTAATGAATCATCATTTAAAACTATATAAACCATGGACATATTTGTCCAATAACTTAATAATGGCTTAATAGCCTTTTAAGGATTTCAAATTATGGCAATATAATACATCAACAATTAGAATGCTACTTTTACTAACTATGCAATTTAATCCTTTTTTTCATAATTCATCACACGAACGATCAAATTTTCGTATGAGACTTTCACACATACTAATTCACATATTAGAAACTGGAAACAACTAATAATAAAATATTTTTCTAATTTGGATATGTGGTCCAGAAACCACTATTCTGACTAGGGTCTAAATCGGACTGTTACACCAGGCCACCAATATAACTATTTCAAATATTTGTACATTTTAGTACTTCCTAGAGGAATGGACAAACAACCACTACGTGCTTTATTTAGAATCTTATGAATAAGCTTGGAATTCTTTCGTACACAGATTCTACCTCGGAGCATCAAAGAATCACAGAATCTAATTTGAAACTCTGTATCAATAGTTGACTCACACTAAACTTATTTTAGCTTGCAATTCATTGTTACATTTTTGAGCTTCACAGATTTGCTAAAGAAATAACGGTCTAGCTTTCCACTCAGCTATAATCGAACCATTATCAGAAAAAGTTAACTATGTATTCATCACATGCAAAGCAAATAATGACTTTCTGTTTAAAGGATCAGCAACTACGTTCACTTTCCCTGGATGATAATCAATTAATAACTCATAGTCTTTTAGCAATTCGAGCCATCTTCTCTGTCTCAAGTTCAAGTCTTTCTAAGTCATTAAATATTTCAAACTCTTGTGATCAATAAAGATGTGGCACTTGATGTCGCCAAATTTTCAATGCAAACACAATCGTTGCCAACTCTAAATCGTGCGTCGGATAATTCTTTTCATGTAGTGACGTGACCATGCCTCGGAGCTTATCAAGTTCCAATTCTGATCCGATCGAACTCCTAAAAGGACCCATGACTCGCGCTCGAGCTAAGTGCCTTTAAGAGGCAGTTTCAGTCTTACTTGCTCAACTTTGGAATGAGAACGAGTTCCATGTTAAAGAATAAGTTCGGGTCAACTCGTTAATGAATTCTTGCACCTTTGTGCAGGTCAAACTCAACCCAATAAGCGTCCCTTGCAATTTATTGCAAGCTGATTTTTAAGTTAATTAAACTCAACTTAGATTAATAAATGAGTTGCTGGACTTTATTTAACTCATTTTAGTTTAAATAATTGAGTTATTGATGAACTTTATTTAATATATGTTTCTCTTCATTAAACTAGTTGCTAGAATAATTTATTGATGCATGAGTTTAAGTTTATTTAATTATGATTCTCTTAATTAATCTAGTTGCTGGAATAATTTATTGATGCATTTGTTTTAAGTTTATTTATTTAAGTGATTAATGTGTTTGTTTTAATGTGTCTAATTATAGGTGTCTTTACAGTTGGAAACTGTTACATTCAAGGGCTGTTACAATTAAATTAATGTGAATTTTCAAGTAAATTTTGGTTACATACAAGGGGGAGCATAATTCTTCAATAAAAGGAGTTGTTATCATCAATTAAAGAGAGCATTACACATCATTAAATTTGGTGCAGCCTTTTCCATCCTTCCATCTTAAACAATATAAGAACCGGGGTGACACTCTTTAGTGTTGAATCACTCTTGACATTTAAGTTCGAGCTCCATCTTCACCTTTAATCTTTTTCACCTGTCACCTTAAACCATATAAGTCCCAAGGTGATACTCGTTATAGTACTGAATCAATCTTGATGCTTAAGCTTTTTCAACCATTTCCACCAAATTATCATCTATCATATTTCTTTCCAAACCGAACGTACCAATTAATATCTACCTTATCATTTGCCATCTTTGATAACTTTCGCTTCATTTAACCAAATTCCCTTTTGAACCTTGACCAAACAACAATTCTCTAAGACGATCGGGCACATTCGTAGATTCAATTTAATCAACTAAATTGGATCATGTCATTTGGAATCAAAGCTTATAAATCGAGAAGCGATGACGTTCGTATCCTTTTTGAAATAGGTTCGTGAAGTAAAAAAAAGTTTTGAAAAAAAATATTTGTAGAAAAAAACAAAGTTGTTGAAAAGTTTTTGTATTCATTTTGTTTATAACACCACAAACCAGGCCTAGAAGTTAGGCCCGAATCCAGTGTGTCACATTAAAGTGTTTTTCAAAAACCAAGTTTTCAGGTTAAGAACACCCTCCTTAACGAGTAGTGTTTGCCCGTCTAAAATATTATTTGCAGGTTAAGAACACCCTCCTTAACGAAAAGCTGCATTAACAATACAATCCATTAACATCGAATCGAATAAATAGGAGGCTTAATCTGGTATCTATTGATAAAAGAATACTAAAGATAGAGAAGTATAGCATTCGACCAAACTAAGTTTACTTACCGCCAGTTATTGAATGAATGCCAGAAGAAAGGTTTTGAACGCCCTCAAACTCGTAATAACCCCCTTTACTCTACGAGAGTTTTAAAACCCAACACACGAAAAAGGTCAAAGGATCAGTAACCATAAATCGACCCATTTGGTTTAATGAGATAGGAAACAAAAAGGAGTCAGAAACTGAATCAAGAAGTAAGAATTACTTACCTTGAACCATCTGATGAGAATGGTAGAATAACAAAGCAGTCGGTCACTTGATAGAACCTAAATGCCGAAACTGACATGAAACCAAAGAAATGAGAAGCACTAAGTTCGGCCAACACTCCAAGAAAGAAGAAATAAGAAAATATAGAGGACGTATTCAGTCAATAAAACGTAAGGTAGAAAAGCGAGAGAAAAGCACAAATTAGTAAGGAATACGAGCAAAGAGAGAATAAGATCAATTCAGTAACAAAGTCAAGACTAGAAGTCGAACGAACAAGGGAAGGAGAAGGTGAGGAGAATCGGCTATGAAAGAAATCGAAAAGAAAAGAAAAGAAAAATATTAGAGAGGCAATATTTGGCCAAAAGGATGAGAAATGGAAGAGGAGAATCGGTTAGTTTCAAGTGCTTCACTCGGCTTCAGAGAACAAGAATTGAAAATAGAAGAGAGAAAAACAACACCTAATCGACACTAAAAGTAAACAATAGAGAAAAGAATGGTCAAAATGAAAAGTGCCCCAAATGATATTGTAACACCCTAATTTCGGGATTTTTCGAGTTTTTGTGACTTTTAGTGAAATTTTGAAATTTTGGTGTTTTGATTGCTGAAATTATGTTTAAGGGTGTTAGTGGGCCTTTAGAAGGCCCAAGCCTAAGTTAAAACCCGGTAAAATATCAAGTTCGGATTTAAAGTGAAAGGGAACCTGGTTAAGTGGGCTTTTAAGAAAAGCTTCGTAAGTTATGACTCAAGGAGGCCCTTGGTAAAGTGGCAAGGTGGCGCCACTAAGTTCCTAAAAAAAGTGGCGTGTAGACTGAGTTTAAGGGCCAGGGTTCAAGTTGCAAGGTAAGCAAATGACACTTTTATTTTTGGAAAAGTGCCAAGCATGTGAGTAACTTAGGTAGGAATCGGCTAGGGCCTTAGGGAGGTTGGGCCAATTGCGCAGGTAGTCATTAGGGTTAGTTTCTTTTCTTTTTCTTCTGTCTTGCCAGTTAGGGTTAGCCACCTAAAGTGCTATTCTCTTCTTAGTTTCACAAAGTGACTGAAAATGCAAATACACCCCCTCTGTGCCGATTTCTCTTTTCTTTTTTCTCTTCTCCTCTTCCATTCTTTTCTTTTTCCTTTTGTTTGCTTATCTAGCTGAACATCTCTACCACTCAACTCATCCTCTCTTTCAACTCCATCCTTCTCAAAACTACCATAGCCTATTGCCATAAAAGCTGAAATCCTGAAATATTACTTTTTGTGCTGATTTCTCTAAGCCAAAATCCTTCCATTCTTTCCATTCCTTTTGACCGATTTTCAAGTTCCCTAAACCCTTAACCCCTGTCGGCAGCATCACTCCAAAACTACACCATTAAAACATCTTCTTCTTCACCAGTCAAAAAGCCGAAAACGCCACATCATTAGGAGCTTATAGTCGAATCTTTAGATCTCTAAGATTCGATTTCTGTTAGCGTTTAGGGGCTAGATCTGCATCAGATCTGAGTAGAAACAGAAGGGGAAATTGTGTGTGGTTCAGAGACTGCTGACGAGGGCTTGGATCTTTAGAACGACTAGATCTAGATCTAGTAATTGGTTTTCGAAAAGGGAGGAATCACATAGGAGATCTTACCAGTAGAATCGCAAAACAGGTGTGTGTCGAAATCCCCTCTTGTGGTTCAATTCGGTAAAAGCCAAAAAACTGAAATGCCGAAATTCTGGCATTTCGTGGGCTTGCGAGCGTGCGAGTGCTCGTGGGTTGACTGGAAATGTTAAGATTCGGTAATCGAGATTGGTAAGATGAATGAGTGTGCAATTCTGTGCACTTCGGTAAGTTGGGCCTCGATGGGCTGAATGTGGGCCCAATGGGCTTTCGAGCCCATATGGGTAAAAATAGGCATTTGTAGTATTCTGATAGACTGTAGGGTCGAAACTGCAAAAACTGATAAACTAATCATAAAGTCTGAACTAAATGGGCTTAAGTAGCTAATAGACGTTGTAGGGCTCATTAGGGGTTTTAGGGCCCAATAGCTTAAAGTTGTTAAAACGAGGTAAATTAACCGTTGAGGCGAAAATTGGATTAATAGTGACTGAAATATGTGTAAAACCCTAGGAAACTGATAAGAGGACTAAATTACCTTTATGGATGAGAAATTACTTTTTTACCCCTAGCTACAAAATGACCGTTATACCCCTAGGGCTAAATCAGACTGAACTGCATGTGTAACCGTTTTCTATTCATTATATGATTTTCTGTGCATGGGGATTGGGATTGATGGAGGAAGTACTAAAAGTGGCTTGACCACGTACTGGAGGCTTTGCCTAAACTTACTGTTATCTGAGCAGCTACGCTGCAACTGTGGAGTGTAGGGCTGGGTGGGTTGAGTTATTCCCCACATGGTGTGTAGGGCTAGTACGGGTGGAGTGTAGCGGCTGGATTTAGGTTGGGTTTGGGCTTGTATTCGTACTTATTATCTGTTCTGTTCTGAAATGGGCCTATGGGCCGTACTGTTATCTGAAAAGGGCTAAGGCCAAGTTTACTGAGACTGGATAGGGCTTCGGCCCAGTGGGCTTGAGCTGACTTGGGCTCTAGATGGGCATTCTGTACAAACTGAGTTTCCAAACTCACCCCATTTTTTCCATCCATGCAGGTGAGCCCTAGAGCTGTGGACTTGGAGCTGGGAGGGATTCAGAGTGGCCATGAAGATTGGATTTCTGGTTTTCAATTAAGTTTTATTTTATTTCATTATTTATTTAGATTATTTCTATTATGGTTTTTGGGTTGTAATAAGGCCGCTCTAATTATTTTCATTTCAGATTTTAATTCTTTACTTATTTAACTTGTTTTTAACTTAAGATTAATATTGTTCAAATCATTTTGAAATTGGATACCTCTGAGACGTGCTTTTATAAAAGTTACTTGTTTTCAAAACAACAGGATAATCGAACGTTTTCAAAACTCAACACACTCCAAAAGTGTAGCGGAAGTCACATTTTTAATAAAGCCCTAAGTGGTCGGTAGTGAAAAGGATATTCATTAAGTAAACCGGGAATTTCTCTTTAAACTACAATAATGATTTTTCAAAGCTCACCCCAATCTTAGTAACTAGGTAACATGGTTAGTTTTAGGTGATGTGACACACCGGATTCAGCCGTAACGTCTGGGCCGAGTTTGGGGTGCTCCAGATATTGCTAGATTTGGCACAAGGAGGAAAAATATTATCAAAGCAAAATGCCACTGCTCAAATGGTAACCAAACATTCGACAGTAAAAGACAATTGCTGAATTCTATTTTCTCCAAAACCGAAATCCTCACAACTAAGAGACCACATTCGGCACAACCCTTCTCCCATTCAAACTCATTGGTTCTTAATATCTTTCCTTGACATTCTTCATAATTTGATGCATAATCCCCTCCTCAAACCCCTACATGATCTCTTCCATCAGAATTCTACTGTAATACAAACTCTAGCCGTCCCTACGGCAAAATAAAACCTCCCTTGCTCATCATGAGACTTGAACCTCAGTCCCCCCGCACACTCCTTACATGCCACCTTGCTACTAGACTACTAGGCTCTTTGTGTTAAGATTCCACCACAATTAATTAAAAAGCCTACCTGCTATTGTCCAGATTCATTTAAAAGCAAAAACTAAAATTTTTGCAAAGGCCAAGACTTGAACCCAGGCTTCTTTAACACTCCCCAACACACCCAAATCACTTAGCCCCTCAACCAAACATGCAATTTCGTCAGATAATGCAAAATTAAAACCCTATATTTTCGGGGCGTTACAACTCTACCCCCTTAAAGAAATTTCAGCCTTGAAATTTACCAGTTCAAAGAAGATGACGGTATTGTTATCGCATCGCCACCTTTGGTCCCATGTGGATTCCTCCAAACTGTGATTATGCCAAAGCACTTTCACCAATGGGATAGATTTCTTTGTCAGTACCTTAACGTCATGATCCAGTATCTGTACCGATTTTTCCTTGAAGGACAGATCAGGCCTAACCTCGATTTCCTCAACCGACACTATGTGTGAGGGATTATAGTGGTAATGCCTTAGCATGGAGATCTGGAACACAGCATGATTCCTGTTTAATTTTAGAGGCAACTCAAGCTAATAGGCAATTGGTCCCACACGCTTCAGTACTCGATAAGGCCCAATAAATCTAGGGCTCAACTTGCCCTTCTGTCCAAATCTCAGAATTTTCTTCCATAGTGAGACCTTCTGAATGACACAATCCCCTACAGAGTACTTGATCTTCTTATGCTTTAAGTCTGCATATGACTTCTACCTATTAGATGCTTCATTTAACTGACTTCAAATCAACTTCACCTTTTCTTCGATATCAGAAACGAACTCTGGCCCCAGAAGTCGCCGCTCCCCCAACTCAGTCCAACAAGTAGGAGTATGACACCTACGACCATATAACGCCTCATTCGATGCCATCTGAATACTAGACTGGTAGCTATTATTATACGTGAACTCCGCTAACAGTAAGTAGTCTTCCTAGCTTCCTCGAAAATCAATTACACAGCTTCTTAACATGTCCTTCAATACTTGAATCACCCTCTCTCACTGACCATCTGACTGAGGTTGGAATGTAGTACTGAAGTCCAACCTTGTACCCAGTGCCTCGTGTAATTTCTTCAAAAATCGAGATATGAATCTAGGATCTCTATTAGAAATGATAGAAACCGATAGCCCATGTAGTCTCACAACCTCAGCCACATGCAACTTAGCTAACTTCTACAATGAATAATCAGTATGGATCGGCATAAAATGGGCAAATTTTTTCAATCGGTCTATGATAACCCATACCGAATCCTTTTTAGTAGGCGTCAAGGGCAGCCCACTCACAAAATCCATGGTTACCCTTTCCCACTTCCAGAGTGGAATTTTTACTGGTTGGAGTACGCTTGAAGGCAGCTGATGCTCAGCCTAAAGGCAGCTGATGCTCAGCCTTAACTTGCTGGCATGTTAGACACTTACTCACAAAATCAGTAACCTCATGCTTAAGTCCTAGCCACCAATACAGTTCATGTAGGTCTCAGTACATCTTGTTTCTGCCAGGATGCATAGCGTAAGGACTACTATGCGCCTCTCGCAGTATAGATAGTCTTAAGTTAGAGTCCTTCGGAACGCAAACTGTCCCACGAAAACATAATACCCCTTTGCTATTCAGCCCAAAATTAGAAGTCTCTCAATTTTCAACTTGTTAGAAACGAGGAACCAATGACTCATCCAATAACTATTTACCCTTAATTTTTTTAGTCCACATCGGTCTTACTTGAAGATCAGCCAACAAGCTACCATCATCAAACAGGCTGAGACGAGCAAATATTGCTCTCAAATCAGAAACAGACTTACAACTTTGTGCGTTAGCTACCACATTAGCCTTACCCGGGTGGTACTCAATCGAACAGTCATAATCCTTAAGTAGCTCTATCCATCTTTGCTGCCTAAGATTCAGTTCTTTTTGTGTAAGGAGGTATTTGAGGCTCTTGTGATCTGTGTAGATAATACATTTCTCACCGTATAAGTACTGCCTCCAAATTTTTAGTGCGAATAACACCACAGCTAACTCCAAGTCGTGAGTAAGGTAATTTTCCTCGTGAGGCTTAAGCTGATGAAATGCGTAAGCAACCACCTTACCCTCTTGTATTAACACACAACCTAATCCAATGTACGACGCATCACTATAAACAGTAAATTCCTTCCCAGACTCTGGCTGTCTTAAGATAGGGGCCTTAGTCAGAACCCTCTTCAATTTCTCAAAACTCTCTTGTTGCTTATCAATCTAATTAAACAGTACCCCTTTACATAGTAACTCGGCCAGAGGTGCAGCAATCACAGAAAACCCCTCAACAAAATGTCTATAATACCCAGCCAGACCTAGAAAGCTTCGAATCTCATTTACAGTTTTTAGTGGTTTCCAATCTAATACAGCTTCAATTTTTAAAGGACCAGCTCTAATTCCCTCAGCAGATACCACGTGACACAGAAATGTCGCTTCTTGTAGCCAGAACTCACACTTGCTAAATTTTGCGTATAGCTGCTTTTCCCTCAGAATTTGTAAAACAGTTCGAAGATGTGCTTCATGATCCTCCTCGGTTCTCGAATACACCTGAATATCGTCTATAAAAACCACTACCAACTGATCCAGGTAGGGTTGGAACCCTCGGTTCATCATGTCCATGAAAGCAGCTGGTCCATTCGTCAGCCCAAATGGTATCACTTGGAACTCGTAATGACCATAACGAGTCCTAAATGCAGTCTTATACACATCAGCCTCCTTAACCCTTAGCTGATGGTACCCAGAACGAAGGTTGATCTTGGAGAAAATCAAAGCTCCTCTAAGCTGATCAAAAAGATCGTCAACCCTTGGCAGGGGGTACTTATTCTTGATAGTCAGTTTGTTCAACTATCAATAATCAATGCACATGCACATAAATCCATCCTTTTTTCTTTACGAACAACACTGGTGCTCACAATGGAGACACACTTGGTCGAATGAATCCTTGATCCAACAGCTCTTGAATTTAAGCCTTTAATTCCACCAGCTCCTTCGGTGCCATCTTATAAGGGGCGATGGACACCGGAGCTATTATCGACAGGAGCTCAATACTGAATTTAACCTCACAGTTTGAAGGCAACCTAGGGAGCTCATCCGGAAACACATCCAGAAACTCCTTAACAGTTCTGACATCTCCAACAGAAGGACCTTTAGAATCTAAAGTGTTGACATAAGCTAAAATCACCTCGCAACCCTTGCGAACCAGTTTATCAGCCCTTAATGCTGAGATTATGTTAGATAGATAATCTCTTCACTCCCCTACCATAGCCAGCTCCTCATCCCAGTAGTCTTCAAAACCATACACTTAGCAGCGTAATCCAAACTTGCACGGTGTTTCACTAGCTAATCCATACCCAATATAAGGTCGAATTCACCAAATGATAGTTTCATCAAATCCGCTAGAAAGATTATTCCCTGAACCTCTAGGGGCACATCTCTAAAAAATTTATTTACCCTAACCGACTGTCCCAATGGACTTATCATGATAAGCTCACTAACAGTATTTTCAAACTGAATGCCCAACATCCTAGACACAATACATGCAACATACGAGTGTGTAGACCCAATATTAATTAAAGCAATGCAAGGTACATTATGAATTAGGAACATACTGGTTATGACGTCACTAGCGTCACCATCCTCTCGACAATGAGTAGCATAAACTAGCGCTAGCTGCCTCGCCTTAGTGTTACCAGCACCTCTGCCCAATGCACCACGACCCCGTCCAATACCATTTCCACATCTGGCTTGCCCATGACCTTTCGGTGGCTGCTGACCATCTCTCCCTGGCTGAACATGACTCTGTCCCACAGCTTGGATCTGAACAGGCCTCTGAGGACAATTCTTAACTTGATGATCCATGGACCTACATTTGAAGCACACCCTAGTTCTTTTCCAGCACTTATCCTGGTGTAATCTCCCATAATCTATGCAAGGTTATGGTCTAACAACAGTAACAGGAACTGCTCAAACTGGCCCATCAAATCTAGCCTTCTTTATAGGCCTTCTAGAAGAACCCGAGGGTCCTAAATCCCTCCTATTTCTGTCCCTATCTTTCTCGCAGTTCTGGCGCTTAGAGTGCTTCACATCCTTAGCAATTTTTTCCTTTTCTACATGGGCAGCAAAGTCTCGCTCCCTCTACAGTGCTATCAATACTCGTAACTCATCCCGGAGGCCATCCTTGAAATAGACACAGCATTCATACTCAGTCACTACTATCCCACGAGCATAACAACTTAGTCGCAAAAACTTTGCCTCGTACTCTACCACAGTCTTATTCCCTTGAGTCTAGCTCAGGAATTTCTTCCTTTGGGCGTCCACATAACTCACGCCCATGTACTTCCCTTGAAATGTCACCTCAAAGAAATCCTGCATCAAACAGTCAGCTTGCGTACCCTCTCTCAGGTGAGCCACCATTGGTAAGCCTCGTCTCGCAGTAAGGACATTGCTCCTTTTAACTTTTTTTCCATAGTACAGTCGAGGTCATCCGTTATTCATTCGAAGGCCTCTAACCAATATTGCGCCACATTTGAGGCTACACCAGAAACACCCCTGAAGATTTTTGCTCCATTAGACCGGAGTTGCTCTGAAATTGACCCTTGGCCCACTGTTCCAGTACTAGCTCCAGCAACCCTTTCCAGAATGCGGAGCATCACTTGGGATAGAGCATCATCCCAACTACTTGATCATGAGACCCTGTCTTAGTCACTGGTGAAGCCAGTGCCTCCCTAGCACGCATGTGACTCGATGCCGAAGACCTAGCTCTAGCACTTCCCCGGCATCTACTACGGCCTCGTGTACCACTTCCATGAGTACCTCTACATTTACACTTAATCTATTTTAGAAGTTTTATGAATTAGTTCATAATTCCTATATTATTAACGGATATTTTATGAAGAAGCAGTAGTTAAAGTTTTGTTTTCGCAGATTGGAATCTCACTATAGTTTTCAGTTTTCTACAGTCTCAGTTTACTCTAACTAAAGAGTTTCAGTATTATCCTACTATCTATAGTAGTTTCAGTTTATAATAGTTAAAGTATAAGAGAACTTATAGATTTGGCGCTGGAGACTCGGGGTGCCACACTTGTGAACCTTCCAAAAAATTTCCACTTATTTAAATCAATTTTTAGAAAAACTTTTCAAAACCCATTCCACAGCCGGGTTTTGCAACCTGGCTTTGACACCACTAAATGTAACACCCCAAGCCTAGCCCAGATGTTATGGTCAAATCTAAAGTGTCACATCAAAGTGTCGTTAAAAAAATCAGATTTGTCGATAAAAGTTCATTCCTATGTTTAAATCCTTTTTTTGTTTGTAATTAGCAAATCATCTCGACAAAGGCTTTTCAAAATTTGGACTTGTTGACAAAAATCCATGTTTAAGTTAAAACCCATTTAGTTTTTATTGCTTGAGAAAATTTGACAAGTTACGTTCTTACAATTTGTAAACAACTTATCAAAACGATTGCCATATTTGTTACCGTTGATTTCTTAAACTAAATAAAATCGCAGAAGCTTTTCTAATTGAAAACCTTGAAGTTTCAATTGCATATTTTTCTTCGAAAATAGTTATTACTTTGAAAACTTGTTTTTCCTACTCTAGCATTTTAAAATAAGAAATCAAAGCCCAATTTAAAAAAAAAAAATTAAAACCAAATGGCCTTAATACATAACAAATAGCCCAATATGAAATTTACATAGCAAGTTTAAAGCAGAAAAATATTCATTCGTCGGAGACCATTATAGTTACTGTTATAACTCTTGATTCAAATATAGGAGTTTAGTAATATGAGTCACAAATGGTGGATATCATGTTATTAGGCGGGTTATTATTGTGACTATTTTCAGTCTTTTCTCTTCTGTTTAGGAAGTATTATTGATATTGAAGTATTATTTTATTTATAAGGTTGAGACGCTGATCTTATTATGGTACTATGGTTTCAATTAGTATGATGGTTACAATTTCCAAAATTTTAAAGCTTTGGTATTGATAATTGATAGCTATACTAATGATACAATTATTACAGAAAGATGTTTAAACATGACAGTTACAGTTGAGTAATCTATGAAAATTTTTCGGGGCATTTATGTATCTAGGCATTATCAGAAGTAAATGTGGCTGCTTGTTTTATGATGAAAGTGTTATTGATCTGATTGATTTATGATCATTGTTTTTTTATTTTCCATTGGTATTCTATTCTGTTACGTCAGAGATAAGAAGCTGACAGTGAATTTATATGAAATTACTCTTCTGGTTCTTCTGGCTATTGTCCTGTTTACATCTACATAGAAAATGTATTTTCTCTGTTACAATAAACTATAGAATGAATGAACAGTGCATATTTTCTTCTGGTTTTTTTGAAGAGTCGTCAGGTTCTTTATTATTTCGTATGAGTGGTGTTTCTGGATATACTGTATGGTTTTGTAACTTGAATTGTCTTATCTCGGTTTTTTTATTATTCTTATAGGTTAGTTTATCATGCATGGCATATCTTTAAGGTAAATATTGACAAAGGTGAGGATTATGACAGTTCAAGTTTAGATTGTATATTGATTTCCTTTCCCCAGGTAATCTTGGCTATTATCAGTAACTTCGAACAAAATGTTATGTTTCATCTGACTTAATACAATTAGTCAGTATTTGTGACTGGTATGTTGAAAGAAATATGAGAAATTGTATGTTTGATCTGTTCTAACGATATGAAGAAGTGATTATTGTGGAATGCTAATAAATAGTTAGGATCAACTCAGTAATTTCAATTAGAGTGAGCTATTCAGTTAGAAGATAAATTAAACTATGTGTATTTATGTGCATCCTCTGGTCTGAAAATGATGTTGTGCATACATAGATTTATAGACGAACAGTCTGAAGGAAGAATTTATATTCCTGAAAGTATGACACGGAGACATATCGATTGGGTTTTTCCTTAACTGAAAGAATGTGTGTGAATACCAATAAATCTATGATAAAGGTTAAAATATTGCAGGTGCTTGAATGAAAATTTTTCTTTACCTTGTGAGTATTAGTTTCAATGATTTACCTTGTTGATGAAGTTTTGATTTTAATTAAACCGACATTTCTGTTATAAATTGGATTAACTCAGAATTGGATTGGTAAGTGTTAAGTTAATGAACTTAGCATGAGCTAACTTTTGATTCTGAATTTTAAATTAGATCTGATTACTGATACTATTATTCTGAGATAGAATTGGTGCATTGAGAAACGAATGGTATGCAGAGAGTTTTCATTTAGAGCTCATCGTAGTATTTTATCTATTCATTTAAAAAGAAAAGTAAAGTGATTTGAAGTAAATGTTCGGGTATATAGATATGAAATTTGATATTTCTGATTTTTGAGTTCAGATGTCATTTTGTTATCAGAGTTAAGTTAAATGACAAAATGAAATCAGGACTATTATAGTAAATGATGAGTCGGGTTTGATATTGAAACAAAAATAATATGAGTTCCGCATCGAAATTTCTCTTATCTTGGAAAATGAAAGCTGTTATTTGGATTGTGATTGATCGATGATGAAAATCCTTATGATTATTTCAGAATTTGAGGATTATATTATTGGTTATGGAAACAGCTACAGGAAACTTTGTGTACAAGACTGAGTCGAATTGTGATTATGATAAAAAGTGAAAGTAATTGTGAAAATTGGAAATAATTTTCGACTGACATAGAAGTATACAAAATTGACACTTAGTTATACTAGATTTTAGTTTGATGACAAAGTGTTTGTGAAAGTATTCTTTTGAAGAGGATTGGTTGTGGATGTTTAAGAAATTTCGAGAAAAGATATTGAATCTCTTCACCAATAAGATTTTTGGGGACGAAAATCACTAAAGCGGGGGAGAATTGTAATAGCTCGATACAAGGCCTAAACGGAATAGTGGTTACAAAACCACAAATCTGAGGTCAAAATATTTATTTCGATTGAGTTTTAAAATTTATTTTGTGTTTTCAATATTTTTTGAAATTTTCGTTACAAAATTTTATTATTTGTGTCCAATTTGATAAATTGGACTAAATTGCAAAAGTAGTAAAATGTACATTCTAGAAGCTAAAGGTGTTTAATTGAAATGTGTTGTATTTATATATTTTTATGGTTTACATTTTTATAAAATTATTTTGTAAAAATTTCGTACGAAAATTTTGACGTTTGGGCACTCAATTTAGTCAAAAGAACTAAATTGTAAAAAGTGCAAAAGTTGAGTTCTACATGTTAGAGGTGTCCAATTGTTATGAAATTTTAAATTAAAGGTCCTTAAATGGTAATTATACCATTGGTTAATTTAATGGACAAAAATGGACATGAAATGGGTGAAAAAGAATATTTTTTTGTTAGGGGCATTTTGGTCATTTAATTATTAAATGAATTAAAAAATCAAATTAAAAGCCAATTTTTGCTCACCTTCTTCCTCAAGGCCGAAAATAGCATGGAGAAACTATGGCTAGGGTTTTTCAAGCTTCCACGCTCGATTGTAAGTCCGTTCTAGCCCCGTTTTTAATGATTTTTACGTTTTTTAAATCCTGGTAACATGATTTCTCTATTTCTACCATTTGATTGAGCTAGGGTTTGATTTAAAAAATTGACCCATGTTGAATAATTATGTATTTTGATGTTTTATGATAGATTATGAGGTTTTAAATTATGTTGAACAACTTGTGCTACTCGGTTTTAAGTGAAAACGAGTAAAACGACATAATCGGTAAAAATACCTAATGTTCATAAGTATATGTTAGAGTGAGAATTTGATGTCGCCATTAGTAAATAAATGATTAGCATGTTCTAAAACACAAAAATTAGGGAAAAAGTTTAATTTCCAAGCTTTGGGGCAAAAGAGTAAATATGTAAAAGTTTAGGGGCAAAATTGTAATTTTTTAAAAGTTGGAGTTAAGGACTGTTTTGATAAATGTTAGTATTAAATAAGCTAAATGTGTTATTTTAGATCAAGAAAGACGTGAAATCGACCTGGATCGAGGAAAGGAAAAGATTGTGGATTAAATTGTAAAATTTCTATATTTTACACTGAGGTAATCTTATATGTAAATAATGTATTGTTTTATTATGTTATAATATTTTATTTTGTGACATGTGAAATAAGTTTTAGTATTGTTCAATTAATGGACATAAATGGGAATTTGTGGTTGATGAATTGAGATTAAATGAGGAAATCTCGGTTGAACCTTCAAAATGAAAAAACGTGGTGCTAAGTGGATATAGCACGATTATACGTGTAACGTGGTGCTAAGTGGATATGCCACGATTACACATATTGATACATGTAACGTGGTGCAAAGTGGATATGCCACGGTTAATATATTGATTCATTAACGTGGTGCTAAGTGGATATACCACGGTTATACATGTAACGTGGTGCTAAGTGGATATGCCACAAGCACACATATTGATACATGTAACGTGGTGCTAACTAGATATGCTACAGTTACATATATTGATTCATTAACGTGGTGCTAAGTGGATATACCATGGTTAAACATGTAACGTGGTGCTATGTGGATATGCCACGATTATACATGTTAATTTGAAAAGTGGCGCTAAGTGCGTATGCCACAATTACATGTTAGTCCAATAGTGTGGTGCTATGTGCGTATGCCACTAAGTTGGGCATTAATTACAGAAGGTGGAGCTATGTGCTAAAACCACCAGATATTGTTACTTTTTGAAGTGTTCACCAGGAGAAACAAGTTTGCCAAATGGAATTTAACATGAAAAATGTGGGGATAAATACCAGAAAATGAATATATGAGTTTTGAATTATGAGTTAGGTAGGTGATTGAATTTTGATAAGATGAATATGGATAAGTATTAACTTGAAAGTTGACAATAAGAAATTTTAGTGAAAGAGTTGAAATTTGGAATAAACAGTTTCGAACAGCAGGAGAGGAGTGATTTTGAAAAATCACCAAAAAAGGTAAAAATTGAATTAGAAGCTGAATGAGATATTTAATTAAAGCTTATTGAGTCTATTTTCATATAAAAGAAACATATCAAGCAAAACAATTATATATTTTGAGATATTTAGATATTTTAGACTAGTTTAGAATGACTTCGTGATCCCCTGTTCTGATTTGGAAAAATCATTAAAAATTGTCCAAAAATATTTATGGAACATAGTTTATATGGGTAGATTCCTTATTGAGTATTTTTTTAGTAGAAACAAACGTGAACATCCTTCAAGTTCTGTATAAGGAGAAATTGAAATTTTAGTGAAGAGTGGTCAGGACTATTAGGTAGCAAAATAAGGGAGTATTTAATGAATAAATTTATTAATTGGCCAAACCAAAAATTCTAAAATTTTTATGGTAAGAAGAAGTATGAGTCTAGTTTCAGGGAAAATTTACAGATCTTAATTGGGAGCTCTGTAGCTCCTGATAAAAATAATTTAGTGACTGGGACCCGAATGGACAGCTTGTACTAATTTTAAGTAAATGGTAATTTCATGTGAGGTTAAGATTGTATAATAGTGGAGACATATTTTGGGATTTATAAATGCCATTAATAATGTATTATTGTTATTTTTTACATATTCACTTACTAAGCTATAATGCTTATTCCATTCCCTTCCTTTTTCCTATAGAGTTTTAGATGCTAGCTCGAGTTAGAGGTCGCCAGAGATACTATCACACTATAAGGCTGAGGTTAGTATTAAAAGATTCTGAAATATTTATAAGTTTATGGCATGTATAAGGACTTGAATATATGTATATATGTTACTGAGTTGGCCTAGAATGTTGGCCTAAATTAATGGAAATTTTATTGTTGTATAATACCATGTGATATGACTAATAGTAGCTACGTTATGAGTCATAATGATACAATACATGAACGAGTATGCTTGCATGTTAGTAAATGAATTAATGTATATATGATAAGAATGTGATTAGATTCTAAATTGAAAGAAATTTTATAGCCAGTTTGTGTATTTGTAAGTGTAAAAATCCAATGATGCATCGTACCCGTTTCTAGCATTGAACATGGGTAAGAGGTGTTACAAGTCCCGAACCGTTCCAATTGCATGTTTAGGGCCTCAAGGGCCCATTTTAGAGATATATTGAATGAATGTGAATGAATTAATTTTAAAAAGAAATTTTTATGCCTCGAAATAGTAAGGTAAGTCCGGTAACGCCTCGTGCTTGACTCCAGCGACGATCTCGAGTAAGGGGTGTTACAAATGGTCAAAATGAAAAGTTCCCCAAATGATACTGCTAGATTCGGCACAAGGAGGAAAAATACTGTCAAAGCAAAATGCCACCACTTGAATGGCAAGCAAACATTTGGTATCAAAAGACAATTGCCGAATTTTATTTTCTCCAAAACTGAAATCCCCACAACCAAGAGACCACATTCAGTACACAACCCTTCTCCCATTCAAACTCCTTGGTTCCTAATATCTTTCGTTGATATTCTCCACGATTTGCTCCATAATCCCCTCCTCAAACCACTCTATGATCTCTTCCATCAGAATTCTACTATAATATAAACTCTAGCCGTCCCTGCTACAAAATAAAACCTCTCTTGCTCATCATGAGACTCGAACCTCAATCCCCCCGCACACTCCTTACATGCCACCTTACCACTAGACCAAGACCACTAGGCTCTTTGTGTCAAGACTCCACCACAATTAATTATAAAGCCCACCTGCTAGTGTCCAGATTCATTTAAGAGCAAAAAATTAAGATTTTTGGAAAAGCCAGGACTTGAACCCAGGCTTCTCTAACACTCCCTAACACACTCAAATCACTTAGCCCCTCAACTAAACATGCAATTTCATTAGATAATGCAAAATTAAAACCCTATATTTTTAGGGCGTTACATTTCACTAACCAACTTGTTTGTTTTCCTCGAGTTGTTTCTTTCCAGGTTTCTAAAGATTCGATTGATCAACTTCAGCTTCAATACCTTTTCGAAGAGAGACGCTTTCATGTGATTGAAAAAGGTAAGCTTGAAGAAAAAATCCAACCACAAGTGCTTAAAGGTAGGGAATCCTTAGCAACCGAGGCACAACAAAAAGGTTTGAAAGTTGTCGATAAAATTTTTGATGACTTAGTTTTTAAAAGATCTCTATATTTTGAAATGGTTAATTGATATCCTTTATTTGTGGTTGAAAAACTTGTTCCAAGTGGAAGCATGAAGAGTTGCTCTCTTGATTTGATTTATGATGAAAAACCTGTTGACATTGTTTGATTAGATCGACAAACACAAAATACGATCTTACATGATAACGGGTTTTCACGAAAAGCATTTAAGTTGGTTGATTGTGATGATTATATGGATCATTTACTGCCACATGTGAAATCCTTGAGTTTTTGCAAATCTATTTGGACGAATGTTGAGAGGTTTGATTGTGTGAATCTGTGTGAATCTGTCCAAACCTAGAATTTGTTATTTTCATTTGGCATGTTAGAAAATCAAGCATCCTAAATTTTGTGCGACCAATTTATGTTTGTTTGATGCTTGGTCTATAATTAACGAAATGAAACTAGAAGATTTTGATTGCTCGAATGATTGTATGCTTAAATTCTTTTTGCTTGGAATGTGTGATTTCTTGAAGAAAACAAAACTTCAATTGTGTTGTGAGACGAGAGATCAAAATCATTTGTTCAACCCTGGAGTACATTTTCCTGAATTGTTACAAAGTAAAGGTGAACATCTAAATTATGTTATGAATGAATGTGTTAAATTCTCTTATATTCTCCAAATTTTGTGTCTAAGACTGAAAGCAATACCTATGAATCTTGTTGGCTTACAAAGTCAAAATTTGATTTATGATTCTGGAAATTGCTCTATGTTGTGGTTTAAAAGGCCTAAACTGAGATTGGATTAAGTGATCAATTCTCGATCCATTATGGAAAGGTAAAATCAATTTCTATTCTTGATCCTGGCTTTGGTTCATGTCCCCAAGTTTGAATTGAAAATTCGGAACAAGTTTGTAAGTTTTTCCGAAGTGTCTTTACCCCTTTTATTTATTGTGTAATTGATACATTGAAATGGCTTATTCTTAAAAGGAGAGGGCATGGGACTAATTTATTGTCTTTACAAGATATGTCTGCTAATCAGGTTTTTGTGAGCTATTCAATCCCCTTTGACCACCAAGGGTCTTATAATGAAGTATGCTTCCATGTAATCAAGTAGCTCGACTTGAGAAAAAGTCACTTTGAAGAAGGGGGAATGACATGACCATGCCTCAGAGCTCATGAAGTTCTAATTTCGATCCAATCGAGCTCTTAAAAGGACCCATGAATCGCGATCGAGCAAAGTGCCTTTAAGAGGCTATTTCAGTCTTACTTGATTAACTTTGGAATGAGAATGAGTTCCATGTTAAAGATTAAGTTCGGGTCAGCTTGTCAATGAATTCTTGCACCTTTGTGCAAGTCGAACTCAGCCCAATAAGCATCCCTTGCAATTTATTGCAAGCTAAGTTTTAATTTAATTAAATTCAACTTAGATTAGTAAATGAGTTGCTGGATTTTATTTAACTCATTTTAGTTTAAATAATTGAGTTATTGATGAACTTTATTTAATATATGTTTCTCTTAATTAAACTAGTTGCTAGAATAATTTATTGATGCATGAGTTTAAGTTTATTTAATTATGCTTCTTTTAATTAATCTAGCTGCTGGAATAATTTATTGATGCATATGTTTTAAGTTTATTTATTTAAGTGATTAATGTGTTTAATGTGTTTGCTTTAATGTGTCTAATTGCAGGTGTCTTTTCAGTTGGAAACCGTTACATTCAAGGGCTGTTACAAATTAATTAATGTGACTTTTCAAGTGAATTTCAGTTACATACAAGGGGGAACATAATTCTTCTTTAAAAGGAGTTGTTATCATCAATTAAAGGGAGCATTACACATCATTAAATTCGACAGCAGCATTTTCCATCTTCCATAACTAATTGTTGATTAAATGACCATTTCATGAGCTTAATGTCCATTAAAGCTACTGGTGTCCATTCGGCTGACCAATGAGACTTCAAAAGTTTTTCTTAAAGCATTCAAGTGAATTGAAGTCAGCTGAATTGAAGAATTGAATCATCTTAAAGGAATGGGTTACTTAGGCTTGAATTTCAAAAGTTGTAACTTTTCATTTTAGCTCATTAAGCTGAATAAAAGTGACCATTCGGCTAGCCTCTTTTTAGCACTATAAATAGTTGTATTCAGCCTTTTGTAAGGGACTTTTGACTAATTTGTTAGATGAAACTTTGTTTCTGTGAGGTTAACTTCCTCTTAAATTTTGTACGACTCTCAAGTGACCTCTCTAGTGTCCTAGTGGCGTCAACCTAACTTGTTTTTGAACTTATCACCAACCTTTAGTGTGCCGTTCACCTATCCTTCTACCGAACCATCCGTCCACCATAAACAATATAAGAACTGGGGTAACAGGCTTTAGTGTTGAATCACTCTTGACGTTTAAGTTCGAGCTCCATCTTTATCTTCTATCTTTTTTACTTGTCACATTAAGCCATGTAAGTTCCGGGGCAATACTCGTTATAGTATTGAATCGATCTTGACACTTAAGCTCTTTCAACCATTTCCACCAAATCATCATCTATCTTATTGCTTTTCAAACCGAACCTACCAATTCATATCTATCTTATCATTAGCCATATTTGATAACTTTCGCTACACTTAACCAAATTCCCTTCTAAACCTTAACCGAACAACACTTCTTAAAGACGATCGAGCACATTCGTAGATTCGATTCAATCAATCGAATCGGATCACATCATGCAGCTTTAGCTCTCTAGAGGCATAAGCTATCACTTTGCCTTCCTATATCAAAATGCAACCCAAACCCTTCAAAGATGCATCACCGAAAATCACGAATTCTTTACCCGACTCAGGCTGTACTAAGATTGGTGCTTCAGTTAGTAGTGCTTTCAACTGTTCAAAACTATGCTAACATTTCTCAGACCATTCAAGCCTTACATCTTTCTGAAGTAATAGTGTTAATGGTGTTGCAATCATCAAGAATCCTTTTACAAAATGTCAATAATAGCCAATTAGTCCTAGAAAACTTTTAACTTCTGATACATGTCTTGGTGGTTTCCAATCAACAATTGTTGAAATCTTACTCAGGTCAACTCTAATGCCTGCAGTTGAAACAATATGCCCCAAAAATCCAACCCCTCGGAGCCAAAACTCACATTTGCTAAACTTTGCAAACAATTGCTTGTCTCTCAAGGTTTGTAACACTATTCTGAAATGCTTGGCATGTTCAGATTCATCTCGAGAATAGATCAGAATATCATCTATGAATACGACAACAAATCTGTCTAAATACGGTTGAAAGATCCGATTCATCAAATCTATAAAAATTACAGGAGCGCTAGTTAAAACTAAAGGCATAACAAGAATTTGTAGTGTTCGTACCTAGTTTTGAACGCAATCTTTGGCACATCTGAATCTTTAACTCTCAACTTATAATCGCCTGATCTCAAATCAATTTTTCAAAATACCGAAGCACCTTTCAGCTAATCAAACAAATCATCTATTAGTGGTAGAGGATATCTATTCGTAATCGTCACTTTATTGAGTTGTTGGTAATCTATACACATTCTCATTGTGGCATCTTTTTTCTTTACAAATAATACTGGTGCACCCCAAGGTGAGAAACTTGGTTGTGCAAATCCTATATCAATTAATTCTTGCAATTGAGCTTTCAACTCTTTTAACTCTATCGGAGCCATTCTATATGGAGCTATCGATATCGGTGAAGCTCCGGTACTAAATCAATAGCAAACTCAACCTCTCTGATCGGTGGCAAACCTGGTAACTCTTCTGGAAACACATCTGGATACTCGCAAACAACTGGTATTGATTCAACCTTTGATTTGGATACTTTTGTATCAAGTACATACACAAGATAAGCATTATAGCCCTTTCTTACATATCTCTTAGCTAACATCAATGAAATTACAACTGGCAAACCACTCAAATCATCTTATTCAATTTGAAGAGTCTCATTATTCTAACATTTCAATTCAATTGTATTTTTTCTACAATTCACTATCACATCATGTAACATCAACCAGTCCAATCCCAGAATTACGTCAATGGTAACAACATCATATTGGCAAGAAAATAGTAACCCCAAGTTGTTAAAGGACAATTCTTACAAACTTGTCAACTAGGACATGTTTTCCTAAGGGGTTCAATACTGTAATTATAAACTCAATAGACTCAACAGGAAAATTCTTACTAGATACTAAATTCACTCATATATATGAATGAGTTGATTCGGGATCTATCAACGCAATCACATTAGTGTCATAAAGAGAGAATGTACTAGTAATAACATCTAAGGATGATACTTCTTCTCGAGCGCAAATAACGTAAGCTCTGGCAGGTGCTCTAGTTTCAGACCTCACAATGGATCCTTTGTTGCTCCCTTACTACTAGTCACATTTCCTGTACTTCTAGGTGGTCTTCCTCTAATTGATGTGTTACTCGGTCTTGCATTCTCAGGTCTGTCTTTCTTAGCTAACTTGGGACAATCTCTGATAAAATGATCTAATGAACCATTTTAAAACAGGCCCGATCATTCATTCTACATTCACTAGAATATCATCTCCCACATTGTCTACATTCAGGTCTTTTGGATCTTGCACTACCGATGCTCGCTAACGATGTGCCACGAGCTTTAGAACTCAAATGTTGCTTTCCATGGTTTCTACTAGAATACCCCACTGATGCAGTCAGAAAGCTATATGAGTCTCGCAATTTCTTTGTTGTAGAATGGTAGGATTTACTCGTCGATCTCTTCCTCTAATCTTTAGCTTCAAAATAAGCTTTTCTCTTTTCTTTACTTAATTTTTCAGCCTCGTAAGCATGATTAACAAGTACCATGAATTCTTTCAACTCTAGAATCCCGACTAGCAGTCTAATATCTTCGTTCAATCCATCTTCAAATCTTTTACACATAATAGCCTCTGTTGAAACACACTTCTAGGCATATTTACTGAGTCTCACAAAATCTCGCTCATATTCTATCATTGACATACGGCCCTGTTTCAATTCTAGAAACTCATTGCATTTCTGACCGATCAACCTCTAACAAATGTATTTCTTTCTGAACTTCATCTGAAAGAACTCCCACGTAACCCTATTCTTTCGGTACCACTGATTCAGAGTATTCCACCATTGATATGCAACGTCTCTCAGGAGTGATACAACACATTTAATGCATTCTTCAAGTTTACATGATAATTCATCAAATACTTAGATAGTATTTTTAAGCCAGAACTCAACTTTCTAAGGGTCATCGTCGAGCTGTAGCTCTAAACTCTTCAACCCCATACTTATGAATCTTATCAACTGGAGGCTTGTTCAATCGTACAGGTTTTGTAACTTAAGGAGCTACGAGGATTCGTTGAGGAATAGACGGGGGTAGAGGTTGTTAAGTAGTCAAAATTTTTCGAACGAACTCCAGAAACCACTCACTCATCGTTTGGAAGAAGGCTCCTTTATCCTCTCCTCCCTAGCTACCCGTAACGGGCCTCGACTTAGATTGCACAACTCTTTGAACGGAGGCTGGTGCATTACTTTCGACATTGTCGGCTACAGCTCAATCGGGGTTTATTTACTATATGGAAACATATTTTAAACTATCAAGAGACATCATACTATCACAGGTTATATATGGCATGTATGGCAAGACTCACACACACGCTATGTTAGTTCAAGAATCGACCAAACCGTAGCTCTGATACCAATAAAATGTAACACCCTTAACCTGTATCTGTCGCTGAAATAGGGTTAAGAGGCATTACTAAACTTATTACACAATAATACATTCATTTCTCATACATTTTCATTTATAAGTATATCTCATTCAAACACATTCACATTGTCCCTTAAACGAGCCTACTAGGCCCAAAACATGATAAAGATGGTTCAAGACTAAACTGATGACTCGGGATAACTTTAGAAAAACTTGGAAGATTTTTAAATATAGGGGACATACACCTATGTGAACTAGCCTTGTGTCTCACATGGCCACCAAACACGCCCGTGTCACAGGCCGTGTGGACAGTCGAAATGAGATCACATGGTCATGTCCCAGCCCGTGTCCTACCCTGTGTAACTTTCTGACTTAGGCCACATGACCAACCATACGCTCGTGTGTCTAGCCTGTGTGCCTATTTAGAATGGCCACAGACGCCCGTTAACAAGGCCATGTGTTAGGCTGTGCCAAACCTATAGGGTATCCTGACTTATGCCACACGACCAGTCACACACCCGTGTGTGAGGCCATGTGGAGCATACTGACTAGGTTCTAAATGCAACACTAGGGGACAAATGACCATGTACCATGACTGTAACGCCCTTCACCCGTAACCATCACCGGATAATGGCACGAGGCATTATCATACTTACACTCACACGATCATTTGATTATGAATCTCAGTTATCTCATAAAATTAAAACTTTTTCATTCTTATCGAAAAATTCTTATCACGGGCCTACGATGGGCCTATGATGCCCAAAAGATATGTTGGGTATGATCTAGGACCAATCTGGAACTTTTTAGATGCTTACAAAAATTTTCACCTTATACAAGGCATAGGCCCGTGTGGGCATGCTGTGTGGTCGCACACGCCTGTGTCCCTAGCCAGTGTGGAATTAATTTTCAATTCGAACCTACAGGGGTTTTCACACGGCCGAGCACACACCCGTGTCCTTGGCTCGTGTTCTTCACATGGCCTCGACACGCCCGTGTTCTCACCTCGTGTGAGAAAATGGGGTATTCTGTTTATGACATCATGGCAAATTTTTCGTCACAAGGCCAAGCCACAGACCCATGGGCTAAGCCGTGTCAAGCACACAGTCAAGACACACGGCCATGTCTCCACTTGTATGTTTACTACTGGGCATTTAATTTTCATAATTTCAAGTGCAGGGGATACACGGCTTATCAACACGCCCACACGCCCATATGTCTATCTGTGTGGACAATTATAGGCTATTTTCCAAGCCAATTGCCACCCTGAAACACAAACCAATACCAACCAATTTTGCCAATTCACCTCATAACATAAAATTCCATCCAAACATACAAATTGAGCCATCCACACACTAACTTTATCCATCATCATCAAGCATGCACATCCACACACATTTCACATTTGCTATGCAGGCTTGCACATTAGTAGATTAAAACATTTTAACAAAAATATGACTTAACCATTCATGGCTCATTTCTCATGGCCAAAATGTCAATACACTATTACCAACAACTGGACCCAAAAGAACTATGACATAGAACCAAAAATAATAGACCTCCTATACAAGCAATAATTTCAAGTTCATTAGCAAAATACCAAATTGTTGTTAATAGTGTTGATGGAATCCCAACTTGATCACCGAACCTCGGGTTAGTATGACTGACCTATAAAGGAAGGTAAAAACAATGGGGTAAGCTGTAAAGCTTAGTAGCAAAATAATGAGCATTCAAAACTAATAATTCATAACCGAAAATATATATCTAATAAAAATAAGCTTTCTTATTACCACATTAAGTTTGAGACAATCACTTACTCTTATGGTCTTACCATACATTTCAATACATACATTAAGCACTTAGCACACATAACATTTTTCATATAACCTACACATAAACATTCTCAACACACGGTCATATCTTTTCTCATACAATCACATATCATATCATTCACATAACCTATTGAACAATGTGGAATACAAAATGATACATGGAATAAGGCACAATTGCCACACATAATGCAGCCGAAGCTACTCATAATTTGTAGCCGAAGCTGCTACATATCACTTATCACATAAGGCTCAATAATGAGCTAATCATGGGTTTGCTCACAAAAGTTGACGGTGCAATCGAAACTACTCAATGCTGTTCACACAAGCTGATAGGTATCCGCAACAAATGTAGGATTACCTAGCCACTATGTAACAACCCAAACTCGGCCCAAACATTATGGCTAGATCTGGTGTGTCACATAAACAATTTATTCGAAAACGGTCACTCTGACAGACAACTTTTTTTTTTTTTAAAAACCTTGTTTAGTGATTTGTAGGTTTTCATCAAAATCCAATCTAAAACAATTTTTATTACCTTGTAATGTTTAATCGAGATCCCATTTGTTGATGTTTATTATCATATTATCCAAAACTTTACGCAAGGTTTATTTAAAAACATTTGATATAAAATTTGAAAACCCGAGTACCCTAGTCACCAATTTAAAGGAAATTAACAGTGTAACTAAAAGAAAAACCCTTAGTGGCCTTATTACAAAAATAATACTGAAACTAAAATAATGATGACAGTAAAAGTGAAAATGAAATCAAGAAGTAGGAGTCATGTGGCCACCCTGAGTCCCTTGCAACTCCAAATCTGCTACAGTTGGGGATTACCTGCATAGGTAAAAATAAAAGGGTGAGTTTATGAAAACTCAGTGTGTAATTTCCCCAACCAATAACAAAGATCAGGCATACAGAACAGACTGGACCGAAGCCATATTCAGATAGAAATCAATCTGGGCCTTGGCCATATTCAGAAACAAAGTGGGCCTTGGGCCCATTACAGATACATTGCTTTGACTGTTAGTCGGCTAAAAGCCGAAGGATAGGCTGATGGCCACATGGGCTTGTGAATGATTATGTGATTGATTGAGGCCACGGATTGTGGCCCTACATTAGAAAGCGGCTTTCATGAGCGATTTCATGAGTTGGGCTGCAACGGGCCAAATGGCCCCAATGGGCCAATGGGCCCGCTAAAAGGGCGTTAGGCCATATTCGAATCTCTAGACTATTTGGCTGCATATGTCGCTAGATGACCATGGGACTACTGATGGGCCTTCACATACTTAGGCCCACCCTAATAAATGAGTAAAATGCCATAAGGGTGAAATGACCAAAATACCCCTCGTGGGTAAAATGTATATTTTGACCCTATATGATGTTTGAATGACTATGCATGCTTTGTTATATATATTTATATGTGTGGATATTCTGTAATATGACATAACATGACACTGAGTATGTTGCATTGCATGGGGGTTGGGTATATGTTTATGGATGAAGTGTACTGTTCTGGTAGCCCTGCTGCATCTTATCGATAGTGCCGTATCGGTACTACACTGTGTTGGCTTCTAGCCTAATATTTTGGCAGCACTGCTACATTTTATCGATAGTGCCGCACCGGTACTACACTGTGGAGTGTAGGGTTGGGTGGGTTGATTATATCCCCACATGGAGTGATGGGTTGGACGGAGATGGAGTGTAGAGGATGTTTGGGTAGGATTTTGATTGCATTCTATACTATTACTTAATGGGCTTAGGCCCACTGATTGTGATATGCTATTGTAATGGGCTCTAGCTTAGACTGATTCTGTTATATCCTTATTACCGGGGTTACACACTGAGTATTCGTATACTCACCTTTTTATCTTACTATACAGGTAATTCCAAGGCATAGGCGATTCGGTGCTTCGTGGACTTGGAGGCGGCCACACTTTGCTTTTACACTGCTTTCGGTTTTATTTACTTTGATTATGGTATTTATTTTGGGTTTGTAATAAGGCCTCTATTTAACTTTTCTTAAATATTGGGTTTATCTGTTTCATTTAAAATCAGTTAGCTTTAGGGCACGTTTTCCGAAATGATATCTATTTTCCAAAAATCACGTTTTCACAACAAACGAGAAATCAAACAAAGCTTCTGCAACCGTTATGTTTTGTTTTAGTAAATTACTTTCATAATTTGAGTAATCAAGGATAAACGGAATGATGTTTTCTTCAAACCTTAAAGAACAAGGGGTTTTTACAAATAATATAGTTATATTGAAACACGATTTCAAAACACTTCAATGTGACACTACCAAATACGGCCTCAACGTCCGGGCCGGGTTTGGGGTGTTACATTTAGTGGTATCAGAGTCCGATTGCAAAACTCAGATGTGGAATGGGATTTCAAAAATTTTTGAATTTCTGTAAAATGTTTTCAAAAGTTGGGTTTACTTCAAAATTTAATATTCTACAAATTATTTTTAAAGGATTTGGGGAAATTTGAATTCTACTACTTTAAGTGTGGTCTACAAGTTTCTGGCGCGGAATCTGTAAGTGTTTTAATCACTGTTATCTGTTAACTTATTGAATATTGAGATTGTTATAAACATCAGACTAGGCTATAGCACTTTAGATAGGTTAGACTGAGACTATACGAAACTGAAAACTATAGTGTGATCTCGATTCGCAAAAATAAACTTTAAACTTCTATTTGCATAAGACATTCTTAGTAATTACTGAAACAACAAGCTATTTCATAAAATTTCTAGTTCAGACAAAACATGAATAGAGGATGAGTTCAAAAGGTACACTCGGATAAGGTTCAAGAGGCCGAAGTAGAGGCCGTGAGGGTTCGTGAGTTGGACCTTTACCGTCGGGCTATAAATCTAGCCTAGAATTAGAGTGTGCATCTAAAGCATAGTGGTATGACTTGAGTAGTACGGTTAGTTGATAGTTGGAAATTTCAAGGACGAAATTTCTTTAAGGGGAGTAGAGTTGTAACGCCCTGAATTTTGGGCTTAGGAGAAATAGGCTTCGTGTATCAGAGAAATTTAGATCTTTGTGATCCAGAAAAATTTCACAATCTCATGTTTGGTTTGTTGGTTAAGTGATTTGGAGTGCTTGGGGATGTTTGAGAAGTCCTGGGTTCAAAAAGGGACTTTAAGAAAAATTTTAGTTTTCTCAATATGTGGAAATTGGCGTCACGAGGAAAGGCTTATAAATATTTTTGGTTAAAGCTTGACGTATAAAAGAAGGTGGTCTGGTGGCTAGGTGTGTTAGGAAGCAAGGAGTGGTCAAAGGTTCAAGTCTTAGCCTTAGCATAATTCTTTTATTTTCGCATATATGGGCATGGTAGCAGGCGTGTAAATTTTATAGTTATTTTGGAGTGATTTGTGACACAAAAAGAGATTGTGGAAGAGTAGCAAATGGCGTGTTGGGCATTTTGAAGGGAGCAGGTTCGAACCTAGGCCATATGAAGTTTCGGTTTGTTTTTTTAAGGGGAGTGACACTAGTGTGTAAGACTTAAAATCTATTGTGACTTAATATTAGCACAATAACAGTTGCAATGCAGAGGCAAGTAGCGTGGGGAGAAGTGGGAAGGCAGGAGTTCGAGCTTCACCCTGCGCATGGGAGGTTAATTTTTGCTCCTCGTGCAAGGAAGAATTGAGGCTGGCCGAATTTTGTAAGTATTGACTCGGTCAAGCAATGCAATCAAGCGGTGGGAGGCATTGATTGGAATTGGACTGATTGTTGGCTGAAATTAAGCTACTATTAAAGGTTTAATTATGGGAAGATTCGGCTAAATGTGGGACTTTGTTTGTCCTTCCAGTCATTTTGATTCTATTGCCAAATTAAAGAGATTAGGCTAGGATTTTTCAGCATTTGTGGTGGTAGGGGATTGCTTTCCTTTTGTTTTCTTAGCATTGGCCGAAAGGCACCAGTCTTGTGTGCTAACTTTGTTTTATTTCTCCCCTCTTGCAGCTTCTCTTCTCTTTTGGATTTGGCAACACCAAATGCAGCTTTGGTCACTTTCTCTTCTCTTTTGACTTTGTAAACATCGAATGCACATTTAGCCTTGGTCCCCATCAATTCTTTCTACTCCTTTCACTTCTCATTATAGCGAATGTTTCTTTCTTTGTGAAAACCAAATGTTCTTCAATTCTCCTTCTTTAACCAAGCCTTTATCCTTTGACACTTGTCTTTTGTTCATTCATCTCTAAACTAAGTGATCACACTTTTAAGTTACATCCATTCTCTTGATTGGCTGACCAATACTTTCTTTCTCCAATCTCTTATTGTTTTCTCTCTAGCTGAATCATCTTGTTTTTGTAGGGTGAATGAGGAGATTTCGGTATGTGCTCCCATCTCTTTCTCTTATTATCATTTTTTATTTATATATGAGGGCCAAATATCCCTTCTTGTCATCACTACTCCTTTTTAGTTACCAATAATGGCCGATTGCACCTTTGTTCTTCATCTTATTCTTTTTCTTTGCTCTAGAATGGTGTAGGCCGAATCTAGAGGCCTTGGTTAGAGCCGAACTTTGACTCTTTTTCTTCAAGGACATCTTTTATTCTTGGGTAAGATTTTTAAATCATGTGTATTGATTATGCTAAGATTTCCTATTCTCGTACGTGATCAATTATTTCCATCTAATTGATAACACCATGTTATGATCGATTGTGATTAGGGGGTCAATTTGTTTAAAGGGAGCAAGGGCCGAATATAGGAGTAACCCCTAACAATCTTGTACCTACCGAATCTTATTAGTGGTTTATCGCTCAAATCGTGGGCAAGTGTTGTTGGCTGAATGCTCCATAGGTCTATATATTGGGATTGTAAGGCATGTTTTCATAAGTGATGGGGTCTAATAAGATGTACGTCGTTTCAAGTATTTGACCAAGTAGTGATATTCATTGTAGTCAATTTTCCCTTCTGCTCATTTTTAAACCGATTGTACCTTTCTTCTTCTCGATTCTCAATTTCAATATTGATTAAGCTACTAAGACTCGAATTCCTTTCCACTATGAACGTTTAGTAGTTTTGGGTAAGTACCTTAATCGCAAGTGATGCTTATGTTATTTGGAAGATTACGTGTACCCTTATGTAATTAATTATTTTCATCTAAGCATTGGTTTTGTGGGTTTTGTAAAATATCATGTAAGTAAGTGATAATCGAACTAAGGAAGGTTGTGGAAGAGTATCTACTGGAAGTACACTAGTGGTTTCTACTTGCAAGTTCAAGCGACGTAGAGTGTCGACAGTTAGGGACTTTTCACCAGGAAGTGAAAAGGTGACCGCGTGAAACTACAGTTTGACTGTGTCAGCAGTTAGGGACTTTCCGCCGGGATACGGAAGGGCGACTGCGTCAAACTACGGTTTGACTAAGCAAATCGCAATTGATCACTCTTGTGAAGGCAAGTGATTGCAAATACTTTGGCTAAATGTTTGGATTAGAATTTCCTTAAATCTTTAGATAAGTGGCTTAATTGTGTGTTATGTTTAATTTAGGTGGCGGCGCTCAGTATTATTTAGTACTCTACGTGATAAGGTGTGTAACTATATTAATTTAGTATTAATTTAGGTTCTTGGACCAAAGTTAGTGGCAGATACTAAGAATAAGGTTAAGTTGATCAGAGATTGGTTAAATGAGGCATCTGATAGGCAAAAGTCGTATGCTGATCTAAAGCATAAGGAAATTGAGTTCTCTGTAGGGGATATGGTATTTTTGAAGGTCTCTCCTTGGACGAAGGTCTTGAGGTTTGGCAAGAAGGGCAAGTTAAGTTTGCGATTTATAGGGCCTTATCGGGTTCTTGAACGGGTAGGGCCGTAGCTTCTCAGCTGCAATTACTGGTGGAGCTGGACCGTATTCATGACGTCTTCATGTTTCCATGCTAAGACGGTATCGATTGGATCCTTCGCATGTCGTACCAGTGGAAGAGATTGAGATAAAGACTAATTTGACGTTTGAAGAAGAGCCTGTCCAAATTCTAGATCGAGAGGTCAAGGTGTTGAGGAGGAAGTCAGTTCCTTTAGTAAAGGTGCTTTGGTGCAATCATGGCAAAGAAGAGGCTACTTGGGAGTCAGAAGAGACGATGCATCAATAATACCCTCATCTATTTGGATCAGGTAAATTTCAAGGCCGAAATTTCTTTAAGGGGGTAGAGTTGTAACGCCTTAATTTTTGGGATTTTTTGGGATTTTTGCGATTTTGGTGAAAGCATGAAATTTTGTGGTTTGATTAAGAAATTTACGTTTTAAGTATGTTAGTGGGCTTTAAAAGACCCAAGCTTAAGTTAAAACCCGGTAGAATTTCAGAATTTTGAATTTTAAGGAGAAGGGGTTCTGGTTATGTGGGCTTATAAGAAAAAGTGAGTAAAATAAGACACAAGTGAGCCCTTGGTAAAATGGCAATGTGGCGCCACTTAGTTCCTAAAAAAGTTGCGTGTGGATGCATGCGCAACGGCCAGAGTTCAAGTCACAAGGTGAGAAGTGTGTTTTTATTTTTGTTGCATGTGCCCGTCATGTGATAGAACTCAAGTGGAACTCTGCTGAAGAGAGTTTGAGTTGCTCAGGAGATTAGATCAGGAGGGATAAGGAGCGAAATTTTAGGAATTTTGAAAGGGTGGAAGTGTTGGCCAATTATGGGGGGTCTTGGTGGTGCAAATTCGGCTAGTAAGTGTTGAACTTGCATTTTTCGACAAGTATAGTTGAGTGTGCCGAATGCCCTATTTGGTTCTTCTTCGGGATTTGTTTTGATCAAGCTTTAGTGCAAAATAGGTAGGTACTTAGGGTTTCTCTTTTCTTATTTTCTCTTCTCCTCCCTCTTTTCACAAAAGTAGAAAGTGTGGCAAATACCCCCTTTAGCCGTACTTACCAAAAGAAAACCCTCTTCTTCTCCTTTTTACTCCACAAACAGATTGTTGAACCCTTCTAAATGAACCCACGTTCTTCATCTACTTCCTCTTTTCTTCAATAATTGTAGTCGACTCACCTAGAACCTACTTGGACAAATTCTTTAAAAGCCGAAGACCCGAAATCCTTTGTTGCCGATTTCTCTTTAAGTCGAACCCTTTCTATCTCCGAACCATTTCCATCTATTCTTTTGAAGAGCCGAAACGTGCAAGTCTCGCATCTTTCTGTTACATAGTAAGTCTCTCATCCCTCTGTTACATAGTTACTTCTTCTTCTACTTTTACTTCCAAAACTGAATCTCATTCTCTCAATTCCACCGATTTTCCAATTCTTTCCATTCATTTATCCCTTTCTCTCGTGTTATGTCTAGATCTACAATAGATCTGGGGTTAGGCTGGTGAACTGGGATTCTCTCTTCTGTCAAGGCAAGTTAACGAACGTCTAGGTAAGTGATCTTCTTCGTTGTTAGTAAAAGCCAAAACCCCTAACTCTTTAGGGTGACTGTCGATTTTAGTGAAGACTTATGTTGGTCTCTTTCTTTTCATTCTTCTGCATTCTAGTGTAGAGGAAGAGGCGATCTACCGAGGGGCGTTGGAGGCTAGGACCGTTGGGCAATCTAGATCTAGATCTAGTTGAAGAATCAGTAGTGGTAAGTGATTAAGGGCTTTGGTGGTATGGCCGAATATGGTGGTAATGTATGATATTGATTTCAGTTAATAATGTTGGATTAAAGGATAACATCATAATGAATGATTGTAGGATAATCGTGTGGAAGATCTTGCTGTAGTAATCGCAAAGCAGGTGTGTAAACGAACACCCTCTAGTAGACTAAATCGACAAATGTCGAAAAGCCGAAATGCTGAAATTCCAGCATTTTGCGGATTTGTGAGCATGCGAGCACTCGTGAGTCGGGTGGAATAGTGAGATCTGTAATCACAACTGGTAAGATTGGTGAGTGTGCAATTTCGTCCACTTCGGTAAATGTAGGCCTCGATGGGCTAAATTCGGGCCCAATGGGCTTACGAGCCCATATAGGTGAAAATTGATGGTAAGTGAGTTCTAGTGATTTGTATGTTAAAACTATTAAACTGGACAAAAATTTGGGCTAAATGGCCCAATATAGCTAAGTTACACTTGAGGCCCATTAGGGGTTTTAGGGCCCAATAACTTTAAACTTCTAAATTGGGCTAGATAAGTTACTGAGATGAAAATGAGACTGTTAATAACTGAAACATGCATAAAACCCTAGAAGCTATAGGGCTAAATTTGACTAAAATGCATGTTTTATTTTATCTGTTCACTGTATGCCATGACATATTTTACTGTTGCATGGGACTGGGTTTATTAATGGAGGAAGTGCAAATGGCATTGCCACGTTTACTGAAAGGGGCTTTGCCTCGGATTTACTGTTAATAGCTTGGCCACATTATCTGAGCAGCTATGCTGCGACTGTGGAGTGTAGCAGCTGGCTGGGTTGAGTTATTCCTCACATGGTGTGTAGGGCTGGTATGGGTGGAGTGTAGCGGATGGACATAGGACGGGCTTTGGGCTTTGCATACATGCATTATTCTGTTTTGTTACTGTATGGGCCTATGGGCCACACTGTTTACTGAAAAGGGCTAAGGCCCAGATTAACTAATTATTGAATAGGGCTTCAGCCCAGTATTTACTGAGACTGGATAGGGCTTTGGCCCAGTAAGCTTGAGCTGATTTGGGCTCCGGATGGGCTTTCTTTACACACTGAGTTTCCAAACTCACCCCTTTTCTTCCATCCATGCAGGTGAGCCCTAGACTGGTGGACTTGGAGCTGGGAGGGATTCAGAGTGGCCACGTGGACTGCAAAGTTGGTTTTTAATTAAGTTATTTACTTCCTTATTTGTTTTTCATTATTTTCATATTGGTTTTGGGTTGTAATAAGGTCGCTTTAATTGTTTTATTTTGGGTTTTCAATTCTTTAATTATAATTTATTTTCAATGATTTGAATAAGGCTGCGCAAGTTTTTTTAAAACTAATCAACGTTTTCAAAACAAAACCCTCGTAACAAATGAATAACAAATCAACGATCAAGATATGGTAACAAGATAACTTTTAAACGGTTAGTGGATAGGACAAACATTAATTAAACCTAGATTTTCTTCCCAAATTACAGAAACAGTTTTACAAAGCTCACCCTAATCATAGTAACTAGGAAGCGTGATTAGTCATTCGTTGATGTGACACACCAGACTTGGCCGTAACATCTAGGCTGGGTTTGGGGTATTACATTACTATACAGGTAATTCTGAGGCATAGGCGATTTGGTGCTTCGTGGACTTAGAGACGGCCACACTTTGGTTTTACATTGCTTTTGGTTTTATTTACTTTGATTATGGTATTTATTTTGAATTTGTAATAAGGCCACTATTTAACTTTTCTTAAATATTGGGTTTATCTGTTTCATTTAAAATCAGTTAGCTCTAGGGTGCGTTTTACAAAATGATATCTGTTTTCCAAAAATCACGTTTTCACAACAAACGTGAAATCAAACAAAGCTTTCGTAACAGTTATGTTTTGTTTTAATAAATTACTTTCATAATTTGAGTAATCAAGGATAAACGGAATGATGTTTTCTTCAAACCATAAAGAACAACGGGTTTTTCAACAAATCTAGTTATATTGAAACCCAATTTCAAAACACTTCAATGTTACACTACTAAATACGACCTTAACTTTCGGGCCGGGTTTGGGGTGTTTCATTACCCTTTAGGGGTAATTTGGTCATTATACTAAGTCTCAGCATCTCATCACCTAATACGACCTTCTAGTAGGTCTAACGTAGCTTCGAGCAACTGAGAAAGTCCATGTAGTCAAATAGTGCATTTGGGCCCAAAACCCCTGATGGGCCCAGGTAAGCCCACTTGCTTATGTGGCCCGCTCAGTCTAATTTCACACATAGTATCACATAACTTAACATTTAACATACCAAATATCAATTACCCATATAACTTACCCATATGGACACATAGGCCCATTGGGCCCATTTCGACCCATCGAGGCCCAGAATAGCTCGAGTGCATGAGATCGCACACAATTGCTCTTACCATCAAACACCCACGATTTGTGGGTTTGGATCAGCCTGTGAGCATTCGCATGCCTACAAGAACTCGAAATGTCGACATTTTGGCTTTTGCCGATCTATGCTATTAGGGGGTGTCGTTACACACTTGTTTTTGTTATTACCACTATCGGCACGCGCTCAACCTATTGTCATAACAACGATCATTAATAACTTAACCAATACTTAGTGAAACCATGCTCAAGACTTTATTCAATGGTTACTTACCATCGCTCCGCTTGTCTACTATCACTTGTGATTAACTTGTACCTTCACTACTTGATTGAATGACAACAGATCTAGGCACCTACGAACCACAATAATTCCGATCAAAGAATAAGGGTTAGAGAAGTATCAACCCCAAGTTGAACCCTTGAATCCTAGCATGAGAAATACCTTATTTGTACAAACCAAAAGCTAAACTAAGATGTACTTACCCAAAAACTGATTGATTCAAGTGACAGAATCCAGAAGCAATTGATCCATTGCTTATCAAATTGTCATTGGCTTCGATGCCTAGCGTGATATCCTAATGCAGGAAGAGGTTTCACCAACTAAGAGAAGAAGAGCAACGTGGCCTGTGATTACTCACAAGTGAGATAGGGATTTGGCTAGGAATAATATAAAGCTAAGAGAAAAAAGAGTTAGAGGGTATAAGAACGGATAGAGAAATGCGAGATTCAATTTTTAAAGGGTTTAGAGTAATTGGTATAAACAAGAAGTGAAAAGAAGAGGTATAGTAGGAGTAGATAGGAGGAATTGGTTTGTGACTAAAACGAAAGAGAAGAGAAGTAGAAAAGATATGAGGTTCGGCTAACACCAAAAGAGAAAATTTGATACAACACCTATACTCACCCTTTTGCCGAAAATGCCAAATGCCAGATACCCCAAGCTGATTTTGCCTATTCAAGCTTACCCACATTCGGCCAACTCTTCCAAACCCTTGAAAACCTCCATAATTTCCACCATGATTCACTCTAATTTTAATTTGGATATTAACTTAAACTTTCAAGATCATATCATCCTTATCTCACCACCAACCTAAAGAGTTTACATCCAAGACCACCACTTGCCAATCCTAACGAGCAAAATAGGTACAACTTGCATGCAAAGGGACTTGAACCTCAGCTCTCCCACCTGCTAAATCACGCCACACCAAGCCCCATATGTGGCGTCTCTTGCCACTCCAACACAAGGCTTTTTATGCTAAGAAACCACACCATTAATTTATAAGTCCTACCCACTAGTGTCTAGACTCACTTAAGGCTAAAATTAAAATTTTTGTCAAGGGTTGGGCCTAACCTAGGCCTTCCAAAGGCCCCTTAGACACACCCAAAACATGAATTTAACATACCCAAGCATGCAAATATCAATTCAAGCACAAATCCCAAACCCTTAAAAATTGAGGCGATAGAACTCTACCCCCTTAAGGAAATTTCGGACTCAAAATTTTACCTGATCTGAACAGGTGAGGGTATTGTTGACGCATCGTCTCCTTAGGCTCCCGCGTAACTTCTTCCCTACCGTGATTACTCCAAAGCACTTTAACCAATGGAACCGATTTCTTTTTTACACCCTGACATCATACTTCTGAATTTGCACAGGTTCTTCCTCAAAAGTCAGGTCAGGCTTAACTTCAATCTCTTCAATAGGTACTACATGTGACGGATCAGAATAGTATCGTCTCAACATGGAGACATGGAACACGTTGTGAATTCGGTCCAACTCAAGAGGTAGCTCCAGCTGATATGCTACTGGACCCACTCGTTTCATAACTCGATAGGGCACAATAAACCGAGGGCTCAACTTGCTTTTCTTACCAAATCTTCAAATATTCTTCCAAGGAGAGACCTTCAGGAAAACCCAATCCCCCACATCGTATTCAATCTCCTTACACTTCAAATCGACATAAGACTTATGCCTATTTGATGCCTCCTTTAAGCGATCCCTAATTAGCCTAACCTTCCTCTCTGTATCTGCCACCAACTCTGGTCCAAAAACCTGACGTTTACCCAATTTCGTCCAACAGGTAGGCATACGACACCTATGACCATACAACGCCTCATATGGAGCCATCTGAATACTCGCCTGGTAACTGTTGTTATACACAAATTCTACTAATGGCAAGTAATCAACGCCTTATGCAACTTCTGCCAGAACTGAGATGTACACCTAGGGTCTCTGTCGGAAATAATCGAATCTGGCACCCCATGAAGTCGCACTATCTCAGCTACATACAAATCGTCAACTTCTGAAGTGAATAATCAGTTCGGACAGGTATAAAATGAGCAGATTTTGCCAGCCTATCCACAATCACCCAAACTGAGTCCTTCTTGGAAGGAGTCAAGGGTAGCCCACTCACAAAATCCATGGTTACCCTTTCCCATTTCCCAAGTGGAATCTTTACTGGCTACAGAAGTCCAGAAGGCAATTGATGCTTAGCTTTCACTTGCTGGCATGTTAGACACCTACCTACAAATTTTGTTACCTCTCGCTTAAGCTCAGGCCACTAGTACAACTCTCGTAGATCTCGATACAACTTATTTACACCCAAATGCATGGTACAAGGGCCACCATGTGCCTCTCGTAGTATAGACTGCCTCAAATCTTAAATCTTTGGAACACAAACTCTCCCATGGAAGCACAAAATCTCTTCAGTGTTCAATCCAAAATCAGAAGTTTCACCATTTTCCACATGTCAAAACCGAGAAACCAATGACTCATCCAATAATTGTTTCTCTCTAATTTGTTCAGTCCCGGTCAGTCTTACTTGCAGTTCTGCCAACAAACTACGATCATCATAAAGACTGAGACAAGCGAACATCGCCCTCGGATCAGATACCACCCTCCGGCTCAGAGCATCAGCTACCACGTTAGCTTTACCCGGGTGATACTCAATGGAACAGTCATAATCCTTAAGCAACTATATCCATCTTCGTTGCCTAAGGTTCAACTCCTTCTGAGTTAGGAGGTACTTGAGGTTCTTATGATCCGTGTAAATGATACACTTTTCTCCATACAAGTAGTGCGTCCAGATCTTTAACGAAAATACCATAGCCGCTAACTCTAGATCATGAGTAGGATAATTAAGTTGACGTGATGCATAGGCAACCACTTTACCCTCTTGCATCAACATGCAACCTAATCCAACGTCTGACCCATCATTATACACAGTAAAATCCTTCCTGGAATCTGGCTGAATTAATACAAGTGCTTCAGTCAAGACTTTCTTCAACTTCTTGAAACTCTCCTGTTGCTTATCAGTCTAGTTAAATGGTACCCCTTTCCTCAGAAGCTTTGTCAACAGTGCCGCAATTATAGAAAACCCTTCCACAAACCTTTTATAGTACCCTGCCAGACCCAAAAAACTCTGAATTTCTAACACAATCCATGGTGGCTTCCATTCCAAAACAGTTTCAATTTTTCGAGGATCCACACTAATCCCCTCGGCTGAAACAACGTGACCCAAGAATGTCACTTCTCGTAGCCAAAATTTGCACTTGCTGAATTTTGCATAAAGTTGCTTCTCTCTCAGAATTTGCATAACAATTCGAAAATGCTCATCATGATCCTCATCGGTTTTCGAATACACTAGGATATCATCTATAAAGACAACCACAATTTGATCCAGGTAGGGTTGGAATACCTGGTTCATAAGATCCATAAAGGCCGTTGGTGCATTTGTAATACCAAACGGCATTACCAGGAACTCGTAATGACCATATCAAGTCTTGAATGCTGTCTTATAGATGTCTTCCTCCTTAACCCTTAGTTGGTGATATCCAGATCAAAGATCGATCTTGGAAAATACAAAAGCTCCTCTAATTTGATCAAACAGATCATCAAATCTTGGTAGAGGGTACTTGTTCTTAATAGTCAGTTTGTTCAACTGACGATAGTCAATACACATGCGCATCGTTCCATCTTTATTCTTAACGACCAATACCGGTGCTCCCCATGGAGACACGCTTGATCGAATAAAACCTCGATCCAAAATTTCTTGGATTTGTGCCTTCAACTCCACAAGCTCCTTCGGTGCCATCTTGTAAGGAGCGACAGACGCCAGAGTCGTTCCAGGCAACAGATTGATTCCAAATTCAACTTCGCGGTTCAGAGGCAACTCAGGAATCTCCTCTAAAAAAACATCTTGAAATTCCTTGACAATTCTAACTTCACCCACGGGCAAACCCTCAGAATTAGATTTACTCACATACGCCAGATACGCCTCGCAACCCTTGTGAACTAGCTTTTCTACTCTTAATGTCGAGATAACATTAGACAAGTAGTCTCTTTGCTCCCCTACTACAGTTACCTCCTCATCCTCTGAAGTCTTTAATACCATTTGCTTGGTAGCATAATCCAAATTTGCCTGATGCTTAACAAGCCAATCCATACCAAAGATGAGATCAAACTCTCTGAATGGTAACTCCATTAAATCTGCAGGGAAAGTTCTACCTTGTACCTCTAAAGGTACATTTCTACAAAGTTTGTCTACCCTAACCGAGTGACCCAGTGGACTAATTACAGATACCTCATTCACAGTATTCTCAGATTGCACACCCAACGTTCTGGACACATCACACGCAATATACGAAAGTATAGACCCAATGTCAACTAAAGCAGTATATGGTGTACTATGAATTAAAAACGTACCAGTTATGACGTCAGGTGTGTCACCATCCTCTCGGTGAAGAGCAGTGAAGGCCAATGCTGGCTATCGTGCCTCAGCATTTTCAGCACCTCTGCTCGGTGCTCTTTGTGTACGTCCATTTCTGCCCCTGGCCCGACCATAGCCTCTCGGTAGTTGCTGACCACCTCTTACTGGCTGAGCAACCCTCTGTTCAGTAGATTGCATCTGTGTCGGCCTTTAAGGGTAATCTCTGACTTGGTGATCTTTAGACCCATACCAGAAGCATGCTTTAGAATGCCTCTACCATTCACCTTGATGTACTTTTCCACAGTCCGCACAAGCCTGCGGTCCAACCACATTCACCAAAATTGCTTGCACCGACTCATCCACTCTAGCTCTTTTAGTAGACCTCCCCACAGCACTCGAGGGCCCTGAGTCCCTTCTGAATCTATTCCTATCTTTTTTCACGGTTTTGGTGCTCTAAGCGCTTCACCTCCTCCGCTATCTTAGCCTTCTCCACTAGAGTAGCAAAATCTCGCTCCCTCTGTGGAGCAATCAGTACTCGTAGCTCATCTCTGAGGCCATCCTCGAATCGCACACTACGTTCGTATTCAGTAGTAACTATCCCACTGGCATACCGGCTTAACCTTAAGAATGTTGCCTCGTAGTCTACTACAGACTTGCTACCCTGAGTCAGATTCAAGAATTCCTTCCTTCGAGTGTCCACATAACTCACCCCGATGTACTTCCCTTTGAAGGCCGTCTTAAATAAGTCCCACATGAATTGTTCAACTGATATGCCATCTCCCACGGTGAGCCACCACTGGTAGGAGGCCTCGGAACGTAGTAGAGATACTACCCCTTTTAGCTTTTGCTCCACTGAGTAGTCCAGATCATCCATTATTCGTTTCGTAGCCTCCAACCAATATTCAACCACATTCGCGGCTACAGTCGATACGCCCCTAAAGATCTCGGCTCCATTAGCCCAGAGTCACTTAGAAATCGAGCCACAATTCACTGTTCCCATAGTTTCTCTAGCAACTATCTCCAGAACACGGAGTATTGCCTGGGACAAAGCATAGTCCCCTACAGCCCAATCGTAAGACCCCCTTTCAGTTGCTTGTGGCACTCGTGCCTCTGCAGCAGGCATATACCCTGAAGATGAAGATCCAGCCTAAGCACTTCCTCAGCCTCTACCACGGCCTTATTCACGCGTCGCTCTCATACTCATATCGTATTATATGTTTTATCAATTTTATGCATTAGTTCATAATTTCAGTTTTTATTACAGATGTTTTATGAAAAGATAGTAATTTAGAGCTTTGTTTTTGCAGAATCGCACTCTAGCTACAGTTTCAGTCTTCTAGAGTTTCTAGTTTTTCCTACTGTCTCAGTTTCCTACAGTTTCAGTTTACCCTAACTACAAAGTTTTAGTAGGGTCTTAGCACTGTCTATAGTAGTATCTCAGCATCACAATTTAATCATTAGTAAAACAAATCAGAGTACTTACAGATTTGGTGTCGGAGACTTGGTGTGCCACACTTTTCAATAACCATATTCAGAGTAATTCAAGTTTTTGTCGAAAGTAGAAATTTTAACCCAATCTTTGTTGAAAATCTTTCAAAAAAAAACCCTAGATTTCGAAGAAAATATTTTTGGAAAGAAACCCGTTTTAAAAGAATTTCTCGAAGAAATTTTCAAAAATTGAATTTCAAAAGCAATTTAAGTCTTTCAATTAAATTTTAAAAAATACTTTCAAACCCATTCCACATCCGAGTTATTGCAACCTGGCTATGATACCACTAAATGTAACACCCCAAACCCGGACCAAATGTTATGGCCAGATTTGGTGTGTCACATAGATGATTTATTCGAAAACGGTTACCCTGACAGACAGCTTTTTCTATTTTAAAAACCTTATTTAGTGATTTGTAGGTTTTCATCAAAATCTAATCTAAAACTATTTTTATTACCTAGTAATGTTTAATCAAGATACCATTTGTTGACGTTTATTATAATATTATCCAAAACATTATGCAAGTTTTATTTAAAAATGTTTGATATAAATTTTGAAAACCTGTGTACCCTAGTGTACCAATTTAAAGCAAATTATTAGTGTAACCAAAATAAAAACCCTTAGTGGCATTATTACAAAAATAATGCCGAGAGTAAAATAATGATAAAAGTAAAAGTGGAAACGAAATCCAAAAGCAGGAGTCATCTGGCCACCCCGAGTCCCTCGCTGCTCCAAATCTTCTACGGTTGGGGATTACCTGCATAGCTAAAATTAAAAAGGGTGAGTTTGTGAAAACTCAGTGTGTAATTTCTCCAACCAATAACAAAGATCAGGCATATAGAACAGACTGGGCGGAAGCCCTATTTAGATATAGATCAATCTGGGCCTTTGTTCTAAGCGAATGATATTGTTGTGAGTTAAGACTGTTCCAATTTATAAAATCGTTAACATAGAATTCGTACAATAGATTATCCAGAGCTATTATATAGAGAATGTTATATGAGACTCAATAGTAGCTTGTCTGTTCATTTAGTGAGTAATTCAAATTTTTTTAACGATATCCTTTGACACTGTGTTTTAGAGTTTAAAGGTGATTAGAAAGAGATGCACGAGGTGGAATTGTATTTGATTTTCTCTTTTCAAACTGCATTATTGATAGTTGGTATCAATTGCTTAAAGGGATAATTGAGTTACATGTGTTGAGTTTATCTTCGGATTCAGAAATAATATGGTAAATTAAGTTCTTTTGATTGAGTAAGTCATTATGCTTGGGAAGTCTGCATGATATGTTATTAACAAAGTGGTCAATAGCTGAAAACCGTGTCAATCAAAACCTCAATTCGGATTCAGTCTAAGTTGAATGAACAATTTATGAATTTCAAATATACGTTCCTAAATGGTTTAAAGTATGTTTAATATAAGAATGTATAGTGATAACTTATGCTTCTATATAGTTAAAGCTACATGAAGAGAGTTATTTGGCATGAGAATTAACAAAGTTGACCTTGTATTTGAGCTGAATAGTTAGCGACATTAATTGTTTGGTGAGTAATGTAACTTATTTGATGGCTGTTAGAGTTTAAAATATATGATGTTACTGAGAAATCTGAAGTTGGGAACATCACAGATGGCTTGAATTATCGAAGCATCTTGAGTTAGTAATTGGCAAACGATTATAATCAAGGGTATTCTTACCAAGAAACCTTTGTGTGCTTTATGAATGATAAATATGCGATTGATATTATCTGGTGACGGTGTGATATTAGTGGAGTTAAAAGTTAAATCGTTGTTTCTCAAACAAATTTGTGAATCTTTGAAATGTGTTAGTGAGTTACAGTTTAACAAGAGTTCGATGTGAGATGAATTTTGAAATAGAGTTTCAGATTGGAATCAATGATTGTTTATATCCTAAGATATAGTTGTGTACTGAGAAATTCAGAGATTTTATAGTGAAAATGAAGCTTATGGTGGTAGCTTGTCTATTCATCTAAATAAAATAATGAAATGAAATGGTCATTTTGGTGGGTAGAAACGAAAAGAGATATTTCTGACTTTATATTTAAACGTTTCATTTGTCAGCGAGTTAAAGCTGATCACCAAGTGTCTTTGGAGCTGTTATAACATGCGTTGATATCTGTGATGGAAATAGGATAGAATTTCAATAGATTTTGTATAGAAATTGTTCTTGTTGCCTAAAAAGAAAGATGCTATATGAATTATTGTTGATCGTTTAAAGAAGTTTGCACATTTTATCTCAGTACATGCGAACTCTCTTTTGATAGACTAGATGAGTTATAAGTTTATGGGATTGTTAGTTCACACAGAGTGTCAGTCTTTGTTGATTTGGATAAAGATCCAAAATTTTATTGTGATTCTTAAAGAAACTATAATAAGTTTGAAGTACGAGATTGAGTTTTATTTCCGCTTTTCATCCTTGATTTGATAATTAATCTAAGAAAGTGATTCAGATTCTTAAAAGCATTTGAATTTTAGTTGGTAAATGGAGTGATTGTGAAAGTATTGCTGTGAGAATGGAATTTCTTGATTTAGCTATAAAAAGAAGTTGAGTTCGTGAATTAATCGGGTTGTATAAGGTTATTGAGGAGATAAAGCTAGTGGCTTATTCAACTTATATCACTGTTAGAACTCAAAGAGATTCATAATGTGTTTCTTTTATATATATAATGTAACGGTACAGATCAGAATCTTAGCTCGCGAGATTAAAGTACTGAAGAATCTGAGGTTATGTAAGAATTTTATAGGACTATGGGAGAGCAAATCTCAAACCTTTTTTCCAGTAAGATTTTCAGGGACGAAAATCCCTAAATGGGAGAGTTGTAATAGACCAATTTTGGGTCTAGTCAGAACAGTGGTTTTGGGACCACAAATCTAACATAGAAAAGTTTATTTTTAATAAATTTTTATGGACTACAATTTCACGAAATGATTTTGCAAAAATTTCGTTTGAAAATTTTGACATTTGGGCATTCAATTTACTAAAAAGGACTAAATTGTAATTAGTGTAAAATATGAAATCTATAGGTTAAAGGTGCCTCATTGTTATGAAATTTTAAATTGGAGGTCATTAAATGGTAGTTAGACCATTAGTTAAGTCGGTGGATAAAAATGCCCATGGTTAGGTATGTTTCTAAAGTTTTTCATTAAGGGCATTTTAGTCATTTGGTGATTAAATGAATTAAAAAGCAAAATTAAAAGCCAATTTTGCTCATGTTCAACCCCATTGTCAAATTTCACAAGGAGAAACCATGGCTGGGGTTTGTGAAGCTTCCAGGCTCAATTGTAAGTCTGTTTTTACCCCGTTTTTAATGATTTTTATATTTTTGAAATCCTTGTAACCTAATCTATTATTTCCAATGACTATTTTGAAGTATTATCAAAGTTTAAAATTTTAACCATGTTAGATATTTGTGTATTTTTATGTTTAATGGTGGAAAATGTAGGTTAGATGTGTGATAACTGACTTTTGCTAAGTGATTTTCAGTAAAAATGTCAAAAAGGACTTATTTGTAAAAGTTGTGAAATATGTGTAGAAAATGTGAATAAAAGAAAAATGTGGGCTGTTATAAGCATGTATAAGGTTCGGCTAGGCATGGGTATCAAAGAAATTGAGTGCATTTCATTTTACGAGCTTAGGGACTAAAGTGTAAAAATGTGAAACTTTAGGGACAAAAATGTAATTTTTGCCATAAAGTGATTCTGGGCTGATTTGAATAGTATATTGATTAAATGAGTTAAATGTGATATTATAGATTGAGAAAAACTAGGTTCAGAATCATAACGGGGGAAAAACAAGTATTTCACGGTTAGATTCTTTCCGCCCATTTTTATGTCGAGGTAAGTTTGTATGTTAATAAACGTTATTGAATTGTGTTAATTGTACATTATTATCATATATATATGATTGAATTGTAGAGTTCAAATTAAATGTTCGAAATAAGTGAAATGCAAGATCAAACACAATTGTTTCACAGTGAAATATGAACTGACAGAAAAGACCATGTGGACCATGGCAATATGTGAATTCGTATAAGACCATAGGCTATGGCATCGATATGTGATTTTCGTGTCAGACCATATCTAGGATACGGCATCGGTGTAATATGTGATTTTCATATAAGACCATATCTGGGATACGGCATTGGTGTGATTACATGTAATACCAAATCTGGGATATGGCATTATACTATGCATATGTGATACGGGTGCTGGTCTCGTATGTCCTACTAGTAGCTGGGTACTCCAGCATGTGTTGTAGATGCTCGACAGCTTGTGTAAGAAGCACTAGGTAGCTATGTCCCGACTGTCAGCTTGTGTGAGCAGACCCGTAGATAGCTCGAGAGCGGGCCTATATGTGTTATGAGATATGAGGTAGCTTTGGCTACATGTGCGGCACTTATGTGCAAGATGTCTGAATATCTGTTAATATTCCAAGTGTTCAATGAGCAAAGTCAATATGAGAATGTAAGCGAGACTGAATTAAGTAGACTAGGTATGTATCAAATCTATGTGGAAATCTAATGAGGGTAAAATGATGGGCTCATAGTGTACCATGTATATGAAATGAGAAAAAGATTTGTGTATGAGTATGTTTCATGCCATAATGTGTATATTTGGTTTTATTGAAATATGAATAGAAGGATATATGAGATATACGTTATAGTTGTTTTTAATTTATGTAAGTGTGGCACAAAGTGTGCGAGGTACCATTATATGATGATATTTTACATGATTTATCTTGGTTAAAGTAATTGTGATAGATATTGGATTGAAAGAAATTATATTGATATTCAATTACGAACGTGTAAATGTGGACAAATTGATACAAAGGTATTTGATCCATACGAACATAGAAATGAATAAACTCATGAAACTTTTGGTTAATTATGTGATTGGAATTATGGTATAAAGGTGAAATTATATGAGCTTAACCATAGTAATGAAATTTCTTAATAAGTGTTTATTCAATAAGTGGTGTTTATTTTTCATATGATCTTACTAAGCTTTATAGCTCACTTTGTGTTATTTTCCCCATGTTTATAAGATTTCGAAGACTTCCTCGGGTTGGAAGCTGCCGGAGATCTCCTCACACTATCCAGCTATCATATCGATACTGAAATGTTTGTGAATTTGGTTATATGGCATGTATGGGCTTGTTGGTTATGAAGTGTATAAGTCTTTTTTTGGTTCTTGAAGCCTAAAGAGTTTGATTGGACTAGCCATGTGTTTTGGTTCATTCTGGTAATGTATTTGACCTTGAAATGGCTTGCAAAGCTTGGTATGTTTTTGGCCACTTAAGTTGGCTAATTTTGAGATTGTGTATATACATGTGAAGTATATATTATGCCTTGTGATTTGGCATGTTTAATATGAAAAATGTTGAGTATGGTGGTGGTCATATTGAAATGGCCTATAATGTGATAATGTGGGGATGTTTTGGTTACTTAAGTATATTGTGTTTGGTGACTTTGAAATGGTGTAAGTGTATGTCTTAAAAAGGGTCGCAAAATGGCTTGGTAAATAGTCATTATTTTGTCCACACGGGTAGACACACGGGCGTGTGCCTAGGCCGCGTGTGACACACGTTCAGCCCCATGGGCATAGGAATAGGTCGTGTGTCCCCTGCACCTAAATTTTTGAGAAATAGAATTCTCAGAATTGAGCACACAGGCAAAGACACTGGTTTGTGTCTTAGCCATGTGGACGGCATGGCCCTGAACACACGCATATGAAGTTTGCCCCTATTTTATGAAAAATTATGCAAAATTAATTTGACCACACAGCTTAAGCACAGGGGCCTATGACTTGGCCGTGTGACCTTCAAGTGTTGATGACATCGTAAATAGAGAGTTACGCGGGTTAGGGACACGGGCGTATGTAACCACATGGCCAACCTATACGGGCATGTCCTACAACCACACGAGCGTGTGACCCTTGTGTAGTGGAAACTTTCTAAGTTTTTGAAAAATTATCTAACATTCTCGGTTTAGTCCCAAATCGTATGGCTATTCATGTGATAAGTCCGGTAATGCCTCGTACCCTATTCCAGCATCGAATACAGGTAAAGGGTGTTACAGTGTCTCTGCCCTTGTAGACTAATTAGGCTATTTACCAAGCCATTTTACCACCCAACTTGCACATACCTACATAAGCTCAAATGGTACCAATTCAAGACACAAATAGGCAACCAAACAACATCATTCAATGCACAAATCATTCTATTTCAACTCCAACCATTTCAATACTCAATCCACAACCATTTACCTATTCAAATTACATACCAATCTCACATACTTTATTAACTATAAACCATATACATCATATATCTCATAATTCAACCATATAGACAACTGACGGGCCTGCTCACACAAGCTATCAGTAAAGACATAGCTATGCAATGCTACTCACACAAGCTGTCAGGTACCACAACACATGCCAAAAACCTAGTCATTGGTAGGACATACGAGACTAGCACCCGGATCACATCATCACGGTAAACCTTAATGTCATGACATTCGTATCCTAAACTATTCCTAAGGTTCGAATAGGACTTTCAACTATCGAATCTTTGTTGATCAGATCCGTAAGCCTATTTCCAACCATTTTCACATTTCAATACAATAATAATGCATTTATAACACAAATTTAACAACATTTATTAGCATACGAACTTACCTCATATACGGAAACAACGAAATAGATTGATTAGTCAGTTATCTTGTTTTTCCCCAATATAAACCCGAATTCTTCCTTTCTTGATCTATATGTAATCAAAATTAACTTATTCAATCATCTATTAAGTCAATTTAGTCCAAAATATGCATTAAGGTAATTTTACACATTTTCCCTTAAAAGTTTACATTTTTACAATTTAGTCCTTATTTCACAAAATCACAAATTCATGAAATTCCTTTTCTACCCATGCTTGCTGAATCACCATAATGTCCCTAGCAGCCCATATTTATCAAATTTTCAGACATTTAACTACACATTTTTACATTTTCACAAATAAATCCCTATTTTGCATTTTTACTCAAAATTACTTTATAAAATTTCTAATTCTAACAACAAGATTTCATATTTCATTATCAAACATCAAAACACATCAACATTCATCAATGGAAACTCTCTAAAATAGTTTTGCAAAAAAGTCCCTAGGCTAGTTAGACCTAGTTGCAACGATCATAAAAACATAGAAATCATGAAAAACAGAGCAAAATGGACTTACATGCATGAACAAAGCTTAGTCGAACCTTCAAAGGACTTCAATGGCTTTCGTTTTCTTTTAATTCAGTTAAGAGTGATGAAGATGGACAAAAATTAGCTTTTGTTTTATTTAATTAACCTTTATTTATCAAATTGCCATTATAACCTTAATGAATAAACATTTTAATCATCATTTCATGTCCATAATAGTCCACTAACATAATCAATGGTATATTTACCATTTAAGGACCTCTACATTTCAATTTCATAGCTATTAAGTTCATTTTACTAATAGAACATCACTTTAGCACTTTTCGCGATTTAGTCCTTTTTACTGAATTAAGCACTCAAACGATAAAATTTCTTCACGAAAATTTCACACAATCATGCTATCATGCTGTAAACACTTAAAAGAATAATAAAATAATTTTTTGACCTTGAATTTGTGGTTTTGAAACCACTATTTTGATTTAGCTAAAAATAGGTTGTTACACCTTTGGCACATGTTATGAACGCCATTTGATTAAGCTTATCGTCGCCAGAGTCGAGCACGAGGCGTTACCAGACTTATCTTACTAGTTCTGGGTATAAAAATTTATTTTTAAAATTAATTAGCTCACATTCATCCAATATATCCCTAAAAAGGGCCCTCGAGGCCCTAAAACATGTAATTGAAATGATTCGGGACCACATCAAGAACATTAAAAATTTTCCAAGTACTTACACAAATCAAAACAATTTATTGCACTATTCATAATAAAATTGTCCACCTACATAACAGTCACTAAATTAATTATAACTCAAGTTACAAAACTTGAAATTTAAATTTTTTAATTTTTAATAAAGCTAGACTCATATATCTTCTTACCATAAATTTTCCAGAATTTTTGGTTTGGCTAATTAATATAGTTTATTCATTAAAGTCTCCCATATTTTACAGTCCAACTAACCTGACCTCTATTCACTAAAAATTGATTATCTCGTTATAAAGAATTTGGATAATGTTTCTATTTTTTTCTAATGAAAACATACTAACTAAGAAATCTAGAAATATAAATTATGACTCATACTTATTTTTTTACAATTTTGAGTGAAATTCTAAAATTGGAACAGGGGATCATAAAGTCACCCTGAACCAGTCTCACAAAAATTTAAATATCTCAGAATACAGGCTTTCTTTGCTTTCTCTATTTCTTTTTTGTGAAAATAGACTCAATAACCTTTAATTATATATCTTATTCACCATTTAATTCCATTCCTACAGTTTTTAGTGATTTTTCAAAATCACGTCACTACTGCTGTCCCAAAACTATTTCATGGCCAACTTTTACTCTTTCATAATTTCTTTGCATTAAACCTCATTTAGGCATACATAACACCAAAACATGTTCTTAACTGGCCATTTCAATAGCTAATCATTATCAAGTATTCACATGCCATTCTTTAGTCAATCATAAGGACATATACACAAAATAGCCAAGTCTCTATACATGCCATAACTTAAAACGTATCAAATCACAAAATACCAATATAGCCCTTTGATAGTGTGATACGATCTCCGACGTTGTTGCGATCCCTGAGTTGGCTTGGCAATACTATAAAAAGAGAGAAAAGAAAGGGAGTAAGCATAAAGCTTAGTAAGTTTGCATGTAAATAAATAAAAACATTCTAAATGAATTATCTCATTCGTATCTTATCAAAACCACTATAACCTTTAAACTCAATATGCATAAGTCTTGAATTTTCACACCTGAACCTTTCGAACATGGACTTATCTTACTTTTCCTTGAGTATACTCATTGAATTTCCTGTTGAACCACTCAAAATACTAAGGATACATGGGTACCTTTCCTTTTCAAACTTAGCATTGCCATGTCTTGATATGGTCTTACGTGGTATCCTTGCCTTATGAACTCACCATTGCCATGCCTTGGCATGGTCTTACATAAGATCTTTTCCTTATAGTAACTTCTCAATGCCATGTCTTGACATGGTCTTACATGATTTCCTTACCTTGTATAACTTACCAATACCATGCCTTGGCATGGTCTTACTTGGTATCCTTAAACCTTAATGTCATGACATTTGTATCCTAACCGGGACTTTTAAGTATCATTTCTCCGTCAATTCTTGCTTAAATCATCAAGGGTTAAATTTACAAAATAAAAATATAGATGCTGAAAAATAACATTATTAATTATAAATAATAAAACATTGTATTTATTTACCGCAAACTTACCTCGATACAAAATACTATCAAATATTTTGATCTAGTCCTCAACCTTTTTCTTTCCCTGGTCTAACACCGAATTTCATTCTTCTTGATCTATAATAGCAAATTTAGCTTTTTTAATACTCACATTTATCAAAATAGTCCTTGACTCCAACTTGGTAAAATTACGATTTGCCCCTAAACTTTTGCCCCAAAGCTCGAAAATTAAACTTTTTCCCTAATTCTTATGTTTCATGACATGCTGATCATTTATTTACCTACGGCAACATCAAATTCTCACTCTAACATGTACTTATGAACATTAGGTATTTTTACCGATGATGTCATTTTACTCGTTTTCACTTAAAATCACTTAGCTCAAGTCGTTTAACATAATTTCAAGTTTCATATTCTACCATAAAACATCAAAATAAACACATTTCACCTATTGGTATTTTTCCAAATATGAACCCTAGGTTAAATTATTGCTAGAATAAGCTAAATCAAGTTACCGAGACTCCAAAAATGTAAAGAACATTAAAAACGGGGCTTGGATGCACTTACTATGAGCTTGAGAAGTTGAAGAAACCCTAGCTATGGGGACACCTAGTAGTTTCAGCCTTGTGGAGAAGATGGACAACATTTTTCCATCTTTTTCCCTTTTTAATCTTTTAATTACCAATTGACTAAAATGCCCTTCATTAAAACTTTAGTTATTTTTATCTACGTATGTCCATTTTTGTCCATGGAAACCTAATTGTCTAATTACCATTTAAGGACCTCTACTTCAATTATGCTCTTCAATTTAATCCTTTCCTATCTAGAACTCATATTTATCAACTTGTTTCAAACAAGCACTACTAGGCAAATTAAACATGTAATTCATAAAATTTTCTATCTATACTCTAACACGTGCATCCAATCATCGGTAAATTATAAAAATGAATAGATTTTTCTATCTCGGATTCGTGGTTTCACAACCACCATTTCATTTAGGCCCTATTTTGGGATGTCACACTTAGATTCTCTCTTTAGATTTAGGTTTGTTTTCTTTTTTTTTTTTAGGTTTGTTAGGGCTTAGTTTATTTGTTCTTTATTTTCTTTCAAGAGATTTATTGTGAAAGAGATCAGCTTCTATGGATTTGCTCTTATTATATATCAATTAGGCTTTTTTCCTGAAACACTCTACTACAATTCATTCACTATGATTAATTCTTCCATCTACTCCATGTTGTTTATGAAAGCTATGGGGAACTAATCCCTCTGTAGGAGATTAGCTAGTGGGGGTTTGATCTATTAATTATTTTATAGAATTACTCAATGGATCAACTATTTGGGAAAGGAAGAACATGAAACAGACCCTAGGCTTGACAACCTCGGGAATTCATCAAGGTGGGAATTAAGCCAAAATTGGTATTGCCCATTCATGCACACCTTCTTTCCAAGCCAATTTGGATTGTGAGGTCAGAAGATAAGTAGTTCTTCCTGATTCGTTATGTTAGTGAAAGATCAGAAGATCTTGCTAGGGTAGCAACAAGTTGATTGACGGGGAACCCGAAGTAACAGTTGATAGGGATTATCGAAGCAAGCTAATCACCCATAAATGAGATTTGATATACTCTATGGTAATGGACTGTAACCAACATTTAAAACAATTTTGAGAAAAAATCAGTTATGATTCAAGTGATCCAGAACAATCTGCAGTTTAGAGGCACTATGGTAGTGGACTGTAACTAACATTTAAAACGATTTCTTCAACTCTATGATACTTTTAAGTATAACAGGGTCACTAATGATGCTATATTTCTTTCGTTGTTCCCCTTCTTCTTGATTGATAATGCTTTTTCTTGGATAAACTCACAAGAACCAAGGTCTAGCATGAGGCATGGGAAAGTCTTATAGAAGTTTTTCTCGATTAGCAAAGTAGTTCAACTAAGAAGAGAGATTGTTGTTTTTTGATAGATGAGGGAGAAAATTTCTATGAGGCATGGGAATGTTTTAAAATGTTGATTCAAAAATGCCCACACCATGGATTTCCTGAGTGGATGCGACTATAGGTATTTTATAATGGGTTGGATGTAAATGCACGATTTGGATTAGACAGGGCAATAGGAGGAGCCCTTATGTAAGGTCTTAAAAATAATTCTAGTAGTTTCAGGTAAGTTTACCGGGATCCAAGTGAAAAATTAAGAGTTAATCGGGGTTATTAGTAATTTTTCTCTTAATGTAGTTAGCTTAATTTAATTTAAAAATGGGAAATAATATTCCAGAAAATAAAAATATTTTTATAAAAAATCAATTTTATAGTTTTAAATATTTTTTGGGTAAAATAAATATTTTGGGTCAAATTAGATTTGAAAAATAAACTAAACTGGAGGGTTTAATTGAGACAAGTTAAAATATTAATTACATAGGACCATTTTGCAAAACAAGTGAAATGTTTGAGTGATTTTATGGCAAGTTACCCATATTTTCGAAATTTTGGAAGGAAATGATTACTTTTTAAAACAAGGGAATTGTGGGAGTGGCTTGATGGCAATTTCCCTATTTTTAAAAATCATGTGGGGTTCTTTATCTTAAAAACACTGCAACTCCCTCACTTTACACACAATTTTCACACGATTTCTAAGCATTTTCTCTCATTTTTCATTTTTATTTTTGAAGTTCACATATGAAAGATTAGATCTCATCTTTTATTTTCTTTAAATTCTCTCAAAATTTTCCAGAAAAGATTTTCAAATATGGGAAAAAACTCATCCCAATTATTCAAAGATCTTGATCAATTCTTCAATATCGATGATTATAGATTGATTGAAGGTAATTTTTCAACTCTACATTCATTTTAAAATTTTTTTAATCATTATTTTTTATTGAAATCAATTAAAATGGTTTTTCAAATCTTGATCTCTTCTCTCTTGAACATGAAATTCATCAATGGTGAATTCATGGTTTTGAGTTGGAATCCAAGTTTAAATGAATATCTAAGCTCAAATCAAGTTTCTTAAAAGGTTTGTTTTATTATAAAACAAATGATTAAACTCGTTTGATTGATCAATTCTGACAAATTCTTTTTTAACTAAGAACATGAGTTGATTTTCTAAAAACTGTTTGATAAAATATATGCTTAGTTTTTGTGTTGATAGATTAGAAATGATGTTTAGAAATTGTTTTTTGTGCAAAAAAGGTCATTTAGGGGTTGAAATTTATGTTTCAGCTATACCGTGAGTTTTTAGTAAGGTAGATTGGAGAGGCTTTTTAGATCCTTGTAGTTCATGATTTTTCAATTTTCTTATTGTTAATGATAGCTTATAACATGTATTTTATCTCTGTTTAAGCTCCACAACAACGAGAGGCCATTGTTTATCAGAATCGAGGTCCAAACACAGCTACTTGATATACTTTGATTTGAGAAGTAAAGTGTAAAGGTGGGTGGTTTTTAAAGGCAATTGGTGAACATGCATATTTACATAATAAATTGAGGTTTTGAATTGTGTTTCTAATGATTCAATTGTATCTCAAATGGTTTAGATTATTAAAATTGATTTTAATTTTATATAAGCATATTTGTAAATAATTTATGGAAATTGTGAATTGTGTGTTTGGTATGATTGGCTTGGACTGTATTGAATAATAATTGGAGCATGGATTACTGTATATTAGCACACTTGATGATGGTTTTATAATTAGTTTTAGATCCATGGACAAAGACACTTGTTGTGCTTATTTATGCTGGTACTAAAATTGCTAAGTGATATGATTTAAATTAACTTTATATGTCATGAATTAAGTGTTTAAATATTATTTTTATGCCATTTATTATTAGTTATATTGGCAGCATTGCATGGTGGATCCATTGATATAGATTGCATGCCATAAGATCAGTGAGTACTCACCACTATATGTGTTATTCGTGAGCATATGGCTCTAGGAGTATTGATTTTATTGGAGTGGATAAGGGAGTGTTGAGCCTTTTTCTCCACTCAATTATGGCAATTGGGTGGCAATATAAGGAAGCGTGTGGCTATGTCCCACCCAACTAGAGTATTGTAATCAATATTTGGGAGATTAGAGATCTTTTTATCCAATGCATGATCACATGTATATATTTTTCCATGGATGTCATTTGCCCATATAAGTATTTGTTTGTTAGTTAAATTATGTTTTCATAGCCATAATAAATGTGATTTTTACTCGTGGAATAATATATGGAATTATGATGTTGTGATGTTGCATTGTTGCTAGAAATTTCAGACAATTGAATGCTATTGAGCATGAAAATATAATTGAAACTATGATTCATATACTCAAAATTTGATACGTGATATTCCTTGGTTTAGGTATGTTTTTGGTTTGATTTACTTATTGAATTTATGGCCACTCACTAAGCTTTTTCAGCCCACACCCTCACAGCTTTCTGCAGAGTTTTTTTTTTTTTTTTTGGATTTGGGGAGTTGAGGAGTAAGGGCAAGGCTGGTCCAAGTTTAAGGCTATTTGGTGGTATAGGTTAAGACTCTTCTTTAGATACATTAGAGGGAATTGTGGTGCTCATTTGGGATCATTTGATATACTTGTAATGGACATTTGAGACTTTTAGTTGGATCTTAATTTTGAGATGTTATACTTGTTCTTTTAATGATTGATTTTATGGTTAAATGTTGTGTAGATATGGTATGTTGGTAAGTAATACCATGGTGATTGAAAACATGGTGATTGAAGTATGAATTTTTCACTAATACATTTTAATTGTATCTTGTCAAGGAGTGGATAGCTTTCTAGCTAAGGTAAGTTCATTGTACGGTTTTGATGCGAGCAAGCCCCAAAGCTCATCTAGCTCAAGCAAGGAACCAATGGAGCTGCCCAAAAGTCCTATCACTCGAGCTCAAGCTTGAGCTAAGCTCTTTAAAGAGGCCATTTTAGCCTTAGTCACAAGAATTTGGGATGAAACAAAGCTCAAACACATTGATGAAGCTAGGTCCAGCTCCATGAAGACTCCTTGCAATTTCTTGCAAGTCAACCTTAACTCCCTTCTAGCTCCTCGAGCTCCATTAAACTAAAATCAGCTCATTTGAGCTTGTTTCAGCTCGTTTAAGCTCATTTCAACTTCTTTCCAGCTCATTTACTTCAATGCTAGAACAAACTAAGTGTTTACTTCAATTAGTTTATTTTGTTACAGCTCATTAATTAGTTTATTAGCTCATTTCAGCTTATTATATGCTTTTAGTACTTTGTGAGCTAGCTGAAATTAATGTGTTTGCTAAATTCATATTAAATGGTTATAATTTCATTATATGTTTATTAATGTGTCTAAAGTAAGTCTTTATTTTGGTTCAGCCGAATTTAGCTTGCTTTCAATGCGTACTTTGTCTTTTAGGTGCAACTGAATGCATGAATGGAAACTAACGCAAGGTGCATGTATGATCGGGTGCAACACATGGAAGGATTCATGCATGACCCGTTAGATGAATGGTGGGTGGTTGATAACATTTCCCAAGTGTCTATTCGGCCAAGGAGTGGCTGACTCTTTAATTCATCAAGCTGCCCGAACACCTCCCCAAGGTAGCCATCAAGATTTTCACACTAGCGGAAGTCCCCATTCACATTTGTTGTCCATTCAGCTATGAGCTTTCACATTCAAGTGACCCTTCAAGATTGATGTTCATACTCCAAGTGACCATTCAAAGATGCTCATTAATGCTTACACCTATTTGGCCAAACCTTGCAAATTGAATGAGCTCATTAAGCTCATGGCCGAACCTAGACTAGTCCATTAAGCTCCAAATGCCTCCAAATACATTCAATTGAATTTCTTCTTCATGAAGCATGACTAGTGGCATCCCAAAGGCTGAACATGGACAAGAAGACTTAGATTTTTTATACTAGAATATTTTAGCTCATTAATGGCTGAATGCTTAGTCTTTAAGCAATGTAATTTGACCATTTGGCTAGCATAGTTAGAAAGCTATAAATACTTAGCTAATTTCATTTTGTAAAGCACTTTTTTCCAATTTGAATGAGCATAGTGTTCTTTGTGAGGTTTCTTCATCTCCAATTTCATTCGTGTCTCACTTTGTCTTATCTACTCATTAGTGGCGTCAACCTAATTCTCTTTAGAACTTATCACCTAATCGGTGTGGCGTTCAACCCTATCCTTATACCTTTGGTTCTTACCTTGCTAGGTAACAAGTCAAGGTCCCTTCCCTTCATCACCCTTTCCACCTTAAGCCATATAAGTCCCGAGTTACACTCTCTATAATGTTGGTTTGTTCTTGACGCTTAAGTTCATGATTTCCATTCCACCTACTAAGAAATTACCTATCTTTATTTATTTGTTAGCCGAACCTACCTTACTTATACTTAGCCAATTTTAAGCCTATATTTCATCATTAATCTCATAATTTGTCGATTGCAAACATATTATAAATTTGGAACGATACTTTCTCGTCGATGATCAGGCAACTAAGACGACTCAACTCATATCACCGAGGCAAGATCGCATTATTTGGTATAGAACTGTTAAAACAAGAAGTACCGATGTCCGAGACAATCCCAGAATAGGTTTGTAAAAGAAAGTTTCGAAAAAAATTGTATCAAAGTATTTTATTTGTATTCATTAATTTATAATTGAAAAAAACTATTCAAAGTTAAAAAAAAGTGTTGAAGTGTGTATTTATCTTCTTTGTATTCCCGACCCATCAATTTCTCTTCTATCATTTAATGCCCTACATGTCACACTTAAACCGAACTTAATTTTCTTTTCAGCCTACCCTACACCTTCTACATCAATCCCTTGTAAACCTATTTGAAGCCGACCTCTAGACGGTAATATGTCTAAAAGAGACCCCTACGAAATCACGAGAGAAGAAAAGAGTAGAAAAAGGCACGAGCGTGTGAGCTCATTAGAGTGAAGAAAAGCCTTATAATGAGTGTAAACACGAGTGTGAGTGTCATTATTTCTTTTCTTTCTGAGTGACTAGTGAGGTTTGTGAGGTTTTAAATTTTCTTATGTCAATAAGTCCAGATCGAAACATGGCCGGTAGACCCGAAAGGTAACCTGTTCGAAATGCACTAGATCTTAATCTTTAAGCCCTCTTGTGTGAAGTGGAGCGTTTACTCGATAGGAAGCTTAAGCTTATCTAAGAAAGGCTTGACCAAGTGGAAGGAAGATCCCAACGAGAGAGGATGCCCCTAAGTCCACCAAGAAACCGAGGCCGAAAATGAGTCCAAAAAGATGAGTTGTCTAATCCTAGTGATGTTGAGAGTGACCAAGGGTCCAATATAAGTGACTAGTGGAGGGGCCAATGAAACTGTGGCCAAAGAGAATGAGAATGATACGATGATGATCTTAAAAGCATTAAGTTTTCAATTCCACTTTTCTAAGGCCGATCGGACCCAGAGGCATATCTCGAATGGGAGAAGAAAATAGAGTTGGTGTTCGAGTGCCACAACTACTCCTAAAACAAAAAGGTCAAGTTGGCAGCAATTGAGTTCTCAGATTATGCCATGATATCGTGGGACCAACTTACCACGAGACGAAGGCAAAACGGAGAGCGACCTATCAGCACGTGGACTGAAATGAAAGTGATGATGCGCTGAAGATTTATTCCATCCTATAAACACCTCGAGCTCTACCAAAAGCTCCAAAATCTTACTCAAGGAATGAAGAGCGTGGAGGATTTCTATAAGGAGATGGAAGTTGAGATGATACGCGCAGATGTGCAAGAAGACCGCGATGCGACTATGGCACATTTTCTGCCTAGTCTTAATCGAGACATCGCCAACATCACCAACCATCCGAGGGACATCAAGTGCTTCAAATCTAACGCCCTTAACCTGTATCCGTCGCTGAACTCGAGTTAAGAGGCATTATTGGGCATTTCAGAACATTCTTAATCGTTTCACAACATAATTTATACATCATTAAACCATAGCAATACATACACATATAGTCCCTTAAGAAGGTCTATGAGATCTTAAACATGCTTTAGGAAAGGGTCGAGACTAAACCGAACACATATAAAATTTTTCCAAAACTTAACAAAACTTCAAAGTTATAGAGGTCACATGCTCGTGTGTTTAAGCCGTGGCAAAATAGGGCATACATTTTGACTTAGGTCACATGGCCAAGGACATGGCCGTGTGCCAGGCTGTGTGAAATCTGGAAGGTACACTTACTTGGGTCACACAGCCAACAACACGCTCGTGTGCCAGGCCATGTGCCCTTTCGAAATGGCCCACATCCCTATGCATCAGGCCGTGTGCTAGACTGTGCCAAACCTGTAGGGTATACTAACTTAAGCCACACAGCCTACCACATGCCTATGTATGAGGCCGTGTGGTGCGCCTAGGCTCAATTTAGATTGGCCCTCGAGCAACATGGTAGGGACACACACCCGTGTACAAGGCTGCCCAAATTATTCTATATGCAGGGTTTACACGGTCGAGTAACACGCCCGTGTGCTCTAACCGTGTGGCACCATGTAGGCTTTTACACGGTCGAGTAACACGCCCGTGTGCTCTAACCGTGTGGCACCATGTAGGCTTGGTTTAAGCCATTTTTCCACCCAAATGGGTCACCCCTACAAGCATCACATAACCAAAACATTTCATAGACAATTTGGCAGCCAAAACAAGCATTTCCAACATATAATGGACCATTTCATAACTACCAATTTAAACATATCACTTACCATTTCTATCAACACCACTCATATTAAATCATATCAATGCCCACACATTCATTACAAACTTTACCATATAGAGTACATCATATAAGGCATTCAAAATAAGTTAAACATTTACAAAACAAGCCATATCTCATAGCTTGAGTAAGTGTCCAAAAACATACCATATTTACTAACAAAACTAACCATAAGCATTAACTTAACAACTAGCCTATACATGCCATGACCATTTCATTTACAAAGATCCAAAAGTACCAAAAACTTGATGGATAGTGTGATGGCGATCTTCGACTTGTCTGAAAATCGAGCTCGCTTCCGAATCTATAAAACAAGGAATAAATAAATAGAGTAAGCTCTAAAAGCTTAATAAGCCTGTATAACATAGAATTAAACTTATCGAATGTAACACCCCAAACCCGGCCTGGACATTACGGCCAAGTCTGGTGTGTCACATCACCTACAATTAACCATGTTACCTAGTTACTAAGTTTAGGGTGAGCTTTGTAAAATATGATATTTAAGTTTTAAGGGAAATTCCCGATTTATTGATGAACGTCCTATCAATACTAGTTATTAAGAGATTTACTATAAAACTTAACTTTGTTACTCGAATAAATCGTGTGACTGATTTTGAAAACGTTCGATTAATTTTGAGAAAAACTCGTGCAGCCATAGTCAAAATAATTAAGGTATAGTTAGAACAAGTAATTGAAACCCAAAGCAAAAACAAATAGAGCGGCCTTATTACAAACCCAAATTAAAAAGGAAACGAGTGAAATAAGAAATAAAATAAATAATTTAATTAAAACCAGAAATGCAGTCTTCGTGGCCACTCTAAATCCCTCCCAGCTCCAAGTCCACCAATCTAGGGCTCACCTGCATGGATAGAGAGAAAGGGGTGAGTTTGGAAACTCAGTGTGCAAAGAAGCCCATCCAAAGCCCAATTCAGCTCAAGCCCACTAGGCCTAAGCCCTAACCAGTCATAGTAATATCTGGGTCGAAGCCCTATTCAAATACGATAAACTGGGCCTTAGCCCTCTTCAGATAATAGTACGGCCCATAGGCCCATTACAGTAATAGAACAGATATCATGCATGAATGCAAAGCCAATCACATGTGGGGAGACTACTCAACCCACCCAACTGCTACACTCCACCCGTACCAACCAGACACTCCATGTGGGGAAACTACTCAACCCACCCAACCGCTACACTCTACATTGGCAGAATAGCTACATAATCAGAAAAGGTGGCCAAGCCACTAACAGAAATACGAGGCAAAGCCTCTTTTAGAAAATAGAATGGGCAAAGCCCTTTTCAAATATCAGTACGAGGCAAAGCCTCTTTCAGAAAACGTGGCAATGCCACTTGCACTTCCTCCATCAACAATCCCATATCCCATGCAACAGATAATCATGATATGGCATACAGTAAACATAAATAGTAAATCATGCATTTCAGTCAAATTTAGCCCTAGGGGTATAACAGTCATTTTGCACCTAGGGGTAAAATAGTAATTACTCACCCTTAAGGGGTATTTTAGTAATTTTATCAGTTTTAGGGTTTTACGCATACTTCAGTCCTTAATAGTCTAACTTCCATCCCAGTAGTTAACTTAGCCCATTTTAGCAGTCTTTGGTTACTAAGCCCTAAAACCCCTAATGGGCCCTATAGTGTCTATAAGCTACTTAAGCCCATTTAGTCCAAATTTTACGATCGATTTACTAGTTTTAGCATTTTTGGACCTACAGTCTATCAGTACCCATTTATTGCCTATTTTTACCCATATGGGCCCGTAAGCCCATTGGGCCACATTCAGCCCATCGAGGCCCAACTTACTGAAGTGTATGAAATTGCGCACCTATCCATCTTACCACTTGGGATTATAGATTTAATGATTTCCAACCGACTTACAAGCGCCCGTACGCTCACAAGCCCACGAAATGCCAGAATTTCAGCATTTCTTCTTTTGTTGATTTGAACTACAAGAGGGTGTTCGATACACACCTTATTTGTGACGAACGCTGACGAGATCTCCCACGGATATCCCACAATCGGTCACTTACACATTAGACTTATGAATTCATAACGAACTATGCTTACCATATTCGGCCAAAATAAGGCATTATTAATGACTTACCTTGTCGATCTTTAACTACTAGATCTAGATCTAAATCTAGATCTCTTCCACGACTTTAGCCTTTATTGCTCCTTGCCAATTTTCCCCTTCTTGTGAGTAAAATACAAAAAAACCACACAAAGCAAAACTAGCATTACTCTTTACCAAAATCGACAGCCTCCTAAAACTTCGGGACTTTCGGCTTTTCTCAAATCACTAATTAATGGAAGATAAAATTCCGAGTACTTACCACCAACGATGTACCTGTCACAAACGTTTCCAACACCTTTCCAATCTCAGATCCACAATGGGTCCAACTTAAATGTGAGTAGAGAATAGATCTAGAAATTAATTCCCAAATTACTCTGAATGTGGAGATTTCAGCTTTTACCGTGAAAAGAAGATGATGATTTGGACCAAGATGAAATCGGCCACAAAGGATTCGGTCTTGGCTTTTAGGGGAAATTAGTTACCAACGTTTTTGAAGAGAAACAAAAGGGAAAAGAATTTTAAGAGTAGAAAAAAGATAAACAAAAATAAAAAGAATGAAGGTTGATAAAATTCAAAGACATGATAATAGAATTTGAGCAAAAGAAAACAATTCATCAAAGTCAAAATTTAAGAGCTTTTCGGTATTTAATTCCCTATAGCCAAGTTGGTAACCATGAATCTATTTTGGCACAATAGTTAGCCGTTTACCGAATTTGAATGCATTTCAAATTCTTCCTACCAGCTGCTGCCATTTATCCCATTTTAAATCCAACCTTATCTCCAGCTGACATCCACCCAGCAGCATCCCCCTTCAATGCGGATACTGGACGTCTCTTTAAAAAAATTAAAACTCCCATACACACCTGTAGTAGCTCGAACCCCTGACCTCACTACTGCCACCGCCCTCACAACATGCTATTTGCCACTGCGTCGTAGCTTCTCTTTTAACATAATATCATTGCAATTGATTATAAGGCTTACCTGCTGCAGTTCCGGTCTGCTTAAAAATAAAATAGAATTTTTGCCTGCGCAAGGCTCGAACTTGCGCCCTCTCCGTGTTTCTAGCACGCTGCTGCCACTGCGTCATAGTCACTCTTTGTGCTAAACTATGTTCATAACCTCTCTTAAGAGCTATTTTTACGCAAACAGTTTACTTAAAAAAAACCCTCCATTTTGCGTGCGTCGTGCCTTGAACCCTGCACCTCCCCCATCTTCCTAGCACCTCATGCCACTGGACTGAGCGCTCCTTTGTGTCACAAATTAGTCGCATCCATTTATAAGGCCTGTCTGCGATAGCCATTGATTTGCTAAAAATAAAAAACCCACATTTACGCAAGCTGGAAATCGAACCCCAGCTTCCCTTCCTGCTGCCTAGCGCGTCTCACCATTGGGCCAGACATTTCATTTGTGCCTAAACTTAGCCCAATTTAATTATAAGGCCTGACGCCCAGATTCTGCTAAAGAAGCAAACATTAATTTTTTTTTTGCTAGAGCCCTGGGCCGAGCCCAGGACTTTTCCCACACTATAAATCCCTCTTAATTTATTTAATTACTATACTAAACACCAATTTTAATAACAATAATATTTTTTTCTAATAATAATATTTAAAACATCTAAATTATTCAGGCCGTCCTTTATCCGAACCCAAACTCAAGCCCAATACTTCTAGGCCCAAATTCAGGGTGTTACACCGAACATTAGAGATAAGCACCTAAATAATGTCAAACTAGGTCATGAACTCATTTTGCCTACTCATCAATAATACACAAGTTAGTACTTGCAAAATCTTATGATCATTCATTCTCCAAATGGATCATTCACATAACACATGCATATGTCAAATACTTATGACATATAATTAATGTACTTCATATCATATAGTTCATATAAATCATGTAGCTTGTGTAACATGTACTTCGTATATCCTTTGATCATCAAATAACATGTGTCAATAATTACCCGTTGAAGCTTTAAGAACATCGAGGGATACTCAGGTGATACACACACAGTGTATATACATATAACCTGAAATCCATCAACGTATCATATATGCTTTTTCGAGCCTAAAACGGTAAGCCCAAGGCTGAACATGTAATCCCAAAGGATGAACGTATGGCTCATGAGCTGTGGTGAGTCCGCAAAAAATGCAAGAGCTCTAACTACCCTGTAGCCTTAGTGACATGTCACTTGTATCCTACGACTTTTACGGTTCGAACGGGACTCGGTAATCAAATCGTTCTTATAATCTTTATACAATTCCATATCAATTCACATATATCCAATAGGCAATCCTATTCTTGATAATGATTTACACATTCATATGGCATCCATACAACTATAATAAACATAATACAAATTAAATTCTAACTATACGAACTTACATCAATTTCCAAATATCTACTCGTCTACCTTTCGTTTTCCCCGATCAAGTTCCAGGATTCGATTGTCTTTATCTATGTTAATGCAAATTCAGCTATTCAATCACCAACATATTCAATTTAGTCCAAAAACATGTATTTTGGCCTATTTACAAATTAGCCCTTAACTTTTAATCACTTTGCAATTTAGTCTACTATGCACAAAATAACAAATTGCACAACAGAACCCTCAATTCATCATAACCGAATATTCAAGTACCTCATACCATCACATATAATTCATTTATTCACAACTCCAACCACAAAATTTCTACCTTTTTCAATGTAATCCTTAAAACACATTTTCATTAAAAATCACTTTGTAAACCTTGTATATTTTCAAACAACCATCAATAATTCACCATTATTCATCAAAATAAACATTTATTCATCAATGGCATTTTTCAACAACACAACCAATTTCATAAATTGAGGTACGGGTCAGTTAAACTGAGCTGCAGTGAGCTCAAAAACATAAAAATTATCAAAAATCGAAGTCAAAACATACCTCAATTATGGATTAAGATAGTCGAATATCAAAGAAGCTCAAACCCTTCTTTTCTTTTGTTCAAAATCGGTGGAAGATGATAAAATTAAAGCATTTTCATGTTTTGTTTTAATTAAAACATATTATAAAACCAAATGACCATTTTAACCTTTAATAAAACCATTTAAAACTATATTAATATGGACATAGATGTCCACTATCATTTAAAAAGGTAAAATAACCATTTAAGGACTTCCATAAATGAAACCAAAGCCATATAAGTCCTTTATGCAATAGAACTCCTATTTATCGCTTTATGCGATTTAATCCTTTTTACCGAATTAACTATTTAAACGATAAAATTTCTAAATGAAACTTTCACACAATAAATTTATCATGCTGTAAAACATATTGAAACAATAAAAATAATATTTCAACTCGGTTAAGTGGTCCCGAAACCACTCATTCCGACTAAGGTCTAAAATGGGCTGTTACAACTCTCCCCCCTTTAGGTATTAAAATCTTACCGGTGAACAGGTTTGGGTATTGTTTTCGCATAGCTTCCTCGAGTTCCCACGTAGCTTCTTCTATCTCGTGCTTACACCAAAGAACTTTTACAAGTGCTATACGCTTATTTCCTAATTCTTTAATTTCTCAGGACAGAATTCTGATTGGTTCCTTTGTATACGAAAAATCAGGATGTATTTCCACATCAATGGGAGAGATAACATGAGATGGATCAGATCGATATCGATGAAGCATCGATACTTGAAACACATTATGAATTCTTTCAAGTTCAGACGGTAACAATAGTCAATATGCTACAGGTCCTATTCTTTCCTCAACTTCATACGGCCCGATAAACCAAGGACTTAACTTTCCTTTCCGACCGAAATGAAGAATTTTCTTCCACGGTGACACTTTTAGAAATACTCTATCTCCGACCTGAAATTCTATTTCTTTCCGTTTCAAATCTGTAAAAGATTTCTATCTGTCAGATGCTGCTTAAAAATTGTCACGAATCATTTTTACTTTTTCTTCCGTTTCTCAGATCAAGTCAACCCCATGTAACTTTTTCTCACTCAACTCAGTCCAGTATAACAGTGTTTGACATTTACGACATATAGTGCTTCGTATGGAGCCATTTTTAAACTCGTCTGAAAGCTATTATTATACGCAAATTTAATCAAGGGTAAATACTTCTCCCAGCCACTTTCAAATTCAAGAATACAACATCGTAACATATCTTTTAAAATCTGAATAACTCTTTCGGACTGACCGTCAGTCTAAGGATGAAATACTGTGCTGAAATTCAATTTTGTGCCCATAGCTTTTTGCAACTTTTTCTAGAATCTCAAAGTAAATCTCGAATCTCTATCAGATATAATAGACAACAGTACACCGTGTAGTCGCACAATCTCCGATAAATATAATTCAGCTAATCTATCTAGACAATAGTCTATACGTACTGTTATAAAATGAGTAGATTTCGTTAATCTATCAACTATGACACAGATTGCATTTTTCTTTTTCGGAGTCAAGGGTAATCCTAATACGAAATCCATTGTAACTCTGTCCCATTTCCATTCCGGAATCAGAATAGGCTGTAATAAACCTAATGGTACTTGATGTTCGGCCTTAACTTGTTGACAGACTAGACATTTTGATACAAATTCAGATATATCCCGTTTCATTCCCGACCACTAGTATAATTGCTTCAAATCATTATTCATTTTAGTGCTACCTGGATTAACTGAAAAACAACTATCATGTGCTTCATATAAAACTTTATGAATAAGTTCACTATCTTTTGCCATACAAATTCTATTTCGGAACATTAAACAATCATCAGCCCTGATAGAAAATTCAGAATCAAAATTTAACTCACAGTGAAGTCGCTTATGATCATTTTTCTGAGCCTCGTAAATTTGTTGTTGACTCATCGGTTTAACCTTTAACTCGGCTATAATAGATCCATCATCACATAGCTTCATATGAGTATTCAAAGCCCGCAAAACAAATAAAGATTTCTGACTTAATGCATCAGCTACAACATTAGCTTTTCCCAGATGATATTTAATCACAAACTCGTAATCTTTTAATAATTCGAGTCATCTCCGTTGTCGCATATTTAAATCTTTTTGTGACATCAAATATTTCAGACTTCTATGAGCTGTAAAGATTCGACATTTCTCACCATATAGATAATGTCGCCAAATCTTTAGAGTGAAAGCTATTGCAGCTAACTCAAGATCATGTGTTGTGTAGTTCTTCTCGTGCAGTTTCAACTATCGGGAGGCATAAGCTATAACTTTCCTGTCTTGCATCAATACACAACCCAGCCCAATTATCGATGCGTCACTATAAATCACGAATTCTTTACCCAATTAAGGTTGAACTAAAACTGGTGCTTCTGTTAATAAGGCTTTCAACTATTCAAAACTCTACTGACATTTATCCGTCCACTCAAACTTCACATCTTTTTGTAGCATTCGAGTCAACATACTGCAATCATCGAGAATCCTTTCACAAATCTTCGGTAATATCCCGCTAATCCTAGAAAACTTCTAATCTCGGATACATTTTTTGGTGGTTTCCAGTCTATAATTGTAGATATCTTACTCGAATCAACTCTGATGCCTTCCGCAGAAACAATGTGACCTAGAAATCCGACTTCACGAAGCCAAAATTCACATTTACTAAATTTGGCGAATAACTATTTATCTCTCAAAGTCTGTAACACGATTCTCAAATGTTCAATATGCTCCATTTCGTGATGTGAATAGATCAGAATGTCACAACAAAAAATCTGTCTAGGTACGGTCTGAAAATATAGTTCATCAAATCCATAAACACTATCGAGGGGTTAGTTAACCCAAAAGGCATAACTAAAAATTCATAATGACCGTACCATGTTTTGAAAGCAGTCTTTGGTATGTCCAAATCTTTAACTCGTAACTGGTAGTAACCTGATGTCAGATCAATCTTAGAAAATACAGCAACCCCTTTCAATTGATCAAACAAATCATCAATTCGTGGAAGAGGGTGTTTATTCTTTACTGTTACTTTATTCAACTGCCGATAATCAATACACATTCTCATTGACCCGTCTTTCCTTTTCACAAATAGTACGGGAGCACCCAAGGTGAAAAACTCGGTCTCGAAAAGCCTCTATCTGTTAATTCTTGTAACTGTGCTTTCAACTCTTTCAATTCAGTCAGTGCCATTCTATATGGGGCTATCGATATCGGTGTAGTACCTGGTAATAACTCAATACTAAATTCAACTTCTCTAATCTGTGGTAAACCTGGTAACTATTCTGGAAAAACATCTGGAAACTCACAAACAACTGGTACGGATTCAACCTTCGATTCTGATACCTTAGTATCTAACACGTACACTAAATATGCATCAAAACCCTTTCTCATATGCTTCTGGGCTCGTATAGCAGATATAATTATCGGCAATTCATTTGGTTCCTTTGATTCAATCTAAAGAATTACACCATTCTGACATTTCAACTCTATACTCTTTTGTTTGCAATTCACAACTGCCTCATGTACATTTAACCAATCCATACCCAGTATCATATCAAACTCGTTAAATGGTAAGAGCATCAAGTCAGCCAAAAAACAATATCCCCGAGTCATCAATGGATAATTCTTACATATTTTATTAACTAACACTGATTTGCCTAACGGATTTGATACTTTAACTAAAAATTTTGTAGACTCAACATGTAGACTCTTTTTAAACACTAATTCCATACAGATATATGAATGAGTTGATACAGGATCTATCAACTCAACAATATCAGTGTTATAAAGAGAAAAAGTACCGGTAATAATATCAGGTGACGAGGCTTCCTCGCGTGCACGTATTGCATAGGCTCTAGCAGGAGTGCACGTCTCAGATCTCACATTAGCATCTCGGGAAGCATTGCGGTTTCTACTTTAGTTCCCGGTATTACTGGGCGGTCTACCTCTGACTACAGTATTATTTGCTTTAGTTGACTGTTCTTTATCAGCTATAGACCTTTCAGGACAATCTCGCAAATAGTGATCCATCGATCCACATCTGAAACATGCTCCACTCTTCAATCGGCACTCACCAAAATGCTTCCGGTTACAATGCTTGCAATCAGGCCTAGGAGTTCTCACACTATCCACACTAGCCACAGAAGTTGTCTGAGGTTTCAAATGAGAAGATCTAACATTTCTTTCTCTGATGGATATGCCCATAGAAGCAGTAGAACGAGGATGAAAGTCTTTTGACCTCTTGGATCCGGAATGATGTGGTTTACTCACAAATCCCTTTCTGGACTCTCTGAACTCAAAATCAGCTTTTCTCTTTTCTTTAGCAAGTTCTTCAGCTTTACAAGCCCGATCAACTACAACTGCAAACTCTTTCAGCCCAAGTATCCCAACTAACAGTTGAATCTCTTCATTTAATCCCTCTTCGAACTATTTACACATTATTTCTTCAGTAGAAACACATTGACGAGCGTATTTACTGAGTCGCCAAATTCTCTCTCATACTCAGTCACTGACATTCGACCCTGTTTCAGCTCTAGAAACTCTTTTATTTTCTTGTCAATGAATCATTGACTAATATATTTATTTCTGAATTCTATTTGAAAGAAGTCCTAATTAACTTGTTCTCGCGGTACAACCGATATCATAGTATTCCACCACTGGTATGCTGAATCCCACATCGCAAACATTCATTAGGCATACAAGCTAATTCATTAAAAACCCTGATCGTATTCTCAAGCCAGAACTCGGCCCTCTCAGCATCATCACTCGCTGAAGCTCTAAATTCTTCGGCCCCATATTTCCGTATCTTGTCAACTGGAGGTCTACTTAGCCTCAGAGGATCCATCACTCGTACATTTTCAGGATTAGGTTGTAGGACCTGGGGGGTGGAGGTTGTGGAGCAGTCAGGTTTGCTCGCACAAACTCATTAAACCATTCAGACATCATTTGGAAGAAAGCTTGCTTAGCTTCTCCCTGATTGTCCGTAGCAGGGTTCAATTTAAAAGGCACACCCCCTTGAGCAGGTGCTGGAGCAATACATTCAACACCATCGGCTATTGCTCGATTTGGATCCATTACTACATAAAACAAATTTCAGAGGATGTTAGGAGAAATCACACTATCGCATTTCTTATACATGGCATGTATAGCTGGACTTGTACTTACTACAGTAGTCCTAGAATTGACTAAATCGTAGCTCTAATACTAATAAAATTGTAACAACCTTATCCCGTAACTGTCACCGGAATAGGTAAGGGGTATTATCGGACTTATAACTCAGATCAGATCAGTAAAATTTTGAACTAAACATTCAACAATATAGCTCTATAATCAATTATCAAAATGTGCTTTGAAAACTCATATAACAGATAAATACATTCATTTGGGGATCAGGTTGAAAACATGTGAAAAATCTAAGGAACTTTGAGAAAAATTTCAAGTTAGGGACACACGACCGTGTCCATAGCCCGTACACCTCACACGGTCGTGCCCTAAAATTACCTTAGCAGTGGGCAACACTACCAAATATCACACGGTCACCAGACATGCCCGTGTGTCTAAACCGTGGGCAAAACTGCCATATACTACACGACTGCCAGACACGCCTCTGTGTCTTGGCCGTGTACAAGGCTGCCCAAATTATTCTATATGCAGGGTTTACATGGTCGAGTAAAATGCTCGTGTGCTCTAACCGTGTAGCACCATGTAGGCTTGGTTTAAGCCATTTTGCCACCCAAATGGGTCATCCCTACAAGCATCACATAACCACAACATTTCATAGACAATTTGGCAACCAAAACAAGCATTTCCAACATATAATGGACCATTTCATAACTAACCAATTTAAACATATCACTTACCATTTCTATTAACACCACTCATACTAAATCATATCAGTGCCCACACATTCATTACAAACTTTACCATATAGAATACATCATATAAGGCATTCAAAATAAGTTAAACATTTACAAAACAAGCCATATCTCATAGCTTGAGTAAGTGTCCAAAAACATACCACATTTACTAACAAAACTAACCATAAGCATTAACTTAACAACTAGCCTATACATGCCGACCATTTCATTTACAAAGATCCAAAAGTACCAAAAACTTGATGGATAGTGTGATGGCGATCTCCGACTCGTCCGAAAATAGAGCTACCTTCTGAATCTATAAAAAAAGGAATAAATAAACAGAGTAAGCTCTAAAAGCTTAGTAAGCCCGTATAACATAGAATTAAACTTACCGAACATTAGAGATAAGCACATAAATAATGTCAAACCAGGTCATGAACTCATTTGGCCTACTCATCAATAATACACAAGTTAGTACTTGCAAAATCTTATGATCATTCATTCTCCAAATGGATCATTCACATAACACACGCATATGTCAAATGCTTATGACATTTAATCCATGTAATTCATATCATATAGTTCATATAAATCATGTAGCTCGTGTAACATGTACTTCGTATATCCTTTGATTATCAAATAACATGTGTCAATAATTGCCCATTAAACCTTTAAGAACATTGGGGGATACTCGGGTGATACACACACAGTGTATATACATATAACCTGAAATATGTCAATGCATCATATATGCTCTTTCGAGCCTGCAACTGTAAGCCTGAAGGCTGAACATGCAATCCCAAAGATGAACAGTAAGCCCGTAGGCTGAACATGTAATCCCGAAGGATGAACGGTAAGCCCGTAGGCTGAACATGTAATCCAGAAGGATGAACGTATGGCTCATGAGCTGTGGTGAGTCCGCAAAAAATGCAAGAGCTCTAACCACCCTGTAGCCCTAGTGACATGTCACTTGTATCCTATGACTTTTACAGTTCGAACGGGACTCAGTAATCAAATGTTCTTATAATCTTTATACAATTCCATATCAATTCACATATATCCAATAGGCAATCCTATTCTCGATAATGATTTACACATTCATATGGCATTCATACAACTATAATAAACATAATACAAATTAAATTCTAATTATAGAACTTACCTCGATTTCCAAATATCTACTCCTCTACCTTTTGTTTTCCCCGATCAAGTTCCGGGATTTGATTGTCTTTATCTATATTAATGCAAATTCAGCTATTCAATCACCAACATATTCAATTTAGTCCAAAAACATGTATTTTGGCCTATTTACAAATTAGCCCTTAACTTTTAATCACTTTGCAATTTAGTCTACTATGCACAAAATAACAAATTGCACAACAGAACCCTCAATTCATCATAGCTGAATATTCAAGTACCTCATACCATCACATATAATTCATTTATTCACAACTCCAACCACAAAATTTCTACCTTTTTTCAATTTAATCCTTAAAACTCATTTTCATTAAAAATCACTTTGTAAAACTTGTATATTTTCAAACAACCATCAATAATTCACCATTATTCATCAAAATAAACATGTATTTTTCAATGGCATTTTTTAACAACACAACCAATTTCAGAAATTGAGTTACGGGTCAGTTAAACCGAGTTGCAACGAGCTCAAAAACTTGTAAATATGATGGCCAAATATGATGGTGATGTCAGTTTTATTGATTTCATTGGATTATAGTTTAATAGTGTGGTGGAATTGTTGTAGGTTAATTGGGTGTGGATCTCGACATAGTACGCAAACAGGTGTGTAATCGACACCCTCTAGTAGACTAGATCGGCAAAAGCTAAAAAGTCGAAATGCCAAACTGCTGGCATTTCGAGGGCTTACAAGCGTGCAAGCGCTCGTGGATCGGTTTGAAACTGTGACAAGGGCAATAATGGATGGTAAGACCACTATGCGCATTTTCGTGCACGTTGGTGGTTTTGGGCCTCAATGGACTGAATTTGGGCCCAATGGGCTTACGGGCCCTATGGGTGAAATCAGGCAGTAAGTATAAACTGGTAATATGGTCATTAGATCTACTAAAACATGTGTAAAATTTGGCTTAGAGGACCACAGTAGCTTGTGGGCTCTGTCGGGCCCATTAGGGGTGTTAGCCCGATGGTACTGTAGTAACGAGATGGGCTATATAAGTCGCACGGACGATGTTAAATCTGTTAATAGACTGTAATAAGCGTAAAAACCTTAAAACCTACCGAGATTATTGAAATACCCCTAAAGGGTGAAAATTACTACTTTGCCCTAGGTGCTAAAAGACCATTTTACCCCTATGGTTAAGTTGACTGATTTGCATGCTACTATATCTAATGTTCTGTATGCCATGACATATATATTTTGATTGCATGGGTTGGGATATTTTTATGGAGGAAGTGCTACAAGTGGCAATGCCATGTATACTGTTTAGAGGCTCTGCCTCATATTACTATTCTGGTGGCTTGGCCATAATATCTATTTAAGCAGGTCTGCTGCGACTGTGGTGTGTAGGGCTGGGTGGGTTGAGTTATTCCCCACATGGTATGTAGGACTGGTATGGGTGGTGTGTAGGGCTGGATTGGGCTTGGGCTTTGCATACATGCATATAATACTGCAATTTGATCTGTTACTATAATGGGCCCAATGCCTCACTGTTTTCTGAATAGGGCCAAGGCCCAGTTAACATTGTATCTAAATAGGGCTTCGGCCCAGTCTATGCTTGAACTGATCTCTGACACTGGTTGGGTTAGCTTACACACTGAGTTTTTACAAACTCACCCCTTTCTTTTCCATCCATGCAGGTAACCCTCAGCCATAGAAGACTTAGAGCTACGAGGGATTCGGAGTGGCCACATGAACTACTTTCTGGGTTTAGTTTTTTAAATTTTCTTCATTGGTGTTTTATTTTCAATTTCAGCTTTAAAGTTGTAATAAGGCCGCTTGGTATTTTGTTTTGGGTTTTATTGGTTTGTTGATTTCTATATGGTAGACTAGTTCACGCGGGCTTTTCAAAACTAATCAAACATTTTAAAACAAAAATACAACACGTGACTAATGAATACTTAATAACAATGGCACAACATTAAGATCTCTTAAAAGATGACTTTAATCAATAGTGCATAGGGTTTTATAAACCATTGATGTTTCTTAATTACAATAAAAATACCAACTGGATTTACGCAAATAGATATATTGTTTTATTAAAAGGAGATCAAAGCTTAACCATTTATGCACGTGATACACCAGATTTGGCCATAACGTCTGGGCCGGGTTTGGGGTGTTACAAGAATGGATTGAATTGACTACTTGACCACTTTCGACTTCTCCCAATCTAATTCTATTTTCTTTTTTTCTTGATCTATATAAATTCAAATTTAACTCATTTATTCACCAAGTCATTCAATTCAATCCATAAACATATATTTTGGCTTTTTAAAAAATAGCCCTCATATTTTCATACTTTTGCATTTTAGTCCCTATTTCATAAAATCACAAAATATACATAATTTCCTTATACAAATGCTTGGCCGAATATTTCATTAGTCTCTAGCAGCCCAAATATTTTGTTTATTTCACATTTTAGCCATTCAAATTCTCATTTTCACAATTTAGTCTCTAATAGTCAATTTCGTCCAAAATCACTTCATAAAACATATAAAATAAACATATATCTTTCATTTTTTATTAACTATCAACACAAAACTCACTTATTCATCAATATCATCCCATGAAAACATCAACAATTTCATGAATCAAGACATGGGCTAGCTAGATTACTAAACAACAATCATAAAAAACATAAATATCATCAAAAACATATCAAAATCTCATACCTAATTGATGCTTAGACCATTGCCGAATGTATGAAAGCTCAAACCCTTATTTTTTTCTTATGAATTTTGACAAACAAGATGAAAACATGAAGCAAAATTATGTTTTGTTTTAGTTAATACACATTTATAAACCATTTACTATTTTAACCTTAATAACATTAAGAGTCACTAACTCATGTCCATGCATGTCATTTAATAACAACCATGGTTTATTTGCATCATAAGGACCCCATCCTTAAAAAGACATAGCAATTCAGCACTTTAAGCAAATAAAATGCCACTTTCACATTTTCTAAGATTAGGTCCGTTTTAAAAAATTTGACACTCAAACGATAAAAGTAAAACACAAAATTTTCACACATACTTATTCACATGTTGTAGACACTGAAAATAATATTAAAATATTTTTCTAACTCGAATTTGTAGTCCCAAAACCATTGTTATGACTAGGGTCTAAACTCGGCTATTACATCAAATGTCTCGGGAGGGGCCATATTGCAAGTCAATGTCCAAATCAAAGTGCTATGGTGGTTCGAGCCAATTGCGACATTGAATTGGAGGAGGAGACTGAAAAGGTTGAAAATGAACTTGAAACATCTACTGACAACGAAGAAGAGTTGGAATATGAGGTCGAAGGTAAAATGCTCGTTGTTAAAAGAAGTTTGAGTTTAAAAAGTACCAGAAATGAGCCGTAACAAGAAAACCTATTCCATACGGGATGTCATGTCCAAGGCAAAGTTTGTAGCTTGGTAGTTGATGGAGGCAGTTGCACAAACGTGGCCAGCACTCTCATGGTTGAGAAACTTGGTTTACCAACCACCAAGCATCCAAGTTCTTACAAACTGCAATGGTTCAATGAAGGCATCAAGTTGAACGTGACCAAGCAAACCGTAGTCGCATTTTCAATTGGAAAATACCACCATGAAGTCCTATGTGACGTGGCACCTATGCATGTGGGACCTTTACATTTGGGAAGACTGTGGCAGTTTGATCGGAGGGCCAAACATGATGTATTCACAAATCAATAACTTTCAAACAACATGGTAAAAATGTAACTTTGGCACCTCTATTGCCAAAGCAAGTGTTAGAGGACCAGCAAAGGTTGAAAACTTCTATGGGACAAATGAGAGAAAAAAAAAGAGTACAAATGAAAATGAAAAGAAAGATGAACAATCAAGAGGAAAGATTAAAGTTTGTAAGAAAATTATGAGTAGAGAAAAAGAGAAAAAAACTAAAAATAAAATGAGAGAAAAGAATAAGAGAGTTTTGACTAACCAAAGAGCGAGTCGTCTTTGTGTTTTTCCTTCATTTCAGGTATTTCAAGGTTTGAATGATGAACTCCAACTTGGATATCTTTTAGAGGAGAGACGGTTCACATTGGTTTGGAAAGGTAACATTTTGAATGACCCTAGTCCACCTATGCCTAAAGGTAAGCAAGGTGAGATTTCTAAAGCCTTTAAGTAACCACAACCCCATTTGTTTGTTGACAATAACATTGTTGATGATTTGGTTTTTAGAACAGAACTGTACCTTGCCATGCTTAATTGCTCTTTTTTGATGACTGGTATGTTGGTGACGTAAGTTTTAATCCATTCAAGCAAATTTCAAACTTATTTGACCAAAGATTGAATAGAAAAAGGTCTCGTTCATTTGATTGTGATAATGGTGTGACGTTTCTATTTTGTTGTGAAAACTATGCATGTTTATGTAAGTCTGATCTAGAGAAATTTGAATTGCATGATTGTTTGAATGATGGCTTGATCACATTTTCTTTCCCTTCTAGCTCCCCGACCTTCGTTCAGCTCAAATCAGCTAATTTGAGCTTGTTTCAGCTCATTTGAACTCATTTCAACTTCTTTCTAGCTCATTTTCTTCATTGCTAGAATAAACTAAGTATTTACTTCAATTAGTTTATTTTGTTACAGCTCATTAATTAGTTTATTAGCTCATTTCAGCTTATTATATGTTTTTAGTTCTTTGTGAGCTAGCTGAAATTAATGTGTTTGCTAAGTTCATATTAAATGGTTATAATTTCATTATATGTTTATTAATGTGTCTAAAGGAAGTCTTTATTTTGGTTCAACCAAATTTAGCTTGCTTTTAATGTGTCTTTTGTCTTTTAGGTGCAGCCGAATGCATGAATGGAAATTAATGTAAGGAGCATGTATAACCGAGTGCAACACATGGAAGGATTCATGCATAACCGGCTACAGTGCATGGTGGTTGGTTGATAACCTTTCCCAAGTGTCTATTCAGCCAAGGAGTGGTTGCCTCTTTAATTCCTCGAGCTACTCGAACACCTCCCCAAGGCAGCCATCAAGATGTTCACACTAGCCGAATTCCCCATTCACATTTGGTGTCCATTCGGCTATGAGCTTTCACATTCAAGTGACCCTACAAGATTGATGTTCACACTCCAACTGACCATTCAAAGCTGCCCATTAATGCTTACACCTATTCAGACAACCATTGCAAATTGAATGAGCTCATTAAACTCATGGCTGAACCTAGATAAGTCTATTAAGCTCCTAATGCCTCCAAATACATTCAATTGAATATCTTCTTCATGAAGCATGACTAGTGGCGTCCCAAAGGCTAAACATGGACAGGAAGACTTATAGTTTTTGTTCTATAATATTTTAGCTCATTAATGGCCGAATGCTTAGTCTTTAAGCAATGTAATTTGGCCATTCGGCTAGCATAGTTAGAAAGCTATAAATACTTAGCTAATTTCATTTTTTAAAGCAGTTTTTTTGCAAATTTGAGTGAACATAGTTTTCTTTGTGAGGTTTCTTCCTCTCCAATTTTGTTTTTGTCACACTTTGAGTTATCTGCTCATCAGTGGGATCAACCTGATTCTCTTTACAACTTATCACCTAATTGGTATGGCATTCAACCCTATCCATATACCTTTCATTTTTACCTTGCTAATTAAGGTGTCAAGGTCCCTTTCCTTAATCACCCTTTCCACGTTAAGCTATATAAGTCCTGGGTCACACTCTCTATAGTGTTGGTTTGTTCTTGACGCTTAAGTTTACGATTTCCATTCCACCTACTACCAAATTACCTATCTTTATTTATTTGTTAGCCAAACCTACCTTACTTATACTTAGCCAATTTTAAGCCTATATTTCATCATTAATCTCATACTTTGTCGATTGCAAACATATTATAAATTTGGAATGATACTTTCTCGTTGATGATCAAGCAACTAAGATGACTCAACTCACATCATTGAGGTAAGATTGCTTCATTTGGTATCAGAGCTGCTAAAACGAGAAGTATTGACGTTCGAGACAATCCCATAATAGATTTGTAAAAAAAGTTTCGAAAAACATTGTATCAAAGTATTTTATTTGTATTCATCAATTTGTATTTGAAAAACAATATTCGAAGTTAAAAAAAGTGTTGAAGTGTGTATTTATCTTCTTTGTATTCCCAATCCATCAATTTCTCTTCTATCATTTACCACCCTACACGCTACACTTAAACCGAACTTAATTTTCTTTTCAGCCTACCCTACACCTTCTACATCATTCCCTTGTAAACCATTTTGAAGCTGACCCCTAGATGACAATATGTCTAAAAGAGACCCCTACAAAATCACGAGATCAGAAAAGATCAGAAAAAGGAACGAGTGTGTGAGCACATTAGAGTAAAGAAAAGCCATATAACGAGTGTAAACATAAGTTTGAGTGTCATTATTTCTTTTCTTTCCGAGTGACTAGTGGGGCTTGTTGTGAGGTTTTAAATTTTCTTATGTCAAGAAGTTTGGATCAAAACATGGCGGATAGACCGGAGAGGCAACCTGTTCGAAATATACCAGATCTTAATCTTCAAGCCCTCTTGCATGAAGTCGAACATTTATTTGATAGGAAGCTTGAGCGTATCTAAGAAAGGCTTGACCAAGTGGAAGGAAGAGCCAAACGAGAGAGGACGCCCCTAAGGTCACCAAGAAACTGAGGCCGACAACGAGTCCAAGGAGATGAGTTGTTTGATCCTAGTGATGAAGAGAGTGACCAAGGGTCCAATATAAGTGACCAGCGGAGGGGCCAACGAAATTGCGGCCAAAGAGAATAAGGACAATACGATGATGATCTTGAAAGCATTAAGTCGACGATCGGGCAATTAAGACGACCCGACTCACATCATTAAGGCGAGATCGCATCAGATTTAGTTGTTGTTTGTTAAGCATGATTTTGAATATTTAAATTATGATTACATGCTCTTTATTAGTTATAATTAGATTAATTAAAATTGTATATATATGATTAAAGTAATAAATTTTAGCTAAGATAGGCTTAATTAGTAAATGGATTAAAGAAAAATGGTTAATTAAAATGAATTTTAGGGTTTTTCCAAAATTGATTAAAGGGAAGTTGGTAACCATTTAGAGTTAAAATCAGGATCATTTAGTTTTAAGTGGTAAAATGACTAAAATACCCTTGGGTTAAATACTTAAAATAAGTTAAAATGGTTTACAAGTCACTTCTGTAATAAGATTAGACAGTTATTAGTTATAATTGAGGTATTATAAGGTTGAGGTGTGTTTTAGGGTGGTTTTGTATCATAAAGTCACTTCGATGGCTAATCCGTCACTTTAAATTCAAGCGATCCATTCTGGTCGGGTTTAGATTGTCACATTTGGTGGTTTGAGAGCCAGGTTTGTCAAACATTAAAGTTCACAGGTCTAGTAACCTCGGAGCTTAGCCTACTTGATAATATTGCTTGAAATTATCTATTTTACCCCTGCATGTCCTTTATTTTATAAACTACTTTTTGCAGTAGGAATCGGGAGCACAATGCCTTATAAGAAATTATACTTAGTTAAGCCTTGGATCACTTGCTACTACTCACTCCTAGTATATTTTCCCTACTTATTTCTTTAGTATTCGATCTACATTATGCATTCACAACTAGGACAAGGCACTCATGGTGTATTTTTGGCACCATCGCAGCCACATGAGGATGTACCACTACCACCACATGGAGATGCATCGCCGTGGCCATGTGAGAATGCTTATCTTGATTGACTTGAGCACTTGATGTCTGAGATGATTGGGGCGCTATAGCGTATCACTGGTGCCAATGCTACTCCTGTTCACCAAGGATTACCATTAGAGCGTCTCTGAGCTCTAGGTGGTAAATAGTTTCGAGGAGTTAGGGAAGGAGGCCCTACTCGTACTGAATTCTAGTTGGATGGAGTTATCTGTACCCTTGGTCTGATGGGCTATTTTGACGAGGATAAGCTTGGGTGCGTTATGTCGTTGCTAGATGGTGAGGCTCATTGCTAGTGGGTGACAGTCGAGTGTGGTACTACACACGAAAGAGTGGATTAGGGCTTTTTCCTGGATTTTTCAGAGGAAGTTCATGGGAGATCAATATCTGGAGGAGAGGGGACACGAGTTCATGGATTTGGTCCAAGGTACTCAGTCTGTAGATGAGTACAAGGTAGAGTTAAAGAGTTGGGGATTCTATAGAGACATCTAGGTTTGGCGTTACTATGAGGAGTAGCTGGGTGATAATGTAGTAGTTAATCAAGTTTATCAACGTTGTCCTCTAATGGTTCAAGGACAAGTGTTTCTTATAGATCTTTTGGGGTTGTCGTTCTAGGGATTTGAAGTAATCTTTAGGATGGATTGGTTGATCGAGCATCGGGCGAAGGTCGACTGTGAGGCAAAGTTGGTGACTCTATGTTGTGCTAATGGCTCTAAGATTGTTATTGTTAGAGAGAGGCCTGAATTGCACTCCAATTTGGTTTCTATGCTTATAGTCGAAAAGCTAGTTTGAAAAGGTTGCAAATCTTATCTAGCCTATGTTCTAAATGCTAATACTAGGGAGTTAAGGTTGGATGAGATTCGTGCAGTCTATGATTTTTTAGATGTTTTTCCTAAGGAGTTGACTGGTATTTTGTCGGGTAAAGAAGTTGAGTTTGGTATTGAGCTCTATCCTGGTATAACTCCAGTGTCAAGTGCACATTATCGTAAGGCACCTATGGAGTTGATGGAGTTGATGCAGTCCGACTCGCATAGTAGATAGGATGAAAAGCTTTGTTCCTTTTCTGGGCCATGATAGCTCCTATCGCGAAGTCACATGCCCCACACATCAATTCAAATGGAAAATCCCAGTCTAGTGTGATAATTATGGGTGCCGTAACTAACTGACTTTTCAGATTGTTGAAAGCTCTTAAGCACACTTCATCAAATTTGAACATTGTGTCCTTCTCCAGTAATTTGCATAACGCTTTAGCAATTTTGGAGAAGTGCTTGATAAATCTTCAATAGAAACCAATGTGGCCCAAAACCTAACAGCCTTTATGGATGTTAGAGGTAGGAGTTTCTCAATAACATCTACCATTGTTTTATCTACCTTGATTCCATGTCTCGTTATCTGATGCCCTAGAATAATACCTTCCCTTACCATAAAATGGCACTTTTCCTAGTTGAGCTCTATACATTGGACGATGGACTAATACTGACAGAACAGAAAAATCATCCATCGATGAATTGATGACACTATAAAATGAATCCGACAATACAATTTAAAAATGTTTTTGTAATGCCCCAAAATTTTTATTTTTGATTTTGTGTATGTGGGATATAAGATATCTGTTGCTTCAATGGTTAAGTGTTCTGGGTGTATGTGGGAGGTCCCAAGTTCAAGCCATAACTTGGGAAAATTTTAGAATTTTTATAAATAAAGCCTAAATCTGACCTAAAAGGCTTAAGTTTAATAGTTGGTAAATAATTAAAAAATGGGCATGGTGGTCTGGTGGTTAAGTGAAGTGTTGGTTAGAAGGAGGTCTTGTGTTCGAGTCTGCGCATGAGTAATATTTTTGTATTGGTGCTGTGTAGGAGTTGGGAGGGAAGTAAAATACTGTAGTGTTTGAGTTTGAGGGTTAGGGTGAATTATCAAGATCATCTTTTTCTTTGTATTTTTATTTTCTTTCTAAAATTTGGCTCTTCTCTTTTTCCTCTCAAATTTTGCTGCCGTTTATCTTTAATATTTTCCCTTATTGCTGTAATTCCCATTGTTTTCCCTTCCTTCCATTGCTTTTCTTTATTTCAATCGATTCTATCATTCATCATTGGTTGCGCGTGTTTGATAAGTAACAATTTTGTCAATTGTTAATCGTTTTAAGAGGGGTTCCTTTTGGTGTTTAGGAGTTAATCAAGGGTTTGAAAATCATTCCCAATTGACGAGTTAAGTGCATGAATTCTTTGTCTCGGCTGAAGGTAAGGGTTTCAATAGGTAATGGACGAACATCTCATTGGGAATCGTTAAAGTGTTGGCTAAGTTACTGAAATTGGGTTTCGGTTGTCAATTTAGGTTCTAGAGGCTTAGGAGTGCTTACGCATAAAAAATGATACAAGTCTGTACCTAAAAATGTAGCAAATGAGGTCTTGACAAAAGCTAAAAACCCCACTTGTATGCCACATGGGCGTGTGGTAGGCTATGTGGTAGGCCGTGTGCCCCAACATGGCCGTGTGATCGATGAGGCCAGGCCGTGCGCAAAGGACACGGCGTGTGATGGCCAGGTAGGCTGTGTATGACACACGGGCTAGACTGAATTTGTAACACCCCAAACCCAGCCTAGATGTTATGGCCAGATCTGGTGTGTCACATGGACAGTGAATTATGCCTCATTTCTTTTTTATTAACTTTAAGGTGACTTTTCAAAACCATTTTAATAGTTTTAAGAAAAGTAGGTTATTTAATTTATGAAAGTCCTATCCACTATCAGTTGTGGGTTTACTTTTAGAAGATCTTGTTTGAGAGCCGTTGTTACTAAGTTACCCCTTTGTCACGTAGAGAAGGTTTTGAAAACGTTTGTTATTAAAATCCGCGCAGCCTTAGTTTACCAATTTTTATCAAATAATAATTAAGTACTTAAAACCAAATAAAATAATTATACAGCGGCCTTATTATAGATTAAAACCCAAAACTACTGAATAATAATATATGTAACTTAAAAGAAATATTAAAACCAAAAGCAGTCCACGTGGCCACTTCGAATCCCTCCAGCTCCAAGTCCTCTAAGGTTGGGGTTCACCTACATGAATGAAAAGAAGAGAGGCTGAGTTTGTGAAAACTCAATGTGTAAGCTAAACCCAACAAGAATCAAGATCAGTTTAAGCTTAACTGGGCCTAAGCCTTATCCAGATACAACGATAACTGGGCCTTAGCCCTATTCAGAAAATAGTAAATATTGGGCCTTAGCCCAATTCAGAAAACAGTGTGGGCCTTAGGCCTATTACAGTAACAAAACAGTATTTATGCATGAATGCAAAGCCCAGCCGAAACCAGCCTTACACATCACCCGTACCAGCCCTACACACCATGTGGGGAATAACTTAACCCACTCAGCCCTACACACACAGTCGCAGCTTAGCTGCTTAATCAGATAATGTGGCCAAGCCACTAAAACAGTAAAACGAGGCAAGCCCTCTAACAGTATACGTGGCATTGCCACTTAGCACTTCCTCCATCAAAACCCAATCCCATGCAACAGTATGTATTATGACATGGCATACATAGAACAGATACATTTTAGCATGTAAATCAGTCAACTTAGTCCTAGGGGTAAAATGGTCTTTAAGCACCTAGGGGTAAAACAGTAATTTCAACCCTTAAGGGGTATTTCAGTAAATTTTCCAGATTTTAGGGTTTCATGCTCATTACAAATTGTTAATAGCCTTAACGCCATTCAGGTAACTTATTTAGCCCATTTAATTAAAAAAGTCATCAGGCCCAAAAACCCCTAATGGGCCCAACGGTGTCCACTAGCTACTACAGCCCACTAATCCCAAATTTTATGACCGTTTTAGCAAAATTATCACTCAGATTATCAGAATACACTTACCGCTCGGTTTCACCCATATGGGACCGTAAGCCTATTGGGCCCAAATTCGGCACTCCGAGGCCCAAAACCACCAACGTGCCTAAAAGTAGACACACATCATTCTTACCATTTGCAAATACCGATTTTACTGATTCGAACTGACCTACGAGCGCTCGCGCGCTCGTAAGTCCTCGAAATGCCAGAGTTCCGGCATTTCAGCTTTTGCTGATCTAGTCTACTAGTAGGTGTCGATTACACACCTATTTTGCGATATACTCAGAAGTCCCTTGCGTGAATATCCTACAATCGGTTAAACCGTATGTCAACTAAAATCCAATTGAATAATTGTTAACAACTTACAAACCTATTCGGGCATAATAGAGTACCACTAATCCCTTACCTTTGACGATTCTAACTACTAGATCTAGATCTGGATTGCTTTGAGATCGGTAACCACTTTAGCCTCCATGAGATTCACCTTATGAAAAGCCATAACACTCCATTAATATCAAAAAGGCCCAATGACTAAAACTTTAGAAGGGATCTAGATCGGTTAGAACAAAAAGGGTTAGGGGTTTCGGCTTTTCCCTTAACCAAAAGCAAAAGAAGGTTGGAATTCTTACCCAGTGAGTTTCTTGATCCACTAGCCACCACCAAAGTCGTTTTCTACCAAAACAAACCCGTTTTCTACCCGATCTAGCCCAAAACCAGAAGGTGAAAAAGATGTCTCTAGTATTCAGCCAGAGAGTAAATGTTTGCAAATGAATGAGAGGGTTTAGCTAAAGAGAGTAATCGGTCAAAAGGACTTTAATGATTTGAAGTCTTTTGGCTTTTGAAGAGAAAAGGGAAAAGAGAAAAGAAGGAGAAGAATAATTCTCTGAGTTTCAGCTCTTTGAGTATGTCGACAAAGGAAAAGGCTCAAGTTTCGGGATTCTGGATTTTACGAGCAATCGACTATCAAGGTTTGAGAGGGGTTAATTCAATCGGTGGAGGAAAAGAAGAAGAAAGATGGAGGAGAAAGGTAAAATAGAAGAGAAAGGAAAAGATAGGTTTGACTTTAGAAGAAAAGGGAATGAGAGGGTTTGGTCAAGAATGAGAAATCGACAAGGGAGATGTGCACAAGATTATTCGGCTTTGAGCAGAGAAGAGAAGGAAAAGAAAAGAAGAAAGGACCCTTAGAAGAGTTATACCTATTTGGCAACAAAGAAAAGGACCCAACAAACCCCGAAAGAAACCACCCTAGGCAATCGGCTCTTACCCACACCACAAAAGTCGAAAACAAAAATGCCTAAGACCCCTAGCCAAAAATGCAAAACCAAAGTCCCTTGGCTGGCCAACTCTTGCCCCTTATTCAATATTCATAAATTTCCTCCAAGATAACCTCCCCTTATCACTCCTCACACAATTCTATGAGCATTTCAAACTTCTCCCTTCAGTATTTCACTTGGAATCCACCACTTCCCATGCACAGGCATAAAAATAAATAACACCTTGCTTACCACGAGATTTGAACCTTAGCTCCTTTACAAGCACTGACACGCCACTCCCTGTGCTTTAAGTGGCGCCACCTTGCCACTTTAACACAGGCTTACTTGTGTCTTATTTTACTAACATTTTTTTAAAAGCCCACTTAGTCAGAGCCCCTTCTCCCTTAGGTCTAAAATTTTAAAATTCTACTGGGTTTTAACTTAAGCTTATGCCTTCTAAAGGCCCACTAACACACTCAAAACATAATTTAGTATATCCAGACATGCAAAAATTAAATTCACGCAAAATCTCAAAAATCCCGAAAATGAGGGCATTACAGAATTGGGCCATGTGGGCCACACAAGCATGTGGGTCCACACGAGTAGTCCACACAGACATGTGGGAATATGGGTGAGCCGTGTGATCCACATGACTAAGGCCAATTTGGACCGTGTGGGCCACACTGGCATGTGGGCCTACACGGGCGTGTGAGCCCATTTTTACTGAATTAAATTATAAGGTTGCAGGGTCCTCCAAGTCGATTGTGAACCACTGTAGGGTTGGTAAGCACTATTTAGACCCCTAAATGACTAAAATTGACTGTGTGATTTATGTACTGAGCATGTCATTATTATGCATGTATACTGAACTGATTGTATGTATTTATACCATGAGATAGCATGTCATGTATTGTATGTTGCATTGCATGGGGTTGGGTTGATTATATTTGGAAGAAGTGTACTGAAAGGCTCTTCAGCCTAATATACTGGTAGCTCAGTTGCAAATTATTGTATTGTGCTGTATTCGGTACGACCTAGAGTGTAGGGATAAGTGAGTTGATTTAATCCCCACATGGAGTCTAAGGTTGGACGGAGATGGTGTATAGAGGCTGGTGTTGCTACTGCCTATTTGATACTGTACTGTGATGGGCTAAGGCCCTATTGCATAATTGATACTGTACTGAGATGGGGTAAGGCCTAAACTGTCACTCATACTGAAAAGGACTTAGGCCCAAGATTGTTTGACTTTGCACCGTTAATATTGACTGTTTGTTTGTTTCTGCATGATTACACACTGAGTTTATGTAAACTCACTCCTTTGTTTAAATGTGCACAGGTAATCCCCAAACCTAGACGGATCGGTGTGTTGAAGGACTCAGCGGTGTCCAATGTTTTGGACTCTCACGAGTTATTTTATTTAATTTAATTATGATCATTGGGATTATAATTGTTTTTATATCCATTTTTCATTGGTTATGTTTTGGGATTTAATTAGAGGACTCTCTGGGACTTTTTGCTTGACTTGGGTTTTTAGTTCTTTATTGATCGTATGGACTGATAATTGCTAGTCGTATGAAATTTGGTTTTCAAATTAATATATGATCTCTCTAAAACACACGAGTACCTAAATTGTTTTCAAAGCTTCCGAAATGAACCCCATTTTCAAACCCTAATTAACAAAATAAGACATTAAGAAAGATAGTTGTAACACCCTTTATCCGAGTCCGATGCCGGGACGGGTACGAGGCATTACCAGACTTAAACATAACCAATCAAACAAAATCGAGCCATAAATTTCCATCCAAATTTAAAACTTTTCACATTCATTCACATCGTCCCTAAAATGAGCCTACAAGGCCCAAAACATACTTTGGAGGTAGTTCGGGCTAAACCGAGAACTTCTGGAAATTTTACAAACTTATAAAAATTTTGCCCTAAACAGGGGTCAGACGCTCGTGTGGATATGGTACTCGCCCATGTGGGTAGGCCATGTGGTCACACACGCCCATGTCCATACCCCGTGTAACTCTCTATTTATGATGTCATCAGTCAAATGGAACCACACGGCCAAGCCACACGCCCATGTGTTAGCCCATGTGACAAATTAAATTCTTGCAAAATAGGTGTAGACTTCACACGCCCTTGGCACACGCCCATGTCCAAGGACGTGTTGTCCACACGGCCGAGATACACGCCTCTGTCTCTGCCCATGTGCTCCATATTGGACATTCTATTTCTTGAAATTAAGTTGCAGTGGACACACGGCCTATTCACACGCCCGTGGGGGTGGCCGTGTGTCTCGCACGGCCTAGACACATGTTCGTATGTCTACCCGTGTGGACAAAAATAAGGCTATTTACCAAGCCATTTACCACCTTGAAACACCATCACACTTATACCAAATTCAACAACATGTAGCATGACATGATTTAGCAACCAAATATCCTCAATTAAGACATAACTCATCATTCACATACCACAACCATCATGCACAACATCACATACTTAACCGTTTCAAATCATGCTATCTATCACATTCATGCAAGACATAAAACATATGCTTACCAATATGATCAATAATAGCCAAATTTTAACAACCTTATTCAAAATGAATTTTCATCAAAATAAGCTAACATATTCGGCCAAATCGAATATGACACATAACAAAATAACCAAGTCCCTATACATGCCATACTTTCAAAAATACCACAATTATCAAATACCCAAATAATGTTTGTAATAGTGTGATGCGAGCCTCCGACGAGTCCCAATTCCTAGCTAGCTTGGTGACACTATAAGACAAGTGAAAGGAAAAATGGAGTAAGCTAAAAAGCTTAGTAAGTTTATATGCAAATAATAAACATCTTTATCACAAGTTCATCATGCAAATGCTTATGTTGAAAGATAATACATTATCATTAAAGTCACATAGGCTTACTTACTCAAGCACAACCTTACCATACGATCATCACTCATGGAATTCGTACTTACGAATTTCACGTACACACCTATATCATATCATCGTACAACACATATTTTCACACCTTTATCATTCCCATTGAATGCTCGGAATACTAACATATACATGGAAAGTTGCACATAAGTGCCACATATGTAGCCAAGCTACTTCATATCACATTTCACATATATGCTCATTCTCGAGCTAGTCACGAGTCTACTCACCCAAGCTAACGGTCAGGACGTAACTACTCAGTGCTGCTCACACAAGCTGACAGGTATCCGTAACATTTGCAGGATTACCTAGCCACTGGTAGACTTACAAGACCAGCACTCGAAATCACATAATCGAACACATAGGTTCCTAATGACATGCACTCGTATCCTATTCTATTCCTAAAGTTCAACCGGGATTTTTCTCACTTATCGAAACTTTGCTGATTATATCACATATATCAATCACATGATTTATACAACATTAAAACATAATAAAATGATGCATTATTTACATGCATACTTACCTCGGTATAAAATAATTGCTAATATTACAATTTAGTCCACAACCTTATTCTTGCCTCGATCTAAGTCAGAACCTCATCTTTCTTGATCTATAATAACAAATTTAGCTCGTTTAATTATCACACTATTCAATTTGGCCCAAAAATCATATTAATGCAAAATTACATTTTTGCCCCTAACTTTTCACTTATCCCTAGGCTCGTAAAATAAAATCTATTAATTTTTCTCAAAGCCCAAGCCTAGACGAAACTTATACACACTTACAGTAGCCCACATTTTCCATTTATTCACATATTTCTACACATATTTTACAACTTTTGCAAAAAGGTCCTTTTTGACATTTTTATCAAAAATCACCCAGCAAAAGTCGTTTATCATACATCTAACATTCATATTCTACCATTAGACATCAAAATACATGCATGTCTAGCATGGGTAAAATCTTAAACATGAACCTTACTTCAAAATAATGGTAGAAATAGGTAAATCGGGTGATAATGACTTCAAAAACGTAAACAGCATTAAAAACGGGGCTAGGATGCATTTACTATCAAGCTTGAAAGTTGTCCAAACCCTAGCTATAGCTTCCTTCAAAAGTTCAGCTAAGGGGGAGAAAGATGAACACAATTTTGACTTGATTTTTCCTTTTTATTCTTTTATTAACCAAATGACTAAAATACCCTTAAAACCGTTCTTTGAAATTTTACCCTTCCATGTCCATTTTGGTCCATCATGAAATATAATGGTCTAATTACTAAATAAGGACCTCTGATTTACAAATTCATTTCAATTAAGCACTCAAAGCTTCTAGAACACATGGTTTGCACTTTTTGCAATTTAGTCCTACTAGTCAAATTGGACCCTCTATCGATCAAAATTCTTAACGAGATTTTTACACATGCATTCAATCATACTGTAGACCTTAAAACTTTATCACAATGAATTTTTCTACTTCAGATTCATGGTCCCAAAACTACTATTCCAACTTGGCCCTAAATCGGGCTATTACACTAGTAACATAGAAATGATTTTAACGTAAACAACTTAGTTTTCAAAGGCACTATCATGTGACGTTGCTACATTCGGCCATAACGTCTAGTTTAGGTTTGGGGTGTTACATTTAGTGGTACCAAAGCCAGGTTGCAAAACTCGATTGTGGATTATGGGTTATTGGCTATTAAATGACTAAAAATGTTTTTACTGAGTATGTGGTACACCGAGTCTCCGATGTTGATCCTGTAAGTATTCTGGAACTGATTTTTGCTTAAATTGAAAATGCAATGATATTCTAAAACTACTGTAGGTAGTAAATTAAGAAAATACTCTAGTTAGTATATATTGAAAACTATAGTTAAACTAAAACTATAGTAAACTGCTAGAGATTGTTACAAACGAAAACAAATTTTGAACTTCTGGTATTACTTTACATAAAATATTTGTTAATAAACACTGGAACTGTAACTGATCCATAAAACTTTTAATACAAATAAACTCAATTAGATATGAGCACACAAGATATTCGCGGACGGGGTACTAGGGGCTGTAGAGGGGCTCGAGCTGAGTTCTCATCATTTGGTAACATACCGAATCTGGACACGTGTGAGATGCATAGTTGAGGACGACGCATTGTCCCAGGCTATGCTGAGGATTTTGGAGAGGGTTACTGGGCCCAATACTAGATTTAGGGGCTGAGGGTCGGTTACAAAATGACTCTGGTCCAATGGAGTCGAGCTTTTCAAGGGTGTCACTAGAGCCACCCGTAATGTGGCCGAGTGTTGGATTGAGGCCATGGAGAGGATCATGGATGATCTGGATTGCACCCTCGAGTAGAAAATAAAGGGTGCAGTTTCATTACTGCGAGATGAGGCTTATCAGTGGTGGCTGACTGTTAAGGAGGGTACTCAACCCGAACGTCTGACCTGGGAGTTCTTTAGGACTGCCTTCCAGGGGAAAATGTGGCGGCGAGCTACGTGGATGGTTGTGGGAGGGAGTTCCTAAACCTTACTCAAGGTGATCGATCTGTGGCCGAGTATGAGGCTGAATTCCTACGACTGAGCCGCTATGAACGAGGTATGGTGGCAACTTAGTGTGAGCGATGTGTCTGCTTTAAGGATGGCCTCAAGAATAATTTGAGAGTCATGATATCACCGCAGAGGGAGCGTGATTTTTCTTCACTGGTTTAGAAGGCGAAGACTGTCGAGGAGGTTAAACGCGCTAAGCACCAAAATCATGACAGAGAGAGGTAGGAACAAGAGGGACTCAGAGCCATCTAGACTGCAGCTATATGTTGATTGTGGTAGACGCATCAGGGCGAGTGTTGGAGGAGGACTAGGGCATGTTTGAGACGTGGGTCTTTGGATCATCGCATCAAGGAGTGGCCATTGAGGGTCGATCAGATGCAATCTTAGGGTACTGGTACCGCACAGCCACCGAGGGTAGTGCAACAGCCACCAAGAGCCCGTGGTCAGGCTAGGGGTGGAAATGGTATGGGTCGTAGGAAAAGAGCACCAGGTAAAGGTGCTGGACAGGCTGAGGAGAGGCAGACAGCTCTAGTATAAGTTGCACGCCGTTGAGAGGATGGAGACGCTCCAGATATCATCACAGGTATGTTTCTCATTCATGATGTACATTATGTTGCATTGATTGATATAGGATCCACCCACTCTTATATAGCCTATAAAGTGTCTAAAAACTTAGGGATTTTGGTTGAGAGCACTACGAGTAAGGTTATTTATGACATCCCTATTTTGGCCCTAATCGAAAAAGTGGTTTTGAGACCACAAAACCGAGTCAGAAAAATATTTAAATATTATTTTTTGTGGTTATTATATGCGAATTTTCATACGTGAAAGTTTCGTGCTTTAATTTTGTCATTTGGATGTTGAATTATTAAATAAGAACTTGTTTGCATGAAAGAAAATTTTGATGGATTATGTGTAAGTGTCGAATTGTAGTTATTCTTTTTATATGAAGGGTTTAAGATGCAATTAGACCAAGGAAATTTTGCATGGACATAATCGGTCATTAGATAGTGGAAAAGGAATGAAATTAAAAAGGCTAAATGTGGAAATGACATATTAATGTTTATTAATTAAAACAAATATGAAAATAGGCCATTTTTGTTCTTGGTTGTGCCGAAACTAAAGAAAAGAAAAAGAAAGAAAGGTGAAGAGCATTCGGTCAATTTGTAGCTTGGATTAAGGTATGATTTCCATGTAGTTTTCTTTAAATTTTATGAATTTGAGTTAGTTGTTAATTCCTTTACATAGCCCAAGTGTTAATTTTTAAGGTTATGGTAAATTATTCATTCGGCCATGGAAGATATGTATAAGATTGTTGGTGTTTGATGTCTTAAAATGGGAAATGATTGTTGAATGAATATTTTGGTGTTAAGATTCATGTGATTTTAAGCTTATAGGCTCAATTGTGAAATTAGTTCCTTGTGTGGCTTAAAGGCCTAAATGATATTCGGCCATGGGGTAGAAATTAAGAAAAAAATTGTACTTGTTGTTTATGTGTTAAAAATGAGCTTGAATTTAGTGAATTAAGTGATAAAGGAAAGGTTTAAGATGTGTATGTATGAATATAGCAAATGATAGGCCTTTGGTAGCTTCATGAAGTATTCGGCCTTAGTGTACCCTTGGGAAGAAATGAAATTATTTGATAACTTGTGTTAAAGGAGCAAATTGTAAGATTTTTGGCAATAAAGGATTATTTTATAAATGTCAATACATGGTGGTATGTGTTTTAAATGAGTTTAATTTATTTTATATAGCTCAAGAACAAAAGGAGCCGATTTCGGATAGGGGGAAAACAAAGTTAGTCGAATAGCCGATTCGTAATCGTTCGACACCATTCGAGGTAAGTTTTAAGTAATTAAACATAAGTTACATTTGAATATAACATGATATATTATGTGGATTAAATCTTCATGGTATGTATATACAAAGCCAAATGTGAAAGTGAGTTGAAAGAAGAAAAAATAATAGTTGATATGTTTTATGGTCCAATGGAAATTATGATATAAAGGTAAAACGTTGATATGTGTTATGGATGAATGGTAGGTGAAATATGTAAGTGAATAAGATGTTATGTTTAAGTATCGAATGAGAACTATGAAATGAAATAATGTGTTTAGTATGTGCTTATGATTGAATGATGCTAAGCTTTTGTTAATGTGGTTATGCTATATGGAAACTAAAAGTAAATGATTTGATATGTACGGAACTTTGTGGATTAATTATAGTACTGTATTATTCTGGCCTTTGGCCTAGCAAGCTTTAAGCTGGTGTTTATTTTCGGGCTTCGAGCCTAGCAGGCATAATGCTGATGAATGAGTATCGGAATTAAAGTCTAGCAGGCCTTGTGCCGGTGATCAATTCAAGCTCATGCCTAGCAGGTTATATACCGATGATTTGTTTCCAAGTTTTTGAATATAAGTCCTCAAGTTGTTACAAATAGAGAATAATGAAAATTTGAGCTATAAGGTGATGTATAGAATCGGCTATATAAAGGTAAGTTTGTATTAGTGTCTATTGAAATAGTTAACTTGGCTATAGGTGGTTTATATCATCTTTTGTGAAGGGCTTAAGAAAAACCTATGTGTACGAATGTGGTGAGTATAATGTTAACTTGAAGTTGAGTTACTTGTGGCTTATAAAGTCTATTTAATTTTCTTTGCATATTCGAATGAGTGAATGAACATTTGAATGGAGGTATAAATGATATCTAAATTAGGATATTATTTGAAGCCTTTAAGTGATGTTAAATAAGGATTTATTTATATATTCGACCAAGATAGTCCATGTGAAATTGTATTAGGTTGTTGCATATATGTGATAGTTGGAATATTATATCTAGTATTGAGTTGTTTCATTACTTAATTCTTACTAAGCTTTTTAGCTTACTTTGAGTATATTTGTTACTCTGTTTTATAGATTTTGGCTGAAAGTTACAAGCTCAGGGATTATTATCGAAGTCATCCACATTATCGTCAATCCTTCTGTACTTTTAAAAGACTATATTTTGAACTATGGCATGTATAGGCTAAACCCTTTTGAAGCAAGTTTATTTTTGGATATGTATATATTCAAGCCATGTAAAAATGGCTTCCTCATTAGCTAAGTATGAATTCATGGTTTGATGAAATTATGAGGTTGATTATTACATGAATGGCCTTGAATTTAATCTTGATATATGGTTTGAACATTAGCTGTCTTTGAATATGTATGTATATTCGAATATTATGGAAAGTTAAAAGTTTTAATATGCTCAACTTTTGCATATGGATTGAGGTTGAATTTGATTATTGAAATGGTATAGGTTTTGATTTGTATATTTGGTTTATTTGTGGTAATGACTTTGATGTGTATGATTGTATATTGGTTTAGTAATGTTATGTACCTAAAAATGAGTTTTGATCGAACATGAAATTTCTATTCGGTAAGCGATCTTTTATAGACATTTTATTTTGATGATTGTTATGTGATCATTAATACTTACCGAATGTATAAAGATAAACAACGTGGGTTGTGACTGTAGGAATTATTGAATGAATTATATGGTTGGGATTGTCTTATATTCGGTTATAGCCTTAGAAAAGAACCAAATTAATAGTATCTTAGGCTTCAAAGGGTCATGATGAATGAATGCATGAGAAGTAGTTTTGGTTGATTACTTATACCTTGAAGATTAGGCATTTTAGGCATTCGAAATAAACATGGCAAGATGATGTGGTTCATTAGTTGAACACATGTGTTCATAGATGAATTATTAAGTGTGTTTGTTCATGATTTAACTATTTAAAACTCTGTACGGAATGATTCTTATGTCATGAATGATTGATTATGTTTTATATGCATATATTGTATTGCCGAATAAATAAAGTTAGTATCGTATGTACTTTAATATGCTTACTTTATATAGATAATGTGGTAATGCCTTGTAACCCATTCTGGCAACAAATAAGGGTTAAGGGTGTTACATTTTATTAGTATCAGAGCTACTGTTTAGTCGATTCTAGGACTAACATAGCATGTATGAGTTTAGCTATACATGCCATAATGTGATAATACGATAGTGTGATGACTTCTGACAGTTGAAATGTGCTTTTCATATAGTAAATGAATCCAGATCCCGACCGAGCCGTAACAGACAATGTCCAGAGCGTAGTGTCTGCTCCCGTGCAAGGGACAGCACCGATTGACTCTCAATCGAATTTAAGTAATCGAGATGATGAGTGCAACACCTTAAACCCAAAACCGTCACCGGAGGGTTACTATGAATTACCGAACCAGTTCGTCTTCCATCAATCAAAACAATAATCAAAATTCATGAAGTAACCCGATTATAAATAGATCCAATTCTATAAGCTAGCAATATGCCTTTAGCCTAATTATGCACCATTCAAGAATGTTATTATTCATTTGGTAATATTATAAGGGTAGCCGAATGCATATGGAATAGTAGCACACTTAACATATTTTCGTTTTTAAAAGAAACAAATATTTCCCATAAACCTCAACTTATAAATCGATTTAAGTAACAACATTTATTTAATAGGCAGATCATTCATACTTCCTATCTTTTCACTAAATCAAAAGGTATATAACATATTTGAACATAACTATCTATCAACTTAAGGTTTAAGCCATATTCGCATGGCTTTTGGTACAAGTATATTTAGCAATTCAAAACACAAAAATTAGTATAGCTTATATATGCCATAACATTTCGTTTAAACTTTTAATAAAATACCAAAATGTTGTTAGTAGATGCGATGACTTCAAAATGGTCCCGAGCTTGCTAGGTTTGATGATCTAAATCAATACAAGCAAAACACATAAAATGAGCTACCATCTCAGTAAGTTATAAGCAATAAGTAAATTGAAATGGACTCAATCAACTTCGCATACCGAATTACAATCTATATTTTACTAATTTCACACTTGTTCTATCATTTCATAATTTGTGACGTACCTAGGGTGAGCTTATACCTTTTTCCCTCATTTGTGAGATTAATAAGTACCTATTCGAAATTCATTTACAAGCCAATCCCATAATTTCACAAATCAAATACTTCATGGTTAACATGTACAAAATGATTTTACACCGATATCATATATCACTCAGATTATCTAGCTCAATCACAGACTATACTACTCGAACTATTATTCAAATTCAAACTTCATTCTAAATTTTCTTATTTAATATACTTATTACCCTTGTTCAATCATGCTCTCATATAACCGTATACTAATACTCTTCTTTCTAAAATTTTTGTATAATGGCATAGATGAATAAATGTATTCATATACCTTCGGTCCATACACACCTCATTTACTCCTTTCTAAGATCATATTCATTTCATCATATCCCACATTTAGTGCCCAACAGCTGATCTCGCACACATAGTGCTCGTTAAAGAGTTCGCACACATAGTGCCCTTGTTCATTTGCACACATAGTGCTCTCATCTAATCGCACACATAGTGCCCCTTTATTTTATCATGTTTACGCACACATAGTGCACCAACAATCGATAATAGCACCTCAAAACAATCTATTCAAGTTTATAAATCACCATATAACCATTTAGTAATTACCTATGTGTGCAAGTGAAATCATTTCATGATTTGTACACATCATTTGTATCCAAATTAAATACTAAAGTTTTAATTGCTTGAAGACTTACCTATGGTCCGATGAATCAGCTCCAAATGGCTACTCAATCACCTTGGTTTTTCGTTTATTTGACCCTCCTTCTTTTGGCTCTTGAGCTTAATTAAAACAAGACAACTAGTTTAATTATCTTACTAACTTATTTATAACCCACAATACAAATAATTTCATATAACTAGTAACGTACGACACTCTCATTTCCATCCACACATACATGCATCAAAATTAGGCCATTCTATTTTCATTAACACGTTCGAACCTCTTATCACCAAAATTAATACTAAAACATTATCTTTTACCCTTTAATATTCTGTTTTGTGTTGGATATACTCTTGCCAACCTTACTCCCTTTACTAAATATTCATCACTACCTTAAACTAACAAATTCAACTCCTGACCACCTAATACTTACGTATTATAACAACAACATCAACTCCTCAATGAAACACACACACCTACGGCAACCATCCTTAATTAAATACTCATACACGGAAATCTTCATTTTTATTCATCTCAATTGCATACAATTAAGCCATTCATTGATATTGAGTTCATTCGGTAATGGTACAAAATAATTTCAACTCTCAAACATTACCAAATGACATTTAACATAAGATTTCTCCAATTTAATACCTATAGCCGAATACCATATAGTCCATAAAGTCTTATTTGCTAAAATTTAACAACTTATGCCCATCCTACCACCATTCTTCATTACCAAACATTAAATATCAACAATATAGCACAAGACATCCATACCGAATGGACATACCCAACCAATTTCAAAATTTTTTCATAGGCTATAATAAAGACTTAGTATCTAGCTCAATTTCACAAAAATCTAAAGGAATCACATGAAACCTTACCTTAATTAGGCTTTCTCAATGGCCGAACATCCATAGCATTTTCTTTCCTTCTTTTCTTTCACAATCAGCACTAAACAAGGAAAATAAAACAACCATTTTCTATTTTACTATTACATGCATAATAATTAGTTGTTCATTTACCAAGTTAGCCTCATTCATCTTATTTCTTTTCCACTATCAATGGTCGAATGTGTCCATTAACATTGTATTTGTTTAAATTTTATTTTAAACCCCTCTTCTAAGTGATCAACTACAATTCTGCATTTACTATGTATCCCCTAAATTCTTACTTCTATTCACTTAAGCCCTAAGTAAATAATTCAACATCAAATTGATAAAATTGAAACACAAAATTTTCACACATGATCATTCACGAAATAAAAACATATAAAATAATATTTTTTAAAAAATTTCTGACTCAGTTTAGTGGTTCCGAAACCACTTTTCTGATTAGGGCCAAAATAGGGTTGTCACAATGAGCCTAAACAAGCCTTCTATACTATGATGAACGATTACTTCACAAAATATATTGGAACTAATCCGACTGTTCCACAACCCCCACCCCCGAATAATCCACTTTCGATACCTGTGATGTCTCTTGTGATAGATCCGTTGAGATTGAGTAAGCCCTCGATTGATAAAATTAGAAAATATGGGGTTGAAGAGTTTAGAGCCACAATTAATGATGACGCTGAGAGGGCCGAGTTTTGGCTTGATAATACCGTACGCATTTTTGATGAATTATCATGTACACTTGACGAGTTTTTGGAGTGTGTAGTGTCTCTGTTACGCAATGCTTCCTATCATTGGTGGAACACTTTAGTTTCAATTGTGCCGAGAGAGCGGGTTACCTAGGGATTCTTTCCGCTAGAGTTCCGTAAAAAGTATATCAGCTAGAGATTTATCGACCAAAAGTGCAAAGAGTTTCTTGAGCTTAAACAGGGCCGAATGACAGTTACGGGGTATGAACGAGAATTTGTAAGGCTCAACAGATATGCCCGTGAGTGTATCTTGTTCTAAGCTATTATGTGTAAATGCTTCGAGGATGGATTGAATGAAGATATCAAATTGCTGGTAGGCATTCTAGAAATCAAAGAGTCCGTGGTACTTGTTGAGCGAGCTTGTAAAGTTGAAGAACTTGGGAAAGAGAAGAGAAAAGCTAATGCTGGAACCAGAGAATTTTGTAAAAGATCTTTGGGAAAAACATTCCAACATTCATCGAAGAAAATTCGAGATGAATCAGGCTGGTCCAAGACTATTTTGGGCTTTTCCAAACGAGATCGCAATCGACCTCCTGTGAGTTCACGAGCTACCTCTGTTGCTAGTGTTGGCAATAATTGTCAGGACAGATCTGAGTGCAAGTACTGCGGTAAATGGCATTCAGGGAGCTGTAGATTGCATGATAGCTCCTGTTGTAAATGTGGATCAGCAGATCATTTTATCCGAAAGTGTCCGAGGTTAGCTGAGTAGAATACTAACCAGAGTGGAAGACCTAGTAATGCTGCAGCATGAGGTAAACCGCCTAGACATGTGAGTAACACTAGTGGCAGTCAGAGAGGGAATAAAGATACTGCTATTCGATCTGAGGCTCGTGCACCTACCAGGGCTTATGCCATATGTGCTCGCGAGGAAGCTTCTTCTCCAGATGTTATTACTGGTATTTTCACTCTTTATGACACTAATGTTATTGCCTTGATTGATCCCAGTTTGACTCATTCGTATGTGTGTGAAACTTTGGCATCCAGTAAGACTCTACCTATTGAGTCTACTGAGTTTGTGATTCGAGTGTCAAATCCTCTGGGCCGATATGTATTAGTTGATAAAGTGTGCAAGAAATGTCCCCTAATGATTCGGGATTCCTATTTCCCGACTGATTTGATGCTATTGCCATTTGATGAGTTTGATATCATTCTCGGTATAGATTGGTTAACTATGCACGATGCTGTAGCAAATTAAAAATGAAAGACAATTAACTTGCGATGTCCGAATGATGAAATAATTCGAGTTGAGTCTGCTGATTTAAACGGGTTATCGGTAGTAATATCTTCAATGTTGGCTTGGAAGTATGTGAAAAGGGGTTGTGAAGCTTATCTTGCATATGTTCTAGATAATAAAGTATTAGAAGAAACTCGAGACTGTGCCAGTTGTATGTAAGTATTCGGATTTATTTCCCAAAGAATTACTTGGGTTGCCACCTGTTCGGGAAGTAGAGTTCGGTATAGAATTAGTACCAGGAACGACTTCGATTTCGATAGCTCCTTATCGTATGGCACCAATCGAATTAAAAGAATTGAAATCTCAGTTGCAAGAGTTGACAAATAGAGGTTTTGCTAGACCGAGTTTCCCTCCCTGGGGAGCACCAGTGTTATTTGTGAAAAAGAAAGACGGAACCATGAGAATGTGCATCGATTATCGATAACTAAACAAAGTGACTAGAAAGAATAAATATCCATTGCCACGAATTGATGATTTATTTGATCAGCTAAAGGGAGCTTCAGTGTTTTCAAAGATAGATTTGCGATCGAGTTATTATCAGTTGTGAGTTAGAGATTCAGATGTACCTAAGACTGCTTTTCGGACAAGATATGGACATTACGAGTTCTTGGTACTGCCATTTGGGCTCACTAATGCCCCTGCAGTTTTCATGGATTTGATGAATCGGATGTTTAGACAGTATCTGGATCGGTTTGTGGTTGTATTCATAGATGACATTTTGATCTATGCTCGTGATGAGATTGAGCATGCGGAACATTTGAGGCTTGCGCTACAGATTTTACGTGATAAGCAGTTGTATATGAAGTTCAGTAAATGTGAATTCTAGTTACGAGAGGTCAGCTTTTTAGGGCATGTTGTTTCAGCATCAGGCAACAGGGTTGATCCAAACAAGGTTTCGGCTATACTTGATTGAAAGCTTCAGAGGAATGTTTTAGAATTTCAGAGCTTTTTGGGACTTGCGGGATACTATAGACGGTTTGTGAAAGGCTTCTCAATGATAGCAACACCGTTGACGAAGTTGCTATAGAAAGATATCAAATTTGAGTGGTCAGAAAGGTGTCAGAAAAGTTTTGATCAGTTGAAAGCTCTTTTGACCGAAGCTCTAGTGTTAGTTCAGCTAGAATCGGGTAAAGAATTTGTGATCTATAGCGATGCATCTCTGAACGGTTTGGGCTGTGTTTTGATGCAAGAGGGTAGAGTTGTTGCTTATGCCTCAAGACAGTTGAAGCCTCCCGAGAAAAACTATCCAACTCATGATCTCGAATTAGCTGCTATTGTTTTTGCTTTGAAAATTTGGCATCATTACTTGTTCGAAGAAAAATGTCACATTTATTCTGATCATAAGAGCCTTAAATATTTGATGAAACAAAAGGATCTGAATTTGAGACAGCGACGGTAGCTTGAATTACTTAAAGACTATGAGCTTGTCATTGATTATCACCCGAGAAAGGCTAATGTAGTTGCTGATGCTTTAAGTCGAAAATCACTGTTTGCTTTGTGAGCAATGAATGTACATTTGTCTATGTCCGTTGATGACACAATAGTAGCTGAATTAAAAACAAAGCCGTTGCTAGTACAATAAATTTGTGAAGCTCAGAAAGTCAATAATGATTTGGTTACTAAACGAGCTCAATGTGATTCAAAGGAAAATTTAGAGTTTCTGATTGATGCCAGTGATTGTCTGAGATTCAAGAATCGACTATGTGTTTCAAGAAATTCAGAGTTTATACCGATGATTTTGAACGAAGCTCATAGCAGTCGGATGTCAGTGCATCTGGGTAGCACGAAAAAGTACAACGATCTGAAACAACAATACTGGTGGCATGGTATGAAACGAGACATTTCTGACTTTGTTTCGAAATGTTTAATATGTCAACAGGTGAAAGCCAAGCATCAGGTGCCTTCTGGATTGCTACAACCAATCATGATACCTGAATGGAAATGGGATCAAGTCATGATGGATTTTGTATCTGGTTTGCCATTGACACCGAGCAAGAAAGATGCGATCTGGGTTATTGTTGATAGATTGACAAAGTCGGCTCATTTTATTTCAGTCCGTACGGATTACGCACTTGATAAGCTAGCTGAATTATATATTTCTCAGATTGTGAGATTGCAAGGGGTACCTACTTCTATTGTGTTGGATAAAGATCTGAGATTCACATCACAGTTTTGGAAGAAATTGCAAGATGTGTTGGGTACCAAGTTGCATTTTAGCACTGCTTTCCATCCCCAGACAGATGGTCAATCCGAACGAGTTATTCAGATACTTGAGGATATATTGAGATGTTGCATCCTTGAGTTTAGTGGCTCGTGGGAACGATACTTACCTTTGATTGAATTCACATACAATAATAGTTTTCAATAGAGTATTAAAATGGCACCTTATGAAGCTTTGTATGGTTGTAAATGTCGTACACCTCTGTATTGGACTGAGCTCAGTGAGAATAAAATATACGGGGTTGATTTGATTAGAAAAATGGAACAGAAAGTAAAAGTGATTCGTGAAAGTTTAAAGGCAGCGTCGGATCGTCAAAAATCATATGCGGATTTCAAATGTAAAGATATAGAGTTCTAGATTGGTGATCAAGTATTTTTGAAAGTCTCGCCATGGAAAAAAATACTCAGATTTGGTCGTAAAGGCAAATTGAGCCCGAGATTTATCAGTTCGTATGAGATTTCAGAACGAATTGTGTGACAGCCCTATTTTGGCCATAATCGGGAAAGTAGTTTCGAAACCACAAAATCGAGTTAGAATTTTTTTAAAATATTGTTTTCAGTGTTTATTATATGTGAAATTTCATGTGCGAATATATAGTGTTTTGATTCTATCATATGGATGTGGAATGATTAAAAAGGACTTATTTGAGAAACATTAAAAATGTGATAGGTAAATTTTTAGTGGCCGAATAGTATGTGGTTTATAATATGGGGGATTTGCATGTCAATTAGACCACTCTCAAGATAGTGGACGGCAATGATGAAAGATGATTGATAATATATGCATTTTATATAAGCATTATAAAATCTAATAATTTTATATTAAGAAAATATGAAATTAAAATAAGAAAATGGTGATAAAAACAAAGTGGGATGTTCATCTTCTCAGTTAGCCGAAACACTAGGTAAAAGAAGAAAAGAAAATTTGCCAAGAGGTTCGGCCATGAAGGTTGGATAAATTGAGGAATGTTGTGTGAATTTTTACAAAATGTCTATGAAAATAGCATGGTTAATGCATTGTTTAGTAAACCCATGGCTTAAATTCTTGAATGGGTGATTCTTGAATGGGTGTATCTATATACATTTGACAACATGTTCTAAGTTGTGAAATGGTGCTAAATTTTGGTAGTTATGCTTAGATGTTAAATGATTATACATTGGTTAAATGAGCTTATTATAATTGAAGAAATTAGCTTGAATGAAATTTTATGATGGAAGGGAAAGGAGATGCCGAATGTGAAAATGGTTAAAGAAAATTGTTCAAGTGTTCAATTAGTTGGTATTCGGTTTGATGGTGTGTGTATAAAATATTAAAGTGAAAATTTTGTATGTGTATTAAAGGGTATTTATATTCGGCTATCATGATGAGTTAAGAAATATTTAATAAATGTTATATTTGGTCTGTGAAATAGCTAAAAGGGATTGTATGGAAATTATGTTAAGGCCGAATATAAAATGTTGTTAAAGAAATTTGTTCAAGTGTTTTATTAATTTATATTCGGCCTAATAGTCTATGGAATGAGTATTTGGTATGTGAATGAACAACTAGGACCATTGAAACATTTCTTAAATATGTGTATAGAGGTGTCCATAATGATATATTAGCTTTGTAAGTGAAATGTGAAATACCTACATTGGTTATGAGCATTCGGCCAAGGTGGAAATTTTGTGTAAATTTTGTATGTGTTAAGGAAATTTGAACAAATATTTATTTGATTGATATTTGGCTATATGGTATTTATAATAGGAATGTAAACTCAATAAAATGTGATTTATATGCATGCAAGGGTGAAAGTGCATATTCAGTCAACTTGAGTTTTTATGATGTGAAAATGATGGTTAATCATGCTAATGAACAAAGGTGTTCTTGGTCAAGATATAGCTTATGCATATTTATACATGTGGGATGAATGACAAATCGTAATCGATTAAGGTAATTAATATGTGTTTTGCATACATGCCCGATTGATGCTTGTTAAAGTGAATGATATGTGTATTTGGTCATAAAGGTGTGTACAAGGGACATTGCTAAATTACTTGTATTAAAGTCCTAATGTGTTTCAAGTTTAAGGAATGAGTTAGTTAATGCATTCGTGACGATTGAGATGAAGTGTCAAATGTGTGCATATGTGTTTAATTAAAAGTGTTGTCCTATGTATGTGTTTCATTGAGAAATTAACTTTGTTGTTTATAATGAGTTGATAAGGTGATTAAACTAGTTTAAATTTCGTTGAATTAAAGCTCAAGATCAAAGAGAGCTAAGTTCAGATAAGGGGAAAGCGAGATTAGTTGAATAGTCGATCCGTAATAGCTTGACAACATCGAAGGTAAGTTTTAAGTGATCAAGCAAAGACTATATTAGATTATATTATGATACAATATGTGAATTAAGTATTCTTTATGATATATGTATATGGCCGAAAGGCAATTAGAATTTGAAGATAAATTGTGTCATGCTTTTGTAATTGAACGATGATGGATATTATGATATATTACCGAATTGTAAGATATGAAACGATAAGGTGATAGACATTATATGTTCATATTCGAACGAAATCAAAATCGATCTTTGTGGTTGCTGTATGCAAAATAAATAAGTACATGATGGGATTTTGATGATGATTTTGTGAAATTGATATTCGAATTGTTATTCGGGCCTTTGGCTTAGCAAGCTTTTAGCTGGTGAATATGTTTCGAGCCACGAGCCTAGCAAGCGTGAATACCGGTGATTGAGTTTCAGACTTCAATGTCTAGCAGGCCTTGTGCTGGTGATAAGTTCGGGTTATACCCAGCAGGCTAAATGTCGGTGAAATAATATAAGTTTAAACCTAAGAAGCTTGTGCTATACGGCATCTGAACTCGTTCAATAGATTTAAATCGTTAAGGTACATATAATTTTACATGTATATGAAGATAATGTGAATTGAATTATGGAGGTGAAATGGAAAGTAATTGAGATGTGATTGTGCATATATATATATCTATGGATTCGGTTATTGTGAAATTAAATACTTGAAAGTACATGTTATATCCGTGAATATGATCATTGAAATTTTATGTGAATATGGTGCCTTAGATTCATTCTATTAAGTTGAATTAAAGAATGATTTTGAAAGTTTGATGACATGATTATGTGACTTCGAACTTTAAACAAATGAAATGTCAATAGAAATGTGTTCGATGTGGCCATGTATATTCGGCCCAATTGATGTTACACTTAGATCATGTATATGTGATTGATATGTTTAATTAAGTTAAGTTGTTTTGTTTACTTAAAACTTACTAAGCTAATTAGCTTACTTCGAGTGTCTTTGCTACTCTGTTTTATAGATCTCGTTCGAAACCTACGTGTTCGGGGATTCAGGTTTAGAGTTATCCACACTATCTCACTATTTTTGGTACTTTAAAAAGTCTATAATTTTGAAAGATGGCATGTATAAGCTTAACTCTTCATTTTGAAACAAGTGATATTTTGATTATGTATATATTTAAGCCATGTGAAAATGGCTTGCTCATTCACTAATTATGAATGTATGGTTTGATGATCTATGTGGCTTGTTATTTTGATAAATAGGTTAACTGGTTAAGTAAAAGAGGTCACATTATTCATGCATGGTTGAATGAAGTAGTATAAGTTTTCAATGATGATAAATTTGTTTTATGACTTGATATTAGTTTGTTTTGGTTACCAAGAAATTCGATCATGCCATTGATAATTAGTCACTTTTGAAATTGGTAAGTGCTCTTATGGTAAATCAATGAGATATGTTTACATTGAATGAATCATAATAGTAAGATAGTATATTCAGCTATGAATAAATTAAAATAGAATATTACTTGATATTTGATGCATAATTGAATTTATGTTTGGTATGTATCTTTGATCATTTAAAAGTTTTGTTTAGTAAAATAATACCTCATAACGCTATTCCAGCGACGGATACGGGTTAGGGGTATTACATTTTATTGGTATCAGAGCTACAGTTTAGTCGATTCTGGGGCTAACGTAGCGTGTGTGAGTCAGATATACATGCCAATTTGTGTTAATACGATAGTGTGATGACTTTTGATGGTTGAAATGTATTTTTCGTATAGTAAATGGATCCTGATCCCGATTGAGCCGTAATCGATGATGATGAGAGCATAGCGCCTACTCCCGCGCAAGGGACAGCGCCGAATGACTCTCAGCCGAATGTAAGTAACCGAGATGAGGAGGCGAAACAAGCCTTCTATGCTATGATGAGTGATTGGTTCACTCAATTTATGCGAACTAATCCGGCTATTCCACAACCCCCACCCCCAAATACTCCGCTTTCAACACCTGTAGTGCCTTTGGTGACCGATCCGTTGAGATCGAGTAAGCCCCCGATTGATAAAATTAGAAAATACGGGGCTGAAGAGTTCAGAGCTACTGTTAGTGATGATGCGAAGAGAGCGGAATTTTGGCTTGACAATACTATACGTGTCTTTGATGAATTATCGTGTACCCCTGACGAGTGTTTGAAATGTGCTGTGTCTTTGCTTCGTGATACTACCTATCACTGGTGGAATACCTTAGTTTCGGTTGTCCTAAAAGAGTGGGTTACTTGGGAATTCTTTCTGATAGAGTTTCGTAAAAAGTATATCAGCCAGAGATTTATCGATCAAAAGCGCAAAGAGTTTCTTGAGCTTAAACAGGGGCGAATGATAGTTACCGAATATGAACGGGAATTTGTGAGACTCAGTAGATATGCCCGTGAGTGTATCTCTTCTGAAGCTATCATGTGTAAATGCTTCGAGGATGGGTTGAACGAAGACATCAAATTACTTGTAGGCATTCTTGAGATTAAAAAATTTGTGGTGCTTATTGAGCGAGCTTGTAAAGCTGAAGAGCTCAGGATTGAGAAAAGAAAAGCCGAAGCTGGAGCTAGAGAGTTTCGTAAAAGATCTTCGGGGAAAAACTTTCAACAGTCCTCGAAGAAGTTTCAAGATGAATCGGGCTGATCCAAGACTACTTCGGGATTTTCTAGACGAGATTGCGACCGACCTCCTGTGAGTACACGAGCTACCTCTGTTGCTAGTGTTGGCAATGATCGTCAGAATAGATCCGAGCACAAGCATTGTGGTAAATGGCATTCGGGGAGCTGCAAATTGCATGACCGCTCCTGCTTCAAGTGTGGGTCAGCAAAACATTTTATCTGAGATTGTCTGAAATTAGTTGAGCAGAACACTGATCCGAGTGAGAGACCTAGTAACACTGCAGCACAAGGTAGACCACCTAGACACGCGGGTAATGCTAGCAGTAGTCAGAGAGGGAAAAAAGACACCATTGTTCGATCTGAGGCTCGTGCACCTGCTAGAGCTTATGCCATACGTGCGCGTGAGGATGCTTCTTCTCCAGATGTTATTATCGATACTTTCACCCTTTTTGATACTAATGTTATTGCTTTAATTGACCTCGGTTCAACTTATTCCTATGTGATTGAAACTTTGGCATCCAGTAAGACTCTACCTGTTGAGTCTACTGAATTTGTGATTCGAGTGTCAAACCCTTTGGGCTGGTGTGTGCTAGTAGACAAAGTGTGCAAGAACTGTCCCCTAGTGATTCAGAATTCTTGTTTTCAAGCTGATTGATGCTATTGCCATTTGACAAGTTCGATATTATCCTCGATATGGATTGGTTAACCGTACACGACGCTATAGTAAATTGCAAAAGAAAAGTACTTGATTTGCGATGATGGAGTGGGGAAATAATTCGAGTTGAATGTACCAATTTGTACAGGTTACCGGCAGTGATATCCTCGATGTTGGCTCAGAAGTATGTGAAAAAGGGATGTAAAGCTTATTTGGCATATGTTCTGGATAGTAAAGTATTGGAAAGAAGAATTGAAACCGTATCCATGGTTTGTGAATATTTGGATGTATTCCTCGAGGAATTACCTGGTTTGCCACCTATTCGAGAAGTAGAGTTCGGTATAGATTTAGTACCCGGAACGACTCCAATTTCGATAGCTCCACATTGTATGGCACTGACCAAATTAAAAGAATTGAAATATCACCTACAAGAATTGATCGATAGAGGTTTCCCTTGACTGAGTTTCTCTCCCTGGGGTGCACCAGTTTTGTTTGTGAAAAAGAAAGATGAAACCATGAGAATGTGCATCGATTATTGTCAACTCAATAAAGTCACGATAAAGAATAAATACCTATTGCCGCGAATCGATGATTTATTTGATCAACTAAAGGGAGCCTTAGTATTTTCGAAGATAGATTTGAGATCTGGCTATTATCAATTGCGAGTTAGAGAGTCCGATGTGCCTAAGACTGCTTTTAGAACGAGGTACGGACACTACAAGTTCTTGGTAATGTTGTTTGGGCTCACTGATGCCCCTACAGTTTTCATGGATTTAATGAACCAAATTTTCTGACAGTACTTAGATCAATTTGTAGTTGTGTTTATAGATGACATTTTGATCTATTCACGCGATGAAACTGAGCATGCCTAACACTTGAGATTGGTGTTACAAATTTTACGAGACAAACAGCTTTACGCGAAGTTCAGCAAATGTGAATTTTGGTTGCGTAAAGTTAGCTTTTTGGGACATGTTGTATCCGCATCGGGTATCTGGGTTGATCCGAGTAAAATTTTAGCTATACTTGATTGGAAACCTCCGAGGAATGTTTCAGAAGTTTAGAGCTTTTTGGGACTTGCCGGATATTATAGACCGTTCGTGAAAGGCTTCTCGATGATAGCAACACCGTTGACAAAGTTGCTTCAGAAAGATGTCAAATTCGAGTGGTCAAAAAAGTGTCAGAAAGGTTTTGATCAGTTGAAAGCTATTTTGACCGAAGCTCCCATGTTAGTTCAGCCAGAATCGGGTAAAAAATTTGTGATCTATAGTGATGCATCTTTGAACAGTTTGGGTTGTGTTTTGATGCAAGAAGGTAGGATTGTTGCATATGCTTCGAGATAATTAAAACCTCACGAGCGAAACTATCCGACTCATGATCTTGAATTAGCTGCTATTGTCTTCACTTTGAAAATTTGGCGCCACTACTTGTTTGGAGAGAAATGCCATGTTTATTCCGATCATAAAAGCCTCAAATATTTGATGACTCAGAAAGACTTGAATTTGAGACAACGACGGTGGTTAGAATTATTGAAAGATTACGAGCTTGTTATTGACTATCATCCGGGAAAAGCTAACATGGTTACTGATGCCCTAAGTCGAAAATCCCTATTTTCTCTTCGGGCAATGAATGTATATTTGTTTATGTCCGCTGATGATGTGTTAGTAGTGGAATTAAAAGCAAAATCAGTGTTAATGCAACAAATCCGTAAAGCTTAGAAGGTTGATGATGATTTGATCGCTAAACGGGCTCATTGTGGTTCGAACGAGGATTCAGAATTTTGGATTGATGATAATGATTGTTTGAGATTTAGAAATCGATTGTGTGTTCCGAGAAATTTAGAGATTATTTTGAAGATTTTGAACGAAGCTCATAGCAGTCGAATGTCAGTTCATCAGGGTAGCACGAAAATGTACAATGATCTGAGACGTCAATATTAGTGGCACGGCATGAGATGAGACATTTCTAACTTTGTTTCGAAATGTTTGATATGCCAACAAGTGAAAGCAGAACATCAAGTGCCTTCAAGGTTGCTCCAGCCGATTATGATACCTAAGTGGAAATGGGATCGTGTTACGATGGATTTTGTATCCGGGTTGCCTTTGTCACCGAGCAAGAAAGATGCGATCTGGGTTGTCGTTGATAGATTGACAAAGTCTACTCATTTCATTTCCGTTTATACTGATTACTCACTTGATAAGCTAGCCAAATTGTATATTTCTCAGATTGTGAGATTGCACGGGGTGCCTACTTCTATTGTGTCGGATAGAGATCCGAGATTCACATCACGATTTTGGAAGAAATTGCAATAGTCATTGGGTACTAAGTTGCATTTTAGCGCCGCTCTTCATCCCCAGACCGATGGTCAATCCGAGCGAATTATTTAGATACTCGAGGATATGTTGAGATGCTGCATCCTTGAGTTTAGTGGCTTATGGGAACGATACTTGCCTTTGGTTGAATTCGCATACAATAATAGTTTTCAATCGAGTATCAAGATGGCACCGTACGAGCTTTATATGGTCGCAAATGTTGTACACCATTGTTTTGGACCGAGCTCAGTGAGAATAAGATTTACGGAGTCGATTTGGTAAAAGAGGCCGAACAGAAAGTAAAAGTAATCCGTGAAAGTCTGAAAGCAGCGTCCGATCGTCAGAAATCATATGCAGATCTGAAACAGAAAGATATAGAGTATCAAGTCAGAGACAAAGTATTTCTTAAGGTTTTACCATGGAAAAAGGTGCTCAGATTCGACCGTAAAGGCAAATTGAGTCCGAGATTTATCGGACCGTATGAGATTTTAGAACGAGTTGGGCCAGTTGCTTACAGATTAAATTTGCCACCCGAACTCGAAAAGATTCATAATGTATTTCATGTTTCGATGCTTAGATGGTATAGATCCGATCCGTCACATGTGATTAGCCCGTCAGAGATTGAGATTCAGTCTAATTTAAGTTACGAGGAAGAACCGGTTCAAATTTTGGCTCACGAAGTAAAAGAACTACGGAATAAGAAAATCTCATTAGTAAAAGTGTTATGGTTCATATTTGCCACCCTAACTTATTCACCGGTAAGATTTTCGGGGATGAAAATCCCTAAGGGGAGAGAGTTGTGACAGCCCTATTTTGGCCCTAATAGGGAAAGTGGTTTCAGAACCACAAAACTGAGTCAGAATTTTTTAATATTATTTTCAGTGTTTATTATATGTGAAATTTCATGTGCGAATATATAGTGCTTTGATTCTATCATTTGGATGTGGAATGATTAAAAAGGACTTGTTTAAGAAACATTGAAAATGTGATAGGTAAATTTTTAGTGGCCGAATAGTATGTGGTTTATAATATGGGGGATTTGCATGTCAATTAGACCACTCTTAAGATAGTGGACGGCAGTGATGAAAGATGATTGATAATATATGCATTTTATATAAGCATTATAAAATCTAATGATTTTATATTAAGAAAATATGAAATTGAAATAAGAAAATGATGATAAAAACAAAGTGGGATGTTCATCTTCTCACTTAGCCGAAACACTAAGTAAAAGAAGAAAATAAAATTTTCCAAGAGGTTTGGCCATGAAGGTTGGATAAATTGAGGTATGTTGTGTGAATTTTTACAAAATGTTTATGAAAATAGCATGGTTAATGCATTGTTTAGTAAACCCATGGCTTAAATTCTTGAATAGGTGAATCTATATGCATTCAGCAACATGTTCTAAGTTGTGAAATGGTGCTAAATTTTGGTAGTTATGCTTAGATGTTAAATGATTATACATTGGTTAAATGAGCTTATTATAATTGAAGAAATTAGCTTGAATGAAATTTTATGATGGAAGGGAAAGGAGATGCCGAATGTGAAAATGGTTAAAGAAAATTGTTCAAGTGTTCAATTAGTTGGTATTCGGTTTAATGGTGTGTGTATAAAATATTAAAGTGAAAATTTTGTATGTGTATTAAAGGGTACTTATATTCGGCTATCATGATGAGTTAAGAAATATTTAATAGATGTTATATTTGGTTTGTGAAATAGCTAAAAAGGATTGTATGGAAATTATGTTAAGGCCGAATATAAAATGTTGTTAAAGAAATTTGTTCAACTATTTTATTAATTTATATTCGGCTTAATAGTCTATGGAATGAGTATTTGGTATGTGAATGAACAACTAGGACCATTGAAACATTTCTTAAATATGTGTATAGAGGTGTCCATAATGATATATTAGCTTTGTAAGTGAAATGTGAAATACCTTCATTGGTTACGAGCATTCGGCCAAGGTAAATTTTGTATGTGTTAAGGAAATTTGAACAAATATTTATTTGATTGACATTTGGCTATATGGTATTTATAATGGGAATGTAAACTCAATAAAATGTGATTTATATGCATGCAAGGGTGAAAGTGCATATTCGTTCAACTTGAGTTTTTATGATGTGAAAATGATGGTTAATCAAGCTAATGAACAAAGGTGTTCTTGGTCAAGATACAGCTTATGCATATTTATACATGTGGGATGAGTGACAAATGGTAATCGATTAAGGTAATTAATATGTGATTTGCATACATGCCCGATTGATGCTTGTTAAAGTGAATGATATGTGTATTTGGTCATAAAGGTGTGTACAAGGGAAAATGCTAAATTACTTGTATTAAAGTCCTAATGTGTTTCAAATTTAAGGAATGAGTTAGTTAATGCATTTGTGACGATTGAGATGAAGTGTCGAATGTGTGCATATGTGTTTAATTAAAAGTGTTGCCGTATGTATGTGTTTCATTGAGAAATTAACTTTGTTGTTTATAATGAGTTGATAAGGTGATTAAACTAGTTTAAATTTTGAGGAATTAAAGCTCAAGATCAAAGAGAACCAAGTTCGGATAAGGGGAAAGCGAGATTAGTTGAATAGTCGATCCGTAATAGCTTGATAACATCGAAGGTAAGTTTTAAGTGATTAAGAAAAGACTATATTAGATTATATTATGATACAATATGTGAATTAAGTATTCCTTGTGATATATGTATATAGCCAAATGGCAAGAATGAATTTAACGGTGAGTTTGCCCTAAGCTTATATGGCCAAAAGGCAATTAGAAAATGAAGATAAATTGTGTCATGCTTTTGTAATTGAAAGGTGATGGATATTATGATATATTACCGAATTGTAAGATATGAAACGATAAGGTGATAGACATTATGTGTTCATATTCGAACGAGGTCAAAATCGATCTTTGTGGTTGCTGTATGCAAAATAAATAAGTACATCATGGGATTTTGATGATGATTTTATGAAATTGATATTCGAATTGTTATTCGGGCCTTTGGCTCAGCAAGCTTTAGCTGGTGAATATGTTTCGTGCCACGAGCCTAGCAGGTGTGAATGCCAGTGATTGAGTTTCGGACTTAAATGTCCAGTAGGCCTTGTGCCGATGATAAGTTCGGGTTATACCCAGCAGGCTAAATGCCGGTGAAATAATAAAAGTTTAAAGCTAAGAAGCTTGTGCTATACGGCATTTGAACTCGTTCAATAGATTTAAATCGTTAAGGTACGTATATTTTTACATGTATATGAAGATAATGTGAATTGAATTACGGAGGTGAAATGGAAAGTAATTGAGATGTGATTGTGCATATATATATATATATATATGTGTATTCGGTTATTGTGAAATTAAATACTTGAAAGTACATGTTATATCCGTGAATATGATCATTGAAATTTTATGTGAATATGGTGCCTTAGATTCACTTTATTAAGTTAAATTAAAGAATGATTTTGAAAGTTTGATGACATGATTATGTGACTTCGAACTTTAAGCAAATGAAATGTCAATGGAAATGTGTTCGATGTGGCCATGTATATTTAGCCCAATTGATGTTACACTTAGATCATGTATATGTGATTGATGTGTTTAATTAAGTTAAGTTGTTTTGTTTACTTAAAACTTACTAAGCTAATTAGCTTACTTCGAGTGTCTTTGCTACTCTATTTTATAGATCTCGTTCGAAAGCTACGCGTTTGGGGATTCAGGTTTAGAGTCATCCACACTATCGTCACTGTTTTTGGTACTTTTAAAAGTCTATAATTTTGAAAGATGACATGTATAAGCTTAACTCTTCATTTTGAAACAACTGATATTTTGATTATGTATATATTTAAGCCATGCGAAAATGGCTTGCTCATTCACTAATTATGAATGTATGGTTTGAATGATCTATGTGGCTTGTTATTTTGATAAATAGGTTAAGTGGTTAACTAATTAAAGGAGATCACATTATTCATGCATGGTTAAATGAAGTAGTATAAGTTTTCAATGATGATAAATGTGTTTTATGACTTTATAGTAGTTTGTTTTGGTTACCAAGAAATTCGGTCATGCCATTGATAATTAGTCACTTTTGAAATTGATAAGTGCTCTTATGGTAAATCAATGAGATATGTTTACATTGAATGAATCATAATAGTAAGATAGTATATTCGGCTATGAATAAATTAAAATAGAATATTACTTGATATTTGATGCATAATTGAATTTATGTTTGGTATGTATCTTTGATCATTTAAAAGTTTTGTTTAGCAAAGTAATACCTCATAACCCTATTCCGGTGACGGATACGGGTTAGGGGTATTACAAATTGGGCCGGTTGCATACAGATTAATATTGCCACCTGAACTTGAAAAGATTCACAATGTTTTTCATGTTTCGACTCTTCGACGATATAGATCCGATTCTTCGCATGTGATTAATCCGTTAGAGATTGAAATTCAGTCTTATTTGAGTTAAGAGGAAAAATTGGTTCGTATTTTGGCTCACGAGGTGAAAGAACTGCGAAATAAGAAAATCTCATTAGTAAAAGTGTTATGGCTCAAGCACGGGGTTGAGGAAGCAACTTGGGAGCTAGAGGACTCAATGAAAGAACGTTACCCTAACCTATTCACCGGTACGATTTTCGGGGATGAAAATCCCTTAGGGGGAGAGTTGTGACAGCCTTATTTTGGCCCTAATCGGAAAAGTGGTTTTGGGACCACGAAATCGAGTCAGAAAAATATTTAAATATTATTTCTTGTGGTTATTATATGTGAATTTTCATACGTTAAAGTTTGTGTTTTCATTTTGTCATTTGGACGTTGAATTATTAAATAAGGACTTGTTTGCATGAAAGAAAATTTTGACGGATTATGTGTAAGTGCCGAATTGTAGTTGTTCTTTTAATATGGAGGGTTTAAGATGCAATTAGACCAAGATTGTTGGTGTTTGATGTCTTAAAATGGGAAATGATTGTTGAATGAATACTTTGGTGTTAAGATTCATGTGATTTTAAGCTTATAGGCTCAATTGTGAAATTAGTACCTTGTATGGCTTAAATGCCTAAATGATATTCGGCCATGGGGTAAAAATTAAGAAAAAAATTGTACTTGTTATTTATATGTTAAAAAAGAGCTTGAATTTAGTGAATTAGATGTGTATGTATGAATATAGCAAATGATAGGCCTTTGGTAGCTTCATGAAGTATTTGGCCTTAGTGTACCCTTGGGAAGAAATGAACTATTTGATAACTTGTGTTAATGGAGCTCTAACAGCCCACTTTAGACCCTAGTCGGAACGGGTGGTTTCGGGACCACTTAACCGAATCAAAATATTATTTTAAATGCTTTGATATGTTTTACTGTATGATAGATATATGGTGTGAAAGTTTCGTATCGAAATTTTACTGTCTGATCGGTTAATTTGATAAAAAGGATTAAATCGCATAAAGCGATAAATTAGAGTTCTATTTTATAAATAGCTTATTTCAGCATGGCTTTATAAAAGGAGGTACTTGCATGGCAATTATGCCATTTTTAATTGGAGTGGCTGGTAATGGACCATTATGTCCATGTTTTATAATGTTTTATAATTATTTTACAAAGGTTAAAAATGTCATTTGGCTTTATTATATGTTTTAATTAATAAAACATGAAAAAATGGCTTTAATTTTCTTCTCTTCCACCGATTCTTCAAACAAAAATAAGGGTTTAAAGGCTTTGTTTCATTCGGCTACTATTTTGCTAAATTGAGGTATGTTTTGACTTCGGTTTTTCGTGATTTTTACGTTTTTGAGATTGTTGCTTCGTATATTACTCGACCCGTACCTCAATTTCTGATTTTGATTATGTTTTGGAAAAAATGCCATTGATGAATCCTTGATATATTGATAGATTTTGATGAATTATTGTATATTATGTGAGAAAATACAAGAATTTTAAAGTAAATTTTGATGAAAATGAGTTTAAGGATTTAATTGCAAAAAGATAGAATTTTTGAGGTTAAATTTGTGATTAATTGAAAGATATGTACTTGTACAAGTCCCTTGAATATTCGGCCAAGGGAAATTTAGGGATTAATTGTGTAATTTGCTATTTTGTGTTAAAAGGGCTAATTGCAAAGTGTTGAAAGTATAGGGGCTAAATTGCAAATATGTCAAAATATATGTTTTTGGATTGAATTGAATATGTGAGTTAGTAAATAGCTGAATTTGATTTAATTTAGATAAAGACGATCGAATCCCGGAACTTGATCGGGGAAAACGGAAAATAGACGAGTAAATACGAGATTTCGAGGTAAGTTCATATAATGAAATTTAATGTGTTTATGTTTATAATTGTTGTTAATGGAATATATGACATATTAGTTGATTGAATAGCCTATTTGGATGTATACATATGAAATTGAAATGAAATTGTTACAAGTGAGAAATAAATACCGAGCCCCGTTAGAACCGTAGAAGTCGATAGGATACAAGTGACATGTCACTAGGGCTACAGGGTGGTTCGAGCTCCTGCATTTGTTGCGGACTCACCACGTGCTCATGAGCTACAGGTTTATCCTTCGGGATTACATGTTCAGCCTACGGGCTTACCGATTATCCTTCGGGATTATATGTTCAGCCTCCGGGCTTACCGTACAGGCTCGAAAGAGCATATATGACGCATTGACGGATTACAGGTTATATGTATATACACTGTGTGTGTATCACCCGAGTATCTTTCGATGTTCTTATAGGTTCAACGGGCAATTACTGATACATGTTACATGAAGATTGAATGATATATGTATTACATGTTATATGAGACATGAGAATTACTGTAATAGCCCGAATTTCAGTGATGTCGGAAATAGTGGTTCAAGACCACCAAATCCGACAAATGAACTTGTAGATAATATTATTTAATATTTACAAGTCAAATGTAGTTTTTTTAAAAGATTTTTAAAATAGTAAATTGCGTTTTATAAAGATTTATTTAGTCAAGAAATTGAGAAAAAGAGGTATCGAGATCTCGGTGTTATAAACCGAGTCATAAATATTTTTATGAATATTTACGAAGTGTCAATAAGGTACTATTAAAATTTCATTCGAAAATTTTAAAGTTTAGGTGGTCAATTAAATAAAAAGGACTAAATTGAAAAAGGTGTAAAAGTTGCTAGAAGGATGAAATAGCTCAATTGTCAAATGAGGAGGGACCTAAAGTGAAAATAAGCCCAAAGGAGATATTTTGGGCGGCATAAGCTGAGAAAAATCAGGAGAATTGATGAAATAAGGGCAAAATGGGAAAATAACAAAATTCACTAAAATAAAAAGGGGACTAGATTGGAATATCTAGAATTCTCTCCATTTCTCTTCATTTTCTTCAGCTGAGAAACAGCCATGGGAGAGAGTTCAAGCTGGTTTTCATACTCAAGCTTCATGTAAGTTTAATTCTTACTTTCTTCTTGAAATTTCTATGTTTTTGGACTTTTACAATTGGGTCCAACTTATTAATTCATTAGTTTTTGATTTTATGGCTAATTTTTAAAGTTGTTATGGATGAGTGCTGGAATAATATGATGAGTAAACATAGAACTGAAGCTTTAATTTTGTTATATGATGATTTTATCAAGTAAAATTAATGGAAATTGATTTTAGGACCTAATTGTGAAAGAGTTGAAATTAAAGACTAGTGTTGAGATTCTGATTTCCAAAGATTATGAAGTAGTCTAAAATGATAGAATAAATTATTAATTGAGAAAATTATCTCAATTGAGGGGTTAATTGAGCAAGGATTGAATTGTATGAATTGTGGAATTTGGGACAAAAATAGAAATCAACATGTTACACTAAAGCAGTTTTGGACAGCAACAGTTGTCTAACTTTGAAAAATCACCAAAAATAGTAGAAATTGAATTATAAGTTAAGTGAGATATAGAATTAAAGCTTGTTGAGTCTAGTTTTATTTAAAAGAAACATAGAAAGCAAAGGAATTCTGTATCTTGAGATGTTTACATTTTTGTAAGACTGGTTCAGATTGATTTCGTGATCCCCTATTCTGAATTGTAAAAATCATTAAAAATTGTACAAAAATATTTATGGAATATAATTTATATCAGTGGATTCCTTATTGAGTCTATTTTTACTAGAAACAAACGTGAACATCTTTTGAATTCTGTATAAAGAGAAATTGAAATTTTAGTGAAGAGTGGTTAGGATTGTCGAGTAGCGAAACAGGGGAAACTTTAACTAATAAACTGTACTAATTGGCCTCACCAAAAATTCTGGAAAAATTATAGTAAGAAGAATTGTGAGTCTAGTTTCAAGGAAAATTGACGGATCTTAATTTGGAGTTCTGTAGCTTAAGAGAAAAATAATTTAGTGACTATGACACGGATGGACAGCTTGAATATTCACACAAGTAAATAGTAAAAATTATAGATAATGTTACTTACAAGTGTGTTATTTGTACTAAGGATGTGGATGGAGAGGAGGAGGAGGGAAAAATAAATATGTGAATGACTTGTGTATAAATTGATCACATGCCCGATTGTAATTGATAAATGTTGAATTACAAATAATATAATGTTTTATTTGGAATATTTATTATGAAATTATGATTATCGTTATAATATGAGATCGAATTTGTAAGTTTATATGGCTAAATTTTAGTGATCATTTGTTAATCTTATGAATTTCATGACGTGTTATTTCATATGTATTGGTGATAAAATCGTGAATGATGAAAAAACATGAAAATTGAATAAATGATCAAATTGAATACTTCTGCCCAGTGATAAGCGATGAATTGACGGTAAAAAGGATCTAGCCCGGACGGGTGATCCTATTCTGATATAGCCCTCCTGAAGAATATAGGAAAAAGGATTAAGCCCGGAAGGGTAATCCTAATATCAGCCATCCCGAAGAATATATGGGAAATGAGGTTCGCGGGAGTGTGCTGGTGGCTCTCCCGAAGAATATATGTGTATTGGCCTTTCGAAGAATATATAGGAGCTGAGGTTCGCGAAAGTGTGCCAAGAATTGAGGTTCGCGGGAGAGTGAGGTTCGTGGGAGTGTGCTTACTGAAATGAAATATGTAAGACCATGGTTGAAATGGTACTTTTAAACCTTTGGTACTTTTAAACCTATCTATCAAACTTTGGTACTTTTAAACCTTTTGTAAATGAAATGGTCATGGCATGTATAGGCTAGTACTTTTGTGAACATGATATGTTTTGGTAAATGATCAAGCTATGAAATGTGGCTTGGGTCATATATGTTTATAATCATGTATTAGAGTTGTTCTTTGGCTATATGTGTTTATGGAAAGATATGTGGTTTTGATGAGACTATAAGCTCATAATTGATATGTATATATGTGTGGATGAGTGCATGGAAATGGTCATTTAGGCCTTTGAGTTGGTGTGTTTGATTTGTGAATAAATTGAGATGATTTTGGGTCCATTTTGTGCTCGAAATTGGTATGTTTTAGGTTGGTAGAATGGCATGAAATGTTGTTGGTTAATGGCTAGTAGAAATGACCCATATTGGGTGGCAAATTTGGCTTAAACTGAGCCTATAACGTGCCACACGGCCAGGGAACACGGGCGTGCGCTTCGACCGTGTGTCCCTTGCACCTTAATGTTTTGGTCAGTTTTGGTACACGGCCTAGACACACGGGCGTGTTTGGTAATTTGAAGCCGTGTGAAATTTGGCAGTATAGTCACACGGTTTGCTCTGTTTTGTACACGGGCGTGTCTGGCAGCCGTGTGATATTTGACAGTTTCGACCACGGGGTAAGGGCACGGGCGTGCCTAGGCCGTGGGCGACACACGGCCTAACCCCATGGGCGTGTTGGATAGCCGTGTGAGATAAGTCAGATTCGACCACGGGCTGAAAGGTTTGGGCGTGTTTGGAGGGACACGGCCGTGTGTGAAGAACATGGGCAAGGGACAAGGCCGTGTGTCCCTAACTTTGAAAATTTTGCAAATTATCTCCTATATTTTAGCATGTTTCCAATTAGACTTCCAATAGTTATATGCATCCTTTTATGATCAATTGAAGCATGCTCTAATGACAGATGATACGTGATGGTTCTTGATTAAAAAGTTTTAAATTTTTACTGTTCCAATAAATGTTACAAGTCTGGTAATGCCCCTTACCTACTCTAGCGACGGTTACGGGATAGGGGTGTTACATTTGGTTGGTATCAGAGCCACGGTTTAGTTGATTCTAGGACTACCGTAGTGAGTATTAGTCTAGCTATACATGCCATGTACATGAAATGTGATAGTGTGATATCTCTTGACATCCTCTAAAAATCTGTTTCATATAGTAATGGATCCAAATTGAGCTTTAGCTGATGATTTTGAAAGTATTGCGCCAGCACCCGCTCAAGGGGCTGTGCCTTCTTAATCGGGCCCTGCTGTGGCCAATCAAGAAGAAATTAAACAAGCTTTCTTCCAAATGATGTCTGGTTGGTTTAGTGAGTTTGTGCGAGCAAACCCGGCTGCTCCGCAACCTCTACTCCCTCCCGTCCCACAACCTAACCCTGATAATGTACGAGTTGTGGATCCTCTGAGATTGAACAGACCTCCTGTCGATAAGATACGAAAGTATGGTACTGAGGAATTCCGAGCTTCAGCAGGTGATGATACTGAGAGGGCTGAATTTTGGCTTGAGAATACGATCAGAGTTTTTAATGAACTGGTTTGTACTCCTGATGAGTGCCTGAGATGTGCTATTTCTTTGCTTCGGGATTCAGCATATCAATGGTGGAATACATTGACCTCGGTTGTACCACGAGAACGAGTCGATTGGGATTTCTTCCAGACGGAATTCAGAAAGAAATACATCAGTCAACGATTCATCGATCAGAAAAGAAAAGAGTTTGTAGAGCTGAAACAGGGTCGAATGTCTGTAACTGAATACGAGAGAGAGTTCGTTCGACTCAGCAAATATGCTCGCGAATGTGTTTCTACCGAAGCAACAATGTGCAAAAGGTTCGAAGATGGGCTAAATGAAGAAATTCGACTATTAGTCAGAATACTTGAACTGAGAGAGTTTGTAGTTCTCGTTGATCGGGCCTGTAAAGCCGAAGAGCTTGCTAAAAAAAAGAGAAAAGCTGATTCTGAATTCAGAGAAGCTAGAAAAAGGTTTGCGGGTAAACCGTATCAGTCTGGATCCAAAAGATCAAAGGATTTTCATCCTCGTCCTGCTGCTTCTACGGGCACATCTATCTGAGAGAAAAGTGTTAAGACTTCTCATTCAAGACCTCAGACGACTTCTGCAGCTAGTGCGGGTAGTGTGAGAACTCCCGGACCTGAATGCAAGTATTGTAATAGGAAACATTTTGGTGAATGTCGATTGAAAAGCGGAGCTTATTTTCGATGTGGATCGTTAGATCACTATTTACGTGATTGTCCTGAAAGATCTGTACCTGATAGAGAACAGTCGACTAAGACAAATAATGTTGCGTCGAGGGTAGACCGTCGCGAAGTGTTGGGAACCAAAGTGGAAATCACAAAGTGGCGAGAGATGCTAATGTGAGATCTGAGATGCGTACTCCTGCGAAGGCTTATGCAATACGTGCACGCGAGGAAGCCTCGTCGCCTGATGTTATTACCGGTACTTTTTCTCTCTATAACACTGATATTGTTGCGTTGATAGATCCTGGATCAACTCATTCATATATCTGTATAAAATTAGTGTATGAAAAGAACTTGAGTGTTGAGTCTACGGAATATGTAGTTAAAGTATCGAATCCATTAGGAAACTCTATGTTAGTTGATAAGATATGTAAGAAATGTCCGTTGATGATTCAGGGATATTGTTTTCCGGCTGATTTGATGCTCCTCCCTTTTGACGAATTCGATGTAATACTGGGCATGGACTGGCTAAATGTGCATGAAGCTATTGTGAATCGTCGAAGTAAGAGTATAAAATTGAAATGTCAGAATGGTGAGGTTCTTTGGATTGAATCAAATGATTCGAATGAATTACCGATAGTAATTTCTGCCATGAGGACTCAGAAGTATGTTAGAAAAGGCTATGATGTGTATTTAGCGTATGTGATGGATTCTAGCAAGACAGAATTAAAAATTGAGTCTGTACCAGTTGTTTGTGAGTTTTCCAATATTTTTTCGGAAGAATTATCGGGCTTACCGCCGATTAGAGAAGTTGAATTCGGTATTGAATTATTACCGGGCACTACTCCGATATCGATTGCTCCATACAGAATGGCACCGACTGAGCTAAAGGAGCTGAAAGCACAGTTATAAGAATTGACGGATAGAGGTCCCTAACTTTGAATATTTTGCAAATTATCTCCTATATTTTAGCATGTTTCCAATTAGACTTCCAATAGTTATATGCATCCTTTTATGATCAATTGAAGCATGCTCTAATGATAGATGATACGTGATGGTTCTTGATTAAAAAGTTTTAAATTTTTACTGTTCTGATAAATGTTACAAGTCTGGTAATGCCCCTTACCTACTCCGGCGACGGTTACGGGATAGGGGTGTTATAGGAGCAAATTGTAAGATTTTTGGTAATAAAGGATTATTTTATAAATGTCAGAACATGGTGGTATGTGTTTTAAATGAGTTTAGTTTATTTTATATAGCTCAAGAACAAAGGGAGCCGGTTTCAGATAGGGGAAAACAAAGTTAGTTGAATAGCCGATTCGTAATCGTTTGATACCATTCGAGGTAAGTTTTAAGTAATTAAACATAAGTTACATTTAAATATAACATGATATATTATGTGGATTAAATCTTCATGGTATGTATATACAAAGCCGAATGTGAAGGTGAGTTGAAAGAAAAAAAATAATAGTTGATATGTTTTATGGTCCAATGGAAATTATGATATGAAGGTAAAATGTTGATATGTGTTATGGATGAATGGTAGGTGAAATATGTAAGTGAATAAGATGTTATGTTTAAGTATCGAATGAGAACTATGAAATGAAATAATGTGTTTAGTATGTGCTTATGATCGAATGATGCTAAGCTTTTGTTAATGTGGTTGTGCTATGTGGAAACTAAAAGTAAATGATTTGATATGTACGAAACTTTGTGGATTGATTACAGTATTGTATTATTTGGGCCTTTGGCCTAGCAAGCTTTAAGCTGGTGTTTATTTTCGGGCTTCGAGTCTAGCAGGCATAATGCCGGTGAATAAGTATCGGACTTAAAGTCTAGCAGGCCTTGTGCTGGTGATCAATTCAGGCTCATGCCTAGCAGGTTATATACCGGTGATTTGTTTCCAAGTTTTTGAATATAAGTCCTCAAGTTGTTACAAATAGACAATAACGAAAATTTGAGCTATAAGGTGATGTATAGAATCGGCTATATAAAGGTAAGTTTCTATTGGTGTTTATTGAAATAGTTAACTTGGCTATAAGTGGTTTATATCATCTTTTGTGAAGGGCTTAAGAGAAACCTATGTGTACGAATGTGGTGAGTATAATGTTAACTTAAAGTTGAGTTATTTGTGGCTTATAAAGTCTATTTAATTTTCTTTGCATATTCAACTGAGTCAATGAACATTTGAATGGAGGTATAAATGATATCTAAATGAGGATATTATTTGAAGCCTTTAAGTGATGCGAAATAAGGATTTATTTATATATTTGGCCAAGATAGCCTATGTGAAATTGTATTAAGTTGTTGCATATATGTGATAGTTGGAATATTATATTTAGTATTGAGTTGTTTCATTACTTAATTCTTACTAAGCTATTTAGCTTACTTTGAGTATTTTTGTTACTCTGTTTTATAGATTTTGGCTGAAAGTTACGAGCTCAGGGATCATTATCGAAGTCATCCACATTATCGTCAATCCTTCGGTACTTTTAAAAGACTATATTTTGAACTATGGCATGTATAGGCTAAACCCTTTTGAAGCAAGTTTATTTTTGGATATGTATATATTCAAGCCATGCGAAAATGGCTTGCTCATTAGCTAAGTATGAATTCATGATTTGATGAAATTATGGGGTTGATTATTACGTGAATGGCCTTGAATTTAATCTTGATATATGGTTTGAACATTAGCTGTCTTTGAATATGTATGTATATTCGGATATAATGGAAAGTTAAAAGTTTTAATATGCTCAACTTTTGCATATGGATTGAGGTTGAATTTGATTATTGAAATGGTATAGGTTTTGATTTGTATATTTGGTTTATTTGTGGTAATGACTTTGATGTGTATGATTGAATATTGGTTTAGTAATGTTATGTACCTAAAAATGAGTTTTGATCTAATATGAAATTTGTATACGGTAAGCGATCTTTTATAGACATTTTATTTTGATGATTGTTATGTGATCATTAATACTTACCGAATGTATAAAGATAAACAACATAGGTTGTGTCCATAGGAATTATTGAATGAATTATATACTTAAGATTTTCTTATATTCGGTTATAGCCTTATAAAAGAACCAAATGAATAGTATCTTAAGTTTCAACGGGTCATGATGAATGAATGTATGAGAAGTAGTTTTGGTTGATTACTTGTACCTTGAAGATTAGGCATTCGAAATAAACATGGCAAGATGATGTGGTTCATTAGTTGCACACATGTGTTCATAGATGAATTATTAAGTGTGTTTGTTCATGACTTAACTATTTAAAACTCTGTACGGAATGATTCTTTTGTCATGAATGATAGATTATGTTTTATATGCATATATTGTATTGTCGAATAAATAAAGTTAGTATGGTATGTGCTTTAATATGCTTACTTTATATAGTTAATGTGGTAATGCCTTGTAACCCATTCCGGTGACGGATAAGGGTTAAGGGTGTTACATTATTATACTAAGTCCACTGGTGCAATATGTAAGGGTTACCAAGTTGTTTAGAGATGTCCCTTTGGAGATTCAAGGTGTAGTCTTTCTAGCTGATCTGATGGAGCTTTTTTTTGGGGAGTTCAACTTAATTTTAGGGATGGACTGGTTGGTCAAACATTGTGTCAGCTTAGACTGTGTGACGAAGAGGGTCGTACTAAGAACTGAAGAGGATAATGAGGTAGTTATGATTGGAGAGCGTCAAAATTATTTGTCTAATATGATCTCTGCGTTGATGGTGGAAAGGTTGGTTCGTAAGGGATGTGTGGCCTTCTTAGCCTATGTAAGTGTTTTTGATTCTGGGAACTCTACGGTTAAGGACATCAGAATGGTAAAGGATTTTCTGGACGTGTTTCTTGAAGTGCTATCAGGTCTACGTCTGAATTGTGAAGTGGAGTTTGGGATTAAGCTTCTACTTTGTACAACTCCGGTGTGTATCACTCCCTATTTAATGGCACCGAAGGAGCTTATAGAGCTTAAGGCTCAGATTCAAGAGTTATTGGATCGTGGGTTCATTCGTCCTACTGTGTCTCTATAGGGAGCACCGGTTCTATTTGTAAAGAAGAAAGATGGATCCATGCGGATAAGTATTGACTACCAGCAACTGAATAAGTTGACTATTAAGAACAAGTACCCACTACCGAGGATAGATGACTTGTTTGACTAGTTTCAAGGAGCTCCGGTATTCTCTAAGATTGATATCTGATCTGGGTACCATCAGTTGAGGGTTAAGGAGGTTGACGTACATAGGATGGCATTTAGGACTCGTTATGGTCACTACGAGTTCCTGGTGATGCAATTTGGGTTGATTAATGCACAGGTCGCTTTCATGGATTTGATAAACTGAATATTTAAACCTTATCTGGATTGGTTTGTGGTGGTTTTCATTGACGACATACTGGTTTACTCGAGGACTGAGGATGAGCATGATGAGCACCTTAGAGTTGTTCTTCAAAATTTGTGGGAGAAGTAGCTCTATGCTAATTTTAGTAAATGCGAGTTCTGGTTACGCAAGGTAACATTTCTGGGTCATATGGTTTCTGTTGAGGGAATTCGAGTTGATCCTCAAAAGATTAAGGTTATGTTGGAGTCAAAGCATCCTAGGAACGTGTCAGAGATCCGCAGTTTTCTTAGACTGGCGGGTTATTATCGGCGATTTGTGGAGGGTTCTCATTGATTGTAGCACCCTTGACTAAGCTACTACATAAGGGTATACCGTTTGATTGGATGATGCGCAGTAAGAGAGCCTTGTAAAGCTCGAGACTGTATGTAACACCCCAAACCCGGCCCAGACGTTACAGCCAAGTCTGGTGTGTCACATTGAAGTGTTTTTCAAAAACCATGTTTTCATTGAAAACCCTTCTTAGTGTTTAGAAACTTGTACCGTAAAATTTTAGCTTGTGTTTGTTTATTTTTCAAAACGTGGTTCATTGAAATAATCATTCCCTTTTTTAACAACTTTGTAAAATTTTATGGAAAATTGCGAAAGCTTGTAAACCTTTGTAGTTTGCGGAAACATGTTATTTTTTTAAAACAGTTTAAGTATCGAAAAATCAAATCTTCTTTGTTATGGCTTAAAGTGAATGGTTACTATGCACCAGGTAGGATTTGAAAAGAGAGGAGGTAAGTCAATTAGACTGCTTAAGTACCAAGCTCTCCCTAGATCCAATCATAGACATACATACAGCCATTGCCACACTTTAACCTTGTGACTTGTCCATGAACAACAAATTAGGTTTAAGTCTATTTAAAATATTTATTTATGGTAATGTTTAAGCTGCGGAAGCTTTGCTCTGTTATCGTGATATTTTGAAAACAAGTAACTTTTATAAAAGCGCGCCCTAGAGCTATCTGTTTTCGAACAAATTTAAACAATATCATACTTAAGCTAAAAACAAATTAAATAGCGGCCTTTTTACAAACCCAAATTAAAAATAAAACGATTAAAATAACTAATAAAATAAATAACTTAATTTAACCAGAAATACAGTCTTCCTGGCCACTCTGAATCCCTCCCAGCTCCAAGTCCACCAATCTAGGGCTCACCTGTATGGATGGAAGAAAAAGGGGTGAGTTTGGAAACTCAGTGTGTAAAGAAACCCATCCAGAGCCCAAATCAGCTCAAGCCCACTGGCCTAAGCCCTATCCAGTCTCAGTAATAACTAGGCCAAAGCCCTTTTCAGATACAGTAAACTGGGCCTTAGCCCTTCTCAGTCAACGGTACGGCCCATAGGCCCATTACAGTGACAGATCAGTAGATATGCATGTATGAATACAAAGCCCAAAGTCCATTCTAAGTCCAACTGCTACACTCCACCCGTACCAGCCCTACACAACATGTGGTGAGACAACTCGACCCACCCAGCTGCTACACTCCACAGTTGCAGCATCACTGCTCAGATAATGTGGCCACTAACAGTAATATGAGGCAAGGCCTCTTTCAGTAAACAGTATAGGCAAAGCCCCTTCTCAGTAATCAGTACGAGGCAAAGCCTCTTCCAGTAATCGTGGCAATGCCACTTGCACTTCCTCCATCAATAATCCCAAGTCCCATGCAACAGATAAACATGACATGGCATACAGTAAACAGAAACAGCAAATCATGCATTCAGTCAAATTTAGCCCTAGGGGTATAACAGTCATTTTGCACCTAGGGGTGAAATTGTAATTTCCCACCCTTAAGGTGTATTTCAATAATTATACCAGTTTTTAGGGTTTTCATGCACATTTTAATCAGTAATAGACTAACTTTTACCTCAGTAGTTTATTTAGCCCATTTTAGCAGATTACAGTCATTAGGCCCTAAAACCCCTAATGGACCCTACAGTGCCAATTAGCTAATTTAGCCTATCTAGTCCAAATTTTACGATCAATTTACCAGTTTTAGCAGTTTTATGCCTACAGTCTACCAGTACGCATTTATTGCCTATTTTTACCCATATGGGCCCGTAAGCCTGTTGGGCCTAATTTCAGCCCATCAAGGCCCAATTTTCTGAAGTGCACGAAATTGCACATTCAACTAAATTACCACTCGCGATTACGAATCCAATGATTCCCAAACGACTTATGAGCGTTCACACGCTCACAAGCCCATGAAATGCCAGAATTTCGGCAATTCAGCTTTTTGGCTTTTGTCGATTTAGACTACAGAAGGGTGTTCGTTTACACACCTGATTTGGGACGACTGCTAATGAGATCTCCCATGATATCCTACAATTGATTACTAGACACATCAGATCCAAAATACAATGACAATCTCCATAATTCTACTTACCATAATCGGCCATCACCACCTAAGGCTCTTGAGATCTTACCTTTGCTGAAACTAGTGGCTAAATCTAGATCTAGTCATTCCAAAGGTCCAAGCCTCTTATGCTCCTTGCTAGATCACCCATTCCACAACAAGTACACATAAAACCAATTAAAAGAACTGTCTTTACCTATCATCACATTCGACAGCCTCCCTAAAGAGTTTAGGGATTTCGACTTTTCTTAAATTCAAAGGTAACGAGTAAATCTGAGATGTCGAGTACTTACCATAGGTTTTCCTTAATCAAAGTGATTCTTCTACTCAGATTTGATGTCGATCTAGCCCCTAAACACTAGCAGAATTTGAATCTTAAAGATCTAAGGATTCGGCTATATATCCCTAAAAACTATGGTGTTTTCGGCTTTTTAAGTGGTGAAAGAAGATATGATTTGAGACTATGGTTGGAGGGGTGTTTGTCGAAAGATCCTAAGGGTTGGAAGTATGAAATTCGGCTACAAGTGAGGAAAAACAAAGGGGGTTCGGCTATAGGCAAATTGGCACAGGAAGTAACCCTTCGGGATTTCGGCTTTTAGTAGTTGATGAGTTTGAGAAGAAAAGAGTGGCAATTTCAGTTTTTGAAGAGAAGAAAATGAAAGATGAGGAGGAGAAAGGTGATTTCGGCTAGAGAGGAATAGAAAAAGAAAGAATGGAAGAGAGGAGAAGAGAAGGAAGAATTCGACACTTAGGAGATCTAACTTTGCGTTTTCAGCTTTTTGCAACACTAAGAAGAGAATAGAATGAAAGTGAAGGCTCTAGGTGGCTAACCCTAATTCGGAAAGATAGAAAGAAAATAAAGCTTGCCCTAATGGCCATTTAGACCCACGACCCAACCTTCCTAAAGCCCTAGCTGAATTTCCACTTAAGCTCCATCACATGCCCGGCACATGCACAAAAATAAAAGTACCATCTGCTTACCTTGCAACTTGAACTCTGGCCCTTAAACTCAGTTCACACGCCACTTTTTTAGGAACTTAGTTGTGCCACCTTGCCGCTTTACCAAGGCCCTATTTGTGTCTCAACTTATTAACTTTTTCTTAAAGGCACACTTAACCAAGTCCTTTTCACTTAAAATCCAAGTTGATTTTTCTGTCGAGTTTTAACTTAGGCTTAGGCCTTCTAAAGGCCTACTAACATACTTAAACATAATTTTAGTAACCAAAATACCAAAATTTCAAGTTTTCACCAAAATCACAAAAATCCCGAAAAATCCTGAAAATCAGGGCATTACACAAGCCGAATACTTCTAGGCCCAAATTCAGGGTGTTACACTGTACTTACTGAGGACCTTGTTTTGATACATCCTTAGCCTGGAAATGAGTTCACAGTTTATAGTGGTGCGTCACATGTCTGTTTGGGATGTCTATTGATGCAGGATGGTAAGGTGGTATCTATGTGTCTCATTAGCTTAAGACACATGAGGCGAACTATCCAACACATGATTTGGAATTGGCTGCAGTGGTATTGACATTGAAAATCTGGAGGCATTATCTATATAGCGAGAAGTGTATCAACTACACTAATCACAAAAGCCCCAAGTATCTCCTTACTCAGAAGGAGCTAAATCTTATGCAGCATAGATAGATTGAGCTGTTTAAGTATTATGACTGCACCATTGAGTACCACCCCGGTAAGGCCATGTGGTGGCCGATGCACTGAGCTGTAGAGCTATGACTGATTTGAGGGTGATGTTTGCTCGCCTAAGCTTATTTGATGATGGTGGTTTCTTAGCCGAGCTTTATGTTAAACCGACATGGATTGAGCAGATTAAGGGTAAGCAGTTCGAGGATGAGTCTTTGGGTCTTCGTTTCTGACAGATTGAGAGCGATAGCACTACGAATTTTGGACTGAATAACGAAGGGGTAATCTATTTCTGTGGGAGAATTGGTGTTTCAAATGATACTAATTTGAGATAGTCTATACTGAGAGAGGCGCATAGTAGCCCTTATGTTATGCATCTTGGCAAAAATAAGATGTATAGAGACCTTCATGAGTTATATTGGTGGCTAGGATTAAAGCGAGAGGTTAGTGATTTTGTGGGGAGATGTTTGACTTGCCAGCAGGTTAAGGCTGAGCATTAGTTACCTCCAGGTTTGCTGCAGCCAGTTAAGATTCCTTTATGGAAATAGGAGTAAGTTACTGTAGACTTCGTTAATAGGTTACCCCTAACACCCACTAAGAAGGATTTGGTATGGGTCATCGTGGATCGATTGACCAAGTCTGCCCACTTCATACCAGTTCGTACCAATTATTCTCCACAGAAGCTATCGATACTTTATATTTCTGAGATAGTGAGACTGCATGGGGTACCAGTTTCAATCATCTCTAATAGGGATCCTTTCTTCACATCTCGGTTTTGGAGGAAGTTGCATGAGGCTTTGGGTTCTAGGTTGGACTTCAGTACTGCATTCCATCCCCAATCGATGGTCAAACTGAGAGGGTGATTCAGATATTAGAGGATATGTTGAGAAGTTGTGTGATTGATTTCTGAGGCAGTTGGGAGGATTATCTGCCATTAACGGAGTTTGCCTATGATAATACTACCAGTCTAGCATCCAGATGGCACCTTACGAGGCACTATATGGTTGTAAGTGTCGCACTCTTTTTTATTGGACTGAGTTGGGTGAGCGACGTGTTCTGGGTCCTGAGTTATTTTCTAAGATAGAAGATAAGGTTCGACTAATTTGGGATCATCTGAAAGTGGCTTCTGACAGACAGAAATCTTATGCAGATCTGAAGAGGCGAGGGATTGGGTATTCTATAGAGGACTTCGTATTTCTCAAGTCTTGCCACGAAAGAAGATACTGAGGTTTGGTCATAAGGGCAAGTTAAGCCCTAGATTTGTTGGACTTTAACGTATTCTGAAGCGAGTGGGCCCTATTACTTATCAGTTGGAGCTCCCTTTAGAGTTGGATTATATTCATGACATATTCCACATCTCTATGTTGAGTTGCTATCGCTCTTATCCTACTCACATTGTTCCTGTTGAGGAGATTAACGTTAGGCCAAACTTGACCTTTAAGGAGGAGCAGGTTCAGATTATGGATCATGACATAAAGGTTCTGAGGAGGAAATTTATTCCACTAGTTAAGGTTTTATGGTGAAAGCATAGCACTGAGGATGCTTCGTGGGAGCCTGAAGATACAATGCGTCAGCAGTATCCTCATTTGTTTTGATCAGGTAAATTTTAAGGACGAAATTTTCTTTTATGGGGTAGAATTGTAATGCCCCAAAATTTCTATTTTTGATTTTGTGTATGAGAGACATAAGATATCTGTTGCTTCAATGGTTATGTGTTCTGGGTGTATGTTGGAGGTCCCAAGTTCAAGCCATAACATGGGCAAATTTTAGAATTTTTATAAATAAAGCCTAAATCTGGCCTAAAGGGCTTAAGTTTAGTAGTTGGTAAATAATTAACAGAATGGGCTTGTTGGTTTGGTGGTTAAGCGGAGTGTTTGTAACATCCCGAAATAGGGCCTAAACGGAACAGTGGTTTCATGACCACAAATCCAAGATAGAAATAATTATTTTATAATTATTTTGATGTTTATGATATGATTTCATGATGATGTGAAGATTTCGTAAAGAAATTCTACGCATAAAATGCTTAATTTGAAATTAGGGACTAAATCGAATAAGTTGCAAAACTTGCATTCTAGAAGCTTTTAGTGTGAAATTGCTTTGGAATATTAATTAGGAGGTCTTAAATAGCAATTTGACCAATGTCTAAAATTTTGGACAAAAATGGGCTTGTACATGAAAAGTTTTCAAAGAAATGCATGAAGGGTATTTTAGTCATTTGGTAATTAAAAGATTAAAAAAGGGAAAAAGATGGCAAAATATGTCTATCTTCTTCATTAGCATGAAATTTCAAGGGTTCTCCATAGCTAGGGTTTGTTTCAAGCTTCCAAGCTCTATAGTAAGTGAACTCAAGCCCCATTTTTAATGTTCTTTACGTTTTTTGAATCCCGGTAGCTCGATAAAGCTTATGCTAGCTGTAATTTAAGCTAGGGTTCATATTTGGAAAAATACCCATAGGTGAAAAGTGTTTATTTTGATGTTTTATGATAGAATATGATGTTTTAAATTATGCTAGACAACTTGGGCTACTCGGTTTTAGGTAAAAACGAGTAAAAGGGCTTAATCGGTAAAAATACCTACTGTTCATAAGTACAAGTTATAGTAGGAATTTGAGGTTGTTGTTGGTAAATAAATGATCATCATGTCTTAAAACATAAGAATTTATGATAAAGTTTGATTTCCAAGCCTTGGGGCAAAAGTGTAAATATGCAAAAGTTTAGAGGCAAAAATGTAATTTTTCCAAAGTTGGAGTCAGGGACTATTTTGATAAATGTGAGTATTAAATAAGCTAAATTTGCTATTATAGATCAAGAAGAACGAAATTTGGGAGTAGATCGTTGAAAAGAGAAAGTAAAGGACTAAATTGTTAAGTTTAGTCATATTTTGTATTGAGGTAAGTTTACGGTAAATAAATGCAATATTTCATTATTTTACATTAATGTTGTTAATTTCCAGCATTTATACATTTATTTTACAAAAACATTCAAAGTCGAATCATAGACGAGATGACAAAGAAAGAGTATCGAAAGGTTCCGTTGAACTTTAGAAATATAAGGATACAAATGTCATGACATTTGGGTTTGACGGGACAGGATAGGAATGAGCCATGTAAGCCCATATCAGATATATGGCTTTGGAGACAAGAATAATCCATGTAAGTCCATATCAAATATATGGCTTTGGAAAGACAGGAACATTTCATGTAAGTCCACGTCAAGGACATGGCAATGGCAGATTATTATTAGACCGAAAAACCCGAATATCCCTAGTATTTCGAGCGGTTCAACGGGCTATTGTACAAGTTAAATTATGGAAAATTTATCAGCAAGGGAAAGGTAAGTTATATTCATGAGTACTGAAAAGATCAGGTAAGAAAGAAGACAAGTGAATAAGGAAGAAAGTAGGAAATGAGGTGTAAAGAAAGCTTATGATGCTAGGTGATATATTGAATAATTATCGTTTATGATGAATGTTGTAATTTATTTGCTTGTAAACTTACTATGCCTAGTGCTTACTTTCTTTATTTTCTTTCTTTTTATAGTTATTGCCAAGCTCACTCGGGAATCAAAAGGAACGTCGGAGATCCGATCACACTATCGAAGGAATCATTTTGGTACAGTTAGATGTCTCATTTCGTGTATGGCATGTATAGGGACTTGGCTTCTTTTGATATGATAAGTTCAATGAATGGTGTATAAATACTTGTTAGTGAATAGCTAATGGAATGGCTAATCATATACATTTTTAATAGTATGTATGCTTGAATGGTAACTATTACAAGGAAACTATGAAAAAGGTGAAAGTAATTTAACAACAGATTCAAACAGCAGAAATGACGTGAGTTTTAAAAATCACTAAAAATAGTAGAAATGGAATTAAAATGTGAATGAGACATGAAATTAAAGCTTAATAAGTCTATTTTTATGTAGAGGAAACAGAGTAAGTAAAAGAGTAGTATATTATGAGTTATTAGCACTTGAGTGAGACTACTCTAGACTAACTCTATGATCCCTTGTTCTGACTTTACAAATTCACCATAAATTGTACATAAATAATCAGGCATTATAATTTATATGCCTAGATTTCTTATTGAGTCTAGTTTTTAATGAAACAAACTTCATGCTTATTTGAGTTTTGTACAGAGAGAAACTTTATTTGTAGTGAATATAGGTCAAAGTAGTCAGACTGTGCAATAGGGGAGAATTTAACTAATAAACGGTACTAATTGGCTGAACCAAAAATTCTAGAAAAAACTTAGTAAATAGATACATGAGTCTAGATTCAGGAAAAATTTACAGATCTTAATTTTGAGTTGTGTAACTCGAGATATGAGTTTTTTTGTAACTGTGATATAGTTGGATAGTTTTATAAGGAATAGAGAAATAATTCATTTTTGCTCGTTTAAGTAACCGGTAATATTTGATTGATCCCGGTTTGGTCCCAAACTATTTCAATACCATGATTTAGGGTTTTGATGACCCCTTTTTAGGGACGTATTAAACGAATGAAAATAAATTAATTTTAAAAAGCAAATTTTTATGCCAGTTTGAGTAAGTAAAGTCCGGTAGCGCCTCGTGCTCGACTCGGCGACAGTCTCGGGTAAGCGTGTTACATTTATTGGTATTACAGCTGAGGTTTAGTCTATTCTCGAAATAGTTAGCATGAGCAAGAGTCTAGCTATACATGTCATACTTGTATTTTAATAGTGTGATGACTCCTGACGATTTTGAAATGCTTTTATTTTATAGTTATGGATCCCGAACGAGCTGAGGTAGATGAGGTAGAAAGTAATGCGCCTGCTCCCACGGAAGGGGCAGTGCCACTTGAGGATAGACCAGTGACAGTTGATTAGGGAGGAGGGGCTCGAGAAGCCTTCTTCCACATGATGAATGAATAGTTTGCCAAGTTCATTCGTACGAATCCGGCTGTTAGACCTCCACCCCCTCATGGTCCTCAGGCCACCCATGTAGCTCAAGCTCCCCCAGTCACAGGTACAATGATAAGGGAAAAGCCACCAGTTGATAAAATCAGGAAACAAGGGGCAGAAGAATTTCGAGCAACAAGAGATGATGACGCAGAAAGAGCAGAATTTTGGTTGGAAAATACCATCAGAGTCTTTGATGAATTATCCTGTACACATGAGGAATGTATGAAATGTGTAGTATCACTCCTTAGAGACTCAGCCTACCATTGGTGGAAGACACTTTTATCAATTGTACCGAAAGAGAGGGTCACTTGGGATTTCTTTCAAGAGGAATTTCGTAAAAAGTACATCAGCCAGAGGTTTATTGATCAGAAGAAAAAAGAGTTCTTAGAGCTGAAACAAGGTAATATGACACTGACTGATTATGAGCGTGAATTTGTTAGACTCAGTAAATATGCTCGAGAATGTGTGTCTACAGAGGCTATTATGTGTAAAAGGTTTGAGGATGGATTAATTGATGATATCCGACTGTCAATGGGTGTCCTAGAAATAAAAGAGTTCGTTGTTCTAGTTGAGAGAGCCTGTAAGGTAGAGGAGCTGTTAAAGAGAAAAGGCAAAGTTGAGACTGAGACGCAAGATACAAAGAAAAGACAGATGAGTAGGTCATTTCAGGCTACATCCAAAAAGCCCAAAGAGTTTTCTACCAGATCTAGCTTTTCGGCTGGGTATTCTAGTCAAAATAGAGGTAGTAGATTTAAGGACTCGAAGGCTCAGACCACCTCGACTGCGAGTGTAGGTAATGTCAGGCCGGGTAGATCAGGGTGTCCATGGTGTGGTAGACTTCATTATGGTCCTTGTTGAGCAGATGAAAATGTTTGTTTTAAGTGTGGTGCTCCAGATCATTTTGTGCAACAATGTCCTAAGGTGGCTAAACGAGAGGTAATACAGAATGTGAGATCTGGAAATGCTCCTATTAGAGGCAGATCACCGAGGAACCCTAGAGTAGAAGCGAGTAACAGAGGCACCTCTAGAGACTCGGCAGTGAGACCAGATGATAGAACACCTGTAAGGACTTATGCTATTCGTGCTCGTGAAGAGGCATCCTCCCCCGATGTAATTACGGGTACATTTTCTTTACATGATATTAATGTCATTGCTTTGATTGATCTGGGTTCGACCCATTCCTATGTTTGTATGAAATTGATGCCTAGTATGAGCATGCCTATAGAATCTACAGAATTTGTGATTAAAGTATCGAATCCACTAGGCAAGTATGTTTTGGTAGATAAAGTATGTAGAAATTGCCCCTTAATGATTAGAGGTCACTGTTTTTCGGCCGACCTCATGTTATTGCCGTTTGATAAGTTTGATGTTATTCTGGGTATGGATTGGCTGACTGCACATGATGTGGTAGTAAATTGTGGAAGGAAATTCATTGAGTTGAAATGTGAAAATGGTGAAATTCTTCGGGTTAATTCAGATGAGTCAGATGGTTCATTTGCCATGATTTCTATTATGACAGCTCAGAAATGTTTGAGAAAGGGGTATGAGGCTTATCTTGCTTTTGTATTGAATACTAAAGATCCAAAACTAAAAATTGAATCAGTGCCCGTGGTGTGCGAGTATCCAGGTGTATTTTTGGAAGAATTACCAGGTTTGCCTCCTGTTAGAGAAGTCGAGTTTGGTATTGAGTTAATTCCAGGTACCACACCTATTTCTATTGCTCCTTATAGAATAGCCCCGTTAGAATTGAAAGAATTGAAAGCTCAGCTGCAGGAATTAATCGATAAAGGCTTTGCAAGACCCAGTAGTTCGCCATGGGGTGCACCAGTGCTATTTGTGAAAAAAAAAGATGGTTCAATGAGATTGTGCATAGATTATCGGTAGCTTAACAAGGTAACTATCAAGAACAAATATCCATTGCCTAGAATTGATGATTTGTTTGATCAATTGAAGGGAGCCACTGTGTTTTCCAAGATAGATTTGAGATCTGGATATTATCAGCTGCGAGTTAGAGAGTCAGATGTTTCGAAGACTGCATTCTGAACTAGGTATGGTCATTATGAGTTCCTTGTGATGCCGTTTGGCTTAACTAATGCTCCTGCCGTTTTTATGGACTTAATGAACTGGATATTTAGGCCGTATTTGGATGAGTTTGTAATTGTGTTCATTGATGACATCTTGATTTATTCTCATGATGAGACTGAACATGCAGAGCATTTGATAACAGTTTTACAGATTCTGAGAGATAATCAGTTGTATGCTAAGTTCAGTAAAAGTGAGTTTTGGCTCCGAGAAGTTGGATTCCTTGGACATATTGTTTCAGGTGAAGGTATTAGAGTTGATCCGAACAAAATTTCAGCCATTGTCAATTGTAAGCCTCCTAGGAATGTTTCAGAGGTTAGAAGCTTTCTTGGCTTAGCTGGTTATTATAGACGATTTGTAGAGGGATTTTCTATGATAGCTACCCCGTTGACGAGATTGCTACGGAAAGGTGTTAAGTTTGAATGGACTGAGAAGTGCCAGTAGAGTTTTGACAAGTTAAAGGCGTTGTTGACTGAAGCTCCTATCTTAGTACAGCCAAGGCTGGGTAAAGAATTTGTGATTTGTAGTGATGCATCCTTGAATGGTCTCGGTTGTGTACTCATGCAGGAAGGAAAGGTAATTGCTTATGCCTCTAGACAATTGAAGCCACATGAGAAAAATTATCCAACGCATGATTTGGAATTACCTGCTATTGTATTTGCGTTGAAGATTTAGAGACATCACTTGTATGGAAAAAGGTGCCTGATATTCACTGATCGTAAAAGCTTGAAATACTTGATAACTCAAAAAGATTTGAACTTGAGGCAAAGAAGATGGTTGGAACTAATTAAAGATTATGAGTTAGTGATTGATTATCACCCGGGTAAGGCCAATGTAGTTGCTGACGCTTTAAGTAGAAAAACTTTATTTGCATTGAGAGCTTTGAATACCAATTTGGGCATATCAGATGATGGTTCTATTTTAGCTAAGTTGAGAGCTAAATCGGTGTTTCTTGAAGAAATTTGTGAAGCTCAGAAAGATGACAGTGAGTTACAAGCTAAAAGAGCTCAATGTGAGTCAGGCATAGAATCAAATTTTCAGATTGGTTCTGATGGTTGTTTGATGTTTAGAGACAGAGTATGTGTACCAAAGAATGATGAGCTTATTTGGAAGATCTTACAAGAAGCACACAGTAGTTTTTTGTCTATTCATCCAGGTAGTACAAAGATTTATAATGATTTGAAGAAATTGTACTGGTGGGTAGGAATGAAAAGAGATATTTCAGAGTTTGTTTCTAGATGCTTGATCTGTCAACAGGTAAAGGCTGAACACTAGGTACCATTGGGTTTATTGCATCCTGTGCTAGTTCCGGAGTGGAAATGGGACAGAGTTACTATGGATTTTGTGACAGGGTTACCATTGACACCGAAAAAAAAGATGTTGTATGGGTTGATATTGATAAGCTAACTAAGTTGGCTCATTTTATCCCAGTACGTATAGATTATTCACTTGACAAGTTGGCCGAGTTGTACATTTCAGAGATAGTTAGACTACATGGAGTGCCATTATTGATCATTTCAGGTAGAGATCCGAGATTTACTTCACGGTTCTAGGAAAAGTTACAAGAAGCTTTGGGTACAAAGTTGAGTTTTACTACAGCTTTTCATCCTCAGACCGACGGTCAGTCAGAGAGAGTTTTTTAGGTACTTGAAGATATGCTTAGATGTTGTGTAGGATTTTCAAGGCAGTTGGGAAAAGTATTTACCATTGGTAGAGTTCACCTATAATAATAGTTAGTAGTCGAGTTTGAAGATGGCACCTTATGAAGCTTTGTATGGACGCAAATGTCGTACACCTTTATATTGGACAGAGCTTAAGGAAAACCAGATTTACGGGGTTGATCTAGTTAAAGAAACAGAAGAAAAAGTGAAAGTTATCAGAGATTGTTTGAAAGCAGCTTCAGACAAACAGAAGTTATATGCAGATTTAAAAAGAAAAGAGATCGAGTATCAAGTTGGCGACAAGGTATTTTTGAAAGTATCCCCGTGGAAAAAGGTTCTCAGATTTGGCAGGAAAGGCAAGCTAAGTCCACATTTTATTGGACCGTTTGAAGTGATTGAGAGAGTTGGGCCATTAGCATATCGATTAGCCTTACCGACTGAGTTAGAAAAGATTCATGACGTGTTTCATGTGTCGATGTTACGACGTTATCGGTCAGATCCGTCACATGTAATTTCTCCGACAGAGGTTGAGATTCAGCCAGATATGAATTATGGTTAACAACCAGTAAAAATTCTAGCTCGAGAGGTAAAGCAATTAAGGAATAAAAGTATTGCTCTTCTGAAAGTCTTATGGAATAGACATAGGGTTGATGAGGCTACATGGGAGCCCGAAGAGGCCATGCAAAAATAGTACCCAAATCTCTTCACAGGTAAGATTTTTGGGGACGAAAATCCCTAAAGGGGGAGAAATATAACATCCCGAAATAGGGCCTAAACGGAACAGTGGTTTCGTGACCACAAATCCGAGATAGAAATAATTACTTTATAATTATTTTGATGTTTATGATATGATTTCATGATGGTGTGAAGATTTCGTGAAGAAATTTTATGCATATAATGCTTAATTTGAAATTAGGGACTAAATCGAATAAGTTGCAAAACTTGTATTCTAGAAGCTTTTAGTATGAAATTGCTTTGGAATATTAATTAGGAGGTCTTAAATAGCAATTTGACCAATTTCTAAAATTCTGGACAAAAATGGGCTTGTACATGAAAAATTTTCAAAGAAAGGCATGAAAGGTATTTTAGTCATTTGGTAATTAAAAGATTAAAAAAGGGAAACAGATGGCAAAATATGTCCATATTCTTCATTAGCACGAAATTTCAAGGGTTCTCCATAGCTAGGGTTTGTTTCAAGCTTCCAAGCTCCATAGTAAGTGATTCCAAGCCCCGTTTTTAATGTTCTTTACATTTTTGGAATCCTGGCAGCTCGATAAAGCTTATGCTAGCTATAATTTAAGCTAGGGCTCATATTTGGAAAAATACCCATAGGTGAAAAGTGTTTATTTTGACGTTTTATGATAGAATATGATGTTTTAAATTATGCTAGACAACTTGGGCTACTCGGTTTTAGGTAAAAACGAGTAAAAGGGCTTAATCGGGAAAAATACCTATTGTTCATAAGTACAAGTTATAGTAGGGATTTGAGGTTGTTGTTGGTAAATAAATGATCAGCATGTCTTAAAACATAAGAATTTGTGATAAAATTTGATTTCCGGGCCTTGGGGCAAAAGTGTAAATATATAAAATGACGCGAACGCGTCCAAGCATACAAGCAGCTCAGATGAAGAGACATTTACTTTGCCACAAGGTCCCATGACGAAAGCTCGAGTTTGACGTTTCCAAAATTCCATATCAGCTCTTTGTCAACAATTACAGTTGGCTCAAGGCTCCGAAGTGTAAAGTATAGCTGTTCATAGCTCCGTACCAAAAATAGTTAGCTTGATTCAAGCTGACTTCAGCTTATTTCAATTCACGGGAGCTCACTCCAGCTCGGTTGAGCTCAACTAAGCTTCTACTCAGCTCCATTAATGTCTACGTTAAATAAGCACAGCTCATAGCCGAAACCCTCAGCTCATCTTAGCTTAATTATTGCATATTTAATATAGTGAGCTAAGTTGACTAGTTAAGTAGTTAATGCACATCATAAATTAGTCTTAATTTAAACTAGCAATAAATATGTCTAAATTATTACATGAATTAAATATTTTGACCGAATTTAATTAGGAGCTTAATTGTGTTCATATTTGTTTAATGTGTTCACATGAGTTATTAATATGATGCATTCATCTTGTAGGTACATGCATAAAGGGAATTCAATGCAAGGTGCATGCATGGATTAGGTGCAATGGACGGCAAACCAATGGACAAATGCATGTTCATGCATGTATTTGAAGGTTCATGGTTCACATTTAAGACGATACATGCATGGGACGGTTCATGAATTTCTAAGTGTTCACACTTCATGTTTACACCATGATGACTATTCATATGGGCGTTCACACACAAGAGGCCCTTCAAGCACCTATGTTCACACCACAAGAGACTCTTTATGAAGCCACCATTATGAGGCCACTATTAGTGAAACAACATGAGTTAAAGGCTCCATTAAAGGGGTTGGCCGAACCTAGCCATACATGCATGAAGACAAGTACATCAATGCATATTCATGAAGCTCTCCATTCACCCCCCCATTCGGCCGAACATGGACTTGCACTCCAGTGGATTTATTTCTAGAATTTTCCTATGTATTTAATGGATACATTTCTTAAGTGTTAAGTCCATGAATGGACTATTCGGCTAGCCTAGGTACTAGTATAAATAGCTAGACATTTTACATATAAAGGGACTTTTGAATCTTTGATCATTTTTATATATTGAAAACTTTGTTTTCTATGAGGTTGATTCCTCTTAAACTTTGTATAAGTCTCGTGCGACTTATCTAGCTTTGCTAGTGGCGTCAAACTTGCTTGTTTCGAGCTTATCATCGAACCCTTTGGTGTGGCGCTCAAACCTATCCTACACTACCATCTTTCCAACTTAGACAATACAGGATTCGGGGTGACACTTCGGTGTTGAATCTTTCTTGACGTCTAAGAATTTCGACCATCGACCACCTCTCTACAAAAAGTTACCATTTCGCATCTTTATTCCCTATCATTCATTTTAAACCATTTCATACCATCTAAAATACTACATTCATTTCTAAACACTTTTGTACCTTCCATTCTAATTCGAACCTTTTTGTAACCTATTCTATTTTAGCCTAAACCGACCCTACTTACCATCTATCATTCTTCCTTCTAATTCTACACCACTTCCAAATCCTTTCTAAATCTTACATCTTCTAACCTTCCGCTACTCACCTATCTACTCAAAGTGAAACTTCGATCTTCTTCTCGACTACGATCGAGCAATCAACGTTAATCCGGCTTATCCCATAACCGGGTTCGCCTCATCTGGTATTAGAGCTAGAATTGAGAAGCTCCGAAGACTTGATCGAAGATCAATCTATAAGTACAAAAAAAAATTCAAAAAAAGAAGTCGAATATTTAAAAAAAAAGGAATTCAAAAAAAAAAGAATCAAAAAAAAGTTTCGATTATAAAAAAAATTTTCAAGTGTTTGAGTTTATTTTTCTTTGAATCTGTCTACCCTATTCTAATCCCTTTTTCTTCCCAAAAACCCAAAGTCGCCACACACAAACCCGAAACTTCTTTTCTTTTAGGCTACCTTTACCTTATTCGTTACAACCCTTGTAACCATCTTGAAGCCGACCCCTAAGCAACAAGATGAGTTACTCGAGACAACCTACAAAGTACAAAGACGAATCTGAGAGGTAAAAGGCTTGAGTGTTGTGAGATCATTTGAGTGAAGAAAAAGCCATATCAAAGAGTTAAATACGAGTGTGAGTGAAATTTTGAAATTATTTTCTTTTGAGTGAACAAGTGAGGTTTTGTTGTGAGGAAATTTCTTAATGTCTAGAAGTCCTGAAAGGAATATGGCGGATATACCACCTATTCGCAATGTTCCTGACTTGAATCTCCAAGCGTTGTTACGAGAAGTGGAATGACTCTTTGATCGAAAACTAGAACCGATCCAAGAGCGTCTTTATCATGTGGAAGATAGAGCCCGACGCGGAAGAACGCCTCTAAGTCCACCTAAAAATAGAAATCAAAGGCGAGAACCATATGAGGTGCCCTCCGAGCCAAGCGATGCCGAAAGTGATCGTGGATCTAACGTTAGTGATCGATGGATAGGCCATCGCAACTGGGATCAACGAGTTCGTGAAAGATTTGACGATGACCTTAAAAGCATCAAGTTGTCCATACCACCTTTCCAAGGCTGATCGGATCCTGAAGCATATCTCGAATAGGAAAAGAAGATTGACCTCGTTTTCGAGTGTCACAATTACTCCAAGGCCAAGAAGGTTAAGTTAGCTGCTATCGAATTTTTTGATTACACGATGGCGTGGTGGGACCAACTTGTACTAATCGAAGACGCAACAGCGAGAGACCTATTGACACATGGACCGAGATGAAAGCTGTCATACGACGACGTTTTATTCCCACTCATTATCATTGGGAGTTGTATCAAAAGCTCCAAAGTTTGACACAAGGTTCAAAGAGTGTGGAACACTATTACAAAGAAATGGAAATCGCTATGATCCGTGCCGATGTCCAGGAAGATTGAGAGGCTACCATGGCTCGATTCTTGGCTGGTCTCAACCGCGAAATTACCAATATTGTGGAGTTGCACCATTACGTAGAAATGGTTGACATAGTGCATATGGCAATCAAGGTGAAGCGTCAACTTAAAAACAAAGGCCCGGTTCGTACTTATCCTACACCTTCATCATCAAAATGGAACCAAAGTACAAGTAAAGCCTCATCGGCTAATCCACCTAAAGAAACTACCGGGCCGGTGAAAATTGCAAAGTCAAACACCAAACTCAATAAAGGCAAAGCGATTGATAATTGCCAAAGCCGTTCTCGAGATATCAAGTGCTTCAAATGCCTCGAGTGTGGCCACATCGTAAGCCAATGCCCGAATTGAAATGTCATGGTCATCCGATCTAACGGAGAAATTGAATCGGAGGAATAAACTGAGGAGATTGTGGATGACGTCGAAAAATCCAAAGAAAGCGACGATGAGTTCAAATATGCTGTGGAAGGAGAAATGTTGGTGGTTACAAGAAGTCTCAACACTCAAGTATCGAAGAGTGAGCCCCAACGAGATAATCTATTTCATTCTCGCTGCCTTGTTGAAGGAAAGGTTTGTAGTCTAGTGGTATATGGTGGAAGTTGCACCAACGTCACCAGCACTTTAATGGTGGACAAGTTATCACTGCTGACTACTAATCACCCTAGGCCATATAAACTACAATGGCTGAATGATGGAGTTGAACTCAAAGTGTCCAAGCAAGTGCTTGTGCCCTTTTCCATCGGCAAATATCAAGATGAGGTCCTTTGCGATGTTGTTCCAATGCATGTAGGTCATCTCTTACTTGGAAGGCCTTGGCAGTTTGATCGTTGAGTCAAACACGATAGATTTGCAAACACTTACAAATTTAAACATCAAGTCCGTGATGTGACTTTAGCCCCTTTATCACCTCAGCAAGTTGAGGAAGATCAACAACGACTAAGGCAATCACTGCAACAAATGAAATTAAATGAAAAATTGAAAAGTGGGAAAGAATAAAAGCAACAAGAGAGTGAGAAGAAGAAAAACGAGATTGAAAAAGAGAGTGAAAGAAAAGATGAAAAACAAAAAAAGAAAGAGAATTTGAGAAAGAAAATTTTCTTGAAAAAATCAAACCATTTTGTTTGCTCGTCTTTTCAGGTACCCTCTAAATCTGGACTACGATTGCTATATTTCCCTCAAGAACGTCGATTTGTATTCCGACCTGTAGGTGATGTTGAAAACCTACCGTTTGATTCTAAAGATGAGAAAGGTATGATTAATGAGTTGTTGTTGTGCTCCAAACAAGGGACTTCTTGTGGGAACCAGCCGCTCGACTTGAGGACAAGTCGTTTTGAAGAGGGGGAGGATGACGCGAACGCGTCCAAGCACACAAGCAGCTCGGATGAAGGGACATTTGCTTTGCCACAAGGTCCCATGACGAGAGCTCAAGTTTGACATTTCCAAAATTCCATATCAACTCTTTGTCAACAATTCCAGCTGGCTCAAGGCTCCGAAGTGCAAAGTATAGATGTTCATAGCTCCGTACCAAAAATAGTTAGCTTGATTCAAGCTGACTTCAGCTCATTTCAGTTCACGGGAGCTCACTCCAGCTCGGTTGAGCTCAACTAAGCTTCTACTCAGCTCCATTAATGTCTACGTTAAATAAACACAGCTCGTTTATTTTACTTCTAGTTTAGCACAGCTCATAGCTGAAACCCTCAGCTCATCTTAGCTTAATTATTGCATATTTAATATAGTGAGCTAAGTTGACTAGTTAAGTAGTTAATGCACATCATAAATTAGTATTAATTTAAACTAGTAATAAATATGTCTAAATTATTACATGAATTATATATTTTGACCGAATTTAATTAGGAGCTTAATTGTGTTCATATTTGTTTAATGTGTTCACATGAGTTATTAATATGATGCATTCATCTTGTAGGTACATGCATAAAGGGAATTTAATGCAAGGTGCATGCATGGATTAGGTGCAATGGATGGCAAACCAATGGACAAATGCATGTTCATGCATGTATTTGAAGGTTCATGGTTCACATTTAAGACGATACATGCATGGGACGGTTCATGAATTTCTAAGTGTTCATACTTCATGTTCACACCATGATGACTATTCATATAGGCGTTCACACACAAAAGGCCCTTCAAGCACCTATGTTCACACCACATAAGACCCTTCATGAAGCCACCATTATAAGGCCACTATTAGTGAAACAACATGAGTTAAAGGCTCCATTAAAGGGGTTGGCCGAACCTAGCCATACATGCATGAAGACATTCATCCAAGTACATCAATGCATATTCATGAAGCTCTCCATTCACCCCCCCATTCGGCCGAACATGGACATGCACTCCAAGGGATTTATTTCTAGAATTTTCCTATGTATTTAATGGATACATTTCTTAAGTGTTAAGTCCATGAATGGACTATTCGGCTAGCCTAGGTACTAGTATAAATAGCTAGACATTTTACATGTAAAGGGACTTTTGAATCTTTGATCATTTTTATATATTGAAAACTTTGTTTTCTGTGAGGTTGATTCTTCTTAAACTTTGTACAAGTCTCGTGCGACTTATCTAGCTTTGCTAGTGGCGTCAAACTTGCTTGTTTTGAGCTTATCACCGAACCCTTTGGTGTGGCGCTGAAACCTATCCTACACTACCATCTTTCCAACTTAGACAATATAGGATTCGGGGTGACACTTTGGTGTTGAATCTTTCTTGACGTCTAAGAATTTCGACCATCGACCACCTCTCTTCAAAAACTTACCATTTCGTATCTTTATTCCCTATCATTCATTTTAAACCATTTCGTACCATCTAAAATACTACATTCCTTTCTAAACCCTTTCATACCTTCCATTCTAATTCGAACATTTTTGTAACCTATTCTATTTTAGCCTAAATCGACCCTACTTACCATCTATCATTCTTCCTTCTAATTCTACACCACTTCCAAATCCTTTCTAAATCTTACATCTTCTAACCTTCCACTACTCACCTATCTACTTAAAGTGAAACTTCGATCTTCTTCTCGACTACGATCGGGTAATCAACATTAATCCAGCTTATCTCATAACCGGGTTCACGTCACAAAAGTTTAGGGGCAAAAATGTAATTTTGCCAAAGTTGGAGTCAGGGACTGTTTTGATAAATGTGAGTATTAAATAAGCTAAATTTGCTATTATAGATCAAGAAGAACGAAATTCGAGAGTAGATCGGTGAAAAGAGAAAGTAAAGGACTAAATTGTTAAGTTTAGTCATATTTTGTATTGAGGTAAGTTTACGATAAATAAATGCAATATTTCATTATTTTACATTAATGTTGTTAATTTCCAGCATTTATACATTTATTTTACAAAAACATTCAAAGTCGAATCATAGACAAGATGACAAAGAAAGAGTATCGAAAGGTCCCGTTGAACTTTAAAAATATAGGGATACAAATGTCGTGACATTTGGGGTTGACAGGACAGGACAGGAATAAGCCATGTAAGCCCATATCAGATATATGGCTTTGGAGACAAGAATAATCCATGTAAGTCCATATCAAATATATGGCTTTGGAAAGACAGGAACATTTCATGTAAGTCCATGTCAAGGACATGGCAATGGCAGATTATTATCAGACAGGAAAACCCAAATATCCCTAGTTTTTCGAGCGGTTCAACGGGCTATTGTACAAGTTAAATTATGGAAAATTTATCAGCAAGGGATAGGTAAGTTATATTCATGAGTACAGAAAAGATCAGGTAAGAAAGAAGACAAGTGAATAAGGAAGAAAGTAGGAAATGAGGTGTAAAGAAAGCTTATAATGCTAGGTGATATATTGAATAATTATCGTTTATGATGCATGTTGTAATTTATTTGCTTGTAAACTTACTATGCCTAGTGCTTACTTTCTTTATTTTCTTTCTTTTTATAGTTATTGTCAAGCTCACTCGGGAATCGAAAGGAACGTCGGAGATCCGGTCACACTATCGAAGGAATCATTTTGGTACAGTTAGATGTCTCATTTCGTGTATGGCATGTATAGGGACTTGGCTTCTTTTGATATGATAAGTTCAATGAATGGTGTATAAATACTTGTTAGTGAATAGCTAATGGAATGGTTAATCATATACATTTTTAATAGTATGTATGCTTGAATGGTAACTATTACAAGGAAACTATGAAAAAGGTGAAAGTAATTTAAAAACAGATTCAAACAGCAGCAATGACGTGAGTTTTAAAAATCAATAAAAATAGTAGAAATGGAATTAAAGGTGAATGAGGCAGGAAATTAAAGCTTAATGAGTCTATTTTCATGTAGAAGAAACCAAGTAAGCAAAAGAGTAGTATATTATGATTTATTTGCACTTGAGTGAGACTACTCTAGACTGACTTTGTGATCCCTTGTTCTGACTTTAAAAGTTCACCATAAATTGTACATAAATAATCAGGTGTATTAATTTATATGCCTAGATTTCTTATTGAGTCTAGCTTTTAATGAAAGAAACTTCATGCCTATTTGAGTTTTGTACAGAGAGAAAATTTATTTGTAGTGAACAGAGGTCAGAGTAGTCAGACTGTGCAACAGGGGAGGCTTTAACTAATAAACTGTGCTAATTGGCTAAACCAAAAATTCTAGAAAAAAATTAGTAAATAGATACATGAGTCTAGATTTAGGAAAAGTTTACAGATCTTAATTTTGAGTTTCGTAACTCGAGATATGATTTTATTTTGTAACCATGATACAGTTGGATAGTTTTATAAGGAATAGAGAAATAATTCATTTTGGCTCGTTTAAGTAACCGGTAATATTTGATTGATCCTAGTTTGGTCCCGAACTATTTCAATACCATGATTTAGGGTTTCGATGACCCCTTTCTAGGGATGTATTGAACGAATGAAAACAAATTAATTTTAAAAAGCAAATTTTTATGCCCGTTTGAGTAAGTAAAGTTTGGTAGCGCCTCGTGCTCGACTCCGGCGACGATCTCGGGTAAGGGGTGTTACAGTGTTGGTTAGAAGGAGGTCTTCTGTTCAAGTCTGTGCATAAGCAATATTTTTGTATTGGTGCCGTGTAGCAGTTGAGAGGGAAATAAAATGCTGTAGTGTTTGAGTTTGAGGGGTTAGGGTGAATTATCAAGATCATCTTCTTCTTTGTATTTTTATTTCTTTCTAAAATTCAACTCTTCTCCCTTTCCTCTCAAATTTTACTGCCGCTTCTCTTTCAATATTTTCCCTTAGTACCAAAATTCCCATTGTTTTCCCTTCCTTCTATTGCTTTCCTTAATCAATTCTATCATTCATCGTTGGTTGTGCATGTTCGGTAAGTAACAATTTTGCCATTTGTTAATCGTTCTTGGTTAATCTCTAAGAGAGGTTCCTTTTGGTGTTTAGGATTTAATCAAAGGTTTGGAAATCGTTTCCAATCGAGGAGTTTAGTGCGTGGATTCCTCATCTCGACCGATGGTTAGGATTTTAATAGGTAATGGATGAACATCCCGTTGCAAATTTTTAAAGTCTTTGCTAAGTTACTGAAATTGGGTTTGGTTGTCGATTTTTAGGTTCTGGAGGCTTAGAAGTGATTACGTGTCAAAAATGATATAGGTGTGTACCCAGAAACACAAAAAAACGAGGTTTTAGAAAAAGTTAAAAACCCCACTATCGATGCCGCATGGACGTGTGGTAGGCTGTATGGTAGGTCGTGTGCCCAGCACAGCTATGTGATCGATGAGGCTAGGCCGTGCGCGAAGGACACAGCCATGTGATGGCCAGGCAGGCCATGTGTGACACACAAGCTAGACTGAATTGGGCTATGTGGGCCACACAAGCATATGGGTCCACACGGGTAATCCACACGGGCATGTGAGAATATGGGCCAGGCCATGTGATCCACACAGCCAAGGCTAATTTGAGTCGTGTGAGCCACACGAGAGTGTAAGCCCGTTTTTATTGAATTGAATTTGAAGTTGCACAGGTCACCTAAGTCGATTGTGAACCTACTGTAGGGTCAGTAAGCACTATTTAGACCCTTAAATGACTGAAACTGGTTGTGTGATTTATGTACTGAGATGTCATTATTATGCATGTATATTGAACTGATTATATGTGAGATAGCATGTCATGTATTGTATGTAGCATTGCATGGGGTTGGGTTGATTATATTTGGAGGAAGTATACTGAAAGGCTCTTAAGCCTAATATACTGGCAACTTAGCTGTAAATTACTGTTTTGTGCCGCATTTGGTACTACCTGGAGTGTAGGGATGGGTGGGTTGATTTAATCCCCACATGGAGTCTAGGGTTGGATGGAGATGGTGTGTAGAGGCTGGTGGGGTAAGATTTTGCTACTGCCTATTTGATACTGTACTGTGATGGGCTAAGGCCCTACTGCATAATTGATACTGTACTGAGATGGACTAAGGCCCAAACTGTCACTTATACTGAAAAGGGCTTCGGCCCAAGACTGTTTGACTGTGCACTGTGAATTCTGATTGTTTGTTTGTTTCTGCAGGATTACACACTAAGTTTACATAAACTCATTGTTTTTGTAACATCCCGTTTTTAGCTAAATCGGAACAGTGGGTTCGGGACCACAAATTTGACATTGAAATTTTTATTTTATTATTATTTTAATACTTACGGCATGATATTAAAGTTGTGCGAAATTTTTGTAAAGAAATTTTATCATTTGAGTATCTAATTTGATAAAAAGGACTAAAACGCGTAAAGCATAAAAGTAGAGTCCTATTAGTAAAAGGCATTAAATGGCTATGAATTTTTAATGGGGAGGTCCTTAAAGGGTAAATGGATTATTATTAGTGTAAGTGGACTAAAATGACTTGTATAAATAAATTTTAATGTTTTAATGAAAGGTTATAATAGTAATTTCATTATTAAAGTTAATAAATTAATGAAAGTGCATGGCTATCATCTTTTTCCTACCTTTCTTCCACTGAAAATGAAATGAAAAAAACACCATTAAAGAGCTTGAAGGTTCGGCTATGGGGTTTGGAAAGCATGGTATGATTTTTAACTCGGTTTATAATTTTTACGTTTTTGAGATCATTGCTTCGTAATCTAGCTAGCCCGTACCTCCGATTTCGAAATTATTAGAGATTTTGATAGTTTCAATTGTTGAATACATGTGTTAATTGATGTTTGATGATGAAATATGAAAATTTGATGATAGTTTTACATGTTTTGTAAAGTGATTTTGAGCAAAAATGTCAATTTTGGATTAAATTATGAAATGTGGAAATTTAGTGGTTAAAATGTGAAAAAAATTGAAAATATGGGCTGATAGTAATATATGGAAAATTTGGCTAGCTTGGGTTTGTGTTTAATTTCATGAAACTGTGATTTATGTGATAAAGACTAAATTGCAAAAATGTGAAATTATAGGGGCAAAAGTGTAAATGTGTTTTAAGGTAAATTTTGGTTTAAATTGAATAAAGAGATAATTTAATAAGTTGATTTTGATTATATTTAGATTGAGAAAAGTGAAATATGGGTTTAAATCAGAGAAATGATAAAGTATCGGACTAATCGATCCGTTCTATCGTTTTAGCTATCGAGGTAATTTCGTATGTAATACGTATTATTTTAGCAAAGTTTATATTTTATAAAATGAGTTAAATGTGAACATGAAGTACAAATAAGCTCGATGATGATTTAGTGATATGTGGCACTAAGTGTGCAAGACAGAGACAATTTCAATTAAAAGTGATGGCACTAAGTGTGTGATATATTTATAGCTTCAGCTATTTATTTGGCACTAGGTGTGCGACATCTTTGTATAGTTTCAGCTACTCATTTGGCACTAGGTGTGCGATATCTTTATATAGTTTCAGCTATTCATTTGGCACTAAGTGTGTGATATATTTTTAGCTTCGGCTATTTATTTGTCACTAAGTATGCGATATCTTTATATAGCTTCGGCTATTCATTTGGCACTAAGTGTGTGAGTTCATTGAATATTTAAATACTACCGAATGATTTAGCGTACTGATCAAAAAAGGTGAAGTGAAAAATGTGATAGATAAATAGAGAAAGTATAGGTACGTACGAAACCTATGTGGTTGATGATACTTGTGTGTGAGTTTGAAGAAAATGATATGAAAATGAGTAATGGTTCATGAGCAAGAATTGAGTAGTAGGATTTATTGATATTGAGTTGAAATAATGTGTTTCTGATGATGTTTAGATGAGTCAACGGGAAAAGATGATGTTACGAGAATATATATATATATATATATAAATGATGATGTAAATTAGTTCAGGTACTTGTATAGAAATCGACAAGTGATAGATGTGAAATTCATATAATGAGTAAGTGAGAAGTTATGAGATTTCATATGGTTCATTTGGCTATATAAATATGGTAGCTATTGGATTGAATGTAATATATCTCTATTTGGTTATACATATAAAATTTTGGAAGAATTGATGAGTTGTACTAAAATCATATGAGCTATATTACATTGTTCGTAATTGTTTTAAATAGGATTATTTAGTATATGAGTTTATGATTCATACAAACTTACTAAGATTTATAGCTTGCATCGTGTTATTCTTCCTATGTTTATAGTGTTTTGGAGGCTCGCTCTGTAACGCCCCTCACCCGTAACCGTAGCCAGACACGGTACAAGGCATTACCAAACAACACTTGCACGATCATTTGATTTCGACAAATAATTTCAATGAAAAATTTTAAACTTTTTCATTCATATAGTTCACACCCTCATTGTAGGCCTACGAGGCCCAAACGATACATTGAGTATGATCTAGGACTAAACTGGAATTTTTCGAACACTACTAAAATTTTCACTCAAAAGTGTCACACGCCTGTGTAACTCAGAACATGCCCGTGTGGCCAGCACTTGGACTATTTTCCAAGCCCTTTCTGTTGCTCTTAACTCTTTACACTCATATGAATTTCATGGACCCATATTATACCTTTAATTAATCCTAACTTAACCGTCAAACACATGTAGTATACTTATCTACATCAAAACATTTCCACAACACATGCATAAAATAGAATTTGTTTACCTATAACTATCATGGGCCACATTTCTTGGCTATATACAACGTAACAATACAAGCCAATACGTTTGGCCAATACCTACTATCTGTGACTAATACTTTATACATGCCACTCACTTGTAAGCAATAAGAATCTTTATTGAGCCATCTTGACAAAACGATAGTATGATGCCGCCTCCGACGATCTCCAACCCTGAGCCAACCTAACAAAACTAAGAGAAATGGAAGAGAGAGTCTAAGCTTTTAAAGCTCGGTAAGTTGGCATATAATAATAAGCAATTAAATTAACAAAATATTTCCATTTCCCAAAAGGTATTCTTAAGAAATAAAATCATTTAATACATGTTTTCACTTTTTACACATGTTCAGCTTAGGTTGTTTCCTAAGTAACAGCCACTAAATTAATTATATCTTAAACTACAGAACTCAAAATGAAGTTGTGTAAATTTTACCTAAAACTAGACTCATATATCCTCTTGCCATAAAATTTTCAGAATTTTTTGTCGTGCCAATTAGTAAATTTTATTCATTAAATCTTCCCCTATTTTGATACTTGACAATCCTGACCACTCTTCACTAAAATTTCAATTTCTCTTTATACAGAATTTGAAAGATGTTCACATTTGTTTCTACTAAAAAAAAACTCAATAAGGAATCCACCCATATAAATTATGTTCGATAAATATTTTTTTACAATTTTTAATTATTTTCACAAATCAAAATGGGATCACAAAATCAATCTGAACCAGTCTTACAAAAATATAAATATCTCAAAACACAGAATTTCTTTGCTTTCTTTGTTTCTTTTATATGAAATTAGACTAAATAAGCTTTAATTCCACATCTCATTCAACCTCTAATTCAATTTTTATCATTTTTGGTGATTTTTCAAAGTTACCTAACTGCTGCTACCGAAAACTGTTATGTTTCAAGTTTCACTTTTTCATAAATTTCTTTGTATCAATTTTTCATAGTAAGACTTAACTATATCAAACATACCAAAGTTCGATTACTTATCGAGCACATTGCTCACAACACATATATTCATATCCCTATACTTAACACCATATTTTCATATGAATTTACAATTAATAGGTTTTCCCGTTCAACACATCGGAATAGTAACAGATATTCAGTGGCCTGCACATAGTACCACCCTTGTAGCCGAAGTTAATTGGTGCACATAGTATCCTGCACTTTGTACTACACATGTGGCCAAAACCATTTCTTACACATAGTGGCCTGCACTTAGTACCCACAAGTGATCGAAGTTATCGGATGACCAAAACCATTTCTTACACATAGTGGCCTACACTTAGTACCCACATGTGATCGAAGTTATCGGATACGCATAGTAGCCTACACATAGTACTACACATGCGACCCAGTCATTTGGTACACGTAGTAGCCTGCACTTAGTACTACACATGTGACCTAAACCAGCTTGAACATATAGTAGCCTGCACATAGTACTACACATATGCTCTCACAACGGATCATTCATATCTTTTCTATTCCGAATGTTCAACCGGGAAATTCTTCACTTTTCAACATTGTACCAATTCATCCATACTCAATTTCAATTCATAATTTACCTCAAGTGAGCATTCAATATGCAACCACGACTTATATAATAACAAATATTATAACATAAGTAAAAACGATATATTATTTACATACAAACTTACAATTTCACATAGTCACCATAATCATAGAAAGCACTTTTAACCACAACATCTTAATTCATTTCCATGTCATCTATGTCACCTTGTATCATAGGCATTATTAAATCAAATCACTAACATAATAGTATCATAATCATATAATTCAACAAAATCAAATCTAATATTACAATTTAGGCTTCAAACAGACATTATGACATTACTGCATTATTGTTATTATACCAACTTACCTCGAATGCAAAAACAACCAACTTTTTCGACATATCTCATAACCTTGTTCTAAGTCTGAATTTAATGTTTTATTGATCTAACACATCAAATAACACTCATTTAATGACCAAATTATTCAAATTAGTGCAAAAATCACACTTTTAAAATTTTACATTTTGGCTCCGAAAGTTTATCAAAATTATGTTTTTGCCTTTAGGCTCTTAAATAAATTTTTATTCAATTTCTTTACATTTTAGACCTAACCGAACCATTTCATAAATATATCAGCCCAAAATTCTCATTAAAACACACTTATGACCAATTTTATAACTTTTACGATTTAGTCCTTTCGGACGTTTTCGTCGAAAATCACTCGGTAAAAATCGTTTCTCTAACCTTAAACATGCATAACCTACCGTAATTCATCAAAAAGCACAATTATTTAACATGGGTCAATTTTATAATCAAACCCTAGCTCAAAATAATGGTAGAAATAGAGAAATCATGTTACTGGGATTTCAAAAACGTAAAAATCATTAAAAAAAGGGGCTAGAACGGACTTACAATCGAGCTTGGAAGCTTGAAAAACCCTAGCCATGGTTTCTCCATGCTATTTTCAGCCTTGAGGAAGAAGATGAGCAAAAATTGGCTTTTAATTTGATTTTTTAATTCATTTAATCTTTAAATGACCAAAATGCCCCTAACTTAAAAAAATTCCTTTTCACCCATTTCATGTCCATTTTTGTCCAATAAATTAACCAATGGTCTAATTACCATTTAAGGACCTTTAATTTAAAATTTCATAACAATTGGACACCTCTAAAGTGTAGAACTCAACTTTTGCAGTTTTTACAATTTAGTCCTTTTGACTAAATTGAGTGCCCAAACGTAGAAATTTTCATACGAAATTTTTACAAAATAATTTCATAAAAATGTAAACCATAAAAATATAAATAGAACCCATTTCAGTTAAACACCTTTACCTTCCAGAATGCACATTTTACTACTTTTGCAATTTAGTCCAATTTATCAAATTGGACAAACAAACAATAAAATTTTGTAACGAAAATTTCATAAAATATTGCAAACACAAAATAAATTATAAAACTCAATCAAAATAAATATTTTGACCTCGAATTTGTGGTTTCGTAACCACTATTTTGTTTAGGCCCTGTATCAGGCTATTACAATTCTCTCATCCTTTAGAGATTTTCGTCCCCAAAAATCTTATTGATAAAGAGATTCAATATCTTTTCTCAAAATTTCTTAAACATCCACAAGCAATCCTCTTCAAAATAATACTTTTAGAAACACTCTGTCATCAAACTGAAATCCAGTATAACTAAGTGTCAATTCTATATACTTCTATGTCAATCGAAAACTATTTCCAATTTTCACAATTACTTTCACTTTTTATCATAATCACAATTTGACTCAGTCTCGTACATAAAGTTTCCTATAGCTGTTTCCATAATCAATAATATAATCCTCAAATTCTGAAATAATCATAAGGATTTTCATCATCGATCAATCACAATCAAAATAACAACTTTCATTTTCTAAGAATAAGAGAAATTTCGATACGGAACTAAAATTATCTTTGTTTCAATATCACACCTGACTCATCACTGACTATAACAGTCCTGATTGCATTTTGTCATTCAACTTAACTCTAATAACAAAATGACATCTCAACTAAAAAAAATCAAAAATATTGAATTTCATATCTGTATACCCGAACATTTACTTCAACTCACTCTACTTTTTATTTCTTTTTAAATGAATAGATAAAATACTACGGTGAGCTCTAAACAAAAACTCCCTGCATACCCTGTTTCTCAATACACCAATTCTATCTCGGAATAATAGTATTAGTAATCAAATCTAATTTAAAATTCAGAATAAAAAATCAGCTCACTCTGCGTTCATTTAACATAACACTTACCAATCCAATTCTGAGCTTCTCCAAATTATAACAGAAAAGTCAGTTTAATTAGAATCAAAACTCCATCAACAAGGTAAATCATTGAAACCAATACTCACAAGGTAAACAAAAATTTTCATTCAAGCACCTACAATATTTTAACCTTTCCCATAGATTTGTTGGTATTCACACACATTCTTTCAGTTAAGGAAAAACCCAATCGATATGTCTCCATGTCATACTTTCAAGAATATAAATTCTTCCTTTAGACTGTTCGTCTATAAATATATGTATGCACAACATCATTTCTGGACCAGAGGATGCACATAAATACACATAGTTTAATTTATCTTCTAACTGAACAACTCACTCTGATTGAAATTACTGAGTTGATCCTAACTATTTATTAGCATTGCACAATGATCACTTCTTCATATCGTTAGAACAGATCAAACATACAATTTTTCATATTTCTTTCAACATACCAGTCACAAATACTTACTAACTGTATTAACTCAGATGAAAAATAACATCTTATTCGAAGTCACTGATAATAGCCAAGATTACCTGGGGAAAGGAAATCAATATACAATCTAAACTTGAGCTATCATAATCCTCACCTTTTTCAATATTTACCTTAAAGATATGCCATACATGATAAATTAACCCATAAGAATGATAATTGTAACGCCCCAAAAATCTTGAACTTTCTTTTTCGGTTTTGTTGTGGAATGTGTGTGTTTGATATTCTTTTGAGTACGTATTATTAAAGTATAAATAAGTCATTGAGAAAGTTTTGAGTTCAAGTCTAAAAGTGGGAAAAAAATTTAGTTTGTTAAAGGAACCTTGATGGCAAGTAGTTTGGTTTTTAAATAAATAGAGGAGGATTTTGACACAAATAAGCTTGTGTTGGAGTAGCAAAAGGTGCCACATGTGAGACATGGGGTTGGCGTCACAAGCTCCTCCTTGCTCAAAAGGAAGGTTCATTTTTGGTCATTTAAAAGGATAGTAGTGGTGTTGGATGTGGACTTTGAAGGGTGTGTCCATGTGAGAAATTCAAGGAGGGGATTGAGGAGCTATCTTGGAGAAAAGTTAGAAGATTGGGATAGGAGAAGTGTTGGAGTCAAATTGGCAATTAAGGGATAGCAATTTCGGCTATAGAAGTATATTTTCGAATTCTTTAGACACTTTTCGGCATTTTTTCCTTTTAAATTTAGTTTTCCTCTGTGCAGCTAGGTAAACCTTTAATCTCTTTTCTTAAATAGTTTATTTGCTTTTCTTGCAAAAGCCAAGTATTGAATCTGCCCTCTTGGATTTTTAGCCACTTATACAGCTTCATTTTAATAGCATTCAAAAGCCAAAAGCCTCTTTTTATTCCTTTTTGGCGTGTCGACTTCTCCTTCAACTTGGGCCGATTACTTCTTGGTAAGAATCCCACTCTTTCGACCGGTGTGGCTAAGAACCGACCCTTATTTCCTCACTCTCTTAGTCAATTTGTAGGGGATTGAGTCGAATCTTTGCTCTCCAAAACCCTCTGCCGATTTTACCATATGCGTTTTGGGTTTTAGGGGCAAGTAACTCATCTTCATATTTGGACTGGTTGATGGTCAAATGGTTATAGCTATTATAAGGGTGACTCGTGTGGAATACAAGTCACCTACTATTTTGTCTCTAATGGTTGGTTGATGCAGATCTAGGAAATATTAGTGGTTAGTGGTTGAAGAAGGGCTATTAGGACTTGTCATGTAAGGTAAGGTTGATGGTAAGATTTCGGTTTTGGTCAAGATATTTATTAAGCCTTCAATTAATTGATGAGTGATATTGATTGTAGGAGCGTGGCTAAGGAGATCATAGCATGTTTCAATACCAAGTGTGTACATACACTGTACACACATGATAGATTGGTAAATCCCAAAATGCCGAAAAGCTAAAATGTCGAAAAGCCGAAAGTATGGCTACGGCAGACTTGCGAGTGCACGAACACTCGTATGAGGGTAACCGACACGATAGCAGAGACCCAATGAGTGATCTCATAGACTTGGGTCACGTTTTGGCTAACCAGGCCAGAATGGGCCAAATGGGCCAACGGGCTTGTGGGCCCAATCGAGCAAAAATTGACATGTTGATAATAAGTGATGAGTTGATAAAGTTTGTTGAATTGTTTGGAATAGATTTGGGCCTGATGGGCTGTATAATTGTGACTGGGCCTAATGGGCTATATAAATGCGATTGGGCCTGATGGGCTATATGAATGAATGAAAGCATGCAGACATACTAGAGTTTTATAGTGGACTTTTAGGCCTAGTTTCTAATGAATCCTCAAGAGCATAAAACTTAATTAATTTTATCAAGCACGTCTATGGACAAGTTATAAGGTTAGAGTGTGGCAATGGGCATATGCATGTCTAGGATTGGATCTAGGAAAACCTTGGTACTTAAGCGGTCTTAATGACCCACCACCTCTTCTCTTGAATCCTACTTGGTGCATAGTGTCTGTTCACTTTAGCCAACGAGGACTTGTTGACGGGCCAAAGTTCATAATTAATACCCATACATTAGTAAATTACTAAAATATCCCTGTAGGGTAGAATTATTGAAATACCCTTATGTGTTATAAGTATGACTTATGTATACTGTATGCTATATGTTGCCCTTATGTGTTATGATGTTGCATGTGGGTGGGAATTATATTGGAGCAAGTGTTATATGAGGATCGCATAGTCACTTGACGATCATGGGTCCAACGAAGGCTTTCAAGCCCAATAGATGATTAATAGCTTTGCTGCAATGTTAGGTAGTACTACAACCAGCGCTACTTTTGGAGTGTATCGGATAGGTGAGTCGATATAGTTATCCCCATAGGATGTGTTTTGGTTGGACAGAGATGATGTGTATCGGTTGGATGTGTAACGTCTCTAACCTGAATTCGTCACCAGAATAAGGTTACGAGACATTACCAAAATTTTTAAAACAAATTCAGATAATTTATTTTATAAGAAAATTTCACAACTTAATACTTACCACTCTTGCATGAACACAAATATATTTTCATTTGAGCAATTACCCTTTTAATACATCATAAAATAAGCATTTTATCATTTAACCAGTAATTTGGTACTTGTCTAAGCGTCAACAGCAATAATAATAACACTTGTTAACAAACTTGAACATATTTCCCATAAATACAATATTAATAAACTTATTTTATCAACATCTCTCACTTGAGTTTATTGCTCATCACAACTTACGTAATTTCCATATATCACGTATTAGAGATAGTCACATGTTTACATGTCATTACGCATATCATTCTCTTGTTGTTCCTTCATAAACATTAATCATTCAATTCATTATATTAATATTTCATGTACCTTCATTTTCAGGAATTTTGTATAATAGTTCATAATCCTAAATATGCGCAATTATCTAGTAAGTTTTACATACATGTATTTTTCATGTCATCTTTCAATATATCAAAAAATATGATTTCCATGTATTTCAAGTTTAATTTCATAATTAATTATCTCATGCTCAGATTATTCCATGTCGGAACTTTATTCATTAAACCATTCGAAATATCATCGTTATACATGTAATACTTTCAAGGTATATAATTTTATATTCATGGATGCACGAATCCATCAATCAATTCCATGTACAAATATCATCATCATCATAATCACATTCATTTTCACTTAGTCATTTTTAATTCAATTCCCATTGAACACATCAGAATAATAATGGATACATTGGGACATCTCACATAGTGCCACACTTGTAGCCAAAGCTACTTTATTTCACATAGATCACATAGGCTCGTTCTCAAGCTATTCACATTTAGCACAATGCCATGGACTTACTTCACTTAGATGCCATGAACTTATATCACTTGACACAATACCATGGACTTGTTTTAGTTAGGTGCCATGGGTGTATTTCACTTAGATATCCACACAAGTCCCTAATATCCATTTTCTTTTCCTAATGTTCAACCCGGAAATTATCTCACTTTTTGATACTCTATTAATTACATCAAATATTCAGCTTTATTTCATAAGTTATATCAAATTATGAAAATGTAATTAAAAAAGATACACTACTTACATATAAATTTACTTCCCACATCATGAACTCAAATAACATATACAAGACATATTAGTGTATTTCAAGTACGTTTCATAATATTTCATTTCGAACTCAGACTATTTCATATTATAACTTTTCTCATTAATTCATTTGAAATATCAATTCATACAAATAGTATATTCAAGATGTACAAATATATATAATCACAAATAAACTCATTCATCAAACATATTCCATGTTCATATATCATAGTCTCATATTTCCATGTATCATTTACCATCATTTCCATGTATTTCAGACAAATATGTGTAAAAATTTATAAGCATGCAATTCATTAACTCTTCCTGCCAATCACAATCTAAATTGAGAAATCACTTATTGGGTCCAATTTCAACATTCATTAAAATTTAACCATATCAACTCACAAGTTCAATTGTTATATTATAACGATAATCATAATTTCATAGTTATTATTCCAAATAAAACATTATCTCATTTCTAATTCAACATTTATCAATTATAAGCAGGCATGTGATAAATTTATACACAAGTCATTCACATATTTTTCCTGTAACACCCCAAACCTGGCCTGGACGTTATGACCAGATCTGGTGTGTCATATGATCCTACAACTAAGTTTATGACCTTTTTGCTTGTAGTATCTTAAGTGAGATTTTCATTGAAATAGCAAGCTTGTGAAAAGTTAGTTTGTTAATCCTTAAAGTCATCCATATTTTAAAACTTGTTGCGTTTTGAAAACTTTGCTAAGATTTTGAAAACCCGCACAGCCTATAACTAGCAGTTTCGATAAATCACGAAGTAACCTATTAAGGAAAATAAACCTATAAAGAAATTTAAATAGCGGCCTTATTACAATTAAAACCCAAATAGCATAATGAAATACTTAAAATGAAACGAAAACCGAATTTGCAGAGGTTGTGGCCACTCCGAATCTCCCACAGCTCCAAGCCCACTAAGGTTGAGGGTTACCTGCAGAGATGAAATGAAGGAGTGAGTTTGATAACTCAGTGTATAACATAACCTCAACCATAGGCCAAAACAGACCAGCCTCAGAATCAGATTTAATTGGGCCTTGGCCCATTACAGAAATCAGGTTAAGCCCATAGGCCCATAACAGATACAGATCAGATATAATATGCAGACAGAAAAACCCAACCCAAATCCATCCATAACGCCCCCGTACCAGCCTTACACCATGTGGGGAGACTACTCGACCCACCCAACCGCTACACACCACAGAAATTTGTAGCGAGGCTGCCAGATAAAATTTGCAGTGAGGCTACCAGATATTGTGACGAGGTCACCAGATACAGATATTGTGGCGAGGCCACCAGAACAGATATATATATATGTGGCGAGGCCACCAGATTGCAGCGAGGCTGCCAGAACGCTTCCTCCATCATAAAAACCCATACCCCATGCAACAGATATATACATACTAGCATGCAACATATAGCATCTCATGCATCAGATATATTCATATTAAATGGTAACTCATGCAGATACATAAAGTTATACATTTCATACAGAATTGACCTGTGACACCCCTAGACCCATTCCCGTCACAGGAGAGTCCATAGGTATCACCCGACCCAGATTTTTTTTTTAAAACTTATGTGACCTATAACATACTATCAAGCGGACTCTCAATTAAAGGTGCCGAAAGTTATTGTTATACACAATCAAACCATTTGCACTTTCATAAACCCAGACATCAGGATAATGATACACTTCGGATCCAACTAGCAATTTATAAACATCATTCATGACTTAACATCATAGGAGTAAAAGCAAAATATATAAAGGAGCCATTTTCGCATGGCCAAACTTAATTACATCATCAAAAGATACTCAACAAGTATCATTGTGCCAAGTCTATACATGCCATTCAAAAGTTTAATTATAATACCAAAAGATGCGATGATAGTGTGGATGACTTTAAACGCAGAAATTCCTGAGACCGTAGCCCTACCGAAATCTATAAAACAGACAAACCAAAGTAGCAATGTAAGCATTCACATGCTTAGTAAGATTTAAGAATATAATGTCTCTAAAATTAAACAATCATTCATTTAAGCTAAAAGAAGATGCTTTAAAAGACCAACATCTATATGCCAAAATGGGTTAACATCAAACATACATAACTTATCTATTTACTCAAAGTTGAAGTTCATATCGTAAGCACATATTATCATCCTTCCCTGGGCCGAAACATACACCTTTGTTCCTGGCTAAGAGGTAAATGCACATGCACTCTTTTAGTATATGAATTCATCCCAACATTTAGTACACTCAAATTCCATGGTTCGATTTAGTACAATCCCATTAAAAGTCGAAGTTCACACTTCCTATACCTGTCATTCATATATATATACATATTCATTTTGCGAACATTGTTTAGAACATCTCAACTCAATTTTCGTGGCAAAATTCTAATTGATTTCCATGCATAACGAGTGTGAATACATACCTGAATTATTTAAGGAAGTAATATCCTTTGTTAGCGATAATTTCAACAAAGCTCACATTTTCGGCATTATTGCCTTTGGGTCTAAACCGAATGTACTATAGTTTTAAGGCTCTTCGGGCTTAACCCGGGTGTAACTCTGGCATATCTGCCCTTCGGGATTTAACTCGGATGTAACTCTGGCATAACTGCCCTTCGGGATTTAACCAGGGTGTAACTCCAGCTCATGGGCTCTTCGGGACTCAGCCCGGATATTTCTATGGCACAAAGGCCCTTCGGAACATGGTCCGGATGTATCTTTGGCACTAAGGCCCTTCGGGACCTATCCCAGATATTTCGCTGAAATTTTATATAACGGATCTATCAAACATACTTTCACATATTTGTTTTACTTAACATTCAATTGCCTATCACCTCTATTAATTCGTAGCACTACATGTTCACTAATGTTTTGCTTGGGCGTGCCTAAAAGGTTCCCATATCTAGTCGATACACATAAAGCTTTATTTCATAGATACAATCGGCTCTATTGCCATATTCCTCCCGAAATTTTCATTAATCAATACCAATATAAGTATGCTAGACATATTCATCATGTTTAATCGGATAATAGGCTAATTTCGTTACTTAAATCTTACCTCATGCCTCTCTGAGTATGTATCGGTCGATTATTCTGCAACCTTAGCCTTTCCCTTGTCCGATGCTGTCCCCTTAAGCTCTTGAGCTAAATTAAACAATTTAATTCATATTAAACCTTAATTATCCAACTCATTTGATCAATTCTCTTTCACTTAACACGAAAGCACATATTTAACATTTTCTCCACACATTCGGCCCGATTCGTATACCCTATTAGTCACAATTAAACATCCTTAGCCTACATATACCTGAACTTCAAACATTCCACAAATAAACATTTTTAACAACATATTATACCCTATTGCCGATTGCTATCATGATTCAAATCAAAATATCTCACTTTTCTAAATACCAAAGGTGACTAATGACTTTAATTCCTTTGTGTGTTTAAACATTCACAACACCATTTTTAACACATATATATCTTATAGCCGAATGTTTCAAACTTATTTAGATTATTTCTCGATCTATCACAATCAAGCATAGGGCTTAGTCTTGCTTCATAAGTACATTCAATCATTCAATTAGGACAACCAAGTCAAAGTTCAAGGTTCTACAAATTTCATATCAAGTGTCCCTATTTAACCACATATACACACATAATGCACATTAACATTTTTGCCTTAACCAAAACTCGATTTAATTTGCACTATGATTTTAACCAAATATTCGAACCAATTTCAAATGTTCAACTAGATATAATCGGATGTCTTACTAACTTATTAAGTTGCAAAAATTAACAATTTACTAATTCATTTCACTCACCAATTCCCTTGAATCAAATTCCATGAAAATTTAATAAGTATCATATCAAATTTCCCAAAACATTTCTCAATTCAAAAATCGGCCATTTGTGAGTAAAATTACTCACAATTTAGTTATTTCTAAACTAATATAAAATTCGCATGGAAACACCCATAATTTAGTTCAAGTACCAACTAAGCTCCATAATTTATTAATACATGGAAATCATCTATATTAAGATCTAAATGACCGAATACTCAAGGAATTATTTAGCTCAATATTCAACTTCTAACCGAACTCAAATTGACCGAAACCCCCTATACTAAACAACATCTCCTTATGCACAACTCACCGATTTAGGCTTCAATGATATTCATTACAACTCAAAACATGAAAACAATCTACATTTCCAAAATTCATTCACAAGGCCGCAAGCATAAACCATCATAAACCTCAAAATTTCATATGGGTGGTGGTAAAGGACACAAAAATAACTCTAATATCATAAATTCTTACTCAAAACAACATTAATACATACCTTTAAAATCAAAGGGGGGTGCCAAAAGCTTTAGGGATATCTTTCCCTTTCTTTCACCTAGTTTCGGCTAGAAGAAGAAAGATGAACAAGATTTCTTTTCCCAATTTTTTTTTTTTCATTACTTAATTAATTTTTATTATTCAAAATACATACACATAAAATAAAATTTAACCAAAGAAATTTGTGTTTAGTGCACAGCATCATATCATGGCCTGCCACTCACCTTAAAAAGGTGAATTTAACATGCAAATCCATGTTTTTGCTATTATTAAGAATTTACTCTTCTTCAATTTAGCCACTCATAAATAAATTATTTCCACCTAGGTCCTTTTTTAATTTAATACACATGCAATTTGACAAAAATCATGGCACACAATTGCATACATGTAGTGTTCACCTATTTTGGACTTGAAATATTAAACATCAAAATTTCCTTGACTCGGTTTAGTGGTCCCGAAACCACTTCCCGACTAGGGTCGATATAGGGCTGTCACATTACCCTGGGGGTATAATAGTCTTTTTACACCTAGGGGTATTTTGGTAATTTTCCATATTCAGGGGTATTTTAGTCCTTTATCATATTTTCAGAGATTTTATGCAAGTTCAATAACTTATCAGTCCATAAATAACCACGGAAGTCCATTTAAGCCAAATTTCCAGTTTTACCCTTTTTAGCTTAAAACCCCTAATGGGCCTTACTAAGTCCAATATCGTCTCAAGCCCGTTAAATCCAATTTTAGGTTTAGTTTACCAACTTAACCATGTCGCCAGAAAGCCTTTAACAGTCATTTTACCGATTTGGGCTCGAAAGCCCATTAGGCCCACCTTGACCCATCGGAGCCCAACTTACCAAAACGTTCAGAATCGCACCTTCTGCAATTCCTTCACCACCGAATTCATGGTTAACCCCAACAGAGTGAAAGATTACTCTTAAGTATTACACGAGTGCTTTTTCGGTCACTTTCCACCAGTTGTCGGTCACTTTATGGCCATTTCGGCTTTTACCACTTTAGTCTAAAAGTTAGGGTTAGTTACACACCTGTTAGCTATCGAAACCGTTGAAGAACCCACGTGCGTAAAGCCTACAATTTATCACTAAGGTGTTAGTCTAAGAATCGGCCATACATAAGGCCTTCACCCACAAATCATAATCGGCCAACACGGCATCAATCATTAAATTTTACCCTTCTTTGCCGAACTATGGACTAGGTATTTGTGCCTTGTTGAACCAACCTTCAAGTCCTTGCGAAGTGCCCCTTTTGTCTACGCTAACACAATAACGTCAAAGCAAGAGACCACAACTGCCTTAGTCCCACGATAACCACCCTCATAAGGGTTTCAACTTAAACTTTAATTAGAGACTTAATCGAAAACTAGATTGAGTACTTACCAGAGTGCTAATCGGTTCAAAGAGAGTTCTAGATAGAAGTATAATCTCGCTCCAAAATACTCCTTCCACAGCCCCTAAGCAAGATAGGTTTGGTCTAAAGATTTGGCCTTAAACGCCACAAAATATGAAGGTTTCGGGTTAATAGGGACAACTGAGATTCGGCCACAACAAGTATCTAATCGATTGGTTTCTAAAGAGAAGAAGGGAGGAGATACAAGCAAGGTGGGTTCAGTTACGGAAGGTATCAACAGAAGAAGAAGGAGAAGAAGAAGCAGAAGAAAGGTATGAGGCTAGCGAAAACTGACAAAGTGCAAAAAGGGGTTCCGGTCAATAAAAGAATCGACAATGGGGTTGCTAGCTTTTGTGACTTCCGAAATAAAAGCAAGATGAGAAACAGAGAGGTATGACTAATAGGAGAGGGAAATGGAAGAGAATGGAAGAAAAGAACCAAAGAATTGCGATTGAATAGGGAAGGAGGTGAGGAATCAGTTTTACAGAAGAAATACGGCACAAAGTTGGAATAAGGTTCGGCTACTAGGTGTGATAGGAGGAACAAAGTGGCTAAAAAGATACCTAATAGACTATGAAAATTCGACGAAAGAATGGGAGTTTACTCTCTTAGGGAAATCGGCAAAAGACACCTAAAGAGAACCTTTTGAAAAATCGGCATACGAAGCCCCTAATTGCCGAAATCACAAGCACCAAGCCCCCTAGCCGAATGGCACTTGCAGAGTCCCTAAACCAGCCACCTCTTTCGAAATTCAAAAACTCCTTGATTTGCTCCTTGATTAACTCCTATGACCAATTCAAATTCCTCCCAAACAGAGTTTAACTTTGCTTCGAATTCTTACCTGCTCAAGCACAAAAATTAAAACGCCACCTTGCAAACTCTGGAGCTTGAACCTTGGACCTCCAAGCTCACTTAGGCGCCACTTTTATAGCTCCTAAGTGGCGTCATGCTGCCACTCCACCACTAGCCAGTTTATGTCTCATTCCATACACAATTATTTATAACACCTACTACCAAGAGACCCCTATCTCCTAAGTCAAAAATACAAAATTGTGCCGAGCTTCTAACCAACACCTGGGCCTTCCATAGGCCCATTAACACACTCCAAACATGCATTACACACCCACATACTAGAATTTAAACATTTTATCAGATGGAGAAAAATCTAAGAGAAACCCGAAAATTAGGGCGTTACAACTCTACCCTCCTTAAAGAAATTTCGTCCTCGAAATTTACCTGATCCAAACAAATGAGGATATTGCTGACGCATTGCCTCCTCTGGTTCCCAAGTAGCTTCCTCTCTGCCATGATTACGCCAAAGTATCTTTACTAAGGGAACTGATTTTCTTCTTAGAACCTTTACGTCTCGATCTAGAATCTGCACAGGCTCTTCCTCGAAAGTCAAATCAGGCTGTACTTCCACTTCTGCAACTGGTAGGATATGAGTAGGGTCAGAATGATATCGTCTTAGCATGGATACGTGAAACACATCATGGAATCTATTTAACTCTGGAGGTAATTCCAACTGATACGCTACCGGACCCACTCGCTTAAGAACCCGATAAGGCCCAATGAACCGCGGACTCAGCTTGCCCTTCTTACCAAATCTCAATATCTTCTTCCAAGGCGAAACCTTCAGAAAGACCATGTCACCCACTGAGTACTCAATCTCCTTACACTTCAAATCTGCGTAAGACTTCTGTAGATCATATGCCTCTTTTAACCGATCCCTAATCACCTTGACCTTCTCCTCAGTCTCTGCTACCAATTCAGGTCCAAGAACTTGCCGCTCACCCAATTCGGTCCAACAACTAGGGGAACGACACTTACGCCCATACAACGCCTCATAAGGTGCCATACGGATACTAGCCTGATAACTGTTATTATACACAAACTCTGCCAACGGTAAGTAATCCTCCCAACTGCCTCGAAAGTCGATAACACATCCCCTCAACATATCTTCCAGAATCTGAATAACCCTTTCTGACTGACCATCAGTCTGAGGATGGAAAGCCGTGCTAAAATTCAGTCGCGTTCCCAATGCCTCACGCAACTTTTGCCAGAACCGAGATGTGAATCTAGGATCTCGATCAGAGATAATAGACACTGGCACCCCATGCAGTCGCACAATCTCTGCTACATACAATTTGGCTAACTTCTGAAGCGAATAATCAGTACGTACAGGGATGAAATGAGCAGATTTAGTCAACCTATCCACGATCACCCAAATCGAGTCTTTCTTTGACGGCGTTAAGGGCAACCCACTTACAAAATCCATGGTCACCCTCTCCCACTTCCAAAGTGGTACCTTCACCGGTTGCAGAAGTCCAGAAGGTAACTGATGTTCAGCTTTCACTTGCTGACAAGTCAGACATTTCCCCACAAATTTTGTTACCTCTCACTTCAGTCCAGGCCATCAATACAACTCCTTTAAGTCATGATACATCTTATTACCTCCAGGATGCATAGCACATAGTCCTTTATGAGCTTCATTCAAAATTGCTTGCCTCAACTTGGAATCCTTAGGAATACAGATTCTACCATGGAAACATAGAACTCCCTCACTGTTAAGTCCAAACTCAGAAGTACTCCCATCTTTAACCTGCTGAAATCGAGAAACCAGAGACTCATCCTTCGACTGCTTTTCCTTAATCTCATCCACCCAGGTCGGTCTTACTTGCAGTTCTGCTAACAGACTACCGTCATCATACAGACTCAAACGTGTAAACATCGCTCTCAGATCAGATACAGTTCTACGACTTAGGGTATCAGCCACCACATTAGCTTTGCCTAGATGATACTCAATCACACAATCATAATCCTTAAGCAACTCAATCCATCTCCGTTGCCTAAGATTCAGCTCCTTCTGAGTCAACAAGTACTTAAGACTCTTGTGATCTGTGTATATGATACACCTTTCCCCATACAGATGATGCCTCCAAATCTTGAGTGCAAAGATTACTGCTGCCAACTCCAGATCATGAGTAGGATAGTTCACTTCATGAGGTTTAAGCTGTCGCGATGTATAAGTAACCACTTTACCCTCTTGCATCAACACACAGCCCAACCCAACATGTGATGCGTCACTGTACACGGTAAAATCTTTTCCAGACTCTGGTTGAATCAGTACAGGCACCTCGGTCAGAACCTTCTTTAGTTTCTCAAAAGCTTCTTGCTGCTGCTCGGTCCAAATAAATGGTACCCCTTTCCTTATGAGCTTTGTCAACGGCGCTGCCATCACAGAAAATCCTTCCACAAACCTTCTATAGTACCCAGCTAAACCCAGAAAACTTCAAATTTCTGCCACCGACCTCGGTGGTTTCCATTCCAGAATTGCTTCAATCTTTCGAGAGTCCACCTTTATACCCTTAGCAGAAACAACATGCCCCAAGAAAGTTACTTCTCTCAACGAAAACTCACACTTACTAAATTTCGCATAAAGCTCCTTTTCCCTTAACACTTGCAGCACAATACGGAGAAGCTCATCATGTTTCTCCTCAGATTCAGAATAAACCAAAATATCGTCGATAAAGACGACCACGAATCGATCCAAGTATGGCTGGAACACTCGATTCATCAGATCCATAAATGCTGCAGGTGCATTGGTCAGCCCAAATGGCATAACCAAGAATTCATAGTGACCATACCGAGTTCTAAATGCTGTCTTGTGAATATCCACCTCTTTCACCCTTAACTGATGGTACCCAGACCGAAGGTCAATCTTGGAGAATACTGAAGCTCCTCTAAGCTGATCGAACAGATCATCGATTCTTGGCAACGGGTACTTATTCTTAATCGTCAGTTTGTTCAGCTACCGATAATCGATGCACATCCGCATTGATCCATCTTTCTTCTTTACAAACAGCACTGGTGCTCCCCACGAAGATACACTTGGCCTAATAAAGCCTCTATCCAATAGTTCTTGAATCTGTGCTTTCAACTCCACCAACTCCTTTGGTGCCATCCTATAAGGTGCAATGGACACCGGTGCCGTACCAGGCAACAAATCGATCCCAAACTCAACCTCTCGATTCGGAGGCAACCCTGGAAGCTCTTCTGGAAAAACATCTTGAAAATCCTTAACGGTTCTAACTTTGTCCACAATTAGTTCCTCAGTTTCTGCTTGACTTATGAATGCCAAATAAGCCTCGCATCCTTTTTGAATCCACTTCTCGGCTCTTAATGCTGACACCACATTGGACAGATAATCTCTACGTTCACCTATCACCATAATTTCCTCGTCCTCTGTGGTCTTTAATCTCATTCACTTTGCAGCACAATCTAGAGTAGCCCTATGCTTAACAAGCCAATCCATTCCCAATATAAGATCAAATTCTCCAAAAGGTAGCTCCATCAAGTCTCCAGAAAAGATTTTTCCTCGAGTCTCTATAGGCACGTCTCTATACAGTTTGTCTACCCTAACTGAGTGACCCAAGGGACTTAGTACAGATACCCCACTCACAGTCTCCTCAGAACGCACACCCAGCGACCTAGATATAGCACATGCAACATAAGAATGGGTAGATCCAACATTTATCAACGCAGTGTATGGCATACTAGAAATCAAAAACGTACCGGTTATAACGTCAGGAGCATCACCCTCCTCTCGACGACGAGCTGTATACACCAACGCTGGCTGACGAGCCTCAGCAAAACCAACACCCCTGCCAGGTGCTCCTCGTCCTCGACCATTACCATTTCCACCTCTACCTTGTCCATGCCCTCTCGGAGCTGGTGGTCCACCCCTCACTGGTTGAGCAACCCTCTGATCCCTAACTTGATCCTGATCTGGTTCCTGAGGACAATCCTTAATCCTATGCTCCATCGACCCACATCGAAAACAGGCTCCAGAACGTTTCCGACACTCGCCCATATGTATCATACCATAATTCCTGCAACCTAGCGGTCTAACTGCGTTCATGGATACAACTCGCACTGGCTCTGCCACTCTTGCTCTCTTAGTATTCCTATTAGCCCCACCTGATGGTCCAGAATCCCTCCGGAAGTGGTTCCTATCCTTTTCGCGATTCTGCCTCTCGGTACGCTTTACTTCCTCAGCTATCTTAGCTTTCTCAACCAACGCAGTGAAGTTACGCTCCCTCTGCGGAGCAATCAGCACCCTCAGCTCATCTCTCAAACCATCTTCAAAGCGTACGCTACGCTCATATTCAGTAGCAACTAGCCCAGAAGCATACCGGCTCAGCCTCAGAAACTCAGCCTCGTACTCAGATACTGTCCTACCTCCCTAAACCAAATTCAAGAATTCCTTCCGGCGGGCGTCCACGTAGCTAGCTCCAACGTATTTACCTTTAAAGGCTGTCTTAAACAGCTCCCATGATACCTCACCAGCTGAAGTTCCATCTCTTACCGTGAGCCACCACTGATAAGCTTCATCCCTCAGCAATGATACAGCTCCCTTCAGCTTCTGCTCCACAGAGTAGTCCAGATCATCCATGATTCGCTCTGTGGCCTCCAACCAATACTCGGCCACATTTGGGGCTACACCAGACACACCCCTAAAGAATTCTACTCCATTAGCTCGGAGTCGCTCAGAAATAGATCCCCGAAATCCATTACCAGTACTTGCCCCAACAACCCTTTCCAAAACTCGAAGCATTGCTTGTGATAGGGCGTCGTCCCCAACACCTCGATCATGAGACTCCACCTCTGTTGCCGGTGGTACCGGTACATCAGTTGCTGGCGCATGACCCGAAGATGAAGATTCAGCTCGTGCACTACCTCGGCCACGTCCACGGCCCCTACCACGAGCTGCTCGCGTACTCATTTCGTATTTTCTGTTTTAGAATTTTATGAGTCAGATTAATATTCCAGTGTTTATTACAGATGTCTTATGAATAAGTAGAATTTCAAAGTTTATCTTCTTTCACAGTAGCCTAGCTACAGTCTCAATCCACCTATCAGAGTCTCTATAGTTTCAGTAATACCCTAACTAAAATATCATAATAGAATCTTAGTCAGGCATATAATCAGAATTGCAGAATTAATCAGAAAAGTTCAGAAAACTTACAGGCTTGGGCCGGAGATTCGGTGTGCCACTCTTTAGAAAGATTACATAGGAAAACTTAATTTATTCTTTGAAAATAAATCATTTAGGTACGAAAGAAGTTCATCAAAACTAGTTCCAAGTACTTTTTGAAAACGATGTTAAAAACATGATCTTTCGAAAATATTTATTTTGATTGTTTGAAAACTTCCATTTTAGACCCGATCCACAGCAGAGTTGTTGTAACTTGGCTCTGATAGCACTAAATGTAACACCTCAAACCCGGCTTGGACGTTATGACTAGAGCTAGTGTGTCACATGATCCTACAACTAAGTTTATGACCTTTTTGCTGCTAGTATCTTAAGTGAGATTTTCATCGAAATAGCAAGCTTGTGAAAAGTTAGTTTGTTAATCCTTAAAGTCATCCATATTTTAAAACTTGTTGCGTTTTAAAAACTTTGCTAAGATTTTGAAAACCCGTACAGCCTATAACTAGCAGTTTCGATAAATCACGAAGTAACCTATTAAGGAAAATAAACTAATAAAGAAATTTAAATAGCGGCCTTATTACAATTAAAACCCAAATAGCATAATGAAATACTTAAAATGAAACAAAAACTGAATTTGCAGAGGTTGTGGCCACTCCGAATCTCCCACAGCTCCAAGCCCACTAAGGTTGAGGGTTACCTGCAGAGATGAAATGAAGGAGTGAGTTTGATAACTCAGTGTATAACATAACCTCAACCATAGGCCAAAACAGACCAGCCTCAGAATCAGATTTAATTGGGCCTTGGCCCATTACAGAAATCAGGTTAAGCCCATAGGCCCATAACAGATATAGATCAGATATAATATACAGACAGAAAAACCCAACCCTGATCCATCCATAACGCCCTCATACCAGCCTTACACCATGTGGGGAGACTACTCGACCCACCCAACCGCTACACACCACAAAAATTTACAGCGAGGCTGCCAGATAAAATTTGCAGTGAGGCTGCCAGATATTGTGACGAGGTCACCAGATACAGATATTGTGGGGAGGCCACCAGAACAGATATATATATATGTGGCGAGGCCACCAGATTGCAGCGAGGCTGCCAGAACGCTTCCTCCATCATAAAAACCCATACCCTATGCAACAGATATATACAGACTAGCATGCAACATATAGCATCTCATGCATCAGATATATTCATATTAAATGGTAACTCATGCAGATACATAAAATTATACATTTCATACAGAATTGACCCTAGGGGTATAATAGTCTTTTTACACCTAGGGGTATTTTGGTAATTTTCCACATTCAGGGGTATTTTAGTCCTTTATCATATTTTCAGAGATTTTATGCAAGTTCAATAAATTATCAGTCCATAAATAACCACGGAAGTCCATTTAAGCCAAATTTCCAGTTTTACCCTTTTTAGCTTAAAACCCCTAATGGGCCTTACTAAGTCCAATATCGTCTCAAGCCCGTTAAATCCAATTTTAGGTTTAGTTTACCAACTTAACCATGTCACCAGAAAGCCTTTAACAGTCATTTTATCGATTTTGGCTCGGAAGCCCATTGGGCCCACCTTGACCCATCAGAGCCCAACTTACCAAAATGTTCAGAATTGCACCTTCTACAATTCCTTCACCACCGAATTCATGGTTAACCCCAACAGAGTGAACGATTACTCTTAAGTATTACACGAGTGCATTTTCGGTCACTTTCCACCAGTTGTCGGTCACTTTATGGCCATTTCAGCTTTTACCACTTTAGTCTAAAAGTTGGGGTTAGTTACACATCTGTTAGCTATCGAAACCGTTGAAGAACCCACGTGTGTAAAGCCTACAATTTATCACTAAGGTGTTAATCTAATAATCGGCCATACATAAGGCTTTTACCCACAAATCATAATCGGCCAACACGGCATCAATCATTAAATCTTACCCTTCTTTTTCGAACTATGGACTAGGTATTTGTGCCTTGTTGAACCAACTTTCAAGTCCTTGCGAAGTGCCCCTTTTGTCTACGCTAACACAATAACATCAAAGCAAGAGACCATAACTGCCTTAGTCCCACGATAACCACCCTCATAAGGGTTTCAACTTAAACTTTAATTAGAGACTTAATCGAAAACTAGATTGAGTACTTACCAGAGTGCTAATCGGTTCAAAGAGAGTTCTAGATAGAAGTATAATCTCGCTCCAAAATACTCCTTCCATAGCCCCTAAGCAAGATAGGTTTGGTCTAAAGATTCGGCCTTGAACGCCACAAAATATGAAGGTTTCGGCTTAATAGGGACAACTAAGATTCGGCCACAACAAGTATCTAATTGATTGGTTTCTGAAGAGAAGAAGGTAGGAGATACAAGCAAGGTAGGTTCGGTTACAGAATGTATCAATAGAAGAAGAAGGAGAAGAAGAAGCAGAAGAAAGGTATGAGGCTAGCGAAAACTGACAAAGTGCAAAAAGGGGTTCCGGTCAATAAAAGAATCGGCAATGGGGTTGCTAGCTTTTGTGACTTCCGAAATAAAAGCAAGATGAGAAACAGAGAGGTATGACTAATAGGAGAGGGAAATGGAAGAGAATGGAAGAAAAGAACCAAAGAATTGCGATTGAATAGGGAAGGAGGTGAGCAATCGGTTTTACAGAAGAAATACGGCACAAGGTTGGAATAAGGTTTGGCTACTAGGTGTGATAAGAGGAACAAAGTGGCTAAAAAGATACCTAATAGACTATGAAAATTCGACGAAAGAATGGGAGTTTATTCTCTTAGGGAAATTGGCAAAAGACACCTAATTTGAAAAATCGGTATACTAAGCCCCTAATTGCCGAAATCACAAGCACCAAGGCCTCTAGCCGAATGGCACTTGCAGAGTCCCTAAACCGGCCACCTCTTTCGAAATTCAAAAAACTCCTTGATTTGCTTCTTGATTAACTCCTATGACCAATTCAAATTCCTCCCAAACAGAGTTTAACTTTGCTTCGAATTCTTACCTGCTCAAGCACAAAAATTAAAACGCCACCTTGCAAACTCTGGAGCTTGAACCTTGGACCTCCAAGCTCACTTAGGCGCCACTTTTATAGCTCCTAAGTGGCGTCATGCTGCCACTCCACCACTAGCCAGTTTATGTCTCATTCCATACACAATTATTTATAACACCTACTACCAAGAGACCCCTATCTCCTAAGTCAAAAATACAAAATTTTGTCGAGCTTCTAACCAACACCTGGGCCTTCCATAGGCCCATTAACACACTCCAAACATGCATTACACACCCACATAATAGAATTTAAACATTTTATCAGATGGAGAAAAATCTAAGAGAAACCCAAAAATTAGGGCGTTACATTTCCTTCTCCTCCACTCCATCCACATCTTAGTATAAATAACACACTTGTAAGTAACATTATCTTTAATTTCCACTATTTACTTATGTGCATATTCAAGCTGTCCATCCATGTCATAATCACTAAATTATTTTTATCTTGAGCTACAGAACTCCAAATTAAGATCCGTTAATTTTCCTCGAAACTAGACTCATACATCTTCTTACCATAAAATTTTCAAAATTTTTGGTTTGGCCAATTAGTACAGTTTATTCATTAAAGTCTCCCTTGTTTCGCTATTAGACAGTTCTGACCACTCTTTGCTAAAATTTAATTATCTCCTTATACAGAATTCAAATGATGTTCTCATTTATTTCTTATACTAATAGACTCATTAAGGAATCTAACCATATAAATTATATCCCAAAATTATTTTGTACAATTTTTAATGATTTTTCCAAGTTAAAACAGAGGATCTCGAAATCATTCTGAACCAGTCTTACAAAAATATAAGTGTCTCAGAATACATAATTCCTTTCCTTACTCTATATCTTTTATATGAAAACAGATTCAATAATCTTTAATTATATCTCTCATTCAACTTCTAATTCAATTTCTAAAATTTTTGGTGATTTTTCAAAGTTAAGCTACTGCTGCTTATCTAAAACTGCTTTTGCAAGATATTAATTACTAAGTTTATAACACCCTTATTTCCTTTCTCTACACCATTTCCCATCACTTTCTTTTATTTTCTCTTCACTAACATATCAAAAACATAGAGCTATGTATAAGAAAACTCTGCATTAACATCATTTTCATACTTTTTCAATAATATCAAACTTAAAAATATATTGAAATCTTGATGTACTTACCTTATCCCACTGATTTCAATCTTTAACTTGATTCTCTCTCTCCTCCAACTTCTATTTCTTGAATCCAACTTGATATTCTAACACCCCATAGTCTCCTTAGCATTTTCTCTCTTTGGTAGTTATGGAAATTCTTTTGATTTCTAGGTGAAAATGGTGAATTTTTTATGGAAGGACCAAATTGTAAAGAAAGTAAAACTTTCTTCTCCCCTTTTCTCTTCTAACGTGAATGCATGAAAAATATGGGTGGTGTGTTGTGTTTTTTTTTCTTTCCATACGCATATATATATATACACTAAATAAAATATTAAAATAATAAAATATCTTATTAAAATATTAAATAAATAATAATTATCTAATTAAATAATTATAAAATATCACCAACATCATCATTACTTTCTAGATTTCCCTCTCTTCCAATTGACCATTTTGCCCTTTGTGATCTTTTAAAATTCCATTCTTGAGTCATCACTTAATTTGGTAAAATTGTAATTTAGTCCCTCATAATTCTTCACATATTCAAATTTGGTCCTAATTCATCAGTTTTCCTTAGTTTCTAGATCATTCCACCCTTAAAATATTTACACTATTAATCCTTTAAATCTTTCATATTTACACTTTAACCCTTCAAATTTTGAGTATTTACTCCTAGGTAACAAAACTTTCTCACTTTTGCAATTTAGTCCTTTTTATTTAATTAACCACCCAAATGTCAAAATTTTCTAACGAAATTTTAATACTACATTATTGACACTCCGTAAATATTCATAAAATATTTATGGCTTAGTTTATAACACCGAGATTTCAATACTTCTTTTTCTCAATTTCTTGACCAAATAAATCTTTATAAAACACAATTTACTATTTCAAAAATCTTTTAAAAACTACATTTGGCTCATAAATGTTAAATAATATAATCTATGGGTTAATTTGTTGGATTCAGTGGTCTCAAACCACTATTTTCGACATCACTGAAATTTGGGCTATTACAGGATGGGTTGGGCATTGAATCATTACATTATTGCATACATGATTACTCTAGATTTTGTGCTATTATTCTATTGGGCTCAGGCCCAAGATGACTTGAGTTGCATGATATATATATTGTTGCTGAGGGTTGTACACACTGAGTTTTGAAACTCACTCCCTCTTTTATTTTTCTCAGATGAACCTCGGTAGGTGGTTCGACGGATGGAGGGACTCAGAGGTGGCCAACTAGCAAGACAATTTAGACATATTTTTCTTATGAATTTCTGGTATTTTAATTATTTCAGTCCGGATTGTAATAAGGCCTTTTCTCTTGTTATTATTATTCATTGTGATGCTTTAAGACTGGAACATGGATTTATTCGTTTTAAACACATTTTAAGTTTTTTTTTTTTTTCTAAAACCACTTGTTTGACTTTGGAATATACCTTGTTATAAAAGAAAATACAAACTGGGTTTTACTTGAAATTTCTTAGAAGGGTTTTCAATGAAAACAAGGTTTTCGATAAAACACTTCAATGTGACACGCTGGATTCGACCAAACTTCCGGGCCGAGTTGGGGTGTTACAATAAGAAAACTGAGATAAGGAAATTCAAGATACAAAACCATACAGTATATTCAGAAACACCACTCGTACAAAATAATAAAGAATCTAACAATTCTTCAGAAAAACCAGAAGAAAATACGCACTGTTCATTCATTCTATAGTCAATTGTAACAGAGATAATACATTTTCCATGTAGATGTAAACAGGACAACAGCCAGAAGAAACAGAAGAGTAATTTCATATGAATTCACTGTCAGCTTCTTATCTCTGACATAACAGAATAGAATACCAATGGAAAATAAAAGAACAATGATCATAAATCAATCAAATCAACAATACTTTCATTAGAAAACAAACAACCACATTTACTTTTGATAATGTCTAGATACATAAAATGCCCCGAAAAATTTTCATAGATTACTCAAATGTAACTGTCATGTTTAAACATCTTTCTGTTATAACTGTATCATCAATATAGCTATCAATTATCAATATCGAAGTTTAAAATTTTTGAAATTGTAACCATCACACTAATTGAAACCATAGTACCATAATAAGATCAGCGTCTCAACCTTATAAATAAAATAATACTTCAATATAAATAATTCTTCCCAAACAGAAAAGAAAAGGCTGAAAATAGTCCCAATAACAACCAGTCTAATAACATGATATCCACCATCTGTGATTCATATTACTAAACTCCCATATTTGAATCAGGAGTTATAACAGTAAATATAATGGTTTCCGGCTAATAAATATCTTTCTCGAATATATATTATATTATATTGTATTTATAATTCAGAGCTTCAACCAATAGAAGTAGAAAACCACATCATATGAATATTTTTAATAAATATTCTCTCAAGCATAATTCCATTATCACTAATATCACAATATTTCGTTCATCAATAGAAATCAATTTCAGAAAAGTTCTCAGTATATACCATCTTTAGACATCATGCCTGAATCTGAGTCGATTTAACCGAAATTAACTATTTCCCTAATCGTGGCATTGCACATTCCAAATAATCTTTAGAATAATTCTGATCTTTCTCTCATAACCGTCTTTACACGTTAAGTTATTTTCCGTTTCTAATTACATCATTGATTATTCCGCCATTAAACTTTTTGATTTCACGCTTAAGAACTTAATCATCATAATTTCCATGAATTTTCGTGACAAACACCTCATCGGTAAGGGGGTGAGGTTGTACGGCCTCTGACTCGATTCTCACATATATACTCATATAACTTAGTGTTCATTAGCATCATATACAATCGCAAATCTTACTATTCACTTAAGACAACTTAACATTCATATCTGTGGTACACGAAATTTCTAATTACGTCATTCAAACAAGTGCACTTATTCATACATTGTATGCATTCCATATGCCCTTACTTATCACATTTACTAAATTATCTTAGTCAAGCATGCAACATCATATGAAGGCCAAACAAATATGTACGAGCATATCACTATATGAACTTTCATATCATACATTATCACATATAATTTACGAATTTTTATTTATACCTTTCCGAATTTTGACTCATTATAACAGTACATTATTCAAATACTTTAGTATCACTATCAAATGGTCAGATATAGCTCAGTTGGAGAGTACCTCTGTCTAAACAAGATGGTCCTCATATACATCGAAGACATCACACTATCACATATTCGTGGCATGTATTACTAGACTCTCACACTCGCTATGGTAGTCCAAGAACCAACTAAACCATAGCTCTGATACCACTAAATGTAACTCCCCTCACCCGTAACCGTGCCGGATAAGGTACGAGGCATTACCAAACAACACTTGCACGATCATTTTAAGCCTACTGTGCCCAAATGATACATTGAGTATGATCCAAGACTAAACTGGAATTTTTTGAACACTACTAAAAGTTTCACTCAAAACAGTGTCACACGCCTATGTGACTCGGAACACGCCCGTGTGGCCAATACTTGGGCTTTTTTCCAAGCCATTTTTGTTGCTCTTAACTCTTTACACTCATATGAATTTCATGGACCCATATTATACCTTTAATAATCCTAACTTAACCATCAAACACATGTAGTATACTTATCTACATCAAAACATTTCACAACACATGCATAAAATAGAATTTGTTTACCTATAACTATCATAGGCCACATTTCTTGGCTATATACAACATAACGATATAAGCCAATACGTTTGGCCAATACCTACTATCTGTGACTAATACTTTATACATGCCACTCACTTGTAAGCAATAAGAATTTTTATTGAGCCATCTTGACAAAACGATAGTGTCATGCCGCCTCTGACGATCTCTAACCCCAAGCCAACCTGACAAAACTAAGAAAAATGGAAGAGAGAGTGTAGGCTTTTAAAGCTTAATAAGTTGGCATATAATAATAAGCAATTAAATTAACAAAATGTTTCCATTTCTCAAAAGATATTTTTAAGAAATAAAATCATTGAATACATGTTTCCACTTTTTACACATGTTCAGCTTAGGCTATTTCCTGAGTCATAGCCACTAAATTAAATATATCTTAAGCTACAGAACTCAAAATTAAGGTCCGTGAATTTTCCCTAAAACTAGACTAATATATGTTCTTGCCATAAAATTTAAAGAATTTTTAGTTGGGGCAATTAGTAAAGTTTATTCATTAACTCTTCCCTTGTTTTGCTACTCGACAATCCTGACCATTCTTGACTAAAATTTCAATTTCTCTTTATACAGAATTCGAAAGGTGTTCACATTTGTTTCTACTAAAAATAGACTCAATACGAAATCCACCTATATAAATTATGTTCCATAACTATTTTTGTACAATTTTTAATGATTCTCACAAATCAAAATAGGGGATCACAAAATCAATCTAAAACAGTCTTACAAAAATATAAATATTTCGAAATACATAATTTCTTTGCTTTCTCTATTTCTTTTATATGAAAATAGACTGAATAAGCTTTAATTCCATATCTTATTCAACCTCTAATTCAATTTCTACCATTGTTGGTAATTTTTAAAAGTTACCTAACTGCTGCTACTGAAAACTGTTATACTTCAAGTTTCAGTTTTTCATAAATTTCTTTGTATCAATTTTTCATAGTAACACTTAAGTATATCAAACTTACCAATGTTCGATTACTTATCGAGCACATTTGTCACAACACATATATTCATATCCCTACACTTAACACCATATTTTCATATGAATTTACAATTAATAGGTTTTCCCGTTCAACATGTAACACCCTAAACCCGGCCCAGACATTACGGCCAAGTCTAGTGTGTCACATTGAAATGTTTTTCGAAAACCATGTTCTCATTGAAAACCCTTCTTAGTATTTAGAAACTTCTACCGTTAAACTTTTATAAAACCTCAGCTTGTGTTTGATTCATTTTTCAAAACGTGGTTCATTAAAATAATCATTCCCTTTTTAAACATTGTTAATTACTCTGTAAAATTTTGTGGAAAATTGTGAAAGCCTGTAAACCTTTGTAGGTTGCAGAAAACATGTTATTTTTAAAACAGTTTAAGTATCGAAAAATCGGATCTTCTTTGCTATGGCTTAAAGTGAATGGGTACTATGCACCAGGTAGAATTCCAAGATAGAGGAGGTGAGTCAATTAGACTGCTTAAGTACCAAGCTCTCCCTGGATCCAATCTTAGACATGCACACATCCATTGCCACACTTTAACCTTATGATTGGTCCATGAACAACAAATTAGGTTTAAGTCTATTTAAAATAGTTATTTATGAAAACATTTACATTGCGGAAGCTTTGCTCTGTTATCGTGATATCTTGAAAACAAGTAACTTTTATAAAAGCGCCTTAGAGCTATCCAATTTCAAAACGATTTAAACAATATCATACTTAAGCTAAAAACAAATTAAATAATTAGAGCGGCCTCATTACAAACCAAAATTAAAATAAAAACAATTAAATAAAATAATGGAATAATTAACTTAAAACTAGAAATGCAGTATTCGTGGCCACTCTGAATCCCTCCCAACTCCAAGTCCACTGTCTATGGCTCACCTGCAAGGATGGAAGAGAAGGAGGCGAGTTTGGAAAACTCAATGTGCAAACAAAGCCCATTCAGAGCCCAAATTAGCTCAAGCTCACTGGGCCTAAGCCCTTATCCAATTTCAGTATCAAATGGGCTGAAGCCCGGTTCAGTATTCGATTACTGGGTCGTAGCCCTATTCAATACGATTTATCTAGGCCTTAGCCCCTTTTCAGATATTAATACGGCCCGTAGGCTCAATTCAGTAGCAGAACAGTAATACCGATGCATGAATGCAAAACCCATATCAGTATGTGGGGAAGCTACTCAACCCACCCAACCACTACTCTCCGCCCGTACTAGCCAAACTCTCCATGTGGGGAAAACTACTCAACCTACCCAACCGCTACTCTCCACAGTGGCAGCATAGCTGCATAATCAGATAGTGTGGCCAAGCCACCAGAACGGTAAACTAGGGCAAAGCCCCTTTTCAAAATACGTGGCATTACCACTTGCACTTCCTCCATCAATATAACCCAATCTCCATGCATCAGATAATCATGTCACGGCATATAATGTACAGAAACAGTAAATCATGCATTTTAGACAAATTTAGCCCTAGGGTTATAACGGTCATTTTGCACATAGGGGTAAAATAGTAATTTCACACCCTAAGGGATATTTCAATAATTATATCAAATTTGGAGTTTCATGCTCATCACAATTAATAACGCTTTACCAGAAAATACTTACCGCATATTTTTACCAAAAATGGGCCCGTAAGCCTATTGGCCCAATTTCGGCCCATCGAGGCCCAAAGTCGCCAACATACACGAAAACACGCACTCAAGAGTCTTACCGTTGGCGTTTATCAGAATTACCAATATAACCATCCCACGAGCATTTGCACACTCGCAAGCCCTCGAAATGCCAGAATTCCGGCATTTCGATTTTTCAGCTTTTGCCGATTTAGTCTACTAAAGGGTGTTTGTTTACACACCTAATTTGCGATTTCCACAACGAGATCTCCCACGTGATTTTCCCTTTTGTCGAGAACAGTGACTAGATCTTGATCTAGTCGTTCCTATGATCCACACCTCCTACGCTCCTTGTTAGATCGTCCCTTTTGCAACGAATACACATAAAATCGATTAAAAAGACTAGCACTACTCTTTACTATAAACGGCAGCCTCTCTGAAGCGTTTAGGGACTTTCAGCTTTTCCTTAAATCCAAAAATAAAGTATGAGAAGAGATCTAAGCACTTACCGAAGATCTACTAGACAAGAACGCTTCCAATGCTTTTCCAACCCAGATCTGACGTAGATCTAACCCTCAACCATGAGTAGAGAACTAACCCAAAAGTCATGAAGATTTCAATTCCCAAATTATTCTGAATATGGAGGTTCGGCTTTTGGTGGTAATTAACTAGTCAAAGTTGAATAGGAAGATTTTTATGATTGGGGATGTAAAGAAGATGGAGAAAAGAAGAGAAGATAGAAGAAATAGTGTGTATAGATTTGGCTAAAGGAAGGAAATTGGCAAAGTAAGTTAAGGTGTAAGGTTTCGGCTTTTAAGGAAAATCGGTTACCAATGTTTTTTGAAGAGAAACAAAAGGGAAAAGAATTTTAAGAGTACAAGAAGATGAAAAAAATAAAAAGGACGAAGGTTGATGGAATGATAGGAGAATTTTAGCAAAAAATATAACAATTCCTAAAACTCTTTTGGCATTTAAATGCCCAAGGCCGACTTGGTACCCATGAATTCCCTTTTCGGCACAATAATTAGCCATTACCGAAGTTGAATACAATTCAAATTCTTCCCATCAGCAGCTGCCCCTTTTATCCTATTTTAAATCCATTCTTATCTCAGTCGACATCCATCTAGCAGCATCCCACTTAAATTCGGACGCTGGACGCTCCTTTAGCAAAAATAAAACTCCCCTTCGCGCCTCCAACAGCTCGAACTCTCGACCTTACTCCTGTCACCAAGCCATCATAACACGCTGCTTGCCACTGCGTCGTAGCTCCTTCTTTGATATAATACCGTTGCAAATAAATTTAAGGCTTACCTGTTGCAGTTCCAGTCTGCTTAAAAATAAAACAGAAATTTTGCCTGTGCCTGGACTCGAACTCGCGTCCCCTTGGAGTTCCTAACGCACTGCTGCCACTGCGCCACAAGCGCTCTTGTGGCATATTCTGCCTGCAACTTCTTTTGAGGTATTCTAACGCAACCCGATTTACTTAAAAAAACATACATTTTGCACACGCTGGGAGTCGAACCCCAGCCTCAGGATTTAAGAATTTTTGCTAATGCTTGGGCCGAGCCTAGGACTATTCCTGCACTCTAAGCACCTCCAAACTCACTAACCCAAACATTAAAACTACTAATAATATTAATAATAAATTTTTTCCTCATACGAATTTAAACTATCCAAATTATTTGGGCCGCCTTTTACCCGAACCCAGACTTAAGCCCAATACTTCCAGGCTCAAATTCAGGGTGTTACACAACACATTGGAATAGTAACAGATATTCAGTGGCCTGCACATAGTACCACCCTGTAGCCGAAGTTAATTGGTGCACATAGTTGCCTGCACTTAGTACTACACATGTGACCAAAACCATTTCTTACACATAGTGGCCTGCAGTTAGTACCACACATGTGATCGAAGTTATTGAATACGCATAGTAGCCTACACATAGTACTACATATGTGACCCAACCATTTGGTACATGTAGTAGCCTGCACTTAGTACTACGCACGTGACCTAAACCATCTTGAACACATAGTAGCCTGCACATAGTACTACACATGTGTTCTCACAATGGATCATTCATATCTTTTCTATTCCGAAGGTTCAACCGGGAAATTCTTCACTTTTCAACATTTTACCAATTTATCCATACTCAATTTCAATTCATAATTTACCTCAAGTGAGTATTCAATATGCAACCACGACTTATATAATAACATAATATTATAACATAAGTAAAAACGATATATTATTTACATACAAACTTACAATTTCACATAGTCACCATAATCATAGAAAGCATTTTTAACCACAACATCTTAATTCATTTCCATGTCATCTATGTCATCTTGTATCATAGGCATTATTAAATCAAATCACAAACATAATAATATCATAATCATATAATCCAACAAAATCAAATCTAATATTACAATTTAGGCTTCAAACAGACATTATGACATTACTGCATTATTATTATTATACCAACTTACCTCGAATGCAAAAACGACCAACTTTTTTTACTAGCTCATAACCTCGTTCTAAGTATGAATTTCACATTTTCTTAATCTAACACATCAAATAACACTCAATTAATGACCGCATTTTTCAAATTAGTCCAAAAATCACACTTTTAAAATTTTACATTTTTGCCCCTAAAGTTTGTCAAAATGTGTTTTTGCCCCTAGGCTCGTAAATAAATTTTTCTTTAATTTCTTTGCATTTTAGTCCTAACTGAACCATTTTGTAAATATATCAGCCCACAACTCTCATTAAAACACACACTTATGACCAATTTTATAACTTTTACGATTTAGTCCTTTCGGACGTTTTCGTCGAAAATCACTCGGTAAAAATCATTTATCTAACCTTAAACATGCATAACCTACTATAATTCATCAAAAAGTACAATTATTCAACATGGTTCAATTTTTAAAATCAAACCCTAGCTCAAAATAATGGTAGAAATAGAGAAATCATGTTACCGGGATTTCAAAAACATAAAAATCATTAAAAACGGGGCTAGAACGGACTTAGAAATGAGCTTGGAAGCTTGAAAAACCCTAGCCATGGTTTCTCCATGCTATATTCGGCCTTGAGGAAGAAGATGAGCAAAAAATTAGCTTTTAATCTGATTTTTAATTCATTTAATCAAAAAATGACCAAAATGCCCCTAACCTAAAAATATTCTTTTTTCACCCATTTCATGTCCATTTTGGTCCAATAAATTAAAAAATGGTCTATACCATTTAAGGACCTCCAATTTAAAATTTCATAACAATTGGACACCTCTAACATGTAGAACTCAACTTTTTCACTTTTTACAATTTAGTCCTTTTGACTAAATTGAGTGCCCAAACTTCGAAATTTTCGTACGATTTTTTTACAAAATAATTTCATAAAAATTTAAAGCATAAAAATATAAATAAAAAAAATTTCAATTAAACACCTTTACCTTATAGAATGCACATTCTGCTACTTTTGCAATTTAGTCCAATTTATCAAATTGGACACACAAACAATAAAATTTTGTAGCAAAAATTTCACAAAATATTGCAAACACAAAATAAATTTTAAGACCCAATTGGAATAAATATCTTGACCTCAGATTTGTGGTTTTGTAACCACTATTCCGTTTAGGCCCTGTATCGGGCTATTACACGCTCAAGTTGGAAGTCGATGGAGATCGCATCACACTATCTGTCTAATAATTTCGGTATTTATACACTTTGTAACTTGGCTATATGGCATGTATAGGCTATGGTCTTTTGATATGGTTGTTAGAAATGTATATGGTCATTTGAAATGGCTTATTAATGATTTTGGTTAATGGTTATAATGTGGCATTATGTTTTGGCATGGTTGGTATAAAATGTGTATTTGGCTTATGTTATGTATTTGTGGTTTAGCCTAGAATGCAAATGTGGTAACAATTTGGTTTAATAAACGGTATGTATTGGTATGAATTTGAGATGATACATTGATAAACATTGGTTTGGTTATAGGTTGAATGATGTGGTTGGTTATTTAATTTGAATTTGAGACATGAAAAATGTTAAAGATGATAAATGATTCATGCTAGTGTTGGTATGTGTTTTGGTTAAGAAATGGTTGAGATTTTAGAAGTGAAATGTATTGATTCAATATGGTATTAATTATGCTGGAAAAGGTCACTTTTGGTTGTATATTTGGTACCTCTTGGATGCATTAGGATGCATGTGACTTAGGTGGGAAAAGTGGCTTAAAACAAGCCTATTTTCGTGCCACACAGTTGAGCATAAGGGCTTGTGACTCGATCGTGTAACCCCTGATGCTTAATTAAAACAAGTCAGTGAGTTACACAGTTTAGACACATGGTGTGTCTATTGGCCGTGTGTGGCACACGGGCAAGCACGTTGGTGTGTGGTCGGCCGTGTGACCCAAGACAATATGTATGCCCTGTTTCCACACGACTTGGACATGGGCGTGTCTAGTGGCCGTGTGAGGCACACAGCCTGTTCACACAGGCGTGTGGCCTTTGTATGCATGAAAAATTTTAAAGTTTCCCAAAGTTTTCAAATGTTATTGGTTTATTCTCGAACCACTTTTAAGCATGTTTTATGGCCTCGTTGAGCCTTGTATGGGACAATATGATTGTGTTTGATTGATAAATGTGTAGAATTGAATAATGAATGAGGAATGTATATTTTATACTGTGATTTGTTCAGTAATCCCTCATAACCCTAATTCGGCGACGGATACGGGTTAAGGGTTTTACACTTTTGTTTAAATGTGCACAGGCAATACCCAAACCTAGATGGATCGGTGTGGCAGAGGACTTAGCGGTGACCACAATTTTGGACTCTCACTGGTTTTTTTTGAAAATTTAATTTAATTATGATCACTGGGTTTATAATTATTTTTATATCTATTTTTCATTAGTTATGTTTTGGGATGTAATTTGAGGACTTTGTGGGACTTTTTACTTGACTTGGGTTTTTACTTATTTATTTATCGTATGTTTTGATAATTGCTAGTCGTAGGAAATTCGATTTTCAAATTAATATATGATCTCTCTAAAACACACAAGTACCTAAATTGTTTTCAAAGTTTTCGCAATGAACCCTGTTTTCAAACCCTAATTAACTAAATAAGAGATTAAGAAAGATAGAAACATGGAAATGATTTTAATGCAAACAACTTAGTTTTCAAAAGCACTATCATGTGACATTGCCAGATTTGGCCATAACATCTAGGCCTGGTTTAGGGTGTTACAGTTTTAGTTACTTAACTGTTGTAAATTATTGTGTATTTAACTAACTGTGAAGTTTCAATTCTAACATTTATTTGATACATATTTAGACCGAGACATCCATAAGATGGAATTTTGGGCTAAAACAAAGTCGGTGTCACGAGACAGCAACCATGTGTCGTGCAAAGTGCATAGAATACAAATATCAATAAAGAACACATTGATGTCGCCACATGTGATACCAAATGATACGATTCACCTCGAGGTGAGTCGAGTCGTATGTGAGTTGCCCGATCGTCTACGAGAAAGTATCGTTCGATTTGCTTGCAAAGTGAAGTTGATAGGAAAATAGGGCGGAAGCTATGTATAAGGGTTCAAAGATGGGTTATGGATAAGAATAATATGTATAGCTTCGGTTTTAAAAATAAGGTAATGAATGGGTGGAGAAAAAAAATATGAAAATGGATTAAAAAATAAAAAGATGAGGAGATAGGAAATGGTTTGGATAGATGATGTGATCAATAAAAGGAAATTGGATAGAAAGGTGGATATGGTAAAATAGGACTTAAGTTTCAAGTATGATTCGACACTATAGAGAGTATCGCCCCGGTACTTATATCACTTAAGGTGGAAATGAAAATGATAGAACCTCGACCCGCTACTTAGCAAAGTAGGAACCTTGGTATAAGGGTGAACGCCACACTATTTGATAGTGATAAGTTCAAAAGGAAGACAGGGTTGTCGCCACTAAAACTAGATAAGCCAACAAAGTCCTCAACGAAATATGAGAGAAAGAAATCTCACAAATTTCATATAAATTTAACAAAGTTTCATTAAGAGAAAAGTCTGACTTACAAATGAAAATGACAACTATATTTATAGTGCCTAAAATGTCTATTGGAATTCGGCATCTAATGTGTTCACACAATAATAAAAACGTTCACACTAATACATTAAAATTTGTTCATGAATTCCGTAGATTCATGCACTAACCGAATGGACACTTCCTTCCCCCTTGGTGTGTGCATGAATGCTTAGCCATGAAGTAAGGCTTGAAGTGCCTTGTATGAGCACCAAAGGTTGCATTCATCTCCTTGGGACATTCATGCACTTGTATGGAACATGTATCTTCATAATTAAACACTTTAATGGCATGTAGGTTCATGAATGGTAGCATGAACCTAGTAAATTCGTTCTCCCCTTTGTACATGCACTTAATACAATCAATGTGTTGAATTATTGAGTTAATTCCTTCCCTTGGACGTTCTTGAACCCATCCATGCATGTGTAGTAGCTTATAGGTCAATTCAAAGTGTGAATATGTTCAAGGAGCTCAACGGTCAACATAGAATTAGTTGGCAGCTACTTGTTGGCCGAATAAGTGCCTTGGAAAGTTAGGAGACAGCCACCGTACATGCACTTAAGCCGTTCATGCATTCTATCATCCCATGCATTTGATCCATTCATGGACTAGCCTTTAATGTCCATACATGCATTCGGCACATGCATGAATTTGTAGAAACCTTGCATCTAGCCATACATGCACCAGCATTTAATACTTCTTCATTCATGAATGTGGAATGCCCAAAAGAGATGTTTCTTCATCCATATATTGTGCCGTCCATGATAATTGTATCTACAAAAAAAGTAAAAATAAAAACAAATTATGAGACATCATGTGAACACACATAAATTCAGCACTAATGAGAACATTTTAATGGCATGCATTAATTTGATTAGAATGTGAACATAATTAAAATATGTAACAAGATTATTAATGTAAAACAAGTTTAATGCCTAAATAAATAAGTTCAGATTTTATTTAATGCATTAAAGTCAAAACTGAGATTAACTAAAATGAGCTAAGCATTAGCTCATGAGCTAAAGATGAGCTAGGGTTAAACTCCTAAATTGAAGTTGAGCTAAGGGTTAGCTCGTGAGCTGGAAAAGAGCTAGGAGTGAGCTCGGTTTAGCTCAGGCAAGCTGGATCAAGCTCAAATGATCTGGATTTGAGCTAGACGGAGCTCGGGGAGCTAGAAAGGAGCTGGAATCAGCTTGCCAACAAAGCAATGCTCAACTTGAGAGACTTGACCTATGGGGTTTGCTGGGCGCGCTCGCATCATTCCCCTCTTCTTTTAGGCTACTTGTCCTCAAGTCGAGCCATTTGTTCGCTTCAAAAACTTTTCTCACACATGGCTTTCCTCGGTCAAATGGAATAGAAGATATCAAATAAACCTGAAAAAGTCTCACCACTTTTGGCAAGAAGAAATTCAAACAAGTCAGATTCATATGATATTCAAAATTCAAGAAAAACTCATTTAATCGAACATATGCCAAAAATCTAAGCTGTACAAAGCAAGCATATGAAAAGTCATCGAAGGGTTTCGTTATGTCATCATTACAAACATGTAAACTTAATTGGAGCAAAGGGTAGTTGGTCACAAAATGTTTGCAAATAATTGAACTCATTAAACCTCATCAAAAACTTTTCAATATGATTACCCCAAAATATAAACTCATTTGATTCGTCATCTTGCACGCACAAAGGGTGCCATGGCCAATTAATTGCGATCTTATCCACAGGCTGATTAACAACATGATTTGAGTCATCACATTTCAACACAAATAGATCAATACCAAGCCAAAGACAACAATCAACCACATCAGGATTCGAATAATGTTCAAACTTCAAATAATCACAATGATTTTCAATATCATTCGAATTAAGCAAAGATGTTTGAAGATTTTCTGAAATCTTACCTTGACATCCTTGATGAGAAGAAAATTTATAACATGTTTTACCTTTTTCAATCAAAACAAATCTTCTCTCTTCGGGAAGATAATGCAAAACCAACTTTTTACTTCAGTTGATTTGCATGGGTGATGAAGCACCATAACAGCTCATGCTTACCAAAGGAGTACGTTCACAATAATGAAAAATGTTAGTATCAGAAATGAATGAAGTAAGAGGGAAAACCAAATCATGATTTGTTTCAAAACCAAGGGCATAAGTCGGCCTTACCTTAACAAAATGTAACAAAAATTCCACATGGGGCCATGGAAAGTAATTAAGGAACGAATCAGAATTGAAACCAAAATTCTTTAATAAAGATCGAGCATCGAGCAAACATATATGGGATACGCAACACACAAGATGCTTAATGTTTTCATATAATGTATCAAAGTCACAAATGCCAGGTTTGAACACAAAAATTTGGTCACTCGATCCAACAGGTAGGATGTATTGATTGATTCCCAATGTCCACATCAAATTAAAAGAAGAAAATGGTACCAACTCATCACATGACCCAAACCTCACTTGATCAAACAGGCATGCAGAATTGACAAAACTAGGCAAACAAATAAATGAAATAGGCATTCTACATGTCAATAAGTTATCACGTAAGTGCAACCAAGGAAACTTAGTCATGGAAATACTCAACCATTTTTTCATCGCAAATTTCATTTGAACAGATAGATTAAAACATGGAGATGTCGCACAAAAATTTAAAGATTGTTCATGAAAAACACAATCAAACAAATCAAGTATTTTATGTGAATATCTTTTAACATGGATGTTAAACAAAGAAATTTTTGAGATCATGCAACTTTTCAAACGTGCAAATCCAACACAGATCATTTGAATAGGCATGTTTAAATAGAAAGATTTAGCACATGAATTCAAAGAATTTTCGAAAGTGATCACATCCAAACGTGAAAAACCTTTAGCAAACTCATTCATAATTTGAAAAGATTGAACCAATCCAGGAGAATAATTAGACATGTCATAAGACAAGGCTTTCATGGTATCTTTTGAAGCAAAGTCATTATCAACAAGGAATGAACAAGGACTAACCAAATCAAAATATGATAATCTTTCAGAAATGAAGCCATCAAAACCTTTACGAGCAAATTTTAAATCAAACGGCCTCGATTCGATAAACAAGGAATCCTTACCTTCCTTACCTTCGATCGCAAGTGGGTGGTTATCATTTGCAAACTTACCTTTCTCGAACAACTGAAAACGTCTCTCGTTTGGAAGGTAGTGAAGCTGGAATTGGTCGCACAAACTTCTAGGAACCTGAAAAGTGTAATCACAAAAAGAATTAACAGAAGGGTTAGTGGAAATAATCCTCGCTTGCTCACTTTCCTTTTCACTCGATTCTTTTTTCTCGAGATCACTTGATTCTTTTATCTTAATTTCTTTTTCCACTCTTTTTTCTTGATCATAATCTCTTTCAAACTCTTTTTGCTTTTCCTTCTCTTTTTGTTCTTTTTCTTTTTCAAATGCTTTTTCAATGGCTTTTTTGAACTCTCTCAAAACTCGCTCATTTTTTCTCTTACTAGCCTCTTTTCTCTCTTTTCTTTTTATTTCTTTTTCTTTTTCTTCTTTTGCTTTTTCTTTTCTTTTGCCAGATAATACAAAAGAATCATGTGAATACAAATCTTGTTTGAAATATGAAGAACTATATGGGTCACGTTCAAAATTTCGTGAAGAATACTCCAAGTAAGATTTCTTTAAAGATCTAGAAGGAATATGTCTATCATCTCGCACATCTTCTCGAACAAATTCAAAATCAAAATCGGTCGCTCGTCATCTCGAACTTCTTGAATAAGAATCTCGAATGAAATCTTGTCTCGAGTAATCATTAGAGATGTATCTTTGTGAAGTTCTCGATTTTTCTTTTCGACTTGATGAAACTCGTTCTCGTGGATCTCTTTGTTCCACACGATCTAATCTTTCGTGTAGTTTGTCAAACTTGGAATTCACCATTCGTTGCATTTCTCGAACCAAGTATTGAAACTCTGACTCAGTAAATTCATCGCGTGACATGACTTTTGTTGCTGAAAGAAATACGTTAGATCATAAAACAAAAAAAATTAAGTACCTCACCACAAACCTCACGATTTCACTCGAAAAGAAAGAAAAATTGGTAGCACTCACACTCGTGTTTACACTCGTTTGGCTTTTACCTCCACTCGAATGCGCTCACTCACTCGTGCCTTTTACCTCTCAAACTTTCTCTCGCAATTTCGTATTCAGACTCGCCAAGGCCTTATCGTAGGCTTAGGGGTCGGTTTCAAAATTGTTTAACAAAGGATAAATATGAGGGGTTCAGGGTTGGCTGAAAGAAAAAAAATTTTCTCGGGTCTAAGTGTGGCGATGGGGTAGGAAGTGAATGGTAGAAATGAACGAACCTGATCGGGAGTACAAAATGGTCAACAAAAGAACTTTCACACTTTTTTTAATACTTCGATTTTTTTTTCCATTTTTTTTTCACTTCATTTTTTTTACTTTTTTTTCACTTCAATTTTTTTCGAATTTTCTTTTTTTTCACTCCTTTTTTTTACTTCATTTTTTTATAACTTCAAATACAAAGGAAACAAAAGAAATAATAAATTTTTTATTTTTTCTTTTCACGAACCTATTTTGGTGATGGAACGAACGTCGGTACTTCTCATTTTAATAGCTCTGATACCAAATGATACGATCCGCCTCGAGGTGAGTCGAGTCGTATGTGAGTTGCCCGATCGTCTACGAGAAGGTATCGTTTGATTTGCTTGCGAAGTGAAGTTGATAGGAAAATAGGGCGGAAGCTATGTATAAGGGTTCAAAGATGGGTTATGGATAAGAATAATATGTATAGGTTCGGTTTTAAAAATAAGGTAATGAATGGGTGGAGAAAAAAAATATGAAAATGGATTAACAAATAAAAAGATGAGGAGATAGGAAATGGTTTGGATAGATGATGTGATGAATAAAAGGAAATTCGATAGAAAGGTGGATATGGTGAAATAGGACTTAAGTTTCAAGTATGATTCGACACTATAGAGAGTATCGCCCCGGTACTTATATCACTTAAGGTGGAAATGAAAATGATAGAACCTCGACTCGCTACTTAGCAAAGTAGGAACCTTGGTATAAGGGTGAACGCCACACTATTTGATAGTGATAAGTTCAAAAGGAAGACAGGGTTGTCGCCACTAAAACTAGATAAGCCAACAAAGTCCTCAACGAAATATGAGAGAAAGAAATCTCACAAATTTCATATAAATTTAACAAAGTTTTATTAAGAGAAAAGTCTGACTTACAAATGAAAATGACAACTATATTTATAGTGCCTAAAATGTCTATTGGAATTCGGCATCTAATGTGTTCACACAATAATAAAAATGTTCACACTAATACATTAAAATTTGTTCATGAATTCCGTAGATTCATGCACTAACCGAATGGACACTTCCTTCCCCCTTGGTGTGTGCATGAATGCTTAGCCATGAAGTAAGGCTTGAAGTGCCTTGTATGAGCACCAAAGGTTGCATTCATCTCCTTGGGACATTCATGCACTTGTATGGAACATGTATCTTCATAATTAAACACTTTAATGGCATGTAGGTTCATGAATGGTAGCATGAACCTAGTAAATTCGTTCTCCCCTTTGTGCATGCACTTAATACAATCAATGTGTTGAATTATTGAGTTAATTCCTTCCCTTGGACATTCTTGAACCCATCCATGCATGTGTAGTAGCTTATAGGTCAATTCAAAGTGTGAACATGTTCAAGGAGCTCAACGGTCAACATAGAATTAGTTGGCAGCTACTTCTTGGCCGAATAAGTGCCTTGGAAAGTTAGGAGACAGCCACCGTACATGCACTTAAGCCATTCATGCATTCTATCATCCCATGCATTTGATCCATTCATGGACTAGCCTTTAATGTCCATACATGCATTCGGCACATGCATGAATTTGTAGAAACCTTGCATCTAGCCATACATGCACCAGCATTTAATACTTCTTCATTCATGAATGTGGAATGCCCAAAAGAGATGTTTCTTCATCCATATATTGTGTCGTCCATGATAATTGTATCTACAATAAAAATAAAAATAAAAACAAATTATGAGATATCATGTGAACACACATAAATTCAGCACTAATGTGAACATATTAATGGCATGCATTAATTTGATTAGAATGTGAACATAATTAAAATATGTAACAAGATTATTAATGTAAAACAAGTTTAATGCCTAAATAAATAAGTTCAGATTTTATTTAATGCATTAAAGTCAAAACCGAGATTAACTAAAATGACCTAAGCATTAGCTCATGAGCTAAAGATGAGCTAGGGTTAAACTTCTAAACTGAAGTTGAGCTAAGGGTTAGCTCATGAGCTGGAAAAGAGCTAGGAGTGAGCTCGGTTTAGCTCAGGCAAGCTGGATCAAGCTCAAATGAGCTGGATTTGAGCTGGACGGAGCTCGGGGAGCTGGAAAGGAGCTGGAATCAGCTTGCCAACAAAGCAATGCTCAACTTGAGAGACTTGACCGATGGGGTTTGCTGGGCGCGCTCGCATCAACATGGCACTAGTGGGTCGCAAGATATCAACCAGCTTCCCCGAGACCCCTAAACTGATGGATACATTACAGCATGAAACCCTTGTATCTCGACATAGGTAAATAGTCAAGGATGTCACGACATGGAATCCCTGTGTCGCCACATCGCTGTAATTTTTGTACGGGGCTGACCAAACCTATTTGTACAACCCAGTGACCTACCCTTTATTTAATGTAACACCCTAAACCCAGGCTAGACGTTATGGCCGAGTCTGGCAGCTGCTGAGCACCCCTCAGCAGCTGTACATTACCTCTACCCGTAGCTTGCATCTGATCCGGCCTTCTGGAACATTCCCTAATACGGTTCTCCATTGATCCGCAACTTAGATAGGCTCCGGTCCTCCTCCAGCACTCACCTAGATGGCCTTTTCCACAAACAGTACAAGGTGGCAACCTAGTAGTAATAACAGGAGGCCCAGCTCTAACTAGCCCATCCATTCTGGCCCTTTTCTTAGGCCTCTGAATGGAACTGGAGGGCTCTAAATCTCTCTTATTTCTGCCCCTTTCTTTTTCCCGATTTTGGCTCTCAATATGCTTCACATCCTCTGTGATTTTTGCCTTCTCCACCAACGCAGCGAAATCTCTCTCCCTTTCTGGAGCTATTAGTACTTGTAGACTATCCCTCAGGTCATCTTCAAAATGAACATAGCATTCATAATTTGTTGCCACCATCCCTCGAGCATATAGACTAAGTCGTAGGAACTCCGCCTCATACTCTGCCACAGATCTATCCCCCTATGTCAAGCTCAAGAATTCTCTGCTTCGGGCATCTATATAACTAGCACCCACATACTTCCCTTGAAACATAGATTTGAAGAAATTCCCAAGTTACCCAGTCAGGCTGAGTACCCTCTTTCATGGTAAGCCACCACTGATAGGCTTCTTCTCGCAGCAACGACACTGCACCTTTTAATTTTTGCTCGGGGTTGCAATTGAGGCCATCCATTATTCTTTCTATGGCCTCCAACCAATATTCAGCCACATTAGGGGCTACTCCAGCAATACCTCTGAAGATCTCAGCTCCTTTCGACTGAAGTCATTCTAAAATCGACCCATGGCCCCCAATACCAGTATTGGGCCAAGCGGCCCTTTCCAAAATCCTCAACATTGCTTGGAACAATACGCCATTCCTAACTGCTCGGTTGTATGCCTTGTCTCAGTTACCGGGGAAGCCAGTACCTTTCTAGCCTGAACGATAGGCATGTGGCCTGATGAGGAAGACCTAGCCCTAGCACTTCCACGACCTCGGTCGCGGACCCTTATACCCCTTCCACGAGTACCTTTAGTGCTCATTCTCACTTTGCATATTATCTAAATTAGAAATTTTATGCAGATTAGCTCATAGTTTCAGTAATTAAGCAGATGTTTTATGAGAGCAGTAATTTAGAATTTGATTTCGCAATCGTTGGCTCACTATAGTCTCAGTTTCCTATGGTTTTCAGTCTACTCTAACAAAAGAATCTTGGTATAGTCTATCATCTAAAGTAATCCTAGTAGCTTCTACAGTATAATAGTTCAGAATAAGGATTAGTAATAAGACAACTCACGAATTTTCGCTGTAGACTCAGTGTGCCACATAATAAAATCCTTCAAACTTACTTCAAACCATTTAAAATCAACTTTTAAAACCCACTCCATAGCCGAGTTTTATAACTTGGCTCTGATACCACTAAATGTAACACCCTAAACCTGACCCAGACATTATGGCCGAGTCTGGCGGCGTCACATTGAGGGGTGAATCCTAAAATTCGATGTTGTTGGAAATCTCAAAATCCTTTGGTCAAATAGCTATAAAACAGTAACTTCAAAACGGGTTTTTACTTGTAAAACGTGTGTCATTTGTTGAGTTGTTCGCTTTTAAAACGAAATGTCATAAACAAACCAAACTTGGTTTAGCCTCTTTGTGTATATTAAGGGTTGATTAAAACTCTTATGTTGTTAACAAAAACGTCTTTCTTTTAATACGTTATTAAAACTTTCAATGTTTGTTTACAGCGGAAGCTTTTCTTTGAAAACATTTGCGTACTTGCCTTTGTCTTGAAAAACATCGTTTTCTTTTTAAAACCGGAGACTTAAAACTAGAAGTTAAAAAACCAAAGCGAAATAAAACCCAAAATTAAAGTAAGATCCAGAGAAAGGCCTTATTACAACAAAAACCCAAATAAAATAAAAACGTAAATAAAATAAAATAAACTGCTAAAAATTTTAGTTGTCCATAGTGTGGCCACCTCTGAGTCCTCCAATACGTCGAACCATCTAACATTAGGGACTACCTGCACAATTAAATAGAGGGGTGAGTTTACGAAAACTCAGTGTGTACTACCCTAACAACCAAATAACATGTAACACATCAGTTTGGGCTTAAGCCTATTACGGTAACAGTGGCAATTGGGCCATAGCCCATAATAGCCTCAGTTGGGCCTTAGCCCAGCATAGTATCAGAAGTCATAATATATGATGCATAAAACCCCAACCTACCCTGCACTTCATCTCCTGTCCAACCCTACACTCTTGTGGGGATTAAATCGAGCCACCCATCCCTACACTCCTAATGTTAACATCGGTTGCAGCACTAACCAATAACGCAGCAGAGCTACCAATCATATAAGCAGCTTTAAGCCATCATGGGTCTATAGTCATCTCATGCAACCTGTGTGACCCTAACAGATCAATCACTTCCTCCAATTACAAGATCCTATCCCCATGCAGCATAATATCACACATGAATGCAAAACATAAATATCAGATGGCATACTTAATCAATCACATATCACATAGGGGTATTATAGATATTTTACCCTACAGGGGCATAATAGTCATTTCTCAGTTCAGGGTCTAGATAGACTCACCGACCCATTAGTAGGTCCACAGTCATCTCGTGCAACGCGTGCAACCTTTAGCAATCAAACAATGCACTTGGGCCCAAAGCCCATTATGTGGCCCACGTGTGGCTCACATGCTTGTGTGGCCCGCTAAGCCTAGAATTGACCTTAGCCATGTGAATGACATGACCAGGTCCAATAATTCCCGCATGTCCATGATAAATACCCGTGTGGTGCCCACGAGCCCATTAGGCCCACACAGCCCATTTCAGCCCAACAACAACCTAAGCCCATGAGGTCGCTCATGGTGGCCTCTACCATCATGTCGAATTTACCACACGTGCGTTCGTGCACCCGTGTGGCAACCGTTCAGTACTTTCAGCTTTTTGGCTTTTTGTCGTTATACGATTTGAGCAGTGTGAGTACACACTTGTTACTAAATGTGCTAAGGTCCACGTGCGTCCAAACCCTACATTCAATCAAGATACACACTTAGTTTTACAACCAATAAGGTTAAAAATTAGGTTACCTCAAATCGATAACCATTACTCACCTTGATTGAATACTACAGCTTATTCCTCTATGATTGTTGGCTAGAACCGGTGGCACGTTCTTTATCGATTAACTGCAATAAAAGTAATCTATTAGCTATGCCTGCCCAACCCAAGGGTTGATCATAACTGAAATCGTAGAAAACACAACCCCTAGATTAGGGAAAGCAGTACTCGCCCATACCATAACACAAACTAACGTACCCTCGGTCGAACAAACTAATTGCAAATGGATTTATCTTCTAACGGAAGACAATTGATTAATTTCAAATGCTTCAATATCTCTGATCCACTCCTTCACTCTCCTAGAAACCAAAAAACATCACCCCTAATGGGAAAAGGACATGTAACAACAATAAGAAGAAGAGAATAAGGGAGCATTCGGATACAACCAGTACAAGGGAGGGGTGTATCGAAACAAAACTAAGTAGAAAAACCAAAAGGGTCTAGCACACTCATCGATTACCAAAGAGAAGTTGTCAAGCCCCTAACAATAAAGAAAGTATAAAGCATGAATCAGGAGTGAGTCGGACAACCCAAAGCTAAAGCCGAGAAAGTCTTAGTGAGAGGGAAGAGAAAGGTACTCGGCCACAGTTCAAAGTGAAAGGGAGAAATGTTGATGGGAAGAGAGAAACGATGTTAACACAGAAAAAGGCTTGAGAAATTAGGGAAGTGAGTAGAAGATAGAATCGACAGATAGGGAAATGAAGAAAAGGCAAAACCGAGGGCAAACAAAATCGAGAAAAATAAAATGAGTAAATCCCAAAAAGGCCTAGTAACAATCAGTCCTAACAATAAGAAGAGCACACGAGAATGAAAACAACAAAATCCAAAGGCTAAATTCGGCATCCAGAAATGAAAGAAAAGAAAATTCCAAAAACCGAGAATGATAAGAATACAATTACTAGCCTTCTAGCCAAATTTTAGAGTAGCTAACATCCAATTTCGATTCCAACACTCTCTCACTCCACTTTCCCTTGATTTCCTCCTAATTTCTCTCCTCATATCCCTCCTAAAATCTCTCCTCCAAACTCTCCAAGACTCATACAAACTCCAACCTCTTCAGCAGTGTTTGATTCAAACTCCATCACTCACGCAGCAAAGGAGTAAAATAAATACTCCTTTGTGCATAGAGTGACTCGAACCCAGTCCCCTTTAGAAGGAGAACATGCCACCTAGCACTGGGCCACAGGCTCTTTTTGTGTCATGTTTTAAACACAATTGAAAAGTCTTACAAGCTGGAGTCAGGGTCCCTTCAAGTGTCAAAAACAAAAATTTTCCATAAGCCAAGGGTTGAACCCGAGACTTCTCGGAGACTCCCAAATACTCCTAAATCACGTAATCAATAGTGCAAACATGCATTTTATGCCACAACATACAAAAATTATAGACTTAAATTTTTGGGGAGTTACATTTATCTAGATTTTTAACACTTTAAAACTCTATTTTATAACTGTAATGCTCATTTTGTGCAGGTGTACATAGCCGTTCAAGTAATAAGTAAGTAAATGAGTTAACGTCTCCATAGGGATAGTTTATGTTAATCGATTAATTTTAAAATTATAAGTTAATAGTTTGGTGATAAAAACACAATAATTTGATTAATGATGATTAAACTAGGTTAATTTAACCAGATGCAAAATTGATCCCTAATGCAATTTTAATCTAACAATGCAAATTATCTAAATGTATAAATGAATTTAATAGGAGAAACAAAACTTCAACAATCAATAACATTAGTAGGTTAGGATAACTACATTAATCAACTTGATTCATTTTCGTCATGCTTAACAATGTTCAAAAAACATTCTATGGCAACCAGACCTTTCATGAGTTTGGAAACCAAATTAAGTCCTTTCGAAATCTTTTACTTAGTGAAACATGCATTTTACTGATCATATTAAACTAAAGGTTTCTTCGTATTTATGTGAAGTAATAGGGATGGGTTAGGTATGAAACAATTTAATCATAACTATGCAAGATAATGGAGCTCATTAAAGTTATTATGAACCTTCAATTTAGTCAGGTTAGGATCTAAATTAAGCATACACTTTTCAATTATCATGCTCACTAGCCGTCATCTGGTTAGGTTCACTAAGCTAATTCTAATCCATCAAATCACGTATGAATGAAATACATACTTGAATTTATTTGAAAACATGATCTACTAAGGCACAAACACTTTAAACATGAATCAAACAAGTCTCCTTGAATTAATGCAATTAACCTAGATAAACAGACTTAAGCTACCATTATTGATGTCAAGATCACAAAACACATTGCAAACATAATTAATTTAAAACAACAAGTACAGGAAGAATAAAATCTATTTCAAGTTGGTAGTCTCACAGACTTTGGTTGAAGGTGTTTTCCTTTGCTCCTCCTCTTCAAGCTTTTACTAATGGCTCCTCAAGGTGGCTGATCAAGAGATGATCTCTTCAAGACTTTTGTTGGCTAAAAACTAAGGGAAAAATGGAATGATAGGCATGGTGAATGAATAGAGCAAGAGAGGGAATGAAGAATGTTGTGAAAATGAGGGATGAAGGGATGAGTAAGGGATGATTGAAAATGTGAGATAGGTGTGGTATTTATACTTGAAGTAGGTGGGAGAGTTTACTAAAAATAGCAACAACAATCCCTTGGATTTCTCCCTCTTATGGCCAGTCATGATATGTGGAAGAGAAGGTGGTTTGGTTGCTTGATTCAAGCATGAAATCATGCAAGGGGTGGACGGTTTCTCAAGCAAATATTGTGTGTCGATTTCCATTGTTCTTCCAAGTGCGAAGACCTTCAAATAATTGTCCCAAAATTGATTTCTTGGCCACCCAATTATAGTTGCCAAATTGGGCCTCTCTCTTCTTGAACTGGACAGTTAATAACCCAACTAGCTCATAAACTTGACCAGCATGTATCATCTTTTTTTATTGGGTCAAGGTGGCATATTGATGACCCATTAAGCTTGGTCTTATCATCCAACACATGAGAATAATAGCTCATGTCCTTGTAACATTATAATAAACTCAACTCTATGGTCTCATTGCATAAGTAAATTTAAAATATTAATAAATAACTTGAAATCCTTTAATATTTTGCACAAAATCATATAAAAGAGCATAAATTCACATTCTTTATAAATTCATGTTTATTATTAACATTTAAGCCAAATTCACTTAATTAATTAACAAATTCTCAAGCTCAATATTATTTTTAAGTAAAAAGGCGGTAAAATTACTAGAAAATCCTATATAATTTCGAGTTTATACACCCCCAAACTTAAACCATTGCGCGTCCTGAGTAATGTTCAGGCACAGCAAAAAAACTTTACTAAGGCAATTTAGCAATATGATTAAGTAGCATCAATCTTTGCACATAATCATGCATCAACAAAATCATTCTTACAAACTCTTTTTCTTGATAAGTCACTCATATGCAAACATTATTTCAAAATTTTATTCTAAGCGCAAAAATATGTTAGCATAATTCATAGAGTGCATGCTTTTTCAGATCATACATACCATTCACCATTCAATCAAAATTTCTTATCAATTAGAAAAAACAATCTAAAGGTTTAATTAGTGGTCCTCATATGTTGAACATAGCAATTCCTCTACACTAATCTAGTCGGCATAATCATCAAAATCAATAGGTCTTTTATATGATTGTAATGGGGCTAGGCTCAAGGTAAAGATAAAAGAGAAGTGAATTGTTAGGTTCAGTAATATTAACCCTAGCATTTCTTAGGATCAATTCATGATACATCTCTCCAACTAATGGGTTCTTCACCCCCAAATGTTAGCCCCTAACATTTTACATTTTCACAATTTAGTCCCTATTTCAAAACAATACAAATTATTCAAAATTTCATTATGCCCATGTTAGGCTGAATTTATCTTGCGTCCCTAGCAGCCTATTAATTCAATTTATTTCACATTTAGACCCCTCTATTTACAAATTTCATAATTAAATCCCTAATTTGGATTTTTATCAAAAATCACTTAATTAAACATAACAATCAAACATCAAAGATTTATTTTTCATCATCAAACAACAAATTCATCAAGCTATCATCAATGGAAAATCTCAAATTCAGCATCAAATCTAAAAATTCAAACATGGGTTTACTAGTATGTGAAGCAACGATCTCAAAAACTTAAAAATTATCGAAAATCGAACAAAATCCATACCTTAATTTGATCTCCAAAGTGCCGAACTTAAAGGCTTCATCCATGGCTTCTTTTCTACTAACAATTGGCCATGAAAAGATGAACACCACTATCTTGTTAATTTGTTTTATTTATTTACATATTAATATAACATTTACAAAATTAACCTTTGTAGTTTAATTAGAAAACCATATAACTAATGTCCACTACCGTCCATACTTTTGTTCAACGGTCAAATTCCATTTTAAGGACTCCATATTATAAAAGCCATAGCAATATATCACTTTAACAAATAGCAAGTCACTTTTGCATTTTACACGATTAAGTCTTTTTTTCCAAATTAACCGCTCAAACGGTAAAACTAATTTATGAAATTTTCGCATATATAAAATAATATACTGTAAATACCAAAAATAATATTAAAATAATTTTACAACATTAGATTTTTGGTTCTAAAACCACTGTTTCGACTAGGGTCTAAACCGGGCCATACAGTTTGGTTCCTCTTCAAATTCTGCTTCTTTTGTCTCCTCAACTGAGTTAGCTTTCAATTCAAATTTATTGGATGACTCATTGATTTTTGGTTCGGTTGGTTCACTCAATTTAATTGCATTCAGTTCATGGACATTCTCCAGTAACCTCTCAAAATCATGGGCTATGATGCAACCTTGAACATACTGCCGCTTCAAGTTTGCTTTTGATTTAACTTGGGCCCTTAAGCAAAGTGAAGTAATCAATGATGGGAAGTAGACACTTCCTGCCTTCTTTCTAGCACAATTGTGGATCTCCTTGAGAATAATTTTCCCAACATTAATAGACCTTTCTGTCATAATTGCATACAATAAAAGCATTTATTCCAACGAGATGGCAAAACTATGTGAGATAGGCATGAAGCTATATCGAATCAAGTAGAACCATACCTTAGCCAACAGTTTTAGATATTCCCTTTACCAAGAATGACTACCATACTTTCTTATAATCCATTAGGATCCTAGATTTGTAATAACATTAAGGACTTGTTGAAGATAATCCCAATTTATATTTGTCATCATGGCAAAGTACTCATCTTTTTCAACATCAGATAGATTAAACAAATCATTAATGAACTTAGAAGTAAGGGGTCCCTTATTTTTGCGAACAAGAACTTCATTAGCATCTCGAACGGTTAAGTTGGCATAGAATTCTCGAGCTAACTCTTCTTCAGGCAGTGATCGCGCATCACAAAAATAGTTCCAATTGAGGGCATTATCTGTTTTTTAAATTGGCAAGAGCACCACCAACTTGTCATTGCTGTCCAAATTGAAACCTTTTTTTGGCATCATAGATTGATTTTTGAAGATGGAATGAAACCTTTCTTTTACTTCCGTTTCTTGAATCATGATCAAATTTTTGGTAGAGGTCTTGGAAGATCTAGTTCTTTGCGAGACATGACAAATTTTCCCAAAAAATAGATAGAATTTTGGCAAATGGAAAGGAAAAGAAATTGGCAATGGATGTTAGCAAGGGGTTTGTAGCAGCGATAGGCTTACGACAACAACGAGATTTCAGTGATAAAGGCTTGCAGCGACGATAGTAAGGCTCTGGCAAAAGACTTGTTGTGGCAATAAGGAGGGTTTTGCGACAAGAGAAGGAAATTGGGGAGATTCTTCAGGATTTAAGGCCGATGGCTAAAAGGAAAAAGAATAAGTGGCTAGGGTTTAAGCTAATTGCTTGAATGGTTGTGAAAAATATGGTTGTAAAGAGGTGTTTATATAGGAGTAAATTAGGGCAAACTTGTAGCAATAATTTAGCTACATGGGTGGCTTGGGTGGCAAGGTAAGATGGAAAAGAAAGTGGCAAAAACAATAGGGTTTTGGGAACCCTTTGGAAGATAGGGTAGATTTTCTTCTCTTTGTTGTTTAAGGCCTTAAGCCAAAACTGTATTTACAAACTAGACTACTTAAAATAAAATAAACTGGTTAGTACTTGGGCCAATTTGACCCCCTTATTAAACAGAAACAAATAAAATTAAAACAAGATTAAAATGAAAATAAAAATTTTGAAGTTAATTAGAAAATTTCTTCTTAAAAGATTACATTAAATTAATTCCAAGTAAAGGTTGCAAAGGTCACAAATTGTCTCGCTTAAGTTCCTATCTCCTTAGACAGAATTAATTAAATGTACTAATTCAAGAAAATAATTTCTAGCTATTTATTATAAAATAAAATCATGAAAAATTAAGGGTTTATTAAATTGAACGAAGTTTCAATTCACTCAACTTCACCATCCCAAAAATGTTTGAGATGTTGACCATTAACATTAAACGTACCTACCTAGTTGTCGTATAATTATATAGCTCCATATGGATAAACTTTATAGACGGTATAAGGTCCTTTCCATCAAGACTTGATCTTCCCAGGAAATAACCTTAACCTTAAATTAAACAACAACACTTTTTGACCTTCTTTGAATTCACGAGGTTGTACACGACTATCATACCATCTCTTAGTCTTTTCTTTATACATATTGGCATTCTCATATGAAATTAACCTCAACTCTTCCAACTTGTCAAGTTGTAACATTCTTCTTTCACTAGCTTGCTTAAGATCCAAATTTAATTGTTTCAAAGACCAGTGAGCTTCACTCTCCAATTCAAGCGGCAAATGACATGCCTTTCCAAATACTAACCGTTAAGGAGTCATTCCTAATGTCACCTTAAAAGCAGTTCAATAGGCCCATAAAGCATCATCGAGCCTTCAAGACCAATCTTTTTTGTTAGGGCACACTACCCTTTCAAGAATACCTTTAATTTCACAAGTCACCCTTTCAACTTGCCCATTTGACTATGGGTGATAGGAAGTAGCAATTTTATGTTTCACATCATGCTTGTCAAGGAACCACTTAAGCCATTTATTTACAAAGTGAGATCCTTCATCGCTAATTATAGCTCTCAAAATCCCAAACTGTGTAAATACATGCTTATGTAGGAATCACATAACTACCTTAGCATCATTTGTTGGATATATGTAACACCCCTTACCCGAGACCGTCATCAGAGTCGAGCACGAGGTGTTACCGGACTTAACTTACTCAAACGAGCATAAAAATTTGCTTTTAAAATTAATTTATTTTCATTCGTTCAATATATCCCTAAAAAGGTTCATCCAGACCCTAAACCATGATATTGAAACGGTTCGGGACTAAACCGGGATCAATAAAATTTTTCCGATTACTTAAACGAACCAAAATGAATTATTTCCCTATTCCTTAGAAAACTGTCCAACTGTATCATGATTACAAAAAAAACCATATATCGAGTTACAAAACTTGAAATCAAGATCCGTAAATTTTCCTTGAATCTAGACTCATATACCTATTTACTAATTTTTTTTCTAGAATCCAATTAGTACATTTTATTAGTTAAAGCCTCCCCTATTACACAGTTCAACTACTCTGACCTCTGTTCACTACGAATTAATTTTCTCTCTGTAAAAAATTCAAATCGGCATGTCGTTTCTTTCATTAGAAACTAGACTCAATAAGGAATCTATGCATATAAACTATAATGCCTAATTACTTATGTACAATTTATGGTGAATTTTTAAATTCAGAACAGGGGACCACAGAGTCAATCTGGAGCAGTCTCACTCAAGTGCAAATAAATCATAAAATACAACTCTTTTTCTTACTTTGCTTCTTTTAAATGAAAATAGACTCCCTAAGATTTAATTTCATGTCTCATTCACCTTTTAATTCTATTTCTACTATTTTTAGTGATTTTTCAAAGTCACATCATTTCTGCTGTTCAAATCTGTTTTTAAACTATTTTCACCTTTTTCATGGTTTCCTTGTGATAATTATTATTCAAGCATACATATCATTAAACATATGTATGATTAGCCATCCCAATAACTATTCACTAACAAGTATTTGCACACCATTCATTGAACATATCATAATTGACATTTACTAAATATTAAGTCGCTATACATGCCATAAACTAGGATATTTGTAAATGAAGATACCCATTCGGTAAATTGATAATCGATAGTGTGAAGCAATCTTCGACGACCTCCAACCTGAGCTTGCATTTAAGTACTCTGGAATATGGGAAAGGAAGAAAAAGTAAGCTTATGAAGCTTATTAAGTTCACATGCTTAATAATAAACACAAGCAATGAATTTATCTTACTCATAGACTGTCATAACTTGAATAAATACTGCTAAGTTCTTACTATCTCAACTTACTCGTCTGTGACCTTACCAAAGGTCCAATATACTATAGACTCCTCACTTTTTAGCTTCCCTTGTATACCTGCATCATCTCACTGAACATAATCCTATTCTTTCCTGATATAGATGTATTTCAATTTGTATCATTTACTTACTATAAGCTGAAACTCATAAACATATCTTACTACTTACTTACTTACTCACTTGCTTACTTACCTTGTCACATATACTAGTCTTGTCTTCTTAACATAACTCAGCTTACTTTGCCTTAACTTAAGATTCTCTTAAATTTTCCCGTTGAACCACTTGGAATATTAAGGATATGGGTTTCCTGCCTGATAATATCCTGCCAATGCCATGTCCTTGACATGGACTTACATGAATTATTCCTGTCTCCAAAGCCATATATCTGATATGGGCTTACATGGCTCATTCCTGTCTCCAAAGCCATATGTCTAGTATGGACTTACATGGCTCATTTCTGTCCTGTCCTGTCAACCCCAAATGTCATGACATTTCGTATCCTAACATTCCTAAGGTTCAAATAGGGCTTTCTGATACTTTTTATCTATTGACTCTTCTTCGATTCAACTTATCCCCTTCAAACTATATTTTTATAGACTTTCTCAATATCATACAAGGCCATATTTCAGTTATGGGCTTTCATATTACTTTTTATAATTTATCTTTTCAATGTCGAATTATTATCAAGCAATAATTTCTATATCTGAAATTCACTACTAATATTTATAGCTAAAATACCAATTTAACATCCAAATATGCATAATTAAATTCTTATTAAACATATGAACTTACCTCGATGTCAAAACGACCATTTTACCAACTTTCCCGATTTTCGATTTTTCTCTCGTTCTAGGTCCAAATCTCGTTTTCTGGTATCTAAAACATCATATTTCACTTATTTAATTAATTTACTATTCAAAACAGCCCCTAACTCAAATTTTGACAAAATTACGTTTTTGCCCCTAAACTTTTGCATATTTACGCTTTTGCCCCAAGGCTTGGAAATTAAACTTTATCCCAAATTCTTATGTTTTGGGACATACTGATCATTTATTTACCAACAACAACTTCAAATTCCCACTATATCATGTACTTATGAACAATAGGTATTTTTACCGATTAAGCCCTTTTACTCGTTTTTACTTAAAACCGAGTAGCACAAGTTATCTAGCATAATTTAAAACCTCATATTCGATCATAAAACATCAAAATAAACACATTTCACCTATGGGTATTTTTCCAAATATGAACCCTAGCTTAAATTATTGCTAGCATAAGCTTTATCGAGCTACTGGGATTCCAAAAACGTAAAGAACATGAAAAACGAGGCTAGAACGGACTTACAATCGAGCTTGGAAGCTTGAAAAACCCTAGCCATGGCTTCTCCATGCTAATTTCGTCCTCCATGAAGAAGATGGACTAATTTTGACATTATTTTCCCCTTTTAATTCTTTTAATTACCAAATGACAAAAATGCCCTTAAAGGCTTTTCTTTCAAATTTGTCCTATTCATGCCCATTTTTGTCCAACAAATTATCCAATGGTCTAATTCCTAAATAAGGACCTCCACTTTAAGAACTCATTTCAATTAAATCCCCTTTATCATCTAGAACTCACATTTTACAATTTTTACAATTTAGTCTTAATTATCAATTTAGGCACCTATACATAAAATTTCTTCTCAAAATTTTCACACAATTAGTCAATCAATAAATAAATCTTAAAACTTAATCGGAATAAATTTTTCAACCTCAGATTCATGGTGTAACACCCCTTACCCGAGACCGTCGCCGGAATCGAGCACGAGGTGCTATTAAACTTAATCTCTTACTTAAGCAACCTTAAAACGTTTATTTAAGCTTCTCGAAATTTGCTGCCATTCTGCGTCATAGTTGCTTAAAAATTCATATCTCGAGTTCCGAAACTTGAAATTAAGATCCACAAATTTTCCCTAAAACTACGTTCATATATCTATCTACTAATTTGTTTCTAGAATTTTTGGCTGGGGCAATTAGTACAGTTTATTAGTTAAAGTTACCCCTATTTCAGAACTCGACTGCACTGACCTCTACTTACTACGAACCACTTTTCTCCCTGTACAAAATTCATATGACTATTCCGTTTGTTTTTAAAACTAGACTCAATAAGGATTCTTAACATATAAAATGAACCACCTAATTATTTTTTTACAATTTATGGTGAATTTCCAAAGTTGGAATAGGGGATCCAGAAATCGCTATGGCCCTGTTTCACTAAAACTCAGATATCTCATAAAATACAATATCTTTACTTGTTCTACTTATTCCGTATGAAAATAGAAACAATAAGATTTAATTTCATATATTATTCACCATCAAACCATGTTTCTACCATTTTTAGTGATTTTTCAAAGTCACGTCATTTCTGCTACTTGAATCTGTTTTTAAGCTACTTTCACATTTTCCTTAGTTTCCATGTGATAGTTATCACTCAATCATACATACTATTAAACATGTATATCATCAGCCATTCTATTAGCTAATCACTAGCAAGTATTTACACATCATTCATTGATCATATCATATCAAAAGAAGCCAAGTCCCTATACACGCCATACACGAAACGAAACGTCTAACTAGACCAAAGTGATTCCTTCGATAGTGTGATCGGATCTCCGACGTTTCCTTCGATCCCCGAGTGGCTTAGCAAGAACTATAAGAAGAAGGAAATAAAGAGTAAGCACTAGGCTTAATAAGTTTACAAGCAAATAAATCACAACATTCATCACAAAGGATAATTATGCATAATGTCACCTAGCATCATAAACTTTCTTTACATCTCATTTTCTACCTTCTTCTTTATTCACTTACCTTCTTTCTTACCTGACCTTTCATTATTCATAAATACAATCTACCTTTCCTTTGTTGAGAATTCACTGTAATTTAACTTGTACAATGGCCCGTTGAACCACTCAGAATACTAAGGATACTAGGGTCTTTCCTGTCTAACAATATCCTGCCAATGCCATGTCCTTGACATGGACTTACATGAATTATTCCTGTCTCCAATGCCATATATCTAATATGGACGTACATGGCTCATTCCTGTCTCCAAAGCCATATATCTAATATGGACTTACATGGCTCATTTCTATCCTGTCCTATCAACCCCAAATGTCATGACATTTCGTATCCTAACATTCCTAAGGTTCAAACGGGGCTTTCTAATGCTTTTCCTCTGTCACATCGGCTTTAATTCAACTTTGGATATTTTCATAAGTTAAATATATAAATGCTGGAAATTGACAATATCAATGTAAAATGAAGGAATATTGCGTTTATTTACCGTAAACTTACCTCGATACAAAATGTGACTAAACTTTACAATTTAGTCCTTTACTTTTTCCTTTCCCCGATCTACTCCCGAATTTCACTTTTCTTGATCTATAATAGCAAATTTAACTTATTTAATATTGACATTTATCAAAACAGTCCTTTACTCAAACTTTGGACAAATTACATTTTTGCCCCTAAACTTTTGCATATTTACACTTTTACCCCTAGGCTCAGAAATCAAAATTTATCACAAATTCTTATATTTTAAGACATGCTAACCATTTATTTACCAACAACATCTTCAAATTCCTACTATAACATACACTTATGTATAATAAGTATTTTTACCTATTACGCCCTTTTACTCGTTTTTACCTAAAACCAAGTAGCACAAGTTGTCTAACATAATCTAAAACCTCATATTCTATTATAAAACATCAAAATAAACACTTTTCACCTATGGGTATTTTTCCAAATATGAACCCTAACTTAAATTATTGCTAGCGTAAGCTTTATCGAGCTACCGGGACTCTGAAAATGTAAAGAACATTAAAAACGGGGCTTAGAATCACTTATTACGGAGCTTGGAAGCTTGAAACAAACCCTAGCTATGGAGAACCCTTGAAATCTCGTGCTAATGAAGAAGATGATAGCAATTTTGTCATCTTTTTCCCTTTTTAATCATGTTAATAACCAAATGACCAAAATGCCCTTCCTTACTAAACTTTCAAAAATTCCACCCATGTCCAATTTTTGTCCATAAACTTAGAAATTGGTCAAATTTCTATTTAAAACCTCCTAATTAATATTCCAAAGCAATTTCATACTAAAAACTTATAGAATACAAAATTTGCAACTTATTCGATTTGGTCCCTAATTTCAAATTAAGCACTTTATGCATAGAATTTCTTCATGAAATTTTCACACCATCATGCAATCACATCATAAACATCATCATAATAATAAAATAATTATTTCTATCTTGGATTTGTGGTCACGAAACCACTATTCCGATTAGGCCCAATTTCGGGATGTTACATTTCTCCCCCTTAGGGATTTTCGTCCCTAAAAATCTTACCTGTGAAGAGATTTGGGTACTATTTTCGCATGGCCTCTTCGGGTTCCCATGTAGCCTCATCCACCCCATGTCTATTCCATAAAACTTTCACAAGAGCAATACTTTTATTCCTTAATTACTTTACTTCTCGAGCTAAAATCTTTACCGGTTCCTAACCATAAGTCATATCTGTGACATCCCTAATTTGACCCTAGTTGGAATATGGTTTCCGGACCACAAAACTGAGTCAAAAAATTTTCTAAATAATCATTTATAGGTCTATTATATATGTTACCCCATGTCTATTCCATAAAACTTTCACAAGAGCAATACTTTTATTCCTTAGTTACTTTACTTCTCGAGCTAAAATTTTTACCGGTTCCTCACCATAAGTCATATCTGTGACATCCCTAATTTGACCCTAGTCGGAATATGGTTTCCGGACCACAAAACCGAGTCAAAAAATTTTCTAAATAATCATTTATAGGTCTATTATATATGTTAATCCATGCTTGAAATTTTGATGTTTTAATGAGGTCATTTGATGTGAATTTTTCTAAGTAGGGCTTAATTGTGAAACTTTGAATGTATGCTAGGTAAATGAGTGAAGACTAAATTATAGCATAGATTAAAGACATGCCTTTGCATGTCAAATTACCCTTTTTAGGGTGAGTGGCCGACCAAGATAATAATGATCTCCACTATATGAATTCTCTTATATTATTAAAATGGTTAGTGGTTAAAATTAAGTAATAAAAAAAAATAGATGGATAAACAAAAGAAAAAAATAAAATAAGTGTTCATCTTATTCTTCTTTAGCCGAAACTCAAAGAGAAGAAAAGGAGAAAAGAAATTCAAGCATTCGGTCATTCAATTAGTTGATTTTAAAGGTATGTGTTTACGTATTTTCTTGATGTTTTTTTGTGAAAATTTCATAGTCAATGCATTGTGTAACTAGCTCATGGCAAAACTTTTTGCAAATGGATGAAGATACTAATCGGCCAAAGGTGTTTTGAAATGGAAATTTCGGCCATGGAGGTTTTATAATTCATTTGGGATGTGTATAAGGTTTTGATGAACAAATAGAGTTAATGAGTTCAAGCTTAACAAATTTTGAAAGTTGTTATATTTTTGAGCATTCGGCTATGGATTTTTTTTATTTGAAGAAAATGATTGTGTTTTATGTTCTTTTATGAGTAATGATAGATAGGTAGAGTTAAGCTAGATACATGAGCATATATGCGTTAGATGTTAAAAGAAAAGAAAAATTGGCTAATGATGTAAGTACAATAGCCGAATGAGTTCTTAAATGAATAAATAAAATTCAGTTTGTGCATGAACAACTAAGGGCGCTGAAGCATTTATTAAATTTGTATAAAGAGGTATTTATAATGATATTGGTATTACATAGCAATGGAATGCAATAATGCATTCGGTTTTGTTTTTTTTTTTTTTGGAATGAAGATGCGTATAATTATTTTCTAGTAAAGTATTAGAGATACCAAGTTGTTGTACCGAATGTGTTATGTACATTGGTTTAACTTTGTGAATTCGGTCTTGAGATAATCCTAGTGAAAAGAATGTTAATTGATAATAGGTTATTTATTTAAGGACTGAATATACTAGAAAAAAAAATGTGAGACATGTATTATGTGTTATGCATGTAATCGGCCAAGGTAATTGATATTAAAGTATGCATTATATATATGCATGTGTATATCCAATGGTGCATAAATTAGGTTAAATGATGATTTGGTGACATTATGGATTGAAAATCGAATGTTAAAGTGGTTAATCAAAGATTTAATATGACAAAACGTTAATGAATAACATAATTGGTTTGCACCTTAAATAGTTGAAATAAAGCTTACCAAATATGATTAAATGTTTAAATTGTAATGGTCATATATATATGCCTTATGTATGTACCATGTACACATAAGGACATTCGGCAATATGATTAAATTCATGTATAAGAAAGCATGATAAATTAAGTGACTCTTTGCTTGTGAATGTGAATTAGATACAGATTAAATAAGTATGAAATCGAGTGCTGGCATATTTTATTAAATATGATACATATTGAAAGTGATATGTGATTGCCAAATGTGATTGTTAAGTGAATAATATTAATTAAGTACTTAAGCAAACCTATTGTTTTACTTAAGCTTAAGAGCAAAGGGGATCAAAGTCGGATAGGGGAAAAGAGAAAGTAAACGAATAGCCGTGGATATCTAGTCATCGAACACTTCTGAGGTAAGTTTTAAGTATTTAAATGGAATGAATATGAATTATGTATATACGTTAAGGTCAATTACTTTTCTAAACGATAGCATATATGATGTTATGTTTAAATATGTGAATGAGAACTTTAAAGAGTAAATTTGTATAAATCTACTTGGGATAGCAGCAGTAATGTGTTTTGGAAAAATCACCATAAATTGTGGGAGTTGAGTTAAAGGCTGAATAGATTATGTAATTAAAGCTTGATGCGTCTAGTTTCTTATAAAAGAAACTGTGTATGTAAAGGAGTTGCTGATATATTTAAAGTTGTGTGAGACAGAGTCAGAATGACTCTGAAATCCCCTATTCTGTTTTTAGGAAATCATTATAGATAGTACAAAAATAATTATAAGATAATATTTAGATGCTTAGACTCTTTAATGAGTCTAGTTTCAAATGAAATAAACAAAAACATATTTTGAATTCTGTACAATGAGAAATTTGATTCGTAGTGAAGAGTAAACAGAATAGTCAAACAGTAAAATAGGGGAAAATTTAAGAAAAATCTGGTATTGATTGGCCAAACCAAAAATTCTGAAAATTTTATGGATAGAAGGTATATGAGTCTATTTTTAGAGAAAATTAACGACACTCGATTTGGAATTTCGTAGCTCCTGTTACAAATAAATTAATGACTATTGCTCAGGAAGACAGCTTGTAGTGAATCTGTGATTTTGTTGTAAACATTGATAAAACTGTTTGAGTTGCTTCAAGCTATTGCTGAAATTGATGTACAAGATATATAAATGTTGTGAGGCCAAAATGGCTAATATTAAATGTGTGCAAGTTGTCCGAATGGCTATCTTATAAACGTAAGCGATGTAATTGTAATATGTGTTGATAGTTTTATAAATTGAAGGTGAAGTAACATATATGTTGTTTAGTCGAATGGTTGTTATGAGAAGAACGTAAGTTATGTGTGTACTTTCTTATTTAGTTGGAAGTTTATTGAAAGGGATATATATATATATATATATATAAATATGTTTTAAAGTTGAATGATGTTTATGACATGAAGTTAAGGTGTGTACTATATGTTTGTATTCGAATGAAGCAAATGAATTACGAATAAGATATTCTATGAGATTTTGTCCGGGTTAAATCCTGCAGGCTTAGTGCTGTTACTATATCTGGGCTAAAAGTCCCGTAGGCTTTGCGTTGGTGACTGGATTCAGGTTTTAAACCTAACCGGTATGGCTAACTGCTGTTGAATTATGTTAAATGATAATTGTGGAAATTGTAAGTGTACAAAGGTTAAGTATGGTACGAGATACTTACTTGCTATGTGAATTCGACTTCAGTTGAATTATGAATGTGCTTCGGGAATCAATTATGAAATGGATACACGTTATGTTAAATGAGTTTTGACTCTAAAAAATTGTTCATGAAAGATTATAACATGAAAATGAGATTCTAAAGATGGAAATCGAATGTAATTATAATGTTATATTTTAGTTCGTCTGATTAAAGTAGAAGTAAAAATGAAGCTTTTTAGGGGCGAAAGTGTATATGCTCTCAAGTTTGAATGAAAAAGATAAATTATATGTGTATACATGGGAGTTGATCTATTTGACCGAATGGTGATATCTCTTGATATTAACAAATGTGTTTTGTGCAAGGTTTAAGATTATGTGATTTAGTAGTAAATCAACAATTAAAGACGTTCAGTATATTAAGTGGGCCAGGTATGTATCATGAGCCTACAAGTGAGCTTATTTTGAATTAAACTAAAATTGTTTAATGTGATGTTTATGTGAGTAAGTTGCATGATTGTATATATGTGGTTAATAATGGTACGTTCGGATAATGTGTGGTGTTATGTGATGATATCTGATTTACCTATGTTTAAATGAGTTTAGACTCAGGTAAAATCAAACTATTATATGTACATTGTGTAGTTGTGTATATTCGGACAAAGAGGCAGTATACCTACAAAGAGGTTATATGAGAATTCGTAAGATCGACTTGTATTTGGGTTGGTCAGGTATGTGTTAAATACTTGTACATTTTAGACACATTGCAATTAAATCATGTTTGTAAAGTGAAAATCAAATATGAAAATGCCATATGAATATGTGGGTATTCGGGTATGGAGAAATATTATAGGATATTGGATGATATACCTTTTGATTTGACCGATGAGAGTGACTATAGATATGAATTGATACATTGATTGAATTGAAGTTGACATTGAGGTATATAAATGCCCATGGCTATATGATTGTGAAATTTAAAAGAGATAATATAACTATATGAACTTATAAGTGAATATGCATGTTCGGCCAATAAGGTATTAAACTGTGAAGGAAATGAAATGTTATATGTGAATCAAATAAACAAATTGGTTATATTTGAATTCAATGGTTTTCAATTGATTAAGACTTACTAAGCTTACAAAAGCTTACTCTGTTGTTATGTTTCTCTGTTTTATAGATTGTTGAATTTGGCCTTTTGCTCGGGGATCGTCAGTAACTCGTCACACTATCACTATCCACTGTTTGGTACTGCTATGTTTTGGATTATCTTATGGCATGTATAGAATAGACAAGTAGCGGAAGAATATTTTGGTTAATCTATATAAGCCATGCGAAAATGGCATCTTTTGAATGTGTACTTATAGAAGTTTAAATTTTATCCCTAGCTGTGTTTAGTATTTATCTAAATGAATTATCTTTATTTCAAGAAAAAGTTCAAAATTTTACTGTTCTGACATGAGTTACAAGCCCGGTAATGCCCCTTACCTATTCCGGAAACGGTTACGGGATAGGGCTGTTATATTTTATTGGTATCAGAGCTATAGTTTAGTCGATTCTAGGACTAATGTAGCACTTGTGAGTCTAATTATACATGCCATATAGTGATAAAATGATTGTGTGATGATTTCTGACAGATAAAATGTGTTTTTCGTATTGTAATGAATCTCTATCCCTATCGAGCTGTAACAAGCATGATGGCTGGTAATGTGTTTCAGACTCAAAGTCCAACAGGCTTGTGCCAATGACGAGTTCAGGTTATACCTAGTGGGCTGAATGTTGGAAAACTATTAAAGAGACTAAAACTATGAAGCTTATGCTATACGGTATCCGAATCCGTCCACTAAATTAAGTTGTTCAGGTATGTGAATGTTATTATGAAATGCATATGGGAAATGGTGGTATATCTATGTGTTCGGTTTCTATAGAAATTTATATTCATAGAAGTGTATGTGACACCTATGTGATTCGATCATTGAAATTATAGAAATTAAGTTGGATAGTGAAATGAAAATGTGATCTTTGTATGTGGCTATTGAACAGAAAGTTGAATAGTTGATAAGCATATGGTGCTTGTATTCGAGTAATGTAAATGATATACTAATGTGTTATGTTATATATATATATGTGTGCATGAGAATTGAGAGTTATATCTGGGCTAAGTCTCGAAGAGCATTCATGCTGGTGTTATATCCGGGCTAAGTCCCGAAGAGCATTCGTGCTGGTGTTATATCCGGGCTAAGTCCCTAGGAGCATTCGTATTGGTGTTATATCTGGGCTAAGTCCCGAAGAGCATTCGTGCTGGTGTTATATCCAGGCTAAGTCCCGAAGGGCATTCGTGCTGGTAATGTGTATTCAGGCCTTCGTGCCTAGCAGGCTTCGTGCCGGTGATGTGTATTCAGGCCTTCGTGCCTAGCAGGCTTCGTGCCGGTAATGTGTATTCAGGCCTTCGTGCCTAGCAGGCTTCGTGCCTGTGATGTGTATTCAGGCCTTCGTGCCTAGCAGGCTTCGTGCCGGTAACGTGTATTCAGGCCGTCGTGCCTAACAGGCTTCGTACCGGTGATATATATATTCAAACCTTCATGCCTAGATGGCTTAATGCCGGTGAATCAAGCCTAGCAAGCTTAAAGTTGGTGATTAAAAGTTTCCAGTCATTTCAGATATTGAATGATGGAATTTGACTTGTATGAAATAGTATAATTTGGCTACAAATGTGAGTACCTATTGCCCTATATTACACTTGTGTAGTCAACTCTTAAATGAATTAATTCAAATGTGCGTTTTCAGCTTTGTTAAAGATGCATTAGGCTTTAATGCTTGTGGGACAAGATTATCTTGTTTGTGGTTATATTAAAATTATTGGAATATACGAATTGTTAATATGTTACAAGGTTGAGTTATATTATATGTGATATATGAGGTTTCAGATACCTATGACATTTGGTGTAGGTATTTTACCTTGTATGATTGCTTAATATTGTATATCATTAAGGAATGGATTTTGTTATAAATGTGTTATGGATTTAGTCTATGAGATCATCGGTATAGGAAGTTGATTTTCTGTTGGAAATAGGTTAAGTTGAATATTGAGATGTGATGGAGTTATAAAGGATATTCATTGGGGTGTTTAAGAACATGTGTACTTTCGGTCAGGTTACAGCTTATATATGAATGAAAATGTGGGTTATAAATATGTGAGTTGATGTTATGTATTGTTTTAAGATAAGAAGGTGATTTTATAGGTCGATATGGAATCGATAATGAATTACAATTGTTATCGATAAGCTAGCGTTCATATGGATATAATTCAATAAGGGGATGTTATCCTAACCTTTTCGCTAGTAAGATTTTCGGGGACGAAAATCCCTAAAGAGGGGGAGAGTTGTGACATCCCTAAATTGACCCTAGTCGAAATATGGTTTTCGGACCACAAAACCGAGCCAAAAATTTTTTCTAAATAATCATTTATAGGTCTATTATATATGTTAATCCATGCTTGAAATTTTGATGTTTTAATGAGGTCATTTGATGTGAATTTTTCTAAGTAGGGCTTAATTGTGAAACTTTGAAAGTATGCTAGGTAAATGAGTGAAGACTAAATTATAGCATAGATTAAAGACATGCCTTTGCATGTCAAATTTCCCTTTTTAGGGTGAGTGGCCGACCAAGATAATAATGATCTCCACTAAATGAATTCTCTTATATTATTAAAATGGTTAGTGGTTAAAATTAAGTAATAAAAAAATAATAGATGGATAAACAAAAGAAAAAAATAAAATAAGTGTTCATCTTATTCTTCTTTAGTCGAAACTCAAAGAGAAGAAAAGGAGAAAAGCAATTCAAGCATTCGGTCATTCAATTAGTTGATTTTAAAGGTATGTGTTTATGTATTTTCTTGATTTTTTTTGTGAAAATTTCATAGTCAATGCATTGTGTAACTAGCTCATGGCAAAACTTTTTGCAAATGGATGAAGATACTAATCGGCCAAAGGTGTTTTGAAATGAAAATTTCGGCCATGGAGGTTTTATAATTCGTTTGGGGTGTGTATAAGGTTTTGATGAACAAATAGAGTTAATGAGTTCAAGCTTAACAAATTTTGAAAGTTGTTATGTTTTTTATTTGAAGAAAATGATTGTGTTTTATGTTCTTTTATGAGTAATGATAGATAGGTAGAGTTGAGCTAGATACATGAGCATATATGCGTTAGATGTTAAAAGAAAAGAAAAATTGGCTAATGATGTAAGTACAATAGCCGAATGAGTTCTTAAATGAATAAATAAAATTCAATTTGTGAATGAACAACTAAGGGCGCTGCAGCATTTATAAAATTTGTATAAAGAGGTATTTATAATGATATTGGTATTACATAGCAATGGAATGCAATAATGCATTCGGTTTTATTTTTTTTTTTGGAATGAAGATGCATATAATTATTTTCTAGTAAAGTATTAGAGATACCAAGTTGTTGTACCGAATGTGTTGTGTACATTAGTTTAACTTTGTGAATTCGGTCTTGAGATAATCCTAGTGAAAAGAATGTTAATTGATAATAGGTTATTTATTTAAGGACTGAATATGCTAGAAAAAAAATGTGAGACATGTATTATGTGTTATGCACGTAATCGGCCAAGGTAATTGATATTAAAGTATGCATTATATATATGCATGTGTATATGCGATGGTGCATAAATTTCGTTAAATGATGATTTGGTGACATCATGGATTGAAAATCGAATGTTAAGTTGGTTAATCAAAGATTTAATATGACGAAATGTTAATGAATAACATAATTGGTTTGCACCTTAAATAGTTGAAATAAAGCTTACCGAATATGATTAAATGTTTAAATTGTAATGGTCATATATATATGCCTTATGTATGTACCATGTACACATAAGGACATTCGGCAATATGATTAAATTCATGTATAAGAAAGCATGATAAATTAAGTGACTCTTTGCTTGTGAATGTGAATTAGATATAGATTAAATAAGTATGAAATCGAGTCCTGGGATATTTTATTAAATATGATACATATTGAAAGTGATATGTGATTGCCAAATGTGATTGTTAAGTGAATAATATTAATTAAGTACTTAAGCAAATCTATTGTTTTACTTAAGCTTAAGAGCAAAGGGGATCACAGTCGGATAGGGGAAAAGAGAAAGTAAACGAATAGCCGTAGATATCTAGTCGTCGAACACTTCCGAGGTAAGTTTTAAGTATTTAAATGGAATGAATATGAATTATGTATATACGTTAAGGTCAATTACTTTTCTAAACGATAGCATATATGATGTTATGTTTAAATATGTGAATGAGAACTTTAAAGAGTAAATTTGTATAAATCTACTTGGGATAGCAGCAGTAATGTGTTTTGGAAAAATCACCATAAATTGTGGGAGTTGAGTTAAAGGCTGAATAGATTATGTAATTAAAGCTTGATGCGTCTAGTTTCTTATAAAAGAAACCGTGTAAGTAAAGGAGTTGCTGATAATGAGATATTTAAAGTTGTGTGAGACAGAGTCAGAATGACTCTGAAATCCCCTGTTCTGTTTTTAGAAAATCATTATAGATTGTACAAAAATGATTATAAGATAATATTTAAATGCTTAGACTCCTTAATGAGTCTAGTTTCAAACGAAATAAACGAAAACATATTTTGAATTCTGTTCAATGAGAAATTTGATTCGTAGTGAAGAGTGGACAGAGTAGTCAAATAGTAAAATAGGGGAAACTTTAAGAAAAATCTGGTATTGATTGGCCAAACCAAAAATTTTGAGAATTTTGTGGATAGAAGGTATATGAGTCTCATCATGAGAATAAATCAAGATGTCATCAATGAACACAATTACAAACTCGTCCAAATAAGGCCTAAATATTCGGTTGATTAAGTCCATAAAAACGGCAGGAGCATTAGTTAAGCCAAACGGCATCACAAGAAACTCATAATGACCATACCTAGTTCAGAATGCAGTCTTCGAAACATCTGACTCATTAACTCGCATCTGATAATCTCCGGATCTCAAATCTATCTTAGAAAACACAGTGGCTCCTTTCAACTGATCAAACAAATCATCAATTCTAGGCAATGGATATTTGTTCTTGATAGTTACCTTGTTAAGTTGCCGATAATCTATGCACAATCTCATTGAACCATCTTTCTTTTTCACAAATAGCACTGGTGCACCCCATGGCGAACTATTGGGTCTTACAAATCCTTTATTAGTTAATTCCTGCAGCTGAGCTTTCAATTCTTTCAATTCCGACGGGTCCACTCTATAAGGAGTAATAGAAATAGGTGTGGTACCTGGAATTAACTCAATACCAAACTGAACTTCTCTAACAGGAGGCAAACCTGGTAATTCTTCCGGAAATACATCTGGATACTCACACACTATAAGCACTGATTCAACTTTCAATTCTGAATCTTTAATATTCAATACAAAAGCAAGATAAGCCTCATACCCCTTTCTTAAATATTTTTGAGCTGTCATAACAGAAATTATGGCAAATAAACTATCTGACTCATCTGAATTAACCCGAAGGATTTCACCATTTTCACATTTCATCTCAATGAATTTCCTTCTACAATTCACTACAACATCATGTACAGTCAACCAATCCATGCCCAAAATAACATCAAACTCATCAAACGGTAATAACATGAGATCAGCCGGAAAGCAGTGACCTCTAATAATTAAGGGGCAATTTCTACATACTTTATCTACCAATACATACTTGCCTAGTGGATTCATTACTTTAATCACAAATTCTGTAGATTCTATAGACATGCTCATACTGGGCATCAATTTCATATAAACATAGGAATGGGTCGAACCCGGATCAATCAAAGCAATAACATTAATATCATGCAAAGAAAATGTACCCGTAATCACATCGGGGGAGGATGCCTCTTCTCGTGCACGGATAGCATAAGTCCTTGCAGGGGCTCTAACATCTGGTATCACCGCCGAATCTCTAGAGGTGCCTCTGTTACTTGCTCCTACTCCCAGTTACCTCGGTGATCTGCCTCTAATAGGAGCATTTCCAGATCTAGCACTCTGTGTTACCTCTCGGTTAGCCACCTCTGGACATTCTCGCACAAAATGATCCGGAGCACCACATTTATAACAAACATTTTTGCCTGCTCGACAAGGACCATAATGAAGTCTACCACACCGTGGACACCCTGATCTACCCGGTCTAGCATTATGCACACTTGCGGTTGAGGTGGTCTGAGCCTTTGGATCCTTAAATCTGCTACCTCTATTCTGACTAGAATGCCCTGCCAAAAAGCTACATCTGGTAGGAAACTCTTTGGGCCTCTTGGATGTAACCTGAAATGATCTGCTCATCTGTCTTTTCTTCATATCTTGCGTCTCAGTTTCAACTTTGCCTTTTCTTTTTAACAGCTCTTCTACCTTACAAGCTCTCTCAACTAGAATAACGAACTCTTTTATTTCTATGACACCCACTGATAGCCGGATATCATCATTTCACCCATCCTCAAACCTTTTACACATGATAGCCTCTGTGGACACACATTCTCGAGCATATTTATTAAGCCTGACAAATTCACGCTCATAATCGATCACTGTCATATTACCTTATTTCAACTCCAAGAACTCCTTTCTCTTCTGGTCAATAAACCTCTGACTGATGTACTTTTTACGAAATTCTTCCTGAAAGAAATCCCAAGTGACCCTCTCTTTCGGTACAACTGATACTAATGTCTTCCACCAATGGTAGGCTGAGTCTCTAAGAAGTGATACTACACATTTCATACATTCCTCAGGTGTACAAGATAATTCGTCAAAGACTCTGATAGTATTTTCGAACCAAAATTCTGCTCTTTCTGCATCATCGTCTTTTGTTGCTCGAAACTCTTCTGCCCCATACTTCCTGATTTTATCAACTAGTGGCTTTTCTCTTATCACTGTACCTGTGACTGGGGGAGCTTGAGCTACATGGGTAGCCTGAGAATCATGAGGGGGTGGAGGTCTAACTACTGGATTCATACGCACGAACTCGGCAAACCAATCATTCAAAGCTTGGAAGAGAGCTTCTCAAGTCACTCCTCCCTGATCAACTGTTATTGGCCTATTCTCAGATGTCACTGCCCCTTCCGCGGGAGCAGGCGCATTACTTTCCATATCATCATCACCAGCTTGTTTGGGATCCATTACTATAAAATAAAATATTTAAAAATTGTCAGGAGTTGTCACACTATCAAAATATAAGTATGGCATGTATAGCTAGACTCTTACTCGCGCTAACTATTTCGAGAACCGACTAAACCTTCTTTGATACCAATAAATGTAACACCCCTTACCCGAGGCCATCACCGGAATCGAGCACGAGGCGCTACTAAACTTAATCTATTACTTAAGCAACCTTAAAACGTTTATTTAAGCTTCTCGAAATTTGCTGCCATTCTGCGTCATAGTCGCTTAAAAATTCATATCTCGAGTTATAAAACTCAAAATTAAGATTCGTCAATTTTCCCTAAAACTAAATTCATATATCTATCTATTTATTTGTTTCTAGAATTTTTGGCTAGGCCAATTAGTACAGTTTATTAGTTAAAGTTACCCCTGTTTCAGAACTCGACAGCACTGACCTCTACTTACTACAAATCCCTGTACAAAATTCATATGACTATGCCATTTGTTTCTATGAAAACTAGACTCAATAAGGATTTTTAACATATAAAGTTCACCACCTAATTATTTTTTTACAATTTATGGTGAATTTCCAAATTTGGAACAGGGAATCCAAAAATTGCTCTAGACCTGTTTCACTAAAACTCAGATATCTCATAAAATACAATATCTTTACCTATTTTACTTATTCCGTACGAAAATAGACACAATAAGATTTAATTTTATATATTATTCACCATTAAACCATGTTTTTACTATTTTTAGTGATTTTTCAAAGTCACGTCATTTCTGCTACTTGAATCTGTTTTTAAGCTACTTTCACATTTTCCTTAGTTTCCATGTGATAGTTATCACTCAATCATACATACTATTAAACATGTATATCATCAGCCATTCTATTAGCTAATCACTAGCAAGTATTTACACATCATTCATTGATCAAATCATATCAAAAGAAGCCAAGTCCCTATACACGCCATACACTAAACGAAACGTCTAACTATACCAAAGTGATTCCTTCGATAGTGTCATCAGATCTGCGACGTTTCCTTCGATCCCCGAGTGGCTTGGCAAGAACTATAAGAAGAAGGAAATAAAGAGAGTAAGCACTAGGCTTAATAAGTTTACAAGCAAATAAATCACAACATTCATCACAAAGGATAATTATGCATAATGTCACCTAGCATCATAAACTTTCTTTACATCTCATTTTCTACCTTCGTCTTTATTCACTTATCTTCTTTCTTACCTGACCTTTCATTATTCATAAATACAATCTACCTTTCCTTTACTGATCATTCACTATAATTTAACTTGTACAATGGCCCGTTGAACCACTCGGAATACTAAGTATACTAGGGTCTTTCCTGTCTAACAATATCCTGCCAATGCCATGTCCTTGACATGGACTTACATGAATTATTCCTGTCTCCAATGCCATATATCTAATATGGACTTACATGGCTCATTCTTGTCTCCAAAGCCATATATTTGATATGGACTTACATGGCTCATTTCTATCCTGTCCTGTCAACCCCAAATGTCATGACATTTCATATCCTAACATTCCTAAGGTTCAAACGGGGCTTTCTAATGCTTTTCCTCTGTCACATCAGCTTTAATTCAACTTTGGATATTTTCTTAAGTAAAATATATAAATGCTGGAAATTGACAATATCAATGTAAAATGAAGGAATATTGCGTTTATTTACCGTAAACTTACCTCGATACAAAATGTGACTAAACTTTACAATTTAGTCCTTTACTTTTTCCTTTCCCCGATCTACTCCCGAATTTCACTTTTCTTGATCTATAATAGCAAATTTAACTTATTTAATATTCACATTTATCAAAACAGTCCTTTACTCAAACTTTGGCAAAATTACATTTTTGTCCCTAAACTTTTGCATATTTACACTTTTGCCCCAAGGCTCGGAAATCAAAATTTATCACAAACTCTTATAGTTTAAGACATGCTAACCATTTGTTTACCAACAACATCTTCAAATTCCTACTATAACATACACTTATGTATAATAGGTATTTTTACCTATTACGCCCTTGTACTCGTTTTTACCTAAACCGAGTAGCACAAGTTGTCTAACATAATCTAAAACCTCATATTCTATTATAAAACATCAAAATAAACACTTTTCACCTATGGGTATTTTTCCAAATATGAACCCTAACTTAAATTATTGCTACCATAAGCTTTATCGAGCTACCGAGACTCCGAAAACGTAAAGAACATTAAAAACGGGGCTTGGAATCACTTACTATGGAGCTTGGAAGCTTGAAACAAACCCTAGCTATGGAGAACCCTTGAAATTTCGTGCTAATGAAGAAGATGATAGCAATTTTGTCATCTTTTTCCCTTTTTAATCATGTTAATAACCAAATGACCAAAATGCCCTTCCTTACTAAACTTTCAAAAATTCCACCCATGTCCAATTTTTGTCCATAAACTTAGAAATTGGTCAAATTTCTATTTAAAACCTCCTAATTAATATTCCAAAGCAATTTCATACTAAAAACTTATAGAATGCAAAATTTGCAACTTATTCGATTTAGTCCCTAATTTCAAATTAAACACTTTATGCATAGAATTTCTTCACGAAATTTTCACACCATCATGCAATAACATCATAAACATCATCATAATAATAAAATAATTATTTCTATCTTGGATTTGTGGTCACGAAACCACTATTCCGATTAGGCCCGATTTCAGGATGTTACATTTCTCCCCCCTTTAGGGATTTTCGTCCCCGAAAATCTTACTTGTGAAGAGATTTGGGTACTATGTTCGCATGGCCTCTTTAGGTTCCCATGTAGCCTCATCCACCCCATGTCTATTCCATAAAACTTTCACAAGAGCAATACTTTTATTCTTTAATTGCTTTACTTCTCGAGCTAAAATCTTTATCGGTTCCTCACTATAAGTCATATCTGATTGAATCTCATCCTCTGTCGGAGAAATCACATGTGACGGATCTGACCGATAGCGTCGTAACATCGACACATGGAACACATTATGAATCTTCTCTAATTCAGTCGGCAAAGCTAATCGGTATGCTAATGGTCCAACTCTCTCAATTACTTCAAACGGTCCAATAAAACGAGGACTTAACTTGCCTTTCCTGCCAAATCTGAGAACTTTCTTCCACGGGGATACTTTCAAAAATACCTTGTCGCCAACCCGATACTCAATCTCTTTTCATTCCTACCCACCAGTACAATTTCTTCAAATCATTATACATCTTTGTACTACCTGGATGCAAAGACAATGAACTGCTATGTGCTTCTTGTAAAATCTTTCGAATAAGCTCATCATTCTTTGGTACACATATTCTGTCTCTAAACATCAAACAACCATCAGAACCAATCCGAAAATCTGATTCTATGCCTGACTCACATTGAACTCTTTTAGCCTGCAACTCACTATCGTCTTTTTACGCTTCACAAATTTCTTCAAGAAATACCGGTTTAGCTTTCAATTCAGCTAAAATAGAACCATCATCCGACATGGCCAAATTGGTATTCAAAGCTCGCAATACAAATAAAGATTTTCTACTTAAAGCATCAGCAACTACATTGGCCTTACCTGGGTGACAATCAATCACTAACTCATAGTCTTTAAGCAATTCCAACCATCTTCTTTGCCTCAAATTCAAATCTTTTTGAGTCGTCAAGTATTTCAAGCTTTTATGATCGGTGAATATCCGGCACCTTTCACCATACAAATAATGTCTCCAAATCTTCAATGCAAATACAATAGCAGCTAGTTCCAAATCATGCGTCGGATAATTTTTCTCATGTGGCTTTAATTGCCTAGAGCCATAAGCAATTACCTTTCCTTCCTGCATGAGTACGCAACCGAGCCCATTCAAGGACGCATCACTGTAAATAACAAATTCTTTACTCGGTTCTGGCTGTACTAAGATGGGAGCTTCAGTCAACAATGCCTTTAACTTATCAAAACTCTGCTGGCACTTCTCAGTCCATTTAAACTTAACATCCTTCCGTAGCAATCTCGTCAACGGGGTAGCTATCATAGAGAATCCCTCCACAAATCGTCTATAATAACCAGCTAAGCCAAGAAAACTTCCAACTTCTGAAAGATTCCTAGGAGGCTTCCAATTGACAATGGCCGACATTTTGCTCGGATCAACTCTAATACCTTCACCTGAAACAATATGTCCAAGGAATCCAACTTCTCGGAGCCAAAACTCACTTTTACTGAACTTAGCATATAACTGATTATCTCTCAGAATCTGTAAAACTGTTCTCAAATGCTCTGCATGTTCAGTCCCCTCATGAAAATAAATCAAGATGTCATCAATGAACACAATTACAAACTCGTCCAAATACGGCCTAAATATTCAGTTCATTAAGTCCATAAAAACGGCAGGAGCATTAGTTAAGCCAAACGGCATCACAAGAAACTCATAATGACCATACCTAGTTCGGAATGCAGTCTTCGGTACATCTGACTCCTTAACTCGCATATGATAATATCCGGCTCTCAAATCTATCTTAGAAAACACAGTGGCTCCTTTCAACTAATCAAACAAATCATCAATTCTAGGCAATGGATATTTGTTCTTGATAGTTACCTTGTTAAGTTGCCGATAATCTATGCACAATCTCATTGAACCGTCTTTCTTTTTCACAAATAGCACTGGTGCACCCCATGGCGAACTACTGGGTCTTACAAATCCTTTATCAGTTAATTCCTACAGTTGAGCTTTCAATTCTTTCAATTTCGACGGGGCCATTCTATAAGGAGTAATAGAAATAGGTGTGGTACCTGGAATTAACTCAATACCAAACTCAACTTCTCTAACAGGAGGCAAACCTGGTAATTCTTCTGGAAATACATCTGGATACTCGCACACTACGGGCACTGATTCAACTTTCAATTCTGAATCTTTAGTATTCAATACAAAAGCAAGATAAGCTTCATACCCCTTTCTTAAATATTTTTGAGCTGTCATAACAGAAATTATGGCAAATAAACTATCTGACTCATCTGAATTAACCCGAAGGATTTCACCATTTTCACATTTCATCTCAATGAATTTCCTTCTACAATTCACTACAACATCATGTGCAGTCAACCAATCCATGCCCAAAATAACATCAAACTCATCAAACAGCAATAACATGAGATCAGCCGAAAAACAGTGACCTCTAATAATTAAGGGGCAATTTCTACATACTTTATCTACTAATACATACTTGCCTAGTGGATTCATTACTTTAATCACAAATTCTGTAGATTCTATAGACATGCTCATACTGGGCATCAATTTCATACAAACATAGGAATGGGTCGAACCCGGATCAATCAAAGCAATAACATTAATATCATGCAAAGAAAATGTACCCGTAATCACATCGGGGGAGGATGCCTCTTCTCGTGCACGGATAGCATAAGTCCTTGCAGGGGCTCTAACATCTGGTCTCACCACCGAATCTCTAGAGGTGCCTCTGTTACTTGCTCCTACTCCCAGTTGCCTCGGTGATCTGCCTCTAATAGGAGTATTTCCGGATCTAGCACTCTATGTTACCTCTCGGTTAGCCACCTCTGGACATTCTCGCACAAAATGATCTGGAGCACCACATTTATAACAAACATTTTCGCCTGCTCGACAAGGACCATAATGAAGTCTACCACACCGTAGACACCCTGATCTACCCGGTCTAGCATTATCCACACTTGCGGTTGAGGTGGTCTGAGCCTTTGGATCCTTAAATCTGCTACCTCTATTTTGACTAGAATGCCCTGCTGAAAAGCTAGATCTGGTAGGAAACTCTTTGGGCCTCTTTGATGTAACCTGAAATGATCTGCTCATCTGTCTTTTCTTCATATCTTGCATCTCAGTTTCAACTTTGCCTTTTCTTTTTAACAGCTCCTCTACCTTACAAGCTCTCTCAACTAGAATAACGAACTCTTTTATTTCTAAGACACCCATTGATAGCCGGATATCATCATTTCACCCATCCTCAAACCTTTTACACATGATAGCCTCTATGGACACACATTCTCGAGCATATTTACTAAGCCTGACAAATTCACGCTCATAATCGATCACTATCATATTACCTTGTTTCAACTCTAGGAACTCCTTTCTCTTCTGGTCAATAAACCTCTGACTGATGTACTTTTTACGAAATTCTTCCTGAAAGAAATCCCAAGTGACCCTCTCTTTCGGTACAACTGATACTAATGTCTTCCACTGTGACGGCCTTAAAACGGCCCTAGTCGGAATGTAGTTTCGGGACCACAAAACCGAGGCATAAAATGTATTAAATATTCATTTTGATGCCTTTAATATGTGTGAATTCATGTGTGACATGTTTGGTGTGTCAATTTAGAGTTATAAATTTGAATTTTACAAAAAGGGACTTAGTAGTGAACTTTGATAATATGCTAGACAAATGTGTGAAGACTAGTTAATGCATGCATGCAAAATAAGGGATTTGCATGTCAAATTACCCACTTTTATGATAGTGGAGGGTAATGATGACCTAGTTTGTCATTTTGTGCTTTGTTTGTTGCTAATTAATTTTAATTGAAATAAGAAATTAGTTGTCATAAAAAAAATTGAATTAATAAAGAGTAAATAAAACAAATGAATAAAATAAGGAAGTGATAATAACAAAGCTATTTCTCTATCTTCTTGCCGTGAGTAGAGAAAGAAAAAAAATTAGGAAACCCTTGAGTTAGGGCATATGGCAAAGTGAAGCACAAATAAGGTAAGGTTCATGCTATTTTCTTTGAAAACTTGTGAATTTAGTTGGTTTTGAAGCTCTCTTCTTTGTTCATGTTTGAAATTCTTGAGCCTTTAGTGTTAGAAGCATTCGGCCATGTGAGTAAGGGTGGAGAAATTGTGTTTTCTTTGATGTTTTGTTAAATAATGCAACTTGGATGTTGTTGAGCTAGTAAGATGTGTTTTTATGAGGATTTATGGATAGATAGAATTGATTTGCATGTTTTAGCTTCTTACTTCTTCATTACCGATTCTTAAAGGGATATTTTGGGATAGGTTGAATAATTTGCTAAATTGAATTGGTTATTTAGTGTTCTAAGTAGTCACGATAACAATTTTAGTTTGATTATTAATTTTGATATTCGGTCATATGCTTAAGTGTGGATTTGGCATTGTTTAAGAATGTGAGGTTAGCTTGACTTTTGCTTAATGGCCGAATGGGCTCTTTGGAATGCATGATTGATTTGTTTTGCTTTTGATTGCATTTTGATCCTTAATTTGATAAATCGATTATGCAAATGGAGATACATATTTTGTAACTTGAGCTAGTTAAACATTGCTCATAAGTTCACTAAGCATTCGGCTAGTGTATCTTTGTGCCAATGATTGCCAATTGTGGATTTAAGCATTTAGTTGTAAATTTGTTAAATGAACTAAGGTAAATGAAGATGCTAAATGCCTTAAGTGTATATGCATTCGGCTAGCTTGGTGTTATTGATTTGATTGGCAACTTTAAAAATTTCTATTAGGGAATATATGTGCATGATTAATAAAATGATTTGAGTGACATAACTTGCAAAGGTGAATATTCGGCCATGGGAAAATGCAAGAGGGATTGATGTTTCAGTTGTTATAATGTATGGTTGTGCAATGGCCGAATGTGCCTTTGATGTTGCTTTTGGATGTTTTCGGGTGTCAAATTGATAAGTGGTTTGGTTTGTGGAGAAATCTGTTTGTGGATGAAATGAATGTGAATTTTTGTATATATATATGTTAAGGTCAATGACTACTCTAAATGGTGCCTTAGGAAATGCTATGTTTTAAGTACGTGCATAAGAACACTAAAGAATGAATTGGGTATAAAATCTGTTTGGTACAGCAGCAGTAACGCGTTTTGGAAAAATCACCAAAAATTGTGAGAGTTGAATTAGGGGCTGAATAAATGGTGTAATTAAATCTTAATGAGTCTAGTTTCTTATAAAAGAAACCTCACAAGCAATTAACCTGCCAATAGAGAGATTTTTAAAGTTGTGTGAAACAGGGTCAGAATGACTCCGGAAGCCCCTGTTCTGTTTTTAGAAAATCACCATAAATTGCATAAAAATTTTTACGAGACAAAACTTATATGCTTAGACTCCTTAATGAGTCTAGTTTCTAATAAAATTGGTGAGGACATATTTGGGATTCTGTACAAGGAGAAATTCGGTTTGTAGTATAGAGTAGTCAGTTTAATCAAACAGTGAAATAGGGAAAATTTAGGAAAATTCTGGTAGTGATTGGCCAAACCAAAAATTATGAAAATTTAATGGATGGAAGATAAATGAGTCTATTTTCATGAAAAATTAACGACACTTCATTTGGAGTTTTGTAGCTCCAGTTATGAGTAAATTATTGAATGCTGCTCAGAAAATCAGCTTGTTGTGACTTATGATATGTATGTGAAATGACCGAATGTGCGTATGTGTTTGTAATGAGAAGAATATGCATATATTATTTGACTATAAGTGAAAATGATTCATTGAGATGTTTGAATAAGGATTAATAAAATTAAATGTTTTATTTAGCTCAAGAGCATAGAGGGACGAGTTCGGATAAAGGGAAGGCCAAAGTGGTCGAATAGCCAACTCGTAAATTCTCGGGAAAGTTCAAGGTAAGTTTTGAGTAATCGAATTTGGTATTTATGTTAAAATGCCATGACATACATGCTGTTAATTGAACGATGTCCCATTGAGAAAGAAACCTTATTCACGTTTGCTATATAGCCGAATGACTCATAGAGAAAAGGACCGAAATTGAGATTTGAAATGCATTGCTTATGTATGTGTGTGATCATTGGGCCGAAAATCTAGAAAAGAAGAGTATACGTGTATAAGTTTTTGAATTATATGCATATTTATGATATAAAGTCGAGAAGCATATTATATGTTTGTATGCTCATGAATTGATTGCACAACAAGTGCAAAATTGCTATGTGAAACTTGGCAACATGCGAATATATATGTGTATGAGAATTCGTGATGTGAATCCGGGATTAAGTCCCGCTGACTATATGTGGAGATTACGTCCGGGTTAAGACCCGAAGGCTATATGCTGAGATGATATCCGGGTTAAGACCCGAAGGCTATATGCGGAGATTACATCCGGGATAGAGACCTGATGGCTATGTATAGAGTTTACCCGAGCTAAAGATCTCGATGATGATGCGAGTAAAGCCTAAGACTAATGGTCTTCAAGGTAACGATCGCTAATGAATTGCGCTGAAAATGTTAAGTTATACAGGTATGTACCCTTGGCTTATATGCAAGCTGAATTTTTGGATCGAATACTAAGGTCATTGTGTGATTGCATATGCGTCCATGAAATGAGATTATTAATATGGTCAAAGTACATTTAGCCTATGTGAAATGTTATGAGAATTTTGTGACATGTGTATGTTTACGTGAGTTTACTATAAGTGAAAGCTATCCACTTTCGTATATGATGTGAATGTATATGCATGAAAAAAGGGGGTGACGTACCTAAGAGAAGAGGGAAACAACAATACAAACAACTATGCTATAATTTGATGATTTATTTGATGTCATTGCTTAAAACTTACTAAGCATTGTAATGCTTACTCCGTTTCCCTTGTTTCCTCTGTTTTATAGATCTCTTTTTTGGAAGCTACGGACTCGGGGATTGAAGCCTTAATCACCTACACTATCGCTGTTATTTTGGTACTTTTGATGGTTATTTTGGGTCAATGGCATGTATAGGCTAATCTCCTTTTGTTGATTCAAACTTCATTTGAGTTGTAAATATTTCTAGCCATGCGAAAATGGCTTGCTTCGTCTTCGAGTTTGCTTATATGGGTTGGAGTGATTCTCATATTATTTGATGTTGTGGCATGGAATTTAGCTAGTACTTAATATGCAATGATTTTTCTAATATGATGTTTGGTTATCGAATTTGTTTGTTTTAGCCAATTCGTTAGTATGCTCATAGAACGATTTTAAATGAGACATGATGTATTGACCGAACCGACTTACAAGTGATATATTCAACTATAGATCTTAATGAATTCATGTTTAGCTCGTAACTATGAACCTCGGTAGATTGTATTTAGATATGTAATACCTTAATACCCTATTCCGGCAACGGACAGGGGTGTAGGGTGTTACATTTACCAATGGTAGGCTGAGTCTCTAAGAAGTGATACTACACATTTCATACATTCCTTAGGTGTACAAGATAATTCGTCAAAGACTCTGATAGTATTTTCTAACCAAAATTCTGCTCTTTCTGCATCATCATCTTTTGTTGCTTGAAACTCTTCTGCCCCATACTTCCTGATTTTATCAACTAGTAGCTTTTCTCTTATCACTGTACCTGTGACTGGGGGAGCTTGAGCTACATGGGTAGCCTGAGAATCATGAAGGGGTGGAGGTCTAACTGCCGGATTCATACGAACGAACTCGGCAAACCAATCATTCAAAGCTTGGAAGAGAGCTTCTCGAGTCACTTCTCCCTGATCAACTATTATTGGCCTATTCTCAGATGGCACTGCCCCTTCCGCGGGAGCAGGCGCATTACTTTCCATATCATCATCAATAGCTTGTTCGGGATCCATTACTATAAAACAAAATATTTAAAAATTGTCAGGAGTCGTCACACTATCAAAATATAAGTATGGCATGTATAGCTAGACTCTTACTCGTGCTAACTATTTCGAGAACCGACTAAACCTTCTCTGATACCAATAAATGTAACACCCCTTACCCGAGACCATCGCCGGAATTGAGCACGAGGCACTACTAAACTTAATCTATTACTTAAGCAACCTTAAAACGTTTATTTAAGCTTCTCGAAATTTGCTGCCATTCTGCATCATAGTCACTTAAAAATTCATATCTCGAGTTCCGAAACTCAAAATTAAGATCCGTAAATTTTCCCTGAAACTACATTCATAAATCTATCTACTAATTTGTTTCTAGAATTTTTGGCTGGGCCAATTAGTACAGTTTATTAGTTAAGTTACCCCTGTTTCAGAACTCAATTGCACTAAACTCTACTTACTACAAACCACTTTTCTCCCTATACAAATATCATATGACTATTCCGTTTGTTTCTATTAAAACTAGACTCAATAAGGATTCTTAATATGTAAAGTGCACCACCTAATTATTTTTTTACAATTTATGGTGAATTTCCAAAGTTGGAATAGGGGATCCAGAAATTGCTCTGGCCCTGTTTCACTAAAACTCAGATATCTCATAAAATAAAATATCTTTACCTGTTTTACTTAGTTTTTATGAAAATATACACAATAAGATTTAATTTCATATATTATTCACCATCAAACCATGTTTATACTATTTTTAGTGATTTTTCAAAGTCATGTCATTTCTACTACTTGAATCTGTTTTTAAGCTACTTTCACATTTTCCTTAGTTTCCATGTGATAGTTATCACTCAATCATACATACTATTAAACATGTATATCATCAGCCATTCTATTAGCTAATCACTAGCAAGTATTTACACATCATTCATTGATCATATCATATCAAAAGAAGCCAAGTCCCCATACACGCCATACACGAAACGAAACGTCTAACTATACCAAAGTGATTCCTTCGATAGTGTCATCAAATCTCCGACGTTTCCTTCGATCCCCGAGTGGCTTGGCAAGAACTATAAGAAGAAGGAAATAAATAGAGTAAGCACTAGGCTTAGTAATTTTACAAGCAAATAAATCACAACATTCATCACAAAGGATAATTATGCATAATGTCACCTAGCATCATAAACTTTCTTTACATCTCATTTTCTACCTTCTTCTTTATTCACTTACCTTCTTTCTTACCTGACCTTTCATTATTCATAAATAAAATCTACCTTTCCTTTGCTAATAATTCACTGTAATTTAACTTGTACGATGGCCCGTTGAACCACTAAGAATACTAAGGATACTAGGGTCTTTCCTGTCTAACAATATCCTGCCAATGCCATGTCCTTGACATGGACTTACATGAATTATTTCTGTCTCCAATGCCATATATCTAATATGGACTTACATGGCTCATTCCTGTCTCCAAAGCCATATATCTGATATGGACTTACATGGCTCATTTCTATCCTGTCTTGTCAACCCCAAATGTCATGACATTTCGTATCCTAACATTCCTAAGGTTCAAACGGGGCTTTCTAATGCTTTTCCTCTATCACATCAGCTTTAATTCAACTTTGGATATTTTCTTAAGTTAAATATATAAATGCTGGAAATTGACAATATCAATGTAAAATGAAGGAATATTGCGTTTATTTACCGTAAACTTACCTCGATACAAAATGTGACTAAACTTTACAATTTAGTCCTTTACTTTTTCCTTTCCCCGATCTACTCCCGAATTTCGCTTTCCTTGATCTATAATAGCAAATTTAACTTATTTAATATTCACATTTATCAAAACAGTCCTTTACTCAAACTTTGGCAAAATTACATTTTTGCCCCTAAACTTTTGCATATTTACACTTTTCCCCCAAGGCTCGGAAATTAAAATTTATCACAAATTCTTATATTTTAAGACATGCTGACCATTTATTTACCAACAACATCTTCAAATTCCTACTATAACATACACTTATGTATAATAGGTATTTTTACCTATTACGCCTTTTTACTCGTTTTTACCTAAAACCGAGTAGCACAAGTTGTCTAACATAATCTAAAACCTCATATTCTATTATAAAACATCAAAATAAACACTTTTCACCTATGGGTATTTTTCCAAATATGAACCCTAACTTAAATTATTGCTAGCATCGAGTTACCGGGACTCCGAAAACGTAAAGAACATTAAAAACAGGGCTTGGAATCACTTGCTATGGAGCTTGGAAGCTTGAAACAAACCCTAGCTATGGAGAACCCTTGAAATTTCATGCTAATGAAGAAGATGATAGCAATTTTGTCATCTTTTTCCCTTTTTAATCATGTTAATAACCAAATGACCAAAATGCCCTTCCTTACTAAACTTTCAAAAATTCCACCCATGTCCAATTTTTGTCCATAAACTTAGAAATTGGTCAAATTCTATTTAAAACCTCCTAATTAATATTCCAAAGCAATTTCATACTAAAAACTTCTAGAATGCAAAATTTGCAACTTATTCGATTTAGTCCTTAATTTCAAATTAAGCACTTTATGCATAGAATTTCTTCACAAAATTTTCACACCATCATGCAATCACATCATAAACATCATCATAATAATAAAATAATTATTTCTATCTTGGATTTGTGGTCACGAAACCACTATTCCGATTAGGCCCTATTTCGGGATGTTACACGTGGTTTTAAAACCATCGTTCCGTTTAGGCCCTAAATCGGGCTGTTATAGCAACTTTTGCAAACAAGCCCTAATAGGCAAATTAAACATGCCATCTATAAGATTTCTTATCGGTAATCTAACACATGCATCTAGTCAATCGGTAAATCATGATAATTTATCGTAATAAACTTTTCTATCTCGGATTTGTGGTTTCGCAACCACTATTCCATTTAGGCCCTATTTTGGGGTGTTACATTTTTCTCCCCCTTTTGGAATTTTTGTCCCCGAAAATCTTACCAAACGACGGATTAAGGACTGATTTCACAAGGCACTTAAATCTCTACTATAGTCTCAACATTCTCATCATTTTACTTCTCAAACTAAGATTATGAACTGTACTTTCTTATCATGGACATAAGAATCACATTACTAATCTTCTCAGTTTCTTACTAAAACACTACTGATAAATAACTGATCTTATTCTATCATTAGTCTCATACTCTTTAATGAACCACAACTCACTTTTCTTTTACTTACCGAAATGAAAAATCTTCTGTTAGAAAAATACTTTCAAAAACACTTGTTGCTTATCTGAATTTCAACATTCTTACCTTTCGATTCTGTAAACAATTTCTGATAACCTGTCTCTGATTTCTATAATTAACTTTTACTTTCTTCTAATCCTTTCTGCTCAATTTATTCATCATCACATTGACATCATGAACTACCATTCTTACCTTTTATGAGCCTTATCTCATCATAAACATACTGTCTGTACTATCTAACTTAGCTCGGTTGGAGTGCGCATCTATCTGATAAAACCAGTTACATCTGGGTCGGGAGTCGTCACACTATCAAAATATTAATATGACATGTATAGCTAGACTCTTACTCATACTGAATATTCCGAGAACTGACTAAACCTTTGCTCTGATACCAATAAATGTAACACCCCTTACCCGAGACTGTCATCGGTGTCGAGCACGAGGTGTTACCGGACTTAACTTACTCAAACGGGCATAAAAATTTGCTTTTAAAATTAATTTATTTTCATTCGTTCAATATATCCCTAAAAAGGTTGATCCAAACCGTAAACCATGATATTAAAACGGTTCGAGACTAAACCGGGATCAATAAAATTTTTCCGATTACTTAAACGAACCAAAATGAATTATTTCCCTATTCCTTAGAAAACTGTCTAACTGTATCATGATTACAAAAAAAATAATATATCCAGTTACGAAACTCGAAATCAAGATCCGTAAATTTTTCTTGAATCTAGACTCATATATCTATTTACTAATTTTTTTCTAGAATTTTTTGTCTATCCAATTAGTACAGTTTATTAGTTAAACTCTCCCCTATTACACAGTTCAACTACTCTGACCTCTGTTCACTACAAATTAATTTTCTCTCTATAAAAAATTCAAATAGGCATTCTGTTTCTTGCATTAGAAACTAGACTCAATAAGGAATCTAGGCATATAAACTATAATGCCTAATTACTTATGTACAATTTATGGTGAATTTTTAAATTCAGAACAGCGGATCACAAAATCAATCTAGAGCAGTCTCACTCAAGTGCAAATAAATCATAAAATACAACTCTTTTTCTTACTCTGCTTCTTCTAAATGAAAATAGACTCATTAAGATTTAATTTCATGCCTCATTCACCTTTTGATTCTATTTCTACTATTTTTAGTGATTTTTCAAAGTCACATCATTTCTGCTGTTCAAATCTGTTTTTAAACTATTTTCACCTTTTTCATGTTTTCCTTGTGATAATTATTATTCAAGCATACATATCATTAAACATATGTATGATTAGCCATTCCATTAACTATTCACTAACAAGTATTTACACACCATTCATTGAACATATCATAATTGACACTTACTAAATATTAAGTCCCTATACATGCTATAAACTAGGATATTTGTAAATGAGGATACCCATTCGGTAACTTGATAATCGATAGTGTGAAGCGATCTCCGACGACTTCCAACCTGAGCTTGCATTTAAGTACTCTGGAATATGGGAAAGGAAGAAAAAGTAAGCTTATGAAGCTTAGTAAGTTCACATGCTTAATAATAAACACAAGCAATGAATTTATCTTACTAATAGACTGTCATAACTTGAATAAATGCTGCCAAGTCCTTACTATCTCAACTTACTCGTCTGTGACCTTACCAAAGGTCCAATATACTATAGACTCCTCACTTTTTAGCTTCCCTTGTATACCTGCATCATCTCACTGAACATAATCCTATTCTTTCCTGATATAGATGTATTTCAATTTGTATCATTTACTTACTGTATGCTGAAACTCATAAACATATCTCACTACTTACTTACTTACTCACTTGCTTACTTACCTTGTCACATATACTAGTCTTGTCTTCTTAACATAACTCAGCTTACTTTGCCTTAACTTAAGATTCTCTTAAATTTTCCCGTTGAACCACTTGGAATATTAAAGATATGGGTTTCCTGCCTGATAATATCCTGCCAATGCCATGTCCTTGACATGGACTTACATGAATTATTCCTGTCTCCAAAGCCATATATCTGATATGGGCTTACATGGGTCATTCCTGTCTCCAAAGCCATATATCTGATATGGACTTAGATGGCTCATTCTTATCTCCAAAGCCATATGTCTAGTATGGACTTACATGGCTCATTTCTGTCCTGTCCTGTCAACCCCAAATGTCATTACATTTCGTATCCTAACATTCCTAAGGTTCAAACGGGGCTTTCTGATACTTTTTATCTATTGACTCTTCTTCGATTCAACTTATCCCCTTCAAACTGTATTTTTATAGACCTTCTCAATATCATACAAGGCCATATTTCAGTTACGGGCTTTCATATTACTTTTTATAATTTATCTTTTCAATGTCGAATTATTATCGAGCAATAATTTCTATATCTGAAATTCACTACTAATATTTATAGCTAAAATACCAATTTAACATCCAAATATGCATAATTAAATTCTTATTAAACATATGAACTTACCTCGATGTCAAAACGACCATTTTACCAACTTTCCCGATTTTCGATTTTTTCCCGTTCTAGGTCCAAATCTCGTTTTCTGGTATCTAAAACATCATATTTCACTTATTTAATTAATTTACTATTCAAAACAGTCTCTAACTCAAACTTTGGCAAAATTACATTTTTGCCCCTAAACTTTTGCATATTTACGCTTTTGCCCCAAGGCTCGGAAATTAAACTTTATCTCAAATTCTTATGTTTTGGGACATACTGATCATTTATTTACCAATAGCAACTTCAAATTCCCACTATATCATGTACTTATGAATAATAGGTATTTTTACCGATTAAGCCCTTTTACTCGTTTTTACTTAAAGCCGAGTAGCACAAGTTGTCTAGCATAATTTAAAACCTCATATTCTATCATAAAACATCAAAATAAACACATTTCACCTATGGGTATTTTTCCAAATATGAACCCTAGCTTAAATTATTGCTAGCATAAGCTTTATCGAGCTACCGGGATTCCAAAAACGTAAAGAACATGAAAAATGGGGCTAGAACGGACTTACAATTGAGCTTGGAAGCTTGAAAAACCCTAGCCATGGCTTCTCCATGCTAATTTCGTCCTCCATGAAGAAGATGGACTAATTTCGGCTTTATTTTCCCTTTTTAATTATTTTAATTACCAAATGACAAAAATGCCCTTAAAAGCTTTTCTTTCAAATTTGTCCTATTCATGCCCATTTTTGTCCAACAAATTATCCAATGGTCTAATTACTAAGTAAGGACCTCCACTTTAAGAACTCTTTTCAATTAAATCCCCTTTAGCATCTAGAACTCACATTTTATAATTTTTACAATTTAGTCCTAAATATCAATTTAGGCACCTATACATAAAATTTCTTCTCAAAATTTTCACACAATTAGTCAATCAATAAATAAATCTTAAAACTTAATCGGAATAAATTTTTCAACCTCACATTCGTGGTTCTAAAACCATCGTTCCGTTTAGGCCCTAAATCGGGCTGTTATAGCAACTTTTGCAAATAAGCCCTAATAGGCAAATTAAACATGCCATCTATAAGATTTCTTATCGGTAATCTAACACACGCATCTAGTCAATCGGTAAATCATGATAATTCATCGTAATAAACTTTTCTATCTTGGATTTGTGGTTTCGCAACCACTATTCTATTTAGGCCCTATTTCGGGGTGTTACAATATACCTCAGCTTCAACCCACTTGGATACGTAATCCAAAACTACCAAAATTTGCTTGTTCCCATACGAAGAAGGAAACGGGCCTAGAAAATCAATGCCCTATATATTGAATAATTCAACCTCTAAAATGTTTGTCAAGGGAATCTCGTTCCTCATTAATATGTTTCCCGTCCTTTAGCATCTACCATAGTTTTTCACATATGCGTAACCATCTTTAAACATTGTTGGCCAAAAGAATTCTACTTGTACAATCTTTGCTAGAGTACAGGAACCACCAAAGTGTCCCCCACTTAAAGATGAATGGCAATGGTACAGGATGTCGGCAATTTCACTTTTAGGTACGCATTTCCTAATTATGTTATCTGCACATTGTTTAAACAAAAATGAATCCTCCCAGAAATAATATCGACTATCATGAAGGAGCTTCTTCCTTTGCTGGTATGTCATTTCTCGATGAATTATTCCACATGCTAAATAATTTACAAAATCAGCAAACCAAGGTGTTTCATGAATTCAGCTTACCTCAAAGATATGCTCATTAGGAAAATTTTCATTAATTGTAACAAGTGAAAGGGTTACCTCATTTTGTTCCAACCTTGACAGATTGCCATCTACTTGGTTTTCAATACCCTTTCTGTCTTTGATTTCAAGGTCAAAATCTTAGAGTAAAAGTATCTATTGAATTCACCTCGGTTTAGCATCTTTCTTCGTGAGTAAGTACTTAATGGTTGCATGGTCAGTAAATACTATAACTTTAGTACCTATAAGATATGAACAAAACTTGTTAAAAGAAAAAAACTATAGAAAAGAGTTCTTTCTCAGTTATCGTGTAATTGAGTTGGGGTTCCTGTCAAAGTTTTACTTGCATAGTAGATAGGGTGAAATACTTTGTTTCTTCTTTGACCCATCACAACTCCAACAATGAAGTCACTTGTGTCACACATCGTTTTAAAAGGAGATTTCCAATCAAGTCTAACAATTATTGGGGTTGAGATTAACTGATTTTTTAATTCCTTAAAAGCTTCTAAACATGCTTTGTTAATATAAAAAACAATATCTTGTTCTAAAAAGGTTAAGAAATTTTTGAAAAATCTTTGATAAACCTTCGATAAAAACTAACATGGCCTAAGAAACTCCAAACTCCTTTCACACTAACTGGTGGTTGTAATTTTTCAATTACATCCGCCTCCTCTTTACCAACATTGATCCTGTTTTTCGAAATTTTATGTCCTAAGACCATTCCCTCCTTAACCATAAAATGACATTTCTCCTAGTTAAGGAAAAGACTCTTCTCCTCACATGTTTGTAGTACCTTAGCCAAATTACTCAAACAAACATCATAAGGGTTGCCAAAAATAGAAAAATCATCCATGAAAATTTGACAAAATTTTCCACCATATCAGTGAAATTTGCCATCATACATCACTGAAATGTGGCAGGTGCATTCAAAGCCGAAAGGCATTCGATTAAAAGGAAATGTACTGTACAAGCAAGTAAAAGTGGTTTTATGTTGGTCTTCTACGGGTACAACTATTTGGTTGTATCCCAAATATCTATCTAAAAAGCTTTAAAATTTGTTACCTGCTAGCTGGTCTAACATCTTATCCATGAAAGGCAACAAAAAATGATCCTTTCGAGTGGCTTTCTTCAACTTTCTGTAGTCAATACAGATTCTCCAACTTGTTACAATTCTCGTCAGGTTTAACTCGTTACGTTCATTCTCAAAAATTGTAATTCCAACTTCCTTCTATACACATTGTACCGGACTTACCCATGAACTATCTAAGATGAGGTAGATGATTCCTACATCTAACCATTTGATCAATTCCTTCTGCACTACCTCTTTCACGATAGGATTAAGTCTCCTTTTCCCATCGATTCTAGCTCGCTCACCTTCCTTTAAAAAAATCTTGTGCGTATAGAAAGAAGGGCTTATATCTCAATTTTTAACTATGGTCCAACCAATTACCTTTGTAAATTTCTTTAAATTAGCAATTAGTTGCTCCTCTTGGTGTTCTATTAATTCTATTGAAACAATCACCAGAAAGGTTGAGCAGTTACCTAAATAAAGATATTTCAAATCGAAAGGAAGCACATTTAGTTTGAGTTTAGGCGGTTCCTCAATTGACAACTTGGATTGTGTAAATTCCCGAACTTCTAATTCTACCGGTTCAAAATGTGCTAGATGAACATAACTCCTTGGATTGGCTTCCATCAAAGCCAAACCTTCATCACCTTTTTCATCTCCCAATGGTTCAAACCCTAAGGTGTTCTCTAATGGGTCTTTTTCAAAATTGCTTTCCCATTCCATAGAAACCAAGATTTCAAATTCCCACATCACTGAACATTAAATGTTACCTAATCGTCTTGAACTCTAATTGTGAGTTCTCTTTTTTGCACATCTATTAACGCCCTTCATGTAGCTAGGAAAGGTCACCCAGTGATGATTGGTACTTCCTTATCTACTTCAAACTCTAACACAATAAAATTAGTAGGAAAAATGAATTTATCGACTCTTACCAAAACATCCACGATCTTTCCTTTGGGGTATGCTAAAGATTGATTTGCCAATTGAAGTGTCACAGTAATGGGTCTTAATTTGCCTATTCCCAATAGTTTGAATATAGATTTGGGCATCAAGTTGATGTTTGCTCCTAAGTCATAGAAAGCTTTACCACAGTAAGATTCTCTTATATTACGGGTATAGTAAAGCTTCGAAGGTCCTTCAAATTTGAAGGTAGCTTTTTTTTTGTAGGAATGTACTACACTCATTCATTAAGGCTATCGTATTATACTCACTAAGTCTTTTTTGGATAGAATATCCTTCATAAACTACACATAGTTGGGCATTTTCTCTAAAACCTTCACCAACAAGATGTTGATATGAAGTTGCTTTAGAACATCCAAGAACTTCTTGAATTGCACCTCTTATTTCTACTTATGCTATTCGAGTCTTTGAGGATGTGGAGGTGATAGAACTCTAGGTTGAATCAGACAACTTTGTCTAGGAGACAAATCTGGAAAAGAAGGTGTTAGCTTATCATTACCTCATCAGATTTCTCAACATTTGCCTTTTCTAGTGTAGGAATTCAATTTTTGGTTGACTGTCCTCCTTTTCAATAGGCTCATCTTCAATTACAACCTCCTTGGGTTCCAAAATCTTACCACTTCATAATGCAACTACCTTACAATGTTCCTTACCAAAATTCCTTAGATTTTTTGTATCACTCTACAAGGCTCCTTGTACTCTATTACGAAGCTCAATAGCTAGCTGATGCATCTGGTTCTCCAGATTTTTTAGTGTTGTTGTTTGACTTTGGATTAAGACATTGTTTTTCACCATATATGCCTTTAACAAGTCCTCCGAACTATTTGATGATTCAACTAGAGGTGGTTTTGAAGCTTATTGGTTAAACTCTTGAGATTGGTTGGGTCTATGTTGCATGTAGGTGTTGTTCAATCTATTTCCCTAGTTACTCCAAGAAAAATTCAGATGATTACGTAACGAAGGATTATAGAAGTTGAACTATGGTCCTTGTCCACTTCTATTTTGAGACTGATTCCTTACGTAACAAATAGACTAAGGGTTTGAAGGGCAATTCTCAAAAGAATGGCCATCCCCACAATATATGCAAGAAGCAACATCTTATTGACTTGGTGATTGGGTTGCAAAATTGTTAGAACCATTAGTTTTAAAATATTTTAACATTGAGGAAATAAAATACCTGAGCTGAGACTAATGTTTTTACGTCCACTTTGTGACAGCCCTAATTAGGCCCTAATCGGGAAGTCGTTTTGGAACCACTAAATCGAGTCAAAAGATTTATTGAATGTCATGATTTGTGTGTTTGATATGAGAATTGGTATGTGCTAAAAATTTGTGTGGAAATTTGATCTTCAAAGTGATTAATTACTTAAAAAGGGCTTAATTGTTAAACTTTGAAAAGGTAATGTGTAAAAATCATAGTGGCTAAATAGTATGAATTACCATGAAATTGGATTTGCATGTCAATTTACCCAACTCTACTTTAGTGGACGGTAATGATGATGCATAAATAATATTTTATAAGTTGTTATATAATGAAATATATTACAATGTATTAAATAAAAGAAGAAAAATAAAAAATAAAAAAAAGTGGTAATACCAAGTTGAATGCTCATTTCTCTTTCCTCCATTGCCGAAACTTAAAGAAAGGAGAAGAGAAGAGAGGTTTGGGCATTCGGCTACTCTATTGCAAAATTAAGGTATGTTTCATGATAATTCCTTTAGAAATTGTGAAATGTGGTTGATTAGTAGGTCCTTAATCCAACCCATATGTGAATTCTTGACTTTGAGGTATATTGACATTCGGCTATAGCTAAGAAATGTAGAAAATGGTTGAAGTTCATGCTAAGAATTTGAATGATGGTTAATTAGACTCTATGATGGTAGAAACCATGAAATTTTAAGACCTTGAGTTGAAATCTTGAAATTGAACTATGTATGACATGCTTTCATGAAATGAGCATTCGTCATTGGCATAAAAAGGCATAGAGGTGGAACGTTGGTTGTGTTAATGGGGTTCTATGATTGTAAATTTAAGTTTGAAGCTAGAAGATTTCGTATAAAAATGAATGCAAAGATCTTGTGATATTCGGTTATCTAAATGAGTGCATTTCTAATATTTAAATTGAATGATGCATGCGGCTATGGTCATTGAGCATGAAAGAATGGTGTTGGATAATTTTATTGATATGTACCGTTGTAAATTTAGTATGGAGCTTAGTATTTTTGTTAAAGAAGAAAGTATACCTATGTGAGGAACGGTCTTGTACATTAGGAGTAATATTAATAATGTTTTGATGCTATTAAATGGAACTAAAAATGGAATCAGTTTTAGAGTTGTTAATTTTGATGAATTAAAGTTTAGTGGCCGAATATGATTGATGGTGTAACACCCGTATCCCGTAACCATTGTCGGAATAGGAAAGGGGCATTATCGGACTTGTAACTCATGTCAGAACAGTAAAATTTTGAACTTTTTCTTGAAATAAAGATCATTCATTTAGATAAATGCTAAATACAGCCAGGGATAAAATTAAACTTCTATAAGTACACATTCAAAAGATGCCATTTTCGCATGGCTTATATACGTTAACCAAAATATTATTCCGCTACTCGTCTATTCTATACATGCCATAAAATAATCCAAAACATAGCAGTACCAAATAGTGGATAGTGATAGTGTGACGAGTTGTTGACGATCCCCGAGCAAAAGCCAAATTTGATAATCTATAAAACATAGAAACGTAACAACAGAGTAAGCTTTCAAGGCTTAGTAAGTCTTAAGTAAAACAATTAACTTTGCTGAATTAAATACATTTATAACTTACACAAAATCCAAGTGAAGTCTCGATCGGCTTAATAAGCCTACACAAGTACATAATACATACCTGGCCAACTTAAGGTGCTGAACATCCGTAATTGTTGATTTATTACTAAGTCGCTTAAGATTAGGCCTTGCACAAATCACGTTTTGAAATGTCAAGATATATCACCATTTGGCCAAATAGTTTAAACCCCATGTATGCACATGTAATTCATCTATTTCATCCAAAAATAAGAGTATATACCCCTTCGCATTTAAAAACATCAATGCTACTTCTAGTTTAATCAGTCGAACTAAAACATAACACTATAATCACATTCAGTTTCCATATTTGGAAGCACATGTTCATGTTTTAATCTTACATAAACAATTTGATAGAGTCAATACTCGTTGAATATAACTTATAACCATCTCATAAGTGATTCCCCAAGCACATTTGTAATACATCCGAAATCGAGTTCACATAGCAAGTAAGTATCACTTACCATATACTTAACCTTTGTACACTTACCGTTTCCATAGTTACCAATTACCAATTCAATCTTTCAATACCTCTAACCACTTAATCATATGCACTCATTTCGTGCACATACATAAATGTATATATGTATTTAGGAGCTTAGTTCTTTAGTTCATATTCACATTAATATTTCAAATAATCAAATCATGACAAGTATTAAAGTTTCGTATAAGTATATAAAGGACCAAACATATTCCTTATCACATATACATAAATGACCAAACGCAATCCATACCTTGTATTTGCACATCTTGCCGAATGCAACTCAAATTAGTAAATTTTTATGAAACTAATTAAATCCTTATCTTAAAGATATACAAATGGTCTTCGGTTTGAAATAATTCAAGGCAATTAGCCATAGCCTGCTAGGTTTAAAAATCTAAATCAAGTTACCAGCACCAAGCCTGCGGGACTTTAAGCCCGGATATATCATCATAGTCAATTCACAAAGTTGTATACACATCAATTCACATACCTTCGATTTTTCCAACACGGAAACACATTAATAAGGTATCACTTCATTCGAACTTATTCGTATCTCAATATAGCTAGTATCATTTCACAAGAGCCATTAGGCCACATCACGTAGTCAGCGAGTCTTAACCTGGATACTTTCAAAATTCCATGTATATTTAATCACATGTTACCACATTTCACACAAACTATCACCATTGTAATTCATTAACCTCATTTGAATATAAGCATATAGCATGCACCTTAGCTTCATGTCATAATATCATTCGACTTTAATACATATTTATATATATATATATATATCCCTTTCAATAACTTCCAACTAAATAAGCAAATACACACATGACTTACATTCTTCTCATGACAACCATTCGGCTAAACAACATATAAGTCACTACACCTTCAATTTATAAAACTATCAACACATATTACATATACATTGCTTACGTTTATAAAATAGGCATTCGGATAACTTGCACACATTTAAATTTTAGCCATTTTGGCCTCACCACCTATATATTTATCTTTTACATCAATTTCAGAAATAGCTTATAAGCAACTCAATTAGTTTCATCAATGTTTACAACAAAATCACAGATTCACTACAAGCTGTTTTTCTGAGTAACAGTCATTAAATTATTTGTACTTGGAGCTACGAAACTCCAAATGAAGTGCTGTAAATTTTCCCCTAAAATAGACTCATATATCTTCTATCCATTAAATTTTCAAGATTTTTGGTTTGGCCAATCAAAACCAGAATTTTCGTAAAATTTCCCCTATTTCACTGTTTGACTATACTGACCACTCTTCACTACGAATCAAATTTCTCATTGTACAGATTTCAAAATATGTTCTTGTTTATTTAATTTGAAACTAGACTCATTAAGGAGTCTAAGTATATAAATTTCATCTTATAACAATTTTTGTAATATTTATAAAGATTTTCTAAAGAACAGAACAGGGGATTTCGGATTCATTCTGACACTGTCTCACACAACTTTAAATATCTCTCTATAGGAAATTCCTTTGCTTGCATGGTTTCTTTTATAAGAAACTAGGCTCATTGAGATTTGATAACATATTTTATTCAGCCTCTAATTCCACTCCAACAATTTATGGTGATTTTCAAAAATCACGCTACTGCTGCTGTTCTAAGCAGATTATTACAATTTGCTCTTAAATTTCCAAGTCCAAACACTTAAGAACTTACCATTTGAGTTTAGAACATATCATCATTTATAAGTACTTCTTATTATCTCATACAAATCATAATTTAAATCTCACTTTTCTAATAACCATTCGGATAAGGCTCATAGAAGTAACTTATTCCTTATCGTTTTACTATAGGTAATTACACCAATTCATAGTCCCATCTTTACCCGTATTCCATATCATTCTTCATTATAACTAAACTTATATGCTAGAAACTTACCTTAAGAGTTGTCGACGACTATAATTCTACGGCTATTTGCTTAGTTTTGCCTTCCCTTTATTCGACTTTTGTCCTTGATGCTCTTGAGCTAATGATTAACAAATTTACAAATTAAAAATTCTACCATGACAATTATAGCCGAATAACATAGACTAAGAAATTAATGTACATATAAAACGTATACTTATATAATTAGCTCAACCTTCAATAATTCAATTTGCTAATTAAAACATAGAAATTTATAACCAATTCAAAATTCCTTAACAATGGCCGAATATCAAAAGGGCTATCAAAGGACATCATCAACTAACTAACAAGCTTCAATTGTAATTCAAAATTTAAGTTCACATTCGGCCATTATAAGCAAAACAACCATTCAAAGCTCACTTCAATTATTTAACAAATAATACTAATGTTTAATACTATCTCCCAATTTGGTATGAGTTACCGAATGAAATTAAACTCCTAATTCATGCACTAAAATCACATTCGGCACAAGCAAACTTCATTTCAATTATGCCACTCTTAAACTTATCCATAATACCCTAAGTTCGTTTAGTAGCTAGGCAACAATTATACAAAAACAACAAGCATTTAACAACAATGTACTTAACCAATTCCTTAAGCATACATTTGGCAATATATATATTAATGACTAAAACACTTAGGCCGATTCTAAAACATCCATAAATCTTCATAATAGCACATGTAACTAGCTCAAATCTCAAACCATCTAATATACTATCAAAATATATAATATTACAACCAATTTACCATTCCTTAATATGACCGAAGGTAAGCTTTACATGAACTTTGAAAATCCTTACAAACATCACTTATTTCTTAAAATTAAAACTCAATTCTACCAATTCAAAACTCCATTCTGCAATTAAACATGAATTACGAGCTTTAAAACAAAATTTCCACATTTCTCTTAAATGGCCGAATGCCCTATGATCACTTAATCTAGAATTAAAATCATGGGTTATCTACCACATGTCAATAACAACCAAATTTCATAATCAATTTGACAAAAATCACATTCCATACCTTTAGAATTAGATCTATGCATATGGCTGATTATTTGCTTCACTCTCCTTATTCTTTCTTTACCACGGCAATGAAGAAGAAGAATGAACCAAACTTTGTTTTTTTCACCCCAAAATATTTTATTTATCTTTTCTTTATAAATTAAGGCCATATAATATTAATATACTTACTTAAATTCATTTTCTATGCACCCTAATCATTATGGCTAGCCACTACTTATCAAAATGGGGTATTTGACATACAAGTCCCCATTTTGAGAATCATGCACTAATTAGCCTTCAAATTAATTCATCACTTTTTTAATGTTTCTCACATAAGACCTTTTGACTAAAATTCACATTCAACTAACAGAATTTAAGCATCAAAATTTCACATATGCACTATCACACATAGTAGATATGAATTTTAATATTTAATAAATTTTATAACTCGATTTTGTGGTCCCGAAACCACATCCTGACTAGGGTCAAATTAAGGATGTCACAGATGGTAAATTGCTTAATGTATGTGCAAATTTAATAATGTATGTGTGCCTAGATGAAAATGCATATTCGGTCAATTTGAGATAATATGATTGATGATAAATTTGCTTAATGTGATTATTTGTATACTTTGAGAAGGGTTGAATGTTAATATATGTGTAGCCATGACTAAATATGATATTTTAGGGAGTATGTGAGATACTCATGTGTTTGCAAATGCGAGAATATGTTATTTGCTTAATCTATGATAAATTGAATGAGTTGGTATTTATGGATTTTGTGACTTTTGGCCTTGAATGAAATTTTGGTAGTAGTTAAAGTAGCCGAATACTCAGTATGATAGGATTTTGATTGGCGAATTCTTTCTTTGCTTAAACCATAGCTCAAGAACCTAGAGGGGCACACTCGGATAAAGGAAAGGCTAAGGTGGCGGAATAGTGAAAACCATATTTGCTCGACAACAAAACGAGGTAAGTTTTAAGTAAATGAATTTAGCATAAAAAGCTGGAAATGCATGATAGAGTGGTATAGAATGTAAACTATGGCTAAATGATCTTATCTTATCAAAATTTTTGTGCAAGAGAGAGGGGTTATAAAGCATATAGCCGAATGATTCCTAGTGAAATAAGCTATGAAGACTAGGTAAGTATGTGACCCATATATGTAGGTGGACCGAATGTATATTGGAAGTATTTTTGTGTCTTTTTATGAGTATGAAACAAGTGAAATCTCAAAGTGATATAAAAATTTGCGATGTGTACACTCGACCTAAAAATATGACGGGCTAAGTCCCGAAGGGCATTCGTGCCAATGTTGCATCCGGGCTAAGTCCCGAGGGGCATTAGTGCCAGTGTTGCATCCGGGCTAAGTCCCGAAGGGAATTAGTGCTAGTGCTGCATCCAGGCTAAGTCCCAAAGGGCATTCGTGCCAATATTGCATCCGGGCTAAGTCTCGAAGGGCCTTAGGGCTAGGGTTATAACCGGGTTAAGCCCGAAGGCTTTCATGCTAAAAATATGTGGTTTATGTTATAATCATCTCGAATGAAAGTACTCATTCCTTGAGTCTGTCAGGTACGTATCCTATAACCATTGTGAAATTGATTTGTTTAGATTTTGGCCATATATTGAAGTTGTGATGCTTCGACTATAGTTTAATGTTATTTGAAGGTAAATGACATACCTATGAGGTGTGAATCTCAGTTCAAATAGAATCATGATAAGTCAAATCCTTAGCTTAAACGTATACTTGATTGAAAGTATGAAGCTTCATGCATATGTAAGTGTGAGTATGAACTTAAGTTTAACCTTGAAATGATAGTGCATGTTTCGGCCAAGGGAGAAATGTTGATAGATATGATGTGATTGTTTATATGATATGAATTGTGGTAGCCTTTTTTATCATAATAATATTCAACCAAATAAAAGAGTTTTAGCTTAAATAGAAATATGCTTTAAATTCAAAAGAATTCATCGCTTAAAACTTACTAAGCACATAAATGCTTACTTAGTTGCCTTGGATTGTCTGTTTTATAGATCTTGTTCGATAGATATGGTCTCGGGAATCTTCAAGATCGAAGTCATCCGCACTATCAAAGCTCTTTCGGTACTTAGTAGCTAAACTTTGAAATTGGCGTTTATAGGCTTTACTTTTGATTGATAAATCAGTATTATTTTGATGATGTATATAGGTATAGCCATGCAAAAATGGCTTACAATGTTATCTTTTACTTAAGCATGAAGTTGTACTTGGTTATGTCAAATGCGAATGAATGTGATGGTTAATGAAATCGGTTACTATCAAATGTAGTAATGTCATTTTATGGTTTCTTTGAAGGAGTGTATATGAACAAAAAGGGAGAACAAAATAACCAATGTTAGATCTTATATTAAGTATGTATATTAAGCAAATGTTATTGAATCTAATAATGGGTATTAGCAAACTAGTGAATTTTATTTGATATATATATATTGAAAGGAAGGAGCCGTCGGTTGCATTATGAGATGATTCATGAAAATATTTGACACTTTACGTATAATTTGGCATTACCTATTTCAATATAGGATGCTAGCGATTTGAGATATTAATCTTTGAATTTGGGTTATGAAATTTTGATTTGAGAAAAAGGGAGGTTAGTATGTGATGTATTTGAATCGTGAACATGGTTAGTGTAAAAGAAGCTTGATTTAGTTTGTTATTTAGCTCGTAATGCCTCTTAATCCTCCAGCGACGGATACAAGTTTAGGGGTGTTACACACTTCGTGCACTTTGGCTACTCATCTTCCTGAAGTTGCTCAAGTTTTTGGCCATTGATAGTTTGTAACACCCCAAACCCGGCCTAGGCGTTATGACCAGATCTGGTGTGTCACACGATCCTAAAACTAAGTTTACGACCCTTTTAGTCTTGTTGTGTCTTAAGTGAGGTTTGAATCAAAAGAGTAAGTTTGTTAAAACCAGTTTATTAATCCTTTAAGTTATCCATATTATTCACTCGTTGAGTTTTGAAAACGTTCTTTAGGTTTTGAAACCAGCGCAGCCTAAACTAGCGATTCTATAAAATGTAATTTAATCATCAAAGAAAAATTACACCAAATAAAAACTTAGACAGCGGCCTTATTACAAAATAAAACCCAAAAATAACTTAATAATAAAATACTTTAAACAAAATAAAAACCAGTTCTGCAGATGCTGTGGCCACTCCGAATCTCTCGCAGCTCCAAGCCCACTATGGTTGAGTGTTACCTGCAGAGATTAAATAAAAGGGGGTGAGTTTGACAACTCAGTGTGCAACATTATCTCAACCATAGGCCAAAACGGATCAAGCCTCAAAATCAGATTAGTTGGGCCTTGGCCCATTAAGAAATCAGGTTAAGCCCATAGGCCCATAACAGATACAGATCAGAAATAATATGCATACAGAAACCCAACCCAGATCCATCCATAACACCCTCGTACCAGCCTTACACCATGTGGGGAGACTACTCGACCCACCCAACCGCTACACACCACAGATAATTGCAGCGAGGCTGCCAGATATAATTTGCAGCGAGGCTGCCAGATATTGTGACGAGGTCACCAGATACAGATATTGTGGCGAGGCCACCAGATTGCAGCGAGGCTGCCAGATATAATGTGACAAAGTCACCAGATTGCAGCGAGGCTGCCAGATAATAATGTGACAAAGTCACCAGATTGCAGCGAGGTTGCCAGAACGCTTCCTCCATCATAAACCCATACCCCATGCAACAGATATATACATACTAGCATGCAACATATAGCATCTCATGCATCAGATATGCTCACATTGAATGGTAACTCATGGAGATACATAAAATCATACATTTCATACAGAATTGACCCTAAGGGTATAATAGTCTTTTTACACCTAGGGGTATTTTGGTAATTTTTTCCTGTTTCAGGGGTATTTTAGTCCTTTATCATATTTTTAGCGTTTTTATGCAAGTTCAATAAATTATCAGTCCTCATATAACCACGGAAGTCCATTTAAGCCAAATTTCCAATTTTGCCTTTTTAGCCTAAAACCCCTAATGGGCCTTACTATGTCCAATGTCGTCTCGAGCCCGTTAAACCCAATTTTTAGGTTTGGTTTACCAACTTAACCATGTTTTTACTATTCAAGTTACCAGAAGGTCTTTAACGATCATTTTTTAATTTGGGCTCGGAAGCCCATTGGGCCCATCTTGGCCCATCGCAGCTCAACTTACCAAAACGCTCGAAATTGCACCTTCTGCAATTTCGCCACGGTCAATTTCCAATGTGACCACAATAGAGTATTCGGCTACTCTTAGATCCCTCCAAGACTGATTTTCGGTCACTTTCGATCGGTCACTTTAGCACAATTTTCGGTTATTACGGCCTTTAGCCATCCTAGTCTATGATGGAGATACGTTACACACCTATTAATGGATGAAACAACGACGGAATCCACGTACGAAGAGCCTACAATCGAACGATAATTTTTAGTCTAATAATCTATAACCAAAGAGCCATAAACCCTTACCATAACCGGCCTACGTGGCCTAAGCATCGAAATCTTACCCCTTTTTGTCGATTGTGGACTAAATCCCGAAGTCCAATCGCGTTTAGCCTTCCAAGTCCTTAGTTGCACAACCTCTTGATCGCACTAACATAATCAAACCAAAAGAAAATGGCCAACAAGCCCTTAGTCATTAACGTTAGCCTCCCCATAAGGGGTTTCGGCTTTTCAAGCCCTAAATATGAATGATTAACGAAAAAGGGTACTTACCACTATGATATCGACCCAAGAAAGATCTTAGATACGAGTGTAATCTTGATTCACAACTACTCCTTCTACGAACCCGCAAGATAAAAGAGTTGGGTTGAGATTCGGCCCCTAATGAAGGTTTTCGGCTCCAAAGAGAAGAGATGAAGTTCTGACCCTCAGGATATTCGGTTTAGTACGGAACAAAAGGGTTTTATGAAGTGAAAGAAGAAGAGAGAGGAAGGAGAGTGATTCGGCAGGTAGAAGGGATGAAGGGATAGGGGTTCGGCTAATTGAAGGCTTTGTAGGAGAAGAGGGTAATCGGTTTAGCAAAAAAGGAATATTCGGCCACAATGAGTTTGGCTTCTTTCTCTTGTAGGTGTCGACAGGTTTAGAGAAGAGAGAGAAGGGAGAGTGGATCGGCTAGAGAAGAAGATGAAAATAGAGGAAGGAGAAGAAAAAGTGTTGCCAGATAGAAGTAAAAGTTTCAGCAAGAGGTCTTTTGGGATATGAGATTCGGCTATTGATTAAAAAAAAACAGAAAAGATAATAGAAGAATGGCCCAATGTACTTACTAGGATCGGCAAGAGAAGAAAGAATACTAAACTTAAGGGAAATCGGCACAAAACTCTCAGAGAACTAAAGAGAATTCGGCCCCCACTAGAGCCTAATTGCTGAATATGCAAGCACTAATCCCCCTAGCCAAATTGCACTTGCAAAGTCCCAAAATCGGCTACCTCCTTTCAAAATTCGAAGTTCCTTGATTTTCTCCTCAACTTCCTCTACGATTTTCTCCTTGACCGATTCAAATTCTCCCAAGCAGAGTTCAATTCTGCTTCAAACACTTACCTGCTCAAGCTCAAAAATAAAACACTTACCCTTGCCACCTCTGGCGCTTGAACCCTTGACCCCCAAGCTCATTTAGGCGCCACCTTTTAAGGAGCCTAGTGGCGTCTCCCATGCCACTTTACCACTGATCCATTTGTGTCTTATTTCGCTTACAAATTCTTAAGACCCTTACTTTCAATGGTCCCCTATCTTCTAAGTCAAAAATACAAAATTTTGCCGAGCTTCTAACCAACACATGGGCCTTCCATAGGCCCAGTAACACACCCCAAACATGCATTACACGCCCAAATACTAACATTTAAACATTTTATCAGATAAGGATCAATCTAAGAAAAACTCGAAAATTAGGGCGTTACATAGTTTTTTCTAGAGATGCTCTCAATGATCTCGTAAGCCTCATTATAAGACTTAGACAAAATCGCACCATTCACAGAAGCATCTACCATCAATCTTTTATGTGTGTTTAGACTGTTATAAAACGTCTCCAATTGGATACAATGCGAAATCCCATGATGAGGGCACTTACGAAGCAGCTACTTGAATCTTTCCCACTTTTCGTACAATGATTCGTCATCCAATTGTGAAAATGTGGTTATCTCATTTCACAACTTGGCCTTCTTACTTGGTAGAAAATACTTAACCAAAAACCTTTCTATTAATTCTTGCTAAGTAGATATTGAACTTGGTGGCAATGAATTCAGCCATGCTCATGCTTGATCTTGCAACAAGTATGGAAACAGCTTCAACCTCAATGTGTATTCAGTAACACTGGCTATTTTAAATGAATCACTCACCTCTATGAATAATTGAAGGTGAAGATGTGGATCCTTCGTAGGCATACCATTGAACCAGCCCACCATTTTAAGCATTTGAAACATCACTAGTTTCTATTCGAATTGTGGTGCCTCAATATCAACCCACTAATTCCCAGATTTAGTTCATTGAAAAGTGGCACAGCGCATTGTCTTACGGCACGATCCCTATCATCAGCAATAGCAATTGGATTGTGCACATGATCAGCTCTATTACCTTATCCATCATTTTGATTTCTAAGGTCCATCTCGACCTATCCTTGAGCTGATCTTTTGCATCTTCTTTGTCCAAATGTTCGTTTGATTTCAGGGTCTACAGGTAATAAATCAATGATTCAATCTATGCTCATATACACCTAGAAAATAAATCAAAAAAATTCAAAGAATGACTTAGTAGAGTTAGAAGTTAGATAAAAACCAAACTGGAAACACAATTTCACAAATAATAATTAAGGCAACAATCTCCAACATTGGCAAAATAAAATTGTAACACTCAATTTGTGCAAGTGTACACAGTCGTTCAATAGTAAGTAAGTAAATGAGTTATCATCTCCATAGGGACTATGTATGTTAATTGATTAATTGTAAAATTATAAGTTAACAATTTAGAGATAAAAAACAATAATTTGAGTGATGATGATTAAGCTAGGTTAATTTAACTAGATGCATAATTGATCCCTAATGCACTTTTAGTCTAAGTATGCAAATTATCTAAATGTATGATGCGATCCCGACCGCATCATGTTACGACACAACTCGATGCCACAGAGATTTTCCTAAACATGAGAGGCCCAAGTGCAAAATGAAGCTTTAATTTTTAGCTATCTTAATTCGGCTGTTGGAAAATAAGGACTTTAAGTCATTTATTTTAGTTATTTTAGTTATTTTTATGTCTTTAATTGTGTTATAGTTTGAACATCATTAATATACATCTTTAATTAATGCCCTGCATTATTAATCTACATCTTTTAATTATGACAAGCAAAATGTAACTCTCATGTTAGTTTAAGTCTACATCATTAAATTAAGTCATGCATTAAGTAACTCTTTTTTTCATTTAGTTTGCACTTAATCCACGCATTTAAACATCTTAGTTGTTAAATATGTTTGAGTTTTTTTTATATAAGTATGTTATTTATTTGGCTATTACATTTTAATGCATAAATTAAAGTGTGTTTATTTTCATTTTAAATAAGGTGAATTAAGTTGCATGTTCAATTAATTTGTGTGCATGAGTGTTATTAAATATGTTGGTTTTATTAGTGTTTTAAGTTAATATTTAATCTTAAACATCTATTTTGCAGGTGAATTTTCATATGATTAAAGACTCTTCAAAGTTGGACAGTTTCAAAGCTTTAAAAAGAACATTAAGGAGGCAGTTTAGTGGACCAAAATAGACTCTTCAAGTCTGAACGTTTTTGGAATCTTAAGTCTTCATCTTGGTGCCATTTAAGAGGACGTTACACAAGCTTTTATCATGTGGTTACAAGGGAGCTGAAAGGACATCAATCAAACACATTAAGGATACTTTAAGTCTTCATTAAGGAGAATTGACATGCCTTTTCAACTACATCAGGTTCCAATGAAAAGACATAACTCATTGGCTTCCTTACATGAGTTTAATATGAAATTAAAGCTTGTAAATAACTTTAATTGCTAAAGGTGAAAGCTTTCAAATTGGCATTTGAACAGTCATAATAAAGCCTATAAATAGATTGTAAGAAGACATTATTTTGGTTAGACAACTTTTGCCAAGTTTATGAAATATTTAAAACTTGTGAGAATTCAAATCTCCTTGTTCTTTTGTGGCTGATCTGACTTATCAAGCTAGGCTTGTGGCGTCTTATCCTTCTTTTATTTTTCGAACTTATCACTTCAAGTGTAGGGTTCATTATACCTTTGGTTCCTATGTTGTTAGATAGTGGGTCAAGGTTTATTTACTGATTTCACTTTTCATTATCCATCTAAGTGCTTGTAAGTCTTGGGTCAACAATCTCTATATTGTTGGTTCAGCCTTTGCCTTAGCCGAATTTCCTCTATCCATCTTCCAAACTCTTTGAACCTTTGTTTGAGGCTATTTTCTGTCCGTTTTAAGCCTTTATTGAAATGAAGCAAAACTTACTCAATTTCTCGATCGGGTAAACTAATATGACTCAAAACAACATCACCGAAATGAGTTCGTATCATTTGGTATCAAAGCTGGTGAAATTGGAGTACGTATCGGCATTTTAAGCTTTATGGGATTACGATTTTCTCAAAAAAAAAAAAGAAAAAAATTCGAAAAAAATTTCGTATTAAAGAAATTTCAGTATCCATTGAAGTTCAAAGTGTGAAATATCAGTTTTTGGGAATTCAAATTTGTTGGAAATTTAAAAAAAGAGAGAATCTAGCTTGGAAGTTTATTTGCTACCCGACTCAATCCATTCATTACTTATCATTCGACCACACTTAAACTTTTCCATATTTGTTTTCTTGCCTACCCTTTTGTCCTAACATCATTTCCTACCCAAAACTGAACATTAATTTTGCGAGCTGATTCCACAACAATTGTTGATTTTTCTAAGTAGTCCATTGAGAACTTAGAGAGGTGAATTGAGCGGAAAAAGACAAGACAGCAGTGAGACCATTAGAGCGAGTAAAAGCCAAAAGTGTGCGAAATTTTCTTTGTGAGCGGATTTGTGAGGTTTGAATTGGAGAATTATTCATTTTTTTCTATTTGTAAACACTTTTCTTTTCCATCAATTAATCATGTTCCGAGAAAAGCCTTTAGATTTTGAATTTCAAGATTTGATGAAAGAGATGGACCGATTGTTTGATAGAAAACTAAAACCCCTACAAGAATGATTGGAACGTGTCGAAGAGCGGGGCCAGTGAGCAAAAGCCCAACGGAAGCAAATTTCTCCAACTCAAGGGATGGAAACAAGATCATCAAGAAAAAAGTGTCCAATGATTATTCAAAAAGAGATTCATATCGTGATTCCTATATGACGAAGAATTCAAGACAAAGTGGAGCAAGTTTCGAGTTTGAAGCCTATCAAGGTGACAAACAGGAAAGCACAAGTCATTCTTCGTATGCATCAAAGTATTCATCCATGAAGAATCAATCATAAAGAGGTGAACAAGTTTAGTATCTACCAAGGTACTCGTCCACCGAGAATCAATCTCAAAAATGTGATCATTTTTCATATGAAAGTCATTACATTCATACCCAATGAGAGTCTTCTCATTCTGATTCTTTTGTATTATCTCCATCTTGAAATGGTAGGTTAAAAGAAAAAGAAATAAAAAGAAAGGAGACACAAGAAATGCTAATAAGAGAAAATGAGCAAATCTGGAATGAAGTTGATGAGAGAAGAAAAAGAGAGATGAGAGAAAAAGAAATTGAAAAAGAAAAAGAGCGTGGGAAAAAGCAAAATGAGATTGAGATTACAAAAGAATGTGAGAACGAAAAGAAAATTGAAAAGGATAGAGAGATTGAAGAAAGAAAAGAAAGAGTGAAAGAAATGAGTGACATTGTTGAAAATGAAAATGAAATAAAAAGTGAGAATGAGTCTTCAAAAGAAACAATTGAAAAAGAAGATCGTGAACAAGAGAAAGTGAGTAATGTTTTTACTAACCAACATACGAGTTGTTCTCATATTGTTTCTTCTTTTCAGGTTTCTCATAATTCGATTGACAAGCTTCAACTTCATTACCTTCCTAATGAGAGATGATTTCATTTGATCGAAAAAGGTAAGGTTGAAAGTGAAATCAAACCACAAGTGCTTAAAGGTAAGCAAGGTAATAAGTCTTTAGCCATTGAATTATGGCAATCAAATTTGAATGTTGTTGAGATAATTGTTGGTGACTTAGTTTTCGATAGATCTCCCCACCTTGATTTGGATAATTGTCAATCTATGATTATTGTTGATGATGGTGTTTCAACTACTGCTATGAAGATTTTTTCTTATGATAAGTTTTGTGTTGGTATTTCTATTGATGTCATACAATTAAATTGTTGAAGACAAAATGTAATCTTATGTGATAATGAGCTTTCACGTAAGCTGATTAATCTAATTGATTGTGATGTTAATGTGAAATCTTTACATTCTTGTGTGAAATATTTGTGTATTTGCATGCCTTTGTGGATGAAATATGAAGGATTTTATTGTTCGAATCTATGTAGACCTAAATCTTGTTTGCTTGGCATGTATGATGTATTGGTGAAAACAAATTTTTGTTGCATTTTGGAACAAGTTATCAAAATTATGTTTTTAAGCCTAGAGCATGTGTTCCTAAGCTATTGATAAGTGAAGGTGACACTTTGGAATGGTTACCTTCTAAAGAGGGAGAGCATAAAAATAACCTTCTTTCTTGTCGAGCCATATATAGTTTTTAGGTTTTTGGAAACGATTCTGTCAGGTTTAAGAGCAAAGGGGTTCGTGATCTTGAAATATTCTTCACGAGCAAATGGCCCGATTTGAGGACAAATCGTCCTCAATAGGGAGGGTATGATGCGATCCCGGCCGCATCATGTTACAACACAACTCGATGCCACCGAGATTGGCCTAAACACGAGGGGCCCTAGTGCAAAATGAATCTTTAATTTTTAGCTAGCTTAATTCGGTTGTTGGAAAATAAGGAGTTTAAGTAATTTATTTTAGTTATTTTAGTCATTTTTATGTCTTTAATTATGTTATAGTTTGAACCTCATTAATATGCATCTTTAATTATTGTCCTGCATTATTAATCTACATCTTTTAATTATGACATGCAAAATGTAACTCACATGTTTGTTTAAGTTTGTACCATTAAATGAACTCATGCATTAAGTAACTCTTTTGTTCATTTAGTTTGCATCTTAAGCCATGCATTTAAGCATCTTAGTTGTTAAATATGTTTGAGTTTGTTTATATAAGTATGTTATTTAATTGGTTGTTACATTTTAATGCATAAATTAAAGTGTGTTTATTTTCATTTTAAATAAGGTGAATTAAGTTGCATATTCAATTAATTCATGTGCATGAGTGTTATTAAATATGTTGTTTTTATTAGTGTTTTAAGTTAATATTTAATCTTAAACATCTATTTTGCAGGTGATTTTCATATGACTAAAGACTCTTCAAAGTTGGACAGTTTCAAAGCTTTAAAAAGAACATTAATGTAACAACCCTATCCCGTAACTGTCGCTAGAATAGGAAGGGGCATTACCAGATATTCAAAACAACTTAGAACAGAATATTCAGAGATTAAAATAAGAGTCAAACATAAAGTCCCTTTCGGAAGTCTACTTGACCACAAACATACATTGTGATAAGGTCGGGACTAAATCGAAGACATTCACAAACTTCAGAACACATGCAAATTTTCCAAATTTAGGAGGTCACACGCCCGTGTGACCAAGCCGTGTGCCTCACACGAGATTCAAGCACACCCATGCACCCAGACCGTGTCAAAACAGGGCAAGCATACTGACTTTTTGCCACGGCCATAAGACACGCCCGTGTGTCTTGGCCGTGTTAGTTTTTGTGTCAATACTGGAAAATTAGCACGGCCATAAGGCACGCCCGTGTGCTGTAGCCGTGTGGCACTAAGCAGACTTGGTTTAAGTCATACCTTCCACCCACTAAGGGTCATCCCTACAAGCCAATTCATGCCACAAAGATACCACAATTCCAACTACATTCAATGCCTAAAACATATCTCAACATGATCAAACCATTCACATACATACTCAATTTCAAATCTCACACCAAGCATATCCATAACTTAACCAAAGTTCAATATTAAACACTTGGTACATACCTCATTCATACTATTTCAAAATCTTACCTTTTCTTCACCTTGTCATGATTCATGAAGATCAAAACATACAAATTCATATAGCCATTATAAGCTACTCAAATTGGCATCACAAGCAATATACCAAAACCAAACACAACATATCATTTGCTAGCCAACTCTCTTGGACTTACAAATAAACATATCCAAGCTTAATACATAAACACTCTAGCCTATACATGCCATACTTAAACTTTTTACATTTAAAAGGTACCAAAATCAAGCTTGATAGTGTGGTGATGGTTCTTAACTATCCCCGAGCCCTTAGTAGCTACGATATCTATAAAACAGTTGAAAGAAAATACAGAGTAAGCTACAATGAGCTTAGTAAGCCAAATACAAACATATGCAATCCTTAAACACAATACGATAGCAATCTCATGTAGATAACTCATGAAACAAATATACTAATTCGTCACATTCTCATAGTTTGCAATAGCATACCTTACATGCTCGTAATTTCAGTACAGAACAAACGTACCTGAATCATATATATGAATTATGCATTCATTCATTCCTCGTAATTTCTCCTTATATCATTCAGAAACGTCACAGAGATCATATAGGCCATATACAATGCCAACGTTCCCAACGTGGTCTTACATGTTATTCAATATCGATGCCACTATCCCAGACAAGGTCTTACATGAAACATATACGATGCCAGTGTCCCAAACACGGTCTTACATGTAATTTTCTAATCAACGCCTACATCCCTGACGAGGTCTTACATGATATCATTTTACCATTACTCATTCGAAAATGACTCAAAATAATACTTCAGGCTCTCATGGCCATCCAAATACAGTTTATAAATCAAGAATTTATAAAAGACATCAATATAATGCATATTTGTATTTTGACTTACCTCGTACAGATTTAACGGATTTGAACTGACTATTCAACGATTTTGGACTTCCCTCGATCTAAGTCCGTTTTTCTTTGTTCTTGATCTAAATCAATTCAAATTCAACCATTCAATTATTCATTTCATTCAATTCAATCCATAAATACATAACTAGGGCATTTTGCATTTTAACCCTCACATTTGCACATTTCCACAATTTAGTCCATTTTTCACAAAATCACAAATATACCAATTTCACCAAGACTATGGCTTGACCGAATGTACATGTAACTCATACCAATTCATACATTTCATTTATTTTATAAATTAGTCCTCCAAAAATTTCACTTTCACAAATTAGCCCATATAGTTCAAACTTATCAAAATTTCATGGCAAAACATGTTTATTCAATGCCTATCAATCATAATTCAACTAAATGCATCACAAAGCTTCAAAAATCATCAATGGCACTATTCATAAACTTTATAAAAAATAGAAATTGAGACATGGGCATGAAATATTTTGAAGCAATGATCACAGAAACATAAAAATCATCAAAAATGGATTAAAAACGGACCTTTAATCAAGCTAGAAACTAGCCGAATGCATGGAAGCTTTTAAACCTTTCTTTTTCCTTTGATTTTCGGTGATGGTGGATGAAATAATAAGCCATTTCATGCCTTTGTTTATTTAATTCATGTTTAAAAATGCCATTTACCAATTTGCCCTTAATTAATAAACTATTTTATCAACCATTATAAGGCTATTTATGTCACTTTCTACTATCCATGGTCAAATTGCAACATAAGGACTTTCCATTAAAAAGCCATGTCAATTTATCACTTTTACAAATAATATGCATATTTTTCATTTTAAGCAATTTAATCCTTTTGTCAAAATTAAGCATAGAGACTGACAAATTAAATCACAGAAATTTCACAGATACTAATTCATATGCCACAGACACAAAAAATAATATCAGAATATTTTTCAGACTCGAATATGTGGTCCCGCAACCACTATTCTAACTAGGGTACCGGGTTGTTACTATTAAGGAGGTTGTTTAGTGGACCAAAAGAGACTCTTCAAGTCTGAACGTTTTTGGAATCTTAAGTCTTCATCTTAGTGCCATTTAAGAGGATGTTGCACAAGCTTTTATCATGTGGTTACAAGGGAGCTGAAGGGACATCAATCAAACACATTAAGGACTTTAAGTCTTTATTAAGGAGAATTGACATGCCTTTTCAGCTACATCAGGTTCCAATGAAGAGACATGATTCATTAGCTTCCTTATATGAGTTTAATATGAAATTAAAGCTTTTAAATAACTTTAATTACTGAAGGTGAAAGGTTTCAAATAGGCATTTGAATAGTCATAATAATGCCTATAAATAGATTGTAAGAAGACATTATTTTGGTTAGACAACTTTTACCAAATTTATGAAATATTTGAAACTTGTGAGAATTCAAATCTCCTTGTTCTTTTGGGACTTAACTAACTTATCAAGCTAGGCTTGTAGCGTCTTATCCTTATTTTCTTTTCCCAACTTATCACTTTAAGTGTGGCATTCGTTATACCTTTGGTTCTTATCTTGTTAGATAGTGGGCCAAGGTTTATTTGTTGATTTCACTTTTCATTATTCATTTAAGTGCTTGTAAGTCTTGGGTCAACAATCTCTATATTGTTGGTTCAGCCTTTGCCTTTGCCGAATTTCCTCTATCCATCTTCCAAACTCTTTGAACCTTTGTTTGAGCCTATTTTCTATCCGTTTTCAGCCTTTATTGAAACGAAGCACAACTTACTTAATTTCTCGATCGGGTAAACTAATACGACTCGAAACAACATCATCAAAATGAGTTCGTGTCAATGTATGAATGAATTTAGCAGCAGAAACACAACTTCAACAATCAATAACATGAATCGCTAGGAAAACAACATTAATCAACTTGATTCATTTTCATTATTCTTAATAGTGTTCAGAAAACATTACATGCCAACTCGATCTTCCATGAGTTTGGAAACCAAATTAAGTCTTTTCAGAATCTTTTACATAGTGAAGTATACATTTTACTAATCATATTAAACTAAGGGTTTCTTAGTACTTACGTGAAGTAATAGGGACGAGTTAGGTTTGAACCAGTTTAATCACATAAACCTAAAAACTATGCAAAATAGTTGAGCTCGTTAAAGTTATTATGAGCCTTCAATTTAGTTGGGTTAGGGTCTAAATTAAGCATGCACTTTTCAATCATTAGGCCTACAAGCCGTCATCTGGTTAGGATCACTCAGCTAATTCTAATGCAGCCAATCATGTATGAATGAAATACATACTTGAATTTAATTGATAACATGATTAACTGAAGCACAAACACTTTAAACATGAATCAAACAAATCTCATTGAATTAATGCCATTAACCAAGTTAAATAGATTTAAGCTACCATTGTCTGTGTCAAGATCACAAAACACATTGCAAACATAATTAATTTAAAACAACAACTAAGGGCAGAATAAACTCTATTTTAAGTTGGCAGTCTCGCGAACTCTAATTGAAGGTGTTTTCATCCACTCCTCCTTTTGCACCTTTGCTAACGGCTCCTCAAGGTGGTCGGCCAAGAGATGATCTCTTCAAGGCTTTTGCTGGCTAAAAACTAAGGGAAAATGGAATGATTGGTGTGGTGGATAAAAAGAGCAAGAGAGGGAATGAAGAATGTTGTGAAAATGAGGGATGAAGGGATGAGTAAGGGATGATTGCAAAGGTGCGATAGGTGTGGTATTTATACTTGAATTAGGTGGGAGAGTTTACTAAAAATAGTAGCAACAATCCCTTGGATTTCACCCTCCTATGGCTGGCCATGATATGTGGAAGAGAAGGTGGTTTGGTTGCTTGATCAAGCAAAAAATCATGCTTGAATCATGCAATGGGTGGATGGTTTCTTAAGCAAATCTTGTGTGCTAATTTCCAATGTTCTTCCAATTGTAAGGACCTTTAAATAATTGTCCTAAAATTGATTTCTTGGCTACCCAATTATGGTTGCCAAATTGGGCCTCTCTTCTCTTGAACTGGATTGTTAATGAGCCAACTAGCTTCTAGACTTGACCAACATATGTCATCTTTTTTTATTGGTCAAGGTGGCATCTTGATGACCCATGAAGCTTGGTCTTGTCATCCAACACATGAGAATAGTAGCTCATGTCCATGCAACATTATAATAGACTCAACTCTATAATCTCATTGCATAAGTAAATTTAACATATTAATAAATAACATGAAACACTTTAATTTTATGCACAAAATCATATAAAGAAGCACAAATTCGCATACTTTATAAATTCATGTCCATTATTAACATTTACGTAAAATTCACTTAATTAATTCGGAGATACTCAAGATTAATATTATTTTTTACTAGATGGTAAAAATTACTAGAAAAATCCTATATAATTTCAAGTTTACAATAACCTAAAACCATATTTACTTCTAAATTAAACACCTCTTAACCCCTAATCCCTCAAACTCTTTCAAGTCTCTCAAATCCTCTTAAACCATAAACCCCCAATTTCTTAAACATTCTATTTCCCCTTCACAAACTCTTCAATCAAACTTGGTGTAACAAGGAATAGGAACAAGTTGGGAAAAAAAGGATTGAAAGGAAGTTCAACTATATATTTAAGGTTAAGGGTTCCTAAATTCAACTTTTTATTGTTCCATTGAATTGTTTTCTTAGTATTTCATTAGGATTGAAATATCATGCCTCCTAGAAAAGTTAGGCAAACTATGGAAACAGAGCCATCGATGGTTTAAATCCCTCTACCTTCCCAAATCCAAATTTTGAAAAATATTTTAATGAACTTCAAGGAAAAACATTCATTCAAGAGAGGGGATTTAATCCTTTGATTATCATGTGTAAGGAAATATGACCTTTAGTAAGATATCTGTAACACCCCTATCTCGTATCCATCGCCAGACTAGGGTGGAGCATTACCAAATAATTCAGAACATTTATGAATATTTCACAATCACTATCATCATATCATAATCATACATCATCAATTAGTCCCTTATAAAGGTCTACAAAACTTTAAACATGCATTAGAAGAAGATCGAGACTAAACCAAACTCAGAAAAAAATTTTGAAAGTTAAACATTTCTCAAAGCTACAGAGGTCACACGCCCGTGTGGGTAGGTCATGTGCCTCACACTGCCTTAGACACGCTCGTGTGTCTAAGCCATGGTGAAACGGTGCATACATTCTGACTTGCACCACATGGCCGATGACACGCCCGTGTGCCAGGCTTGTGAAAATTAGGGAGGCTACTGACTTGGGTCACACGACCGACTACACGCCCGTGTGCCAGCCTGTGTGTAACCCATAGCCACTAGACACACCCGTGTGTCTAGGCCGTGTCAAACCTGTATGGTATACTGACTTAATTTAAAAGGTACCCCAAGGGACACATGGTCGTGTACCATGACCTTGTGTTACACACGGCTAAGACACACGCCCGTGTCTCTACCCGTGTGGACAAAAATAGGCTATTTGAAAGGCCAACTTTGCCACCCATTTTGGGTCATTACTACAAGCCAAAATCAATACATTTTATGCCAACTTTTCTCAGCCAGAACACAACCAAAATATACAAAATTCATGCTATATAATTCTAATCTAAAATCAAACTCAATTTCTTTACTAAATCATGCCAAAATATAAGCCAAAATCATGTCAAAACACATACTTCATATCCCATTATAAACCATTCCATTTCATATCTAAACCTTACCATAATTCACAATATTAATCCTATTAAAATGACTATTTATCATTAGGCCATATTTGCATTATAAAACATACCAAATTTGTAACACAAAACACATACTAAATTCAAGCATAATTCCATCCATTATCTAACCATACCACATGACAAGACTTATATACAATACAAAACATATTCAATTACTTCTAGCCTATACATGCCATAATTCGATATTCACATTTTCAAAAGGGTACCAAAACAAGGTTCAATAGTGTGGTGATAATCCTCGAAAATTCCCGAGCCTCCAGTAGCTTCGATTATCTATAAATAGAAATGAACACACCAAGTAAGCTTTATAGATTAGTAAGTCCATAAGTAAATAATTCAATGTATAACATCAATTATAATTCAAACAATTATACAACTTAATGCCAAATATACCATACCACAAACCTTTTTCATAACACAAACATAATCAAGTCATCTCATTGAACCTTTCAATATATTCCTCATATAGCCATCATACATACCTATATCATCTCGTTTAAATTCCTTTCTCAAATACAATCTTTGCTCATTCGTGGAACCATTTGGAATGCAAATCGGATACTCGAAGGTTTGGATCGATAAGTACTTATACCATGGCCAGTGGCCAACTCAAGGTAGCGTATCCCGAAGTACCTATACCATGGCCCGTAGCCAAATCAAGGTAACCCCATAACATACCTATACAATGGCCCGTAGCCAAATCAAGGTATTACTCGCAGCCGTAGTGCCGATATCATGGCCCGATGCCAAATCTCACCTAATGACATGTCACTTGCACTCCGAAAACATTCCTAAGGTTCAACTGAGCATTTTCCACATTCATTTTCATCATCGTCCAAGTCCATAATATTTCATTCGATATTTCAATCCTCTCCAAGTTCACATTCATCATAGTGTATACAATATCAATACGGTTAACATTCATTTATAACAAAATTACTTCCTATGAACTTACCTCGAGTGTGAAACAATGAAATGAGTCGATTACTCGTCGACTTTCGATTTCCCCCGATCTAGACTTGGATTCCTCTTTTCTTGATCTATATGTATTAAAATTAACTCATTAAATCAAACATTCATTCAAGTCAACCCGTAAGCACATTTTTGGGGGCATTTTACAAATTAGCCCTCACATTTTCACATTTTAATACTTTAGTCCCTAGTTTTCAAAATCGCAAAATATGCATAATCCAATTCAGTTCATGCTTCGCCGAATATTCCTACACTTCATATAAGACCATATATTTCATTTATTACATATTTTAACCCATTAATTTCTTATTTTTACAATTTAGCCCTAATTACCCAAATTTATCAAAAATTCAAAGACAAAATATGTTAATCCATTACATATCTTTCATATTTCACAACTAACATCATAAAGCTCACAATTTCATCAATGGCATAACTCAAAATCTTCATCAAATTCAAAAATTGAAACATGGGCTTGATAGATTACATAACAAAGATCAAAAAAACATAAAAATCATCGAAAACGGAACAAAGATACCTTAATTAATCCACACAAGTGCCAAACCCTTAAGAGTTTTTATTCTTTTCTTTTTCCTTGATAGAATCAGCCAAGATGAACATAATGGCCATATTTTTATGTTTTGTTTTATTTTAATTTACTTTAATCAAACAATTACCATTTTATCCATCATTAAAAACCATATAAAACATATATATCATGACCATTGATGTCCACTGAAAATTTTAAAGGTTTAATTTCTACTTAAGGCCATTATAAGTAAAAGCCACTTCAAATTTGGCACTAAATCAAATGGCAAGCAACCTTTATAATTTCTATGATTTAGTCCTTTTTCATAAATCAACATACAAAACGATAAAATTAAATCATGAAAAATTTCACAAATAACATACATGATAAACATGAAAAATAATATTTAAAAATTTTTCTGACTTGAATTTGTGGTCCCGAAACCACTATTCCGATTAGGGTCTAGACCGGGCTATTACAATATCATAAGTGGGAATATTTTTGGACAATCTCGAAAGAGAATGTTGTGATCCCTTTTGTTGAAGTGTTTTATGCCTCCTTACGGGATCAAGAGTCTAGAAATACTAAAGGCCATATGTAGGATATGGTACTTGCACGGGGAAAGGAAGTGCGAGTAACTCCTCAATTTATTTGAGAATTTTATAATGCTCCATACTATGATAATGATTTTGTTGATGAAACTAATTTAGAATATTTTTAAGATATAAATAGTATTATTAACTTTTTGACTAAAGGGAAGGGTGAATGGAAATATTGTACAGGCACCAATGTCCCAGTATCTTTACATCAAACAATTTGTGTGTACACGATAGTACCTGCTTTAAATGTTTCTAACATTAATACTTTTAGAGCAGTTTTACTCTATGCTATTTTGAAAAAGAAAAGGTCTACGTTGGTAAATAAATCCAGCAAAACATGAAGAAATGCATTAGCAGCCAGAAGGCGGGAGTTTTCTTTCCTCATCTAGTGATGACCTTATGCAAAACGGTGGGTGTACCTATGACATCCATTGAGCAATTGCTGAAACCTTCTAGAAGTATCATCAGAGACACCTTGTTCCAATAATACATTGAGCTACAAGCGAAATAAATAAAAGGTTAGAACAAGCAACAGCAAGAAGCAATAGCTACACCAACTTTATCTCAGAGGTTGACACAAGCTTAATAAGAAGGTGGTGAGAGTAGTCATCCAAAGCTAGATTGGATGATTCAATGGATGCAAGAATTGAGACCAATTTTCCATGAATTTGCTACTAGGCAAAACAACATTCAGGTCCCCAATTATACACTTGACATGTTTGGGTCGATAATTATGGAAAAAGAAGAATAGTGGCAAGATAGTGAGGAGGATATGAGGATGACAAAAATGAGGAGATGGATTTTGAAAAGGATGATTGAACATTTTTATTTTTGAAAACTTGTATTAATTTTTTGATATTTTTTAATTTTAACTTTGTAGGAGTAGGACTAATAATAGTTTTTTCTTTAATTCATTTTGTTTAAGGTTTTTATGTAGGAACCCAACACGGAGGAGACACAAATAATTCGAACTTCATACGAGCAAAAAGGAAGCACCCACCAATAGGAGCTAGAGTGGTCATGCTCGATTGGGTAACTTCTTTCCTTATCTTTTTTATGGGCTACACATTGAGGGTAATGTGTCAACTAAAGTGTGGGGGGGTAACATAGGAATTTCATTTTTCTTTGATTTTTCTTTTGTGTGCTTGAGCTTGTAGAAATACAAGTGATTGGTTAGGAGCATGTGCATAGGTTGCTTGTGTGTATGAATAAATTTGGCATGATGGTAGGTTGTTTTAAATTTTTAAGCGTTAGACTACTAAAGTTTTATATGCTACACTATAAATAGGTATTAAACAATCAACTATACCAAGTAATATAGAAAATACAAGGAAACAAGCATGCTAGTATGAATGATAAATGGTTGAATTTGTAATTGTTTGGTTGATTAAGTTATTGCATGTGGAGATATTTAGGGATGACCTAAGGCATTGTTTGGAATACATCCAAAGCCAAAAAGTTTTTCAATTCATATTTCACCTTTAGTACCGATCTTTGAGCCTGTTGACACTTCTTGATGAACCTCATTGCAAACCACTAAGCTTTAAATATTAATGTACTATCCCAAATTTAGCTACATAAAATTTAGAAAAATATCAAAAATAGGGAACTGACACAATGGTTAGTCATTAAATGTATAAGCTTGAAGGTTAGTTGGAGGTCCCAAGTTCAAGTTTCAACTTTTACAAAATAAATTAATTTTTGCAAATTCCCTTTTTTTTTTTTGTGTGTTGGCATCCAAGTTTAGTAAACCTAGGTATAGATACAATTTTTTATCCAAATAATTAGCCTTTTAATCCATTTTCTTCTACCTTAGCCATCCCTAACACCCTCTCCCTCTTTTCATCTCTATTTTGTTTATTTTCCCTTTTTCCTCTATTGTTGTCGTTACCTGCACCTCCCTTTTTATCATCATCATCTTCTTCTTTTCGCATCAAGATTGTGCACCATCTCCATTTCTATATTGCTGAAATTTTCCCTCAATTAAATTATCCCTAAATCTGAAATTTTGAACTCCAATATCGATCCCAAACATCTCTTAGAAGTGCCATTGTTGTCTCTCTCAACTAGCTTGTGTAAGGTCTCTTCTCTCTACAATTTCTTAATTAATATTGTCCATTAAAACCTAAATTTTTAGATCTGGAATTTAGGGGATTTTAAATGTTTTTTAAATGCATTTTTCTAGATTTTAATGAGGTTTCAAATCATTTTAAAATTCAGTCCCAATTCGGCCCCAATGGGCAGTGGTGTGTACGCATATGTGTAGAATAGGGGGCTATTTTGTTTCTTGAATCTTGCGAAATTAATTCCAGCCTTAATTTGAGGTCTTGAACCCTCCTAATCATCTATTAAACCCATGTCAATTAGGGAAAAAACATTTTTGATCATTTGGGTATTCGAATATCACAAATCAGGAAGCGTAAGTGTGGTTAAGTGTAAAATTAATTGTTGCTTCGACATAATTGTAGGGTAATTGTTATGGATTGATTAAATAAGAGAATTGAATAATTATTAGATACTGATTTTCCAGTATATTATGGAATTAGGTGCTGATCCAAATGCCTCGAATCAATCGTAAAGCCGAAGAACGATCATACGTATGGTTCGCATCGATATAAGGTAAGGAATCGAATTAGTTGAATTTGTAAAATAGTTATTAATTCGACAATTGGTTTGAACCCATAAGTGGGTAATTGGAAGTTGGTTAAGTGGTAAATTTATTTAATTTATACTGAATTTTGGTTTAGGATCGTACAAAGGTTTATTAAGGAAAATTTGAAGATTTACTAGGGTACTGCGGGAAAGCGAAAAATAAGGTGTGGGTCCTAAACTTGTAAAATTTGTTTGATAATGATAAATATTAGGTTATATTTGATAATTAGATTGCTTATTAGTTTGGCATGGTAGCCAAAATATTAGTTTTGCGAGTGGTCGAACCAAGTACATTTAGAGCCTTAAAAGATTGATGTGTTGGCAAAATTGCTAGTTTGACTGTATGAATGTGTAATTGAGATTGTTATGCATAGTTATATTATGTGGTATGAGAATGGTTGATGGAATGGTATGAAATGTTGAGATATTAGTTTTATGCATGATTTGGATGCATGAAATATTTACTATGATATATATATGTGAGGTTGCTATTGGTGCACAATGAAATTCGTAAAGTATGTGAATTGAACGACATTGATGGATACCATCTTAATGGTAATTTGAAAATTGGAACATTGTTTCCTTTCTTTGAAAGTATGTGATTATTAGGGACATGTTGAGCATGTCGAATAAAAGTGAAAAGTATTGAAATATGATTGAGTTTGAATTTGTATGACATATTGCATGTGCATTGGGATGAGATTTTGTGGTTGACGGAGTAGTTCCATGGAGTACCAGCAGCATATTAAGTTTGCATATATTTTTAATCGGTGCACTACATTTGGAGTACCGAGGGGATTGGCGATTATATCGCAATATATATTTGGCAGTTTCACTACATTATTGATTATTGGTGTAACACCCTTTACCTATATCCATGCCAGGACAGGGCTCGAGGCATTACCAGACTTAAACACACTTACATATACAATTTCAAGTCGTAAAATTTGCATCCAATTTAAAACTTTTCAAACATATTCATAACATCCCTATTACGGGCCTACGAGGCCTTAAACATACATTAAAGGTGGCTAGGGACTAAACTGAGAACTTTCAAAACTTTTACAACACATAGAAAATTTTTCATCAAAACAGGGTCACACGCCCGTGTGACTTGGAACATGCTCGTGTGGGTAGGCCATGTGGTCACACACGCTCGTGTCCCAACCCATGTGAAAAACATTGAGCATTCAGTTTATGACGTCATCAACAATTTAGGGTCACACGGCCAAATCACACGCCCGTGTGCTAGGCTATGTGACGAATTTAATTTTCACATTTAAGGTGCAGACTTCACATGGCCTAGGCACATGCCCATGTCCTGAGGCAGTGTCATTCACACAGCTGAGACACACGGCCATGTCTCTGCATGTGTGTTTACTACTGGGCATTATGTTTTGCCTAATTAGGGTGCAAGGGACACATGGCCTATCAACACGCCTATGGGGCTAACCGTGTGTTACACAAGGCCTAGACACACGCCCGTGTGCCTACCCGTATGGACAAAATATAGGCTATTTTCCAAGCCAATTGCCACCCTAAAATATAATAGCACATATGCCCATCCAACAACACATAACATAACACAATTGAGCAACCAAACTTTCACAACTAAGATATCATCTCATCATTTTCATGACATATATAACATACTTAGCCTATTACATACTCAACAATTCAAAACATGCAAATTACCACATTTATTGAAGGCATCATCATGTAATTTTACTTATGATCAATATTAGCCAATACCAAATAGCCTTATACAAAATGAATCAAGTATCATCATAAGCCCACATATTTGGCTAAACTAATATGGCATATAACAAAAAAACCAAGTCCCTATACACGCCACACTCAAAATGTTAAGACTAGCTATACCCTAAATATTCCAATTGATAGTGTGATCGAGTCACCGACGTCCTTCGATGCCCGAGCTAGCTTGGCGATACTATAAGAAAAATGGAAAAGAAAAGGGAGTAAGCATGAAGCTTAGAAAGTTTGCATGTAAATAATTAACAACATTAATCATGCAATATCATACACATAACATAAATATGACTTGTCACAAAGTCATCAAGTATCATAGATACATCTTAAATCATGTCATTCACATAGTGAACAATAAAACTCATGCTCATGATTCCTTCATTCACTTCTTACCGAGAACTCATTGAGTCATAATATCAATGTTTAATGAGCTTCGTGTACATACCTGTACCCTTTCAGCATGTTCATACTTCATCATTTCTTTAACATAGTCATTGAGTTACCTGTTGAACCGCTAGGAATACTAAAGGATACTCGGGAAATCTCATACATATAACAAGATGCCAATGCCATATCCCAGATATGGTCTTACATGGGATCATATATCGATGTCAAAAGCCCAGCTATGGTCTTACACGATGTCTCATATCGATGCTAGGTCCCAGACATTATCTTACACGAAATCTCATAACGACGCCATATCCAAGATATGGCCTTACATGTACTTACATACCGATGCCATATCCTAGATATGGTCTTATACGGAATCTCAATAACCCTAATGTCATGACATTTGTATCCTATCTATTCCTAAGGTTGAACCAGGATTTCGGGATATCGAAACTTCGTCACAACGTCATCGATTCATCATTAACCAATTTCATAAAAATAATTACACAATTCATGCAATATTAAAGTATTGAATATGTAATAATAAAATGTTGCATTATTTACCCACAAACTTACCTCGATACCAAAATATGACTAACTATTCGATTTACACCAAAAGCTTGTTCTTTCCCCGGTCTAGGTCCAGACTACATTTCTCTTGATCTATAACAGCACATTTCACTTATTTAATTATCACATTGCTCAAAACAGCCCATAAATCATGCTTTAGAAAAATTACAATTCTGCCCCTAAACTTTCACATATCTACAAATTAATCCCTAGGCTCGTAAAATAATTTTCATTCGATTTCTTTATACTTTAAGCCTAGCCAAATACATTCATGCTTATAACTACCCACATTTTCATTCAAATAAGATTTTTACCACTTATTTTACAACTTTTACAAATAAGTCCTTTTTAAGTGTTTTCATGAAAAATTACCTTGTAAAAGATGTCTATCATACATCAAACTTTCATATTCCTTCATTAAACATCAAAATACAAGCATGTCACACAAGGGTAAATTTTTTAACATGAACCCTAGCTCAAAATAATGGTAAAAAATAGCTAGATCGGTTGATAACAACTTTAAAAATACAAAGAACATTAAAAACGGGGCTAGGATGCAGTTACTATTGAGCTTGAAAATGACAAAAACCCTATGGTGAGCATGGAAATTTTGATTATGGCATGGAGAAGATGGACAAAATTTTGACTTGATTTTCCCTTTTTATTAATTTTTTAACCAAATGACCAAAATGCCCTTAAGGCCTTTCTTTGATATTTTTCCCTTCCATGTCCATTTTTGTCCATAAAAATAGAAATTGGGTAAATTGCTATTTAAGGGCCTCTAATTAATAATTCAAAGCTATTTCTTACTTAAAGCTTCTAGAATCTCATATTTTGCAACTTTTGCAATTTAGTCCTAAAAGTCAAATTGGACTCTTATTCACAAAATTTCTTCATGAAACTTTCATACATTCATGAAAACATGTCATGGACCTCAAAACAATCATAAAACAAATATTTCTACTTTAGATTTGTGGTCTTGAAACCACTATTCTGATTAAGCCCAAAATTAGGATGTTACAACTCTCCCCCTTTAGGGATTTTCATCCCCAAAAATCTTACCAGTGAAACTATTTGGGTACTGCTTCCTCATGGCCTCTACGGGCTCTCATGTAGCCTCTTCAACTCCATGTCTTTGCCATAATACTTTCAAAAGAGCAATACTTTTATTCCTCAATTGTTTGACTTCCCGAACCAAAATCTTAACCGACTCTTCACCAAAAGTCATATACGGTCGAATCTCAACCTCTATCGTTGAAACCACATGTGAAGGGTCAGATTAGTATCGGCGCAACATAGACACATGGAACACATCATGGATTCTTTCTAACTTAGACGGCAAGGCTACTGATATGCTACTAGCCCTATCCTTTTGTAATCTCATACGATCCAATAAAACATGGACTTAGCTTGCCTTGCCGGCCAAATGTCAAAATCTTTTTCCATAGAGACACATTTAGAAACACTTTATCACCAATCTGAAATTCGATCTCCTTTCTTTTCAAATCTGTGAATGACTTTTGTCGATCAAAACCAGCTTTCAAATAATCACGGATTACTTTCACTTTTTCTTAGGTTTTCTTAACCAAATCAACCCCGTGAAACTGTTTCTCACTTAGCTCGGTACAAAACAAAGGAGTTCGACATTTGCGGCCATACAATGCCTCATATGGTGCCATTGTTATACTCGACTAAAAACTATTGTTGTAGGAAAATTCTACAAATGGTAAATACTTTTCCCAACTACCTTGGAATTCCAATACACAACATCAGAGCATGTATTCAAGTATCTGAACTACTCTCTCCAACTGACCGTCAGTCTGTGGATGGAAAGTCGTACTAAAATTCAACTTTGTACCTAAAGCTTCTCACAACTATTTCCAAAATTGCGATGTAAACCTTGGATCTCTATCTGAAATAATCGACAAAGGTACTCTATGATGTAATAGCCCAATTTAAGGCCTAAATGGAATGGTGGTGTCGGGAATAAGAATTCGACATAGAAAAATTTATTCTGATAAAGTTTTAAGGTCTATTGAGTGAATGATTGCATACGTGAAAATCTAGTAAATAAATTTTATCGATAGAAGGCCCGATGGAGTGATAGGACTAAATTGAAAAAAATTCAAAAGATGTGTTCTAGAAGCATTTAGTATGAAATTGAAATAAATTCATAAAATAGGGGTCCTTATTTAGCAATTAGACCATTTTATGGCATGATGGAAAAAAATACCTATGGAAGGAAAAATTTCTAAAGAAGGCCATTAAGGGCATTTTAGTCATTTAGGTATTAAAAGAAATAAAAGGGAAAATAAGGCCAAAAATGTGTCCATCTTCCTCCCTTAATGCTGAATTTGAAGAGTCTCCATAGCTAGGTTTTTTCCAACTTTTCAAGCTCAAAGTAAGTGATCCCTAGCCTTGTTTTTCATGTTCTTCATATTTTTGAGATCCTCGTAACTTAACCTAGCTATTTCTACCACTATTTTAAGCTAGGCTTCATATTTAAGAATTTACTCATGTGTGACATGAGAGCATTTTGATGTTTAATGGTAGAAAATGAAAGCTTGATGTGTAGTAAACAACTTTTGCTAAGTGATTTTTCATGAAAATGCATTTAGGGACTAAAATGCAAAAAGTTGTAAAACATGAGCATAAATTGTGAAATGTTGAGAAATGTGGGCTGCTATAAGAGAGAAATAGGGTCGGCTAGGCTTGGGAATGTAGAAAAATATATACATTTCACTTTACAAGCCTAGGGACTAAATTGTAAAAATTGACAAAGTTAGGGGTAAAATGGTAAAAATTAACATAGGACAAATTTGTGTCTAATTGAATAATGTGTATATTGAATTAGTTAAATTTGATGTTATAAATCAAGAATGACATGAAATCAACCTTGACCGAGGGAAGGGCAAGGTATCGGACTAAATCGTAAAGTTAACATTTTACACTGAGGTAAGTCTTATATGCAAATAATGAGTTATTATAATTGTTATGTTTAATTACTTTAATTATTAGAAATTTGAAATTTTATAACAAATCATCGAATATGTGTTATGATAAACCGATAAGTGAATAAAAGTCCTGGTTGAACCTTAAGAATCATTTAGGATACATGTGACATGTTATTAAGATTCCATTGACTGTTATTTATTGTATATGTGATTCCGGGTGTTGGTCTAGTTCGACTACAAGTGACTAGGTAATCTTGCATTTGTTACAGATACCTGTCAGCTTGTGTAAGTAGCACTAAGTAGTTTTGACTACACGGTCAGCTTGTGTGAGCAGACCCGTGATTAACTCATCATTGAGCCTTTATGTGATATGTGTTAAGTGGTAGTTTCGGCTACAAATCATTGGTAGCTTCAGCTACATTATGTGTGGCACTTGTGCTTTATTCCGTGTATCCTTTAGCATTTCACGTGGTTCAACGGGTTATTTGAATTGATATGATAAAATGTGATTATATGTAAAAGATTTGATCGTGTGTTAAGAATATGTGTGTGCATGTTATATGAAAATGTCATGTGTACTAAGTACTTAATGTTGTATTGAAATATATGGTAAGATCATACAAGTAAGTGATAATCTCAAACTTAATATGATCACTAGAAAGCTCATTTCCACTTTATATGAATTATTGGTTTTAAATGCTTATTAATTTTGCATATAGACTCACTAAGCTTAATAGCTTACCCTTTCATTTTTCCTTTCCCTTATAGGTTTGTCACGCTAACCCGAGGTCGAGTGATCAAGTTGGGATTCCATCAACACTATCAACAACAATTTGGTATTTTTCTAGTAAACTTGAAATTATGGCATGTATAGGTGGTTTAATATTATGGTCATGTCATAGTCCTTTTGAAGGAACACCGGTGCCTCCAAGGTGCAGCGGAAAATAAGAATAATAAAATTTTTTCGGCGATCCATACCATGGATCCATGTGTAAGGAACGAATCGGGGTGATAAAGGTTTCGAAATTACTAAAACTTCAATCTGAGTAGACAGCGACACCAAGGCAACGAGAATCCTGAAGCACTATCGAACCAAGCCGCAACCTTTACCAATATCAGCCTCTACGTAGTCCACCCAATTGACAACGAACGGTAATATCCCAGAAAGCTATTTTCAGAGATTATATTGTTTTGACGGCTGCTAGACCCTTTAACATAGTTTCGGGATTGCTTATATATTAGCTCTTTAGGGTTTTTACCCTTGCTTTATATAACTCTGTATTAATTGGTATATATTCATAACGAATATTTATTGCCATATATAATCCGAATCATAATAGTCATCATTAAAATAAATATAATAACGTTTAACCGAAAATTATAATTACGTTAATTATAATAAAGATTTCGGTAAACTATATTTATTTAAATTTATATATATATGAACCAAATTCATATATTAGAAAAAATTATGTTCTGATTATGTGTACAACATCCTTGTACATATAGTATGTTCAATAGTTTGATTGCCCAATTAAATTAATTCTATAATTAATTTAATTCATGTGACAACTAGACACAATACCAACTATGTTTTACTCCGTTCATTTCAATCGTAGGGTGTGACCCTATAGGTTCTTGTAACATTAACAGTAATATTAGAACTATTCTAATGTTACAAACAATGAGTGGCATCTAGCAATGCATCATTGCTACCTAAGTTACAAGAAGTCATGATTCGACATAACCTTTTGTGATTAACTTTTCATGCATTAATCCTTAAGTCCTATATCTTTGGAATGGACACAAGTCATGGAATAGTCACACTTGCATAGTCCATCCTATGTTTCTTGATACCTTGAGTAGACTATGATATACAAATAAGTATGACATCTCATATCAACTTATTTGAGCATGGCCATGCATTTCTAGTCTCACTTAATCAAGTGGCCTGAGATATTACTCCTATTATGTAGGAGGGACTTATCCTATATTGATCAACCATATCCCTCTACATAGATTGTGGTATATCCAACATTAGTCTTAATAGAACAACCAATTACGGTGTTCGTTTGACTATATCAAAATATACAACTCACGATGTTGGAATGATGATGATCTCAAGTATAAGGATCATATACATATTAATCAATATGAGTAATATTGTGACAATTACATAATAATCCAAGAAATATACTCATAGCGGGTCAGTCCAATATGTTGTTCTCTAACACACATATTCATGCATTGATTCTGATACTCCATATCAATGACAACTCTTTATCATCAATCAACAACATGTTAGTCTTAATGCATTATTATTGTCCTAGCCAATAATAATACTTGACTAAGGATCTTTTAAGAATAATCATATTATTCTTAGGACATTATTATAAAACAGTTTATTTATGCACACAGAAATGAAATTGAAATAATAATGGCAAAGCCTTATATTAATAAACATGATAAATCAAGTATGTTATCACAACTATCTCGTGATTGATCTTTGGGCATACTCTTACACCTTTTGGGTCCATTTTTGTTAATATTATTTAGTATTTTGGCCTTTTGAAATGAGCCATATTTGTTTAAGTTATACTTTGCCAAAAATGTAATCTATTAAGGTGAAAGCTTGAAATGGTTATGTGGATGTGGTGTGATGTGTGTGCTTGAGGATGGTGGACGAAATTTGGTTGTATGAAGGTCATAATATGTATGGTTGAAATAGTTATTATGCCATATTGAATAATGGAAAATTGGTTTGAATTGGTTTATGTTTCAGGGTGGTAATGGGCTTGGAAAATAGCCTATAATTGCCTATACGGGTAGACACACGGACGTGTGTCTAGGCCTTGTGTAATGCCCCAAAAATTTGAGCTTTTAATGTTGTGTATTGTTACTAGAAATGCATGTTAGTACTGTTGGGTTAGGGATTTTGGAGTGTTTTGCACCTGTGGACGACAAGTGGTTGAGCTAGAATTGAAATCTGGTGGAAAGGGTTTGAAATGGTCAAGTGAGTGATTTAGGGAATGAATCATGGAGGAAATCAAGGAGGGGATCATGAAGAGATAAGGGGAGAAAATCAAGGGAAGTTGGGTTGGTGAAAGTTGGTGTCGAAATAGGGCGGTTGCTTTGGGAATTCGGCTTGGGTGGTGTAGAGTGGTGTCGTATTTGGTTTCCCCCTATTGATAGTTCGATTTTGTATTCTTTTTGGCTTTTGGTCATTGTCGTTTTCTAAAGGGTGGATATTGCTAAATTCTTTCTCTTCATATTCAGTTTCTGGGCACTTTCGGGTTTTGTTCCTTTTCCTTATCTCTGCTTATCTACTTTTCTCTAGTGGAATCGATTGATTTCCTATACGACCTACCGACTCCTGCTTCGACATCTCTTTGGTGTCGAATACTTTAAACCTTTCACTCAAAGCTGATTGAGTTCCTTCCTCTCCATTTAGTTTCTTTTTCTTCTTTCACTCTAAAGCCAACTACAACCTCTCGCCCTCCCCTCTCAATCTTTCTTTTTCCTATTATCGAATCTTTACTTATACAATTTCTATTTTTCTCTTTTCTCTCTCTTATAAATGCAACCGAATACACTCTATCTGTCAACTATTGTTCAACCTGTTCTCATTTCTTTATCCTATCATTAAGTTTCGATTCTTGTCCCTTTTGTCCCATACTATCATTTTGGTGTTTCGATTCTATACTCTTTCTCTGACAATCGGCCGATTAGTTCACGAACAGTCTTCTCTCGTCGCTCGGCTTTGTGTAAGTATATTCAATTTCTAGCAATGGTTTATTCCTTCTGCTTTACTAGCTTTTCTTTCTTCTCCCTTGTGAGTAATAGAATGATCAATCTCAGGGAACAAGGTATTGTTATGTGCCGTGCTAGTAGGGAGAGCCTTGTGGGCCGATTTCTGTTCTTCTTCACTCATAGCCAAAGTATTCGGTAAGTGATCAACTGGTTGGATTGTTGTCTATTAACAAAGGTAAGGCTTGGTCTATTAGTGAGGGGAGACTTTTTCCTGTATTTAGGGTTTCAATAATATGTGATCATCGCTAATAGCCTCTATTGGGAATTGCAGAGGTTCTTCAAGGGGGAAATATTCAACCTTTGTCAACTGTTTAAACAAGTGAATCCGGTTAGCTCTGTGGAGGTAGGTATCAATCTTGGGTGCGGATTTAGTATTAGAAGAGATTGATAAATCTTATTGGAAAGAGTAACTGAGTACCCTAATCGAATATAGGTTCTACGCTCGCAGGAGTTGCACCTTTTGGCCACTGAGGGGTGTACCCACACCACTCTAACTATAGATCGGCAAAAGCCAAAATGTCAAAATGTTGAAAGTACAGCTACGGTTGCCACACGAGTGCATGAAAACTCGTATGGGAAAAGTCGATTCAACGAAAGAGGCCCCAAAAGCGGTCTATGGGCTTGGGTTGCTTTTAGGCCAAATGGGCCAAAATGGGCCATGTGGGCCCAATGGGCTTGTGGGCCTCACACGGGCAAATCTCATGGATGGATAAAAATTAGTGAGCCGGTCATACCGTTGACATGGCCAATGGTGGTTTTGGGCTTAATGGGCCTCTCGAGAGTGTGGGCCCCACTGCAGCCACATATTGGGCTTTTGGGCCTAATTGCACCTTGTAATTGCTAGAGGTTGCACAAGTCATGCAGAACGACTGTGGACTTATAGAGGAGTCGATCCATCTACTTAGACCCCACATTGAAAAATGATCGTTATGCCCCTAAAGGGAAAAATGACTAAAATGCCCCTACATGATATATGATCGATTTTGTATGCCATTTATTGATACGTTTGCATTAATGCGTGTGATATTATGTTGCATGGCATGGGTTATTTGATTGGAGGAAGTAAATGACTTGTTAGAGTCTCATGGTCGCTTGACGACTGTGTATCCACCGATGGCTTTAAGCCCGTTATTTGATTGGCAGCTCTGCTGCGATATTGGTTGGTGCCGCAACCGGTGCTACATTGGGAGTGTAGGGATGGGTGGGTCAATTTAATCCCCACAGGAGTGTAGGGTTGGATGGGATACAGAGTGCAGGGTTGGTTGTGAAACACCCCTTACCCGAGACCATCGCCCGGAGTTGAGCACGAGGCGTTACTAAACTTATCTTACTAATTCGAGGCATAAAAAATTTGCTTTTAAAATTAATTAGCTCACATTCATCCAATATCCCTAAAAAGGTCCCTCGTGGCCTTAGAACATGCAACTAAAATGGTTCGGGATCAAACCGGGAACATTAAAAATTTTACAATTACTTACACAAATTAAAACAATTTATTTACTGTTCATAATAAAATTGTCCACCTGCGTAACAATCACTAAATTAATTATAACTTCAGTTACGAAACTCAAAATTTAAATCTATAAATTTTCCATGAAACTAGACTCATATACTTCTTACCATAATTTTTCCAGAATTTTTGGTGTGGCCAATTAGTACAGTTTATTAGTTAAACGTTATCCTATTTTGCAACCCAGTGGACCTGACCTCTCTTCACTAAGAATCAATTATCTCATAGCACAGATTATTTTTTGTGTTTCCACTTGCTTCTAATGAAAATAGGATCACTAAGGAATCCATACATATAAATTATAACTAAAAATTATTTTTATACAATTTTTAGTGAATTTCTAATATCAGAACAGGGGATTACAAAAACCCTTTGAACCAGTCTTACAAGAATTTAAATATCTCAGAATATAGACTTTATTTGCTTGCTTTGTTTCTTTTTTATGAAAATAGATTCAAAAAAAATTTAATTTTATATCTCATTCACCATTTAATTCAATTTCTACAATTTTTAGTGATTTTTTAAATTCACATCACTGCTGCTGTTCCAAAACTATTTCATGGCCAACTTTTACTCTTTCATAATTTCTTTGCATAAACTATCATTTAGGCATACATAAGATCAAATCACGTTCTTAAATAGCCATTCAATGGCTAATCACCATCAAGTATTCGCATGTCATTCTTTAATTGTATCATAAGGACATACACACAAAATGACCAAGTCCCTATACATGCCATAACTCAAAACATTTCAAATTACAAAATACCGAGATAGCCTTTGATAGTGTGAGCCGAACTCCAACGTCCTTACGACCACCCGAATTGGCTTGGCTACACTATAAAAGAGAGAAAGGAAAAGAGTAAGCTACAATGCTTAGTAAGTTTACAAGTAAATAAATGACAACATTCACCAAGTATAAATATAATCATATTACACTATCAACTAACAAAATCTTTATTTTACTTCTCCACTTACTCTTTAACTTTCCTATTTATCATTCCTTCACCTGAACTTTCTTGTAACATAGCCTATATATTAGCCCAATGAAACATTTGGAATACACAAGATACTTGGGTTTTCCTACCTAATAATAGACTGCCAATGCCATGCTCTAGGCACGGTCTTACATGGGATGTTCCCTGTCCTGCCAAAGCCATATATCTGATATGGACTTACATGGGATGTTCCTAAGCTGTCTCAACTTGCCAAAGCCATATGTCTGATATGGACTTACATGGGATGTTCCTCAATTTTCTTAACCCAAAATGTCATGACATTCCGTATCCTATACATTCCTAATGTTCAAATGGGCCTTTTGATACTTTTTCTCTATTACCTTATCTTTGATTCAACTTGGAATATTCTCATAAAATAAATGTATATATGCTGGAAATTAACAATATTAATATAAAATATAGAAATATTGCATTTATTTACCTTAAACTTACCTCGGTGCAAAATACCATCAACTTAACAACTTAATCTTCTACCTTTTTCTTTCCTCGATCTATCCCTAAATTTTGTTCTTCTTGATCTATAATTAGTAAATTTAGCTTATTTAATACTCACATTTATCAAAACAGTCCTTAACTCTAGCTTTGGCAAAATTATGAATTTACCCCTAAACTTATGCATATTTACACTTTTGCCCCAAAGCTCGAAAATTAAACTTTTTCCCTAATTCTTACGTTTTAGGACATGCTGATCATTTTCCCTTAATGGCAACATCAAATTCTCACTCTAACATATACTTACGAACATTAGGTATTTTTACCTGTTATGTCATTTTACTCGTTTTTACTTCAAACCGAGTAGCACAAGTTGTTTGACATAATTTAAAACCTCATATTCAACCATAAAACATCAAAATAAACACATTTCACCTATGGGTATTTTTCCAAATATGAACCTTAGGTTAAATTATTGCTAGAATAAGCTAAATTAAGTTATCGGGATTCAAAAAAACGTAAAGAACATTAAAAACGAGGCTTGGAATCACTTAATATGGAGCTTAGAAGCTTGAAACAATCCCTAGCTATGGAGAACCCTTGACATTCGGCCTAATGAAGAAGATGATAACATTTTGCCATCTTTTTCCCTTTTTAATCTTTTTAATTACCAAATGACTAAAATGCCCTTCATTAAAACTTTGGTTATTTCTACCTATGTATGTCCATTTTTGTCCATGAAAACCTAATGGTATAATTACCATTTAAGGACCTCTACTTCAATTATTCTCTTCAATTTAATCCTTTCCTATCTATAACTCATATTTATCAACTTTTGCAATTAAGCCCTAATAGGCAATTTAAACATGCAATTCATGAAATTTTCTATCAATATTCTAACATATGCATCTAATCACTCGGTAAATCATAAAAATTTATCATAATAAACTTTTCTATCTCAGATTCATGGTTTCGTAACCACTATTCTATTTAGGTCCTATTTTGGGATGTTACATTTCTCCCCCTTTAGGGATTTTCGTCCTTGAAAATCTTACTTATGAATAGATTTGGATATTGTTTTTGCATAGCCTCCTCGGGCTCCCATGTAGCCTCGTCTACCCCATGCCTATTCCATAATACTTTCACAAGTGCAATACTTTTGCTCCTTAGTTGCTTGACCTCTCGAGCTAAAATATTTGCCAGTTCTTCACCATAAGTCATATCTGGCTGAATATCAACCTCTTTCTGTGAGATCACATGTGACGAATCAGAACGGTAATGACATAACATGGATACATGGAACACATCATGAATCTTCTCTGACTCTGTCGGCAATGCCATCCAATATGCTAATGGCCTAACTCTTTCAGTCACCTCAAACGATCCAATAAAACGTGGACTTAGTTTGCCTTTCTTCCCAAATCTAAAGACTTTCTTCCATGGGGATACTTTCAAGAACACTTTGTCACCAACTTGATACTCAATCTCTTTTCTTTTCAAATCTGCATAAGACTTTTGTCTATTTGAAGCTACTTTCAAGCAATCATTGATAACTTTCACTTTCTCTTCAGTTTCTTTAACTAAGTCAACCCCGTAAATCTAATTTTCTTTAAGCTCTGTCCAATACAAAGGCGTGCGACATTTACGTCCATACAAAGCTTTATAAGGTGCCATCTTCAAACTCGACTGGTAACTATTATTATAGGCAAACTCTACCTACAACAAATATTTCTCCCAACTACCTTGAAATTGTAAGACAACATCTGAGCATATCCTCGCGTATCTGAATAACTCTCTCTAACTGACCATCGGTCTGAGGATGGAAATATGTACTAAAACTCAACTTTGTATCCAAAGCTTCCTGTAACTTTTCTAAAATCATGAAGTGAATCTCGAGTCTCTATCTGAAATAATCGATAATGGTACTCCATGTAGTCTGACTATTTTTGAAATATACAACTCGGCCAACTTGTCAAGTGAATGATCCATACGAACTGGAATAAAATGAACCAAATTCGTTAGCTTATCAATCACAACCCATACTGCATCTTTCCTTCTTGGTGTCAAAGGCAATCCTATCACAAAATCCATGGCAACTGGGTCCCATTTCCACTCAGGAACTAACATAGGCTGCAATAAACCTGAAGGTACCTGATGTTCAGTTTTTACCTGCTAACAGATCAAGCATCTAGAAACAAACTCTAAGATATCTCTCTTCATTCCTACCCACTAATGCATTTTATTCAAATCATTGTACATCCTTGTACTACCTGGATGAATAGACAAGGAATTGCTATGTGCTTCCTCTCAGATCTTTCGAATAAGCTCATCATTCTTTGGTACACATGCTTGATATCTGAATATTAAACCGTTAGAACTGATCTAAAAATCAGACTCTATACTAGACCCACACTGAGCTGTTTTGGCTTGCAACTCACTATCATATTTCTGAACTTCACAAATTTCTTCAAGAAACATTGGCTTTGCTCTTAATTCGGCTAAGATGGAACCATCATCTGATAAGGTTAAACTAGTGTTCAAGGCTCTTAATGCATAAAGATTTTCTACTCAAAGCATTAGCAACTACGTTTGCCTTACCTGGGTGATAATCGATCACTAGTTCATAATCTTTAATCATCTCTAGCCATCTTATTTGCCTCAAGTTCAAATCATTCTGAGTCATCAGGTATTTCAAACTTTTATGATCAGTAAATATTCGACATTTCTCACCATACAAGTGATGTCTCAAGATTTTCAACGCAAATACAATGGCAGCTAGTTCTAAATCATGTGTCAGATAATTTTTCTCATGTGGCTTTAGCTGTCTAGAGGCATAAGCAATTACCTTTCCTTCCTGCAAAAGTAAACAGCCTAGTCCATTCAAGGACGCATCACTGTAAATCATAAACTCTTTACTCGGTTCTGGTTGTACTAAAATAGGAGCTTCAGTCAACAATGCCTTTAACTTGTCAAAACTCTGCTGACACTTTTCAGTCCATTCAAACTTGACATCTTTCTGTAGCAATCTTGTCAATAGGGTAGCTATCATGGAAAATCCCTCGACAAATCATCTATAATAACCGGCTAGACCAAGAAAACTTCTAACCTCTGATACATTCCTGGGAGGCTTCCAATCAACAATGGCTGAAATCTTGCTCGAATCAACTCTAATACCTTCACCTGAGACTATATGTCTAAGAAAACTAACTTCCAGTAACTAGAACTCACTTTTGCTAAACTTGGCATAAGCTAATTATCTCTCAAAGTCTGTAAAATTGTTCTCAAATGCTCTGAATGCTCAGTTTCATCATGAGAATAAATCAAGTTATCATCAATGAACACAACTACAAATTTATCCAAGTAAGGTCTGAAAATTCGATTCATTAAGTCCATGAAAATGACAGTAGCATTAGTTAAGCCAAATGGCATCACAAGGAACTCATAATACCCTTACCTAGTTCAGATAGCAGTCTTCAAAACATCTAACTCTTTAACTCACAACTGATAATATCTAGATCTCAAAGCTAACTTGGAGAACACAGTAGCTCCCTTCATTTGACCAAACAAATCATCAATTCTAGGAAGTGGATACTTGTTCTTAATAGTTACCTTGTTAAACTAGCGATAATTTATGTACAATCTTATCGAACCATCTTTCTTTTTCATAAAAAGTACTGGTGCACCCCATGGTAAACAACTAGGTCTTGTAAAGCCTTTATCTGTTAATTCATGCAACTGAACTTTCAATTCTTTCAATTCTATTGGAGCCATTCTATAAGGAGCAATAGAAATGGGTGTTGTACCTGGAACCAACTCAATACCAAACTCAACCTCTCTGATAGGAGGCAAACCTAGTAGTTCTTCCGGAAACACATCAGGAAACTCACATACCACAAGCACTGATTCAATTTTTAACTTTGGATCTTTAGCATTCAATTCAAAAGTAAGATAAGCTTCATCTCTTTTCCTCAAGCATTTTTGAGCAGACATAACAAAAATCATGGCAAATGAACTATCTAACTCATCTGAATTAACCCAAAGAATTTCACCATTTTCACATTTCAACTCAATGAATTTCTTTCCAAAATTCAATATCACATCATGTGCAGTCAACCAATCCATACCAAGAATCACATCAAACTCATCAAATGGCAATAGCATGAGATCGGCTGAAAAACAGTAACCTCTTCATTCCTACCCACCAATACATTTTATTCAAATTATTATACATCCTTGTACTACCTGGATGAATAGAAAAGGAACTACTATGTGCTTCCTCTAAGATCTTTTGAATAAGCTCATCATTCTTTGGTACACATGCTCGATTTCTAAACATTAAACAACCGTCAGAACTGATCTAAAAATCTGACTCTATACCCGACCCACACTGAGTTGTTTTAGCTTGCAACTCACTGTCATCTTTCTAAACTTCACAAATTTCTTCAAGAAACATTGGCTTAGTTCTTAATTCAGCTAAGATGAAACCATCATCTGATAAGGTTAAACTAGTGTTCAAGGCTCTTAATGCATAAAGATTTTCTACTCAAAGCATCAGCAACTACGTTTGCCTTACCCGGGTGATAATCGATCACTAGTTCATAATCTTTAATCATCTCTAGCCATCTTCTTTGCATCAAGTTCAAATCTTTCTGAGTTATCAGGTATTTCAAACTTTTATGATTAGTAAATATTCAACATTTCTCACCATACAAGTGATGTCTCAAGATTTTCAACGCAAATACAATGGCAGCTAGTTCTAAATCATGTGCCGGATAATTTTTCTCATGTGGCTTTAGCTGTCTAGAGGCATAAGCAGTTACCTTTCCTTCTTGCATAAGTACACAGCCTAGTCTATTCAAGGACGCACCACTATAAATCATAGACTCTTTACCCAATTCTGGTTGTACTAAGACAGGAGCTTCAGTCAACAATGCCTTTAACTTGTCAAAACTCTGTTGACACTTTTCAATCCATTCAAACTTGACATCTTTCTGTAGCAATCTTGTCAATCGGGTAGCTATCATGGAAAATCCCTCTATAAATCGTCTATAATAACTGGCGATACCAAGAAAATTTTTAACCTCTGATACATTTCTAGGAGGCTTCCAATCAACAATGGTTGAAATCTTGCTCGGATCAATTCTAATACCTTCACCTGAGACTATATGTCCAATAAAACTAACTTCCCGTAACCAGACTCACTTTTTCTAAACTTGGCATAAAGCTAATTATCTCTCAAAGTATGTAAAACTATTCTCAAATGCTCTGAATGCTTAGTTTTATCATGAAAATAAATCAAGATATCATCAATGAACACAACTACAAATTTATCCAAGTAAGGTCTGAAAATTCGGTTCATTAAGTCCATGAAAATGGCAGGAGCATTGGTTATGCCAAATGGCATCACAAGGAACTCATAATGGCCATACCTAGTCCGAACAGTAGTCTTCAGAACATCTGACTCTTTAACTCACAACTGATAATATCCGAATTTCAAATCTATCTTGGAGAACATAATAGCTCCCTTCAATTGATCAAACAAGTCATCAATTCTAGGCAGTGGATACTTGTTCGTAATAGTTACCTTGTTAAGCTGTTGATAATCTATGCACAATCTCATTGACCCATCTTTCTTTTTCACAAAGAGTATTGGTGCACCCCATGGTGAACAACTAGGTCTTGCAAAGCCTTTATATGTTAATTCCTACAACTGAACTTTCAATTCTTTCAATTCCATTGCAGCCATTCTATAAGTAGCAATAGAAATGGGTGTTGTACCCGGAACCAACTCAATACCAAACTCAACTTCTCTGATAGGAGGCAAACCTAGTAGTTCTTCCAGAAACACACCAGGAAACTCACATACCACAGGCACTGGTTCAATTTTCAACTATGGTGTAACACCCCAAACCCGGCCCAAACATCATGGCTAGATCTAGTGTGTCACATGGGCGATGAATTACATCTCATTCTTTAACTTAGTATGTTAAGGGTGTTTTTAGCAAAATCATGTTTAAGGGGTTTGAGAAAAAGCAGGTTATTTAATTTATGGAAGATCCTATCCACTATCAATTGGTGTTTGTTTCATTAGAAAGCCTTATCTAGTTATTTAGGTGATCCAGTTAAAGCATACGATGTGTTTTGAAAACATTGATTCATTTTAAATAAAAACCTGCGCAGCCTTAGTCTATCTGTTATAAACAAGTTATAATTAAATCCAAAATAAAAATAAAAATAAAATAATAAAAAAGCGGCCTTTTTACAACTTGAAAACCCAAAAACTATGAAATAATAGAATAAGTAACCTGAAAGTAAGTTTTAAAAACCAGAAAGCAGTCCTCGTGGCCACTCCGAATCCCTCCAGCTCGAGGTCCACTAAGGTTGGGGCTCACCTGCATAGATGGAAAGAAAGGGGGTGAGTTTGGAAAACTCAGTGTGTAAGCTAAACCCAACCAGAGCCCAAATCAGTTCAAGCTTAACTGGGACTATGCCCTATCCAGATACAGTATTTACTGGGCCTTAGCCCTATTCAGTAATCAGTGTTTAACTAGGCTTTAGCCCTATTCAGAAATCAGTGTAGCCCGTAGGCCCATTACAGTAACAGAACATTATTAATGCATGTATGCAAAACCCAGCCCAATCCAGCCCTACACACCACCCGTATCAGCCCTACACACCACCCGTACCAGCCCTACACACCATGTGGGGAATAACTCAACCCACCCAGCCCTACACACCACAGTCGTAGCGTAGCTGTTTAGTCAGATAATGTGGCCAAGCCACTAACAGTAAAACGAGGCAAAGCCCCTACAGTAAACATGGCATTGCCACTTAGCACTTCCTCCATCAAAAACCCAATCCCATGCAACAGTATAAAATGTCATGGCATACAGTGAACATATAAAATTTAGCATGCATTTCAGTCAATTTAACCCTAAGGGTATAATGGTCTTTTTGCACCTAGGGGTAAAATAGTAATTTTCCACCCTTAAGGGGGTATTTAAGTAAATTTAACAGTTTTTAGGATTTTATGCACATTTCAGTTGTTAACAGTCCAAATATCATCCAAATAACTTGTTTAGCCCATTTACTCAAATTAGAGTTATTGGGCCCTAAAACCCCTAATGGGCCCTACGGTGTCCACTAACTATTACAGCCCACTAAGCCCAAAATTTACGTTCTTTTTAGCAGATTTGTTACTCAGTCCATCAGAATACGCTTACCGCTCATCTCCACCCATATCGGCCCGTAAGCCTATTGGGCCTAAATTCAGCCCTCTGGGGCTCAAAATCACCAATGTCCATGAAACCGCACATCCATCATTCTTACCATTTGCGATTACAGAATCTACCATTTTAATTTGACCCACAAGCGTTTGCACGCTCGCAAGCCCTCGAAATGCCAGAATTTCTGCATTTCGGCTTTTCAGCTTTTGCCGATCTAGTCTCCTAGCGGGTGTCGTTTACACACCTGATTTGTGAGATATATAGGAACCCCTCGAACGATCAACCTATAGTCGTTTAGATCACACTATTAACTACGAATCAATGAAACCAATCTAACTATCACTTACCATATTCGGCCAACATCACCTTAGGCTCTTGAATACTTACCTTTGCCGAAAACAATGACTAGATCTAGATCTAGTTGCTCCCACAGTCCCAGCCTGCAGTACTCCTTGATTGATAGCCTTCAGTCCACACTAGCACATAATACTGAAAGATAAAACCAATAAAACCTTTAGCCTCAATTGATAGCCACCTTATGTAGTTAGGGGTTTCGGCTTTTCTTGAATCACTAATTAATGGATGGAGAGGGAGTTTCGAGCACTTACCAAAGATTTACTTGCCAAAACATTCCCAAGTACCTTCCTGTTCCAGATTGTTGTAGATCTAACCCAAAGTACAAGTAGAGAATGGATCTAAGAGATCTAAAGGCTCGGTTCCCGAATCACTATGAATATAGAGGTTTCGGCTTTTGTATGAAGAAGAAGAAGATCAAAGGTTTACATAATGGAGAGGAGAAGATGTCGACAGAGACTTAGAGTGTTGTGGGTTTCAGGTTTTCGGAAGATTCAGGTTCAAGGAGAATGAGGTTTCGATTAATGAAGAAATTGGCAACACAAAAACTAAACCTTTTTAGATTTCGGCTTTTGAGCAAACGGCTAGCTAAGGTTCCAAACAAGTCTAGACTGATTATGAAGTGAAGAAGAAAGAAAAGAAAGGAGAATAGCTTTTGATTTGAGAAGAAAAGAGAGAAAAAAGCTTGGGTCTTTGATCAAATCGACACAAAAGTTTTGCAACTTGCATTTTCGGCTTTTAGAACGAGGGAGGAGAAAAGAAAAGAATGAAAAACCTAACCCCTACACCTATTCGGCAACCAAGAAAAAAGGTCAAAACAAAACCTAAAAGATCACATTCAAGGTAATCGACACACACTAAAGCTTCACTTGCTGAAATTGTAACCTCAACACCCAAGTGCCAAATTTGCTCTCTAAGACCCCGACAATCCGCCACCACTAGCTCCTATTCATAAATTCCTAGATTTTCTCCTCCTTATCCTCTTTGATTCAATCCCATGAGCACCTCAAACTCTTCCCAGCAGAGTTTCACTTGGAGTCCATCACATGTCTTCCACATGCATTAAAAATAAAATAGCACCTTGCTTACCATAAGACTTGAACCTTGGCTCCTGCATAGCTTCCACATGCCACTTCCTTGTCCCTAAGTGGCGTTACATTGCCACCTTGTCACAATCATCTTGTGTCCTTAGATTCCCAATTTTTGTTTAAAAGCCCATTTGATCAAGGCCCCTTCTCTTTAAGTCTAAGATTTTAAAAATTCTATCGGGTTTTAACTTAAGCTTGGGCCTTCTGAATGTCCACTAACATACTCAAAGCATAAATTAGCACGTCCAGACAAACAGAAATTAAATTCACGCTAAATCCCAAAAATCCCAAAAATTAGGGCGTTACAACTCTGCCCCCTTAAAGAAATTTTGGCCTCGAAATTTACCTGATCCCAATAGGTGAGGGTATTGTTGACACATCGCCTCTTCTGGCTCCCACGTAGCTTCTCTCTACCATGATTGCGCCGAAGTACCTTTACCAAAGGAACTGACTTCCTTCTTAACACTTTGACATCTCGATCCAGTATTTGCACAGGTTCTTCTTCAAAAGTCAAGTCAGGTTTCACCTCAATCTCCTCCACTGGTACGACATGAGAAGTATCAGATTGATATCGCCTCAACATGGAAACATGAAAAACGTCATGAATTTGGTCTAACTCTGGTGATAATTCCAACTGGTAAGCTACCGAACTTACCCTCTTAAGAACTTAATAAGGCCCAATAAGTCGTGGACTCAACTTGCCCTTCTTACCGAATCTTAATATCTTCTTCCAACGCGAAACCTTCAAGAAGACCATATCCCCTACTGAATACTCAATTTCCTTACGCTTTTAGTTAGCATAAGATTTTTTCCTCTCAGATGCTTCATTTAACTGATCTCTGATCAACTTAACCTTTTCCTCAGTATCTGCCACCAACTCTGGCCCAAGAACCTGACTTCTCCCAACTCTGTCCAACAAGTAGGCGTACGACATCTTTGCCCATATAGCACCTCATATGGAGCCATTCAAATACTTGCCTGATAGCTGTTGTTATAAGCAAACTCCGCTAATGGCAAGTAATGCTCCCAACTACCTCGAAAGTCGATAACGCAACCCCTCAACATGTCCTCCAGAACCTGAATAACCCTATCTGACTGTCCATCTGTCTGGGGGTGAAAAGCAGTGCTGAAATCCAACCGCGTGCCCAACTCCTCATGCAACTTCTACAGAATCGAGATTTAAACCTAGGATTCCGATTAGAAATTATCGAAACTAACACTCCATGAAGTCACAATATCTCTGCTACATATAACTTAGCTAATTTCTGGAGTGAATAGTCAGATCAGACAGGTATGAAATGAGCAAACTTGGTTAACCTATCCACAATTATCCAAACCGAGTATTTCTTGGTAGGGGTCAAGGGTAGCCCACTCACAAAATCCATGGTTACCCTCTCCCACTCCCAAAGTGGAATCTTCATCAGCTGCAGAAGTCCAGAAGGCAATTGATGCTCAGCCTTTACCTGCTGGCATGTCAGACACTTCCCCACAAATTCCGTCACTTCTCGCTTAAGTCCAGGCCACTAGTACAACTCTCGCAAGTCTCGATACAACTTATTCCCTCCAGGGTGCATGGCACAAGGTCTACTATGAGCCTCTCTCAGAATTGACTGCCTCAAGTTAGAGTCTTTCGAAATACAACCTCTTCTTTAGGAGCACAGAGCTCCTTCACTATTTAGTCCAAAATTAGAAGTCTCATCACTCTCAGCTTGCTGGAATCGAGGAACTAGTGACTCATCCTCTAGTTGCTTCTCCTTAATCTGCTTAATCCATGTTGGTCTCACTTGTAATTCCGCTAACAAGCTACCATCGTCGTATAGACTTAAACGAGCAAACATTACTCTTAACTCAGTTACAGTTCTCCTACTCAGTGCATCAGCCACTACGTTTGCCTTGCCTGGGTGATACTCAATGGAACAGTCGTAATCCTTAAGCAACTCTATCCATCTTCATTGCCTAAGGTTCAACTCCTTCTAAGTCAATAAATACTTGAGACTCTTATGGTCCGTGTATATAACACACTTTTCTCCATACAGATAGTGTCTCCAAATCTTTAATGCAAAAATAACCGCTACCAACTCCAGATCATGCGTAGGGTAGTTCGCTTCATGAGACTTAAGCTGTCGTGATATGTAAGCCACCACCTTACCCTCTTGCATCAACACAAGCCTAAACCAACATGCGACGCATCACTGTACACAGTGAAATCCTTTCCAAACTTCAGCTGAATCAATACCGATGCCTCAGTCAGAACTTTCTTTAACCGTTCAAAAGCCTCTTGTTGTTTCTTAGTCCATACAAACGGTACTACTTCCCCCAGAAGTTTCATTAGCGGTGCAGCAATCAAGGAAAATCCTTCCACAAACCTTCTATAGTACCCTGCCAAACGCAGAAAACTCCAAATTTTTTATACATATTTCGGTGGCTTCCACTCCAAAACTGCCTCAATTTTCTGAGGATCCACCCTACTCCCCTCGGCATAAACAACGTGACCTAGAAATGTCACTTCTCGCAACCAAAATTCACACTTGCTGAATTTTGCATAGAGTCGCTTCTCCCTCAACACTTGCAGAACAATACGGAGATGCTTATCATGCTTCTCCTCAGTTTTGAATACACTAGAATATCGTCGATGAAGATGACTATGAACCGATCCAAGTAAGTTTGGATACCTGATTCATCAGATCAATGAAAGCCGCAGGTGCATTCGTCAATCCAAACGGCATCACCAGGAACTCGTAATGACCATACCGAGTTCTGAATGCTGTCTTATGAATATCCACTTCTTTGACCCTCAATTGATGATATCCAGATCAAAGATTGATCTTGGAAAATACCGAAGCTCCTCTAAGCTGGTCAAATAGATCGTCGATCCTTATCAAAGGGTATTTATTCTTAATCGTCAGTTTGTTCAACTAGCGATAATCGATGCACATACGCATCATCCCATCTTTCTTTTTCACGAATAGTACTGGTGCTCCCCATGGGGACACACTCGGCCTAATAAAACCTTTATCCAACAGTTCTTGGATTTGCACCTTCAATTCCACCAACTCTTTTTGTGCCATCCTGTAAGGTACGATGGACACTGGAGCCGTTCTAGGCGACAAGTCGATTCCAAAATTTGACTTCGTGATTCGAAGGCAATCCAAGGAGTTCCTCGAGAAAGACATTGATATTCGCAATATGAAGTAATAAAATTTATAATAATGATCACACTAGAAACTAACTAATAGTACGATTTTAAGGCAAGCGCACTTATCGAACAATAGGATAGTTTAGTGGCAAGACCGAGATATCGTACCCAAGGGAACCAAAAGTACTAGTACTAACTTTCCTTCTATTATTCAACCTAAAAAATAAAAGGGGATTTTATTAAATTAAACTAACTATTGGACTAAGCTAAGAATGCACAAAAAGTAAATTGGGGAAAAAACTCTTAAAAAAACTGAATGATTTGGACAATACTCAAGGGAATCCACCTAGACTTCACTTGTTATCAACTCTTGAACTAGATGATCTATTCACTTGACTTGATTTGTAGAAATCCCTAATTTATGTTAATACCTCCATCGAGGATAAGAACAACTAATCCTAGGTTGATTAACTGAAATCTCTTTCTAATTAAAACCCCTAGTCTTGCATTAACTCGATCTATGGATTCCCTTATTAGGTTTGACCCTAATCTGACAGATTTATGTCACCCTATGTCTGAGGTTGCATGCAACTCCGCTTAATTATGTTGGATCTACTCCTATGCAGGGACTTTTGCTCCTCTACATAAGCACATTCGACTTACATTAATATCCTGAAAATATCAATTTAAGAGTTAAAAACACAATTAAGAACAACTCAAATATTTATCATATAATTCAAGAGAAGAAAATAACAGGATCTGTCTTAGGTTTTATCCCCATCAAGTATTTGGGGGATTTAGTTCATAATTAATAAAGAAAATATCTTACAAAGAATAAAATAACAAAACATAAAGAATCTAAAAACCTCTGTAGGAAATTGAAGGGAGATCTTTAGTCTTGAAGGAGAATCCGGCTTTTGAGATGGATCAATCGGCTTCCCTTGGAGTAATTCCTTGCTTCTGTCCTCCTTTTCGAGAGAGAAAAGCACTCTTTTGAGGAGAGAAAAAGTATATCTTTGTAGTTGCCCACTAGGGTCCTTATATAGAGCTTTGGAATGCCTTTCTTAGCCCCTAAGCAGCCTTTTCCGAGTAGAATTGAACTTCCTCATGACAGGGACACGCCCATGTGCCACGGTCGTGTGACTTCGACAATGGGCCATGTTTGGATCTGTTTGGTGTGGAATGGCCGTGTGAGTCAGGGTTGGGTCGTGTTTGAGCTTTTAAGGTGGCATGACCGTGTGGCACGATCATGTGGCGAACTCCTAGGCCATTTTGTTTATTGAATTGGGCCTAATTTCTCTGTTTTCATCCCATTTCTCATTCTTTTCACTTCCCTATGCTCACCTGGGCATAAAACATGAAATAGAAGGATTAAGAGCATCAATTTCCACAAATTCAATGATAATTCATCTAGAAATTAGGCTAAGCATAAGGTAAAAACATGTACAATTTATCGTTTATCAAATACCCCTACACTTAAGCCTTTGCTTGTCCTTAAGCAAAATCTCAACTCACAATTAAGAATCATTCTTCTCAACTTATAACTCTTATCAATAATGTTTCAAACTAATCCATAAGTAATCATACAATGAGAATTCAACCAAAAGAACATTAAAGTTTCAAACACTCTAAGTTGAAAACTTTATCACAGAAACATAGGTTTCCTCCCTTCCCTTGAGTAATTACCTTTCAATCCAAAATTAACAAGAGTTGACATCCTCACTAAAGATTCACTCTATCCACTCAAAGTGTTTAGGGTTCAAGAATTAAGCACTCTTTAGTCAACCTGAAAAGTTATTACCATAGGCTTGCAAGAAAATCAAATCTCCACCACTATAGATTGATATGACACATCGATCAAAAGGTCTTTCAATGGTTGTAATGGGGCTTTGGTTAGGGGTGTTGTCACAAGCTGAAAAAGAAAAGGTTAAAATCGAGATTGAATTGAAGAATCATCTAGCTAGAATAATCTCTATCACTGGAGCATATTCCCTAAGCTAACTCTTATGATGACATTGTTCTGGATTTGATGGCTTATAATAGAAATATGCAAATATATTAAACTATAACTTAATATATGAATTACAACTAAATTATCTGTATATACATTTTTTAAAGAACAAATCAAATACAATACTTTGAATATTTACAAAATGGAAAAGAGAATAAAGCTAGATAATAATTCAACTTAAATCTCGACAAAAATAAGGATCAAAATAATTGAATGGAATTCAATAAAAACGGGTTATAGGTTAATATTAGAGGTAAGTCAAAGAATGGGTTGTTAGGCTCAATGGGGTTCACTAGGGGTTAATTTATGAAGGTAGGCTTTTATGGAGTAAGTAGGTTAAATCCTAGGTGCCTTTATCATCTCGGTGTATCAAATCAAGATGTGGTCTTGACATGTAAAATCGAAGCAAGTTGTAGAATAACAAATCAGTATTGACTCACTCAAAGCAATAATAAAAGTGAGCACGAAATAATGTATGCTCAAAAGGCTCAAAAATCTCACCAGAATTATGGCTTTTGATGTCAATCCTGCGAATTTCAAATCTCAAGATAACACTTAAAATTAGGGAAAATAACCTAGAAAAAATTTAAATTCTCAAAAATTTCAACTTATCATGCTTGATTCCCTAGTGTTTTAAAGTTTGAATAATTAAAGCATAAAAACCTATGTCTTAATTCTCAACACATCAATAAACATCATAAATCAATCAGAATTAATTCCTAATAGGAGATCGAAGATAATGCAAATAGTGAAAGTGAGAATTCAAAATTTTAAGAACAATGCAAAATGTTAGTTTTAAAAATTTTCAAGGGTTTCAAAGATAATGTAATGACTGAAAGTAAGTTTCACCCCCACACTTAAGATGTACATTGCCCTCAATGTACAAAGATACATTAATAGCAATATAAGCATAGGATCATAAGATAGGGAAAGGCATGAAACTCCCCGGATTGGATGAATTTGTGAGGTGGTTGTGGTTGCAGAGTGTCTAGGACAAAGGAAGGTGCGGAGGTGGATACTCCGATCGTGGTAGTGTTTGTTTGTCCACAGCTTTCATGTTGGGTGTGCAGGCTTTGGTGATGTCAACTTGGTGAAGTGGTGGCAAGGTTCCCATTAGATTTTAGATTTGAGCTGTAGAGCTCCTTTGAAACTGCGAAAGCATTTATCAGTTTTGGGAAATTTAGATTAACAGAATATGTTTGTTAGGGGATAGCCGATATGAAATAATTAAGATAAAGGAATAAAGTAATTTAAGTTCTAAAAATACTAAAATTCAAATACTGAAAAAGATAAGATGAAATAAAATAAAAGGAAAAATAAAAAGGAAAATAAAGGATAAGAAAAGAGGATTCGGAGGTCTTAATCCTTAGATGGGTCGTAAGGTGGGGGCGGTAAGGAGATGTGAAGGTGCTGGCATATCTGCTAAACAGTAGCATCTATATGATCGAAGGGTTGAAAGCACTGCTGCTCGAATCGTGTGAGGCACTAAGATATGTCAGCGTGTGAAGCTACCGCATGAACTAGTCGGCGAGGGGGTGGTGGCTCAGCTAGGGCCTCCTCCGGTGGTGGTGGGACATCATCAGTAATGTCCTCTGGATCCTCGGTCTCTCAGAGTAGACGGTACTGTGGATGGTCGGTCCCAGGTCTACGCTGGATCATCCTCATGTGTAGCATAGTTTGGATGCCCTGGGGGGACATCTGGCCAATCAGAGTGTAGGAGGATGTCTGGGCCATGGTGTTGAGCAAACGAAGTGGCGGGCTAATCGTGTGATGTACGGGCCCATAGATATCACGCCCCTACGATGTCTCTCGGTCTGGTGCTGGATAGCATGAGCGATGAAGTAGGCAAGGTCAATGATGTATGCGTTTGCCATGCTCCATAAGAAGTAGGCATCGTGTGTGTTTACGATGCATGTGCTCTCGATTTTGCTCGTTAAGGTGTGTGCGAGGAGGACGTGTATGTACCTGAGAGATGGCGCGAGGTTGGTCGCTTTGGAGCGACCAGGGTCGTATGTGGGCTACTCAGGGACGATGGTGCACCAGTAGTTCACTGGAGAGACGTAGATGTGGCGGTGGAGCATAGAAAGGTCCTTCTCCTTCATGAACTGCTTGATATAGAGGTCGAGAGCTGTATCGAACTCCGGTGCACTAAGATTACATACGAGGCCTCCTAAAAGAACTAGACCGTCCTTGGATCATCGTATCGGTTCATGACGGTCTGTAGATGGAACATGGATTAGAACTCGAGAGTGAAATCAAAATATGTGGGCTCCACGATTTGGAAGAACTGCTCTCAAGAATCTGTCATCAGCAGGGCCCGAACCTCGTTTGCTAGGTGGACCTGCTCTAAGGCGGTCCAGTCAATGCATTGTCCGGCTCCTAGATGGTGGGCTCGTAGAATTTGAAATAACTCCTCTTGGGAGTTCTGCGAGAACTGGATAAACGGATGGTGGGCTTCGGCTATAGGTCTCGACGAGGAACCATCGGGCCCCTTCGGCTTCTTTGACGTAGGGGCAGTAGCTCTCTTACCGCGTGATGATGACATGGTTCCCAAAAAATAAGACGAGAAGCATTAGTCCTAAAAATTAAAAAGACAATATAAATAGTACTAAGTTCTTATATTTAACCGAAACAAAACATATGAAGAATAGTATTTGATCTACTAACCTAAATAATACATTCTATTTGTCCTAAGCATGTTAGCAAATTATAGAGGCATAGGTAGTAATTTATACTAAATGATTACTAATCTAGATAAAAAAAAAGTGGCAAACAAAGGAGAGACTAAGTGGCATCATGAAGTTCTCTATATTATTCTAGATTGTTCATGGTAAATCAATTAATTCCATGCTAAAAAATAATGCAAAAACTAAATAAAACATGTTATTAACATAAAAATAGATGGAAACATGAGAAAAATAATAAAATAGAACCGCATAGGTGACTAAAGGAGTGGAACACGGTCGTGGTACAGGCAGCACAGTTGTGGGGGACCTTTTGAAGTTGGCAGCAGTGTTGGGGAGGCTTGGTGTGGTGTTTGGGTGGGAGGTTTTTAGGGTTTCAATGGAGAAGAAAGTGAATAGTGGCTTGTTTATATAGGTTTTTGGCTCGGGTTTTGCCTGTGTGGTTTGAAAATTAGGGATTTTAGTGCACTTGGTTCTAGACACACGCCCGTGCACCTAAGGCTTGTTGGGGCACACGACTGTGTTGTATGGCCGTGTCCTTCGATGTTCGCTTCTCCCACGCCCGTGTAGGGGATCACACATCCATGTCTGGAATAACAAGCTCAACCACGGCTTGGGGGCACGGTCACGTGCACACTCGTGTTGGAATTGACAGTGTTGGCCACAGCCACATCGCACGGCCGTGGCATTTTGTTGAAGGCCATGCTTGGATTGACAGTCTCAGCCATGGCCAAGTCACACGTTCGTGGCATTTTGTCGAAACCGTGTCTTAGAAAAAAACTTTTACCCTGCTTTTACACGGCCAAATTGCACGGTTGTGTCTTTGCTCATAGTGTCTACACGGCATTGGGCACGCCCATGTGACTGGCCGTGTGGTCCAAAAATCCTACATTTAAAAGGGTTAGTTGATGTATTTTAAGTCTGAAATAAAAGGATTTACAAAGTTAGTGCTCGGGTTGCCACCCGATAAGCACTTGTTTAGAGTCTAAGCTCGACTCTTCTTATACATATCATGACAGGAGTTCGTGGAGCTGAAGCTCCTCCCTATTATTCTTGAAATTCTCACCTCTATAATGTTTAAGCTGATGCCCGTTTACCTTGAAAGTGTCGTGGTTTGGATGAGTTACCTCCACTGTGCCGTATGGAAAGATAGTTCAAACAGTGAATGGACCTGACTATCTTGATTTAAGTTTTCCAGGGAATAGTTTAAGCCTTGACTTGTAAAGTAAGACAAGATCACCAGTTTTGAACTGCTTAGGTCATCTCAACCAATTGTCATGGCGTCACTTTGTGGCTTTCTTATATAATTGTGAGTTTTCGTGGGCATTGCAGTACCATTCATCCAGGTCATTTAGTTGCATTAGACATTTCTCACCTGCAAGCTTAAAATTAAGATTTAAAATTTTAATAGCCCAAAATGCTTTATGTTCGAGTTCAACTGGTAGATGACAATATTTCTCGTAAATAAGTCTATAAGGAGATGTTCCTATAGGAGTTTTAAATGCAGTTCTATAAGCCCATAAGGTGTCATCTACTTTCCTTGACCAATCTTTCCTATTTGATTCTACCGTTTTTTCTAGAATGTGTTTTAATTCTCTATTTGTCACTTCAACTTAACCACTGGTTTATGGGTGATAAGGGGTAGCTGTTCTATGGTACACTCCATATCTTTTCAAAACTTTGTCAAATTGGGCATTGCAAAAATGAGTACCCCTATCACTGATAATTATCCTAGGTGTTCTGAATCGAGAGAAGAGTTTTTTTAAGAAAACATACTACCATTCTAGCATCATTAGCAGGTAAGGCTTGGGCTTCCACCCATTTTGACATGTAATCTACTGCTACTAGTATGTACTTATTCCCAAACGAATTAGGGAAAGGACCCATGAAATTAATACCCCATACATCAAATATTTCACATGAGAGTATATAGTTTTGAGGCATTTCATTATGCTGAGAGATATTACCTGTTCTCGGGCATTCATCAGAAGAGGTTACATACCTGTTGGCATCTTTGAAAAGGGTGGGCCAGTGAAAACCTGATTCAAGTACTTTGTGAGCAGTTCTAGCTCCACTATGCTGTCCTCCTATTGGTCCCGAATGGCAGTGCTCTAAAATTTTATATGCGTCTGTCTCAGTAATGCATCTTCAAATGACTTGATCTGCACAAATATGAAAAAGGAAAGGATCTTCCCAAAAGTAATTTTTCACATCAACGAAGAATCGTTTCTTTTGCTGATTGGTCAATCCTTTTGGGATTACGTTAGCTACTCAATAATTTGCAAAATCAGCAAACCAAGGAGCGGCAGCCTCTACTATGGCTAGGAGTTGTTCTTTAGGAAACAAGTCATTTATTTTATCAAAGTCCTAGGGGTGTGGATTTTCCAATCTTGAAAGGTGATCTGCTGCCAAATTTTCAGCTCCTTTCTTGTCTTTTATTTCTAAATCAAATTCCTGTAACAATAGAATCCATCTTATTAATAGAGGTTTTGCATCAGTTTTAGTTGAAAGATAACGAATAGCAGAATGATCAGTACAAACGATGACTTTCGACAATATTAAATATGATCTGAATTTATCAAATGCAAAAATAACGGCTAGCAATTCTTTTTCTGTGGTGGTATAATTTGCTTGTGCGGCTGTCAAAGTTCTGCTAGCATAATAAATCGGTTGAAAGTGCATGTCTCTTCATTGTCCCAAGACTGCACCTACTGCAAAATCACTCGCATCACACATTAGTTCAAAAGGTAGATTCCAATCAGGTGAAATTATAATCGGGGCATTAACTAACTTTTCCTTGAGAGTGTTAAAAGACTCTAAACATTCTTGGTCAATATTGAAAAGCACATCTTTTTCTAGTAATTTTGTTAAAGGCTTAGCTATCTTAGAGAAATCTTTAATAAATCTTTGATAAAAACCAGCATGTCCTAAAAAGCTTCTTTTGGCCTTGACTGAATTAGGGGGAGGTAATTTTTCGATGGTTTCAATTTTTGCTTTATCTACCTCTATCCCTTTACTAGAAATTTTATGTCCTAATACAATACCTTCTTGAACCATAATGTGACATTTTTCCCAATTAAACACAAGATTTGTCTCTTCACATCTTATTAAAACACGTTTTAAATTATTAAGACAAAGTTGGAAGGAGTTATCGAAACCCGAAAAGTCATCCATAAATACCTCCATGATGTCTTCCACGAGTTCATCAAAGATGGCTGTCATGCATCACTGAAAAGTAGCAGGAGCATTACATAATCCAAAAGGCATTCTACGATAAGCAAACATACCGTATGGACATGTGAATGTCATATTTTCCTGATCTTTTAGAGCTATTGGGATTTGGAAGTAACCAGAGAGGCCATTCAAGAAACAGTAATACATATGTCCTGACAATCTTTCCAACATCTGATCTATAAAAGGTAAAGGAAAATGGTCTTTCCTGGTTGCGTCATTCAGCTTCCTATAATCAATACAGACTCTCCATCCCATGACTATTCTTGTAGGAATTAATTCCTCTTTTTCATTAGGCACCACAGTCATGCCTCTTTTCTTAGGAACAACCTGCACAGGACTTACCTAAGAACTGTTAGAAATAGGATAAATGATGCCTGCGTCTAGAAGTTTAATTACCTTGGCTTTTATGACTTCCTTCATGCTGGGATTCAATCATCTCTGACTTTGCATTGATGGCTTGTATTCATCTTCCATTAAAATTTTGTGGGTGCAAAAAGAAGGGCTAATTCCTTTAATATCAGAAATCTTCCAAGCTATAGCTTTTTTATGTTCTCTTAACACTTGAAATAATTCCTGTTTCTCTTCAGCGCTCAAATCTGATGCGATAATCACTGGTAATGTAAAATCATCTCCCAAAAGTCATATTCTAAGTGGTCAGGCAATTGTTTTAGCTCTACTTTAGGAGATTCATCAATCGAGGGTTTTTGTCTCAGTTCATCATTTAACTTAAGACCTTTATAACTTATGTGCCTTGTGACAAGTTCATGAGAGTTCAACTCCTTCATTACTTCTTTTACTTCAGTGGTGGCTTCATCTTCCTCCCCACCTTGAACAAGACACAGTTCCAACGTGTCTTCAAGAGTGATTTCCTGTAAATTGTCTTGAACACAATAATCAACAACATCAATAAAATAATAGGAATCATCCTGTTCACTAGAAAATCACACAGCATCATAAATTTTAAAGACAACTTCTTCTTCACCAAGCCTAAGTACTAATTTACCATCCCCTATGTCAATAATAGCTCTAACATTAGCTAAGAATGGGCATCCCAAAATTAAAGTACCTCAATATCTTCATCCATGTCAAGCACAACAAAATCAACAGGGAATATGAATTCATCTATTTTTACTAACACATCTTCAATGATTCCCCTAGGATATTTAACAGATCTATCAGCCAATTGAATACTCATCCTAGTGGGTTTTAGTTCCCCTAGACCTAGTTGCTTGAACATTTTGTAGGGCATTAGGTTAATACTAGCACCTAGATCAGCTAAGGCTTTTTCAATGATTAAACTACCAATTAAGCAAGGAATAGTAAAACTCCCTAAATCTTTCAGTTTGGTTGGAAGTTTATTTTGGAGAATACCTGAGCATTCCTCGTTGAGTTCCACTATAGCTAATTCTTCCAAATTCCTTTTGTTTGTGAGAAGCTCCTTTAGAAATTTTGCTTACTTCGGCATCTGCGAAATTGCTTCAACAAAAGGTAAGTTAATATGTAGCTGTTTAAAAAGTTCAAGAAATTTATCGAATTGAGCGTCTGTGCGGTCTTTCTTTAACTTTGCTGGGTATGGTATGGGTGGTTTATATTCTTTAAGTGCTGGCAGAGTGCTTTCCTTAGGTTCTTCTTCCTCTACCTTGTCCTTTTTAGATTCTTGAACAAGCTTCTTTTCTGGTTCAGCCAGTACTTTCCCATCCCTTAGAGTAATTGCTTTTACATGTTCTCTAGGATTTGGCTTAGTATTACTCGGCAGACTACCTTGTAGTCTATCAGATATCGTCTTTGCGAGTTGACCAATTTGATTCTTGAGCCCTTGAATGTATGCTTGCTGGTTTTTTATTGCTGTTTCGGTGTTTTGGAAATGAGTTTCTGACATAGCCATAAATTTGGTGAACATCTCTTCAAGGTTCTGCTTTTTCTCTTGTTGTGGAGGTGGCTGTTGAAATCCCGGAGGAGGTGGTTGTCTTTGATTTCCTTGTCGTCCCCACGAAAAATTGGGGTGGTTCCACCAACCTACATTGTAAATATTACTATAAGGGTTATTTTTAGATCTAGAATTGTTACCTATATAGTTGGCTTGCTCAATTTCCATGCTGTGTCCATAGGAGGAGTAATCTAGATTGTACATGTTTCTTTAAATTGCGTCACACTACATCACTGGGTGTGCCTACGTAGAACCAACGAAATTATCAATCTTTTTACTTAAAAGTTCTACCTGATTAGAAAGCATGGTGACGGTATTAATGTTAAAAACTTCTGCTATTTTTGTCAGCTTTGTCCTCATGACTTGCCACTGATAGTTATTGAGTGACATCTATTCTATAAACTCATAGGCTACTTCGGGTGTTTTATTGTTGATTGTTCCTCCGGCGGCTGCATCGATCATTTGCCATGTTGAAGGGTTCAAACCGTTGTGAAAGGTTTGAACTTATAACCACAAAGGCAACCCATGAGAAGGGCACCTTCTCAAAAGATCTTTGTATCTCTCCCAGGCATCATACAGTTTCTCTAAATCCATCTGCACAAAAGAAGAGATATCATTCCACAATTTAGCTATTTTTGTTGAAGGAAAATACTTAAGTAAAAATTTTTCGGTCATCTGTTCCCATGTAGTGATTGAGCCTCGTGGTAGAGAATTTAACCATTGTTTAGCTTTATTCCTTAATGAAAAAGCAAATAGTCGGAGGCGAATGGCATCATCAGAAACACCATTGATTTTAAAGGTATCACAGAATTCCAAAAAATTAGCTAAATGTAAATTGGGATCCTCATCCTGTAAACCATCAAACTGCACAATTTGCTGAATCATCTGAATAGTGTTAGGCTTTAATTCAAAATTGTTTGCAGTAATAGCAGGTCTAATAATACTAGATTGAGTACTAGCCAAATTCGGTTTAGCATAATCATACATAGTACGAGGAGCATCGTTTTGGTTCACCGATTCTACGGCTATTGCGGGAGGTGGTAGATTGTCTTGATTTGCTTCCATATCTTTAGTAGGTTTTGGCTCTTGTTCTTGTCCTTGTTCTGGATAATGAAGGCTTCGTTTGATTTCTCTTCAATTTCTACGAACTATGGCTTCTAAATCTTCGTCAAAAAGCAATGGTCCTACTGTGTTTCTTCTAGTCATAAACTAGAGATACCTAGAGGAAAAGAAAATTTTAGTAAAATAAAAATAAAAATAAGCTAAAAATAAATAAAAATAAATATGGCTAAAGTAATAAAAATAGAGTGTTCTTAATATTTTAGTTCCCCGGCAACGGTGCCAAAAACTTGATATTCGCGATATGAAGTGATAAAATTTATAATAATGATCACACCAGAAACTAACTAATATCACAATTTTAAAGCAAGCGCACCTATCGAACAGTAGTATAGTTTAGTGGCAAGACCGAGATATCGTACCCAAGGGAACCAAAAGTACTAGTACTAACTTTCTTTCTATTATTTAGCCTAAAAATAAAAGGGATTTTATTAAATTAAACTAACTATTGGACTAAGCTAAGAATGCACAAAAAGTAAATTGGGGAAAAGACTCTTACGAAAACTGAATGATTTGGACAATACTCAAGGGAGAATCCACCTATACTTCACTTGTTATCAACTATTGAACTAGACGATCTATTCACTTGACTTGATCCATAGAAATCCCTAATTTATGTTAATACCTCCGTCGAGAACAACTAATCCTAGGTTGATTAACTGAAATCTCTTTCTAGTTAAAACCCTTAGTCTTGCATTAACTCGATCTATGGATTCCCTAATTAGGTTTGACCCTAATTCGACAGATTTATGTCCTAGGGTTGCATGGAACTCCGCTTAATTATGTTGGATCTACTCCTATGCAGGGATTTTTGCTCCTCTACATAAGCACATTCGACTTAAATCAATATCCCAGAAATATCAATTTAAGAGTTAAAAACACAATTAAGAACAAATCAAATATTTATCATATAATTCAAGAGAAAATAATAACAGGATCTGTCTTAGGTTTCATCCCCCTTAAGTATTTGGGGGATTTAGTTCATAATTGATAAAAAAAATATCTCAGAAGGAATAAAATAACAAAACATAAAGAACCCAAAAACCCTTGTAGGAAATTGAAGGGAGATCTTTAGTCTTGAAGGAGAATCCGGCTTCTGAGATGGATCAATCGGCTTCCCTTGGAGTAATTCCTTGATTCTGTCCTCCTTTTTGAGAGAAAAAATCACTCTTTTGAGGAGAGAAAAAGTAGATCTTTGTAGTTGCCCCTAGGGTCTTTATATAGAGCTTTGGAATGCCTTTCTTAGCCCCTAAGCAGCCTTTTCCGAGTAGAATTGCACTTCTTCACGATAGGGACACGTCCATTGCCACGGTCGTGTGACTTTGACAATGGGCTGTGTTCGGGTCTGTTTGGTGTGGCACGACCGTGTGAGTCGGGGTTGGACTGTGTTTGAGCTTTTACGGTGGCACGGCCATGTGGTGAACTCCCAGGCTGTGTTGTTTATTGAATTGGGCCTAATTTCTCTGTTGTCGGCCCGTTTCTCGTTCTTTTCACTTCCCTATGCTCACCTGGGCATAAAACATGAAATAGAAGGATTAAGAGCACCAATTTCCACAAATTCAATGATAATTCATCTAGAAATTAGGCTAAGCATGAGGTAAAAACATGTATAATTTATTGTTTATCAGACATCTTGAAATTCCTTAATAGTTCTAACCTTCTCTACAGTCAACCTCAGCCTCCGTCTGACTCACAAATGCCAAATACACCTCGCAACCCTTCCGAATCAGCTTCTCAGCCCTCAAGGCCGAAACAACATTGGACAAGTAGTTCCTTCGCTCCCTTATAACCATCACCTCTTCATCCTCTGTAGTTCTTAACACTATCCGCTTAGCCGCACAATCCAAAGTCGCCTTATGCTTAGTAAGCCAATCCATTCCCAAGATAAGATTGAATTCTCCAAACGGTAGCTCCATTAAATCCCCAGAGAAAATCCTACCTTGAGCCTCTAAAGGCACATTTCTATAGAGTTTGTCTACCCTAACCAAGTGACCCAGTGGACTTATCACAGTTACCCCACTCATAGTTTCTTCAGAGTGCACACCCAACGACCCTGATATATCACATGCAACATACGAATACGTGGAACCAACATCTATCAAAGTAGTGTATGGCATGCTAGAAATAAAAAACATACCAGTTATGACGTCAAGTGCGTCACCCTCCTCTCGGCGATGAGTAGCATACACCAAGGCTGGCTGTCGAGCCTCTGCATTTCCAACACCCCTACCAGGTGCTCCACATCCACGACCATTTCCGTTGCCACCCCTACCTTGACCATGGCCCCTAGGTGGTTGTGGTCCACCTCGCACTGGTTGAGCAACCCTCTGTTCAGCAGCTTGTGTAACACCCCTATCCCGTAACCGTCGCCGGAATAGGACGGGGTGTTACCAGATACTCAGAATAGAATATTCACAAATTTCTGAATTCATACAATATTACAAATCAGTAACATGCTATAAAAGATTAGATTTCACTTCATTCATTCATCAGGGACTAAACTAAAAACAGTTGGAAGATAAAAGAACCTAAAGAAAATTTTCGAATTAGGGCCACACGGTCGTGTTCCTAGGCCGTGTGCCTCACATGGTCGTGCCCTACTAGACATGCCCCAAATACTCAGCCCGTGGTTGAAACTATCTAACCCCACATGGTCACCAGACATGTACGTGTGTCCAGTCCGTGCCCAACATTGTCGAATACCACACGGTCTCCAGACACGCCCGTGTGTCCAGTCGTATGCAAAATTGACCAAAACATTTCAGATGCAGGGGCCACACGGTCGAGTCACACGCCCGTGTGCTTTAACCGTGTGGCACAAAATAGGCTTGGTTTAAGCCAATTTGCCACCCATAACAAGGGTCATTCCTACAATCATACATGAGCAATAATCATGCCACAATCTTGGCTCAATTCAATGACTTTAAACATACTACCACATGATCAAATCATTCATATTCATCATCATACCAAGCATGCCTATAATCCAACAAAACTCATATCCAAACACATGAAACTTATCTCTTTTATACAATATCTAAAACTTTCCATTTCTTCATATTGGTAGGGTTCAAAATGATCAAAGCAAGTTGATCAAAAGACCATCATGAACTTACCTTGGCATCACATACATAAGCCAAAATCAAACAAAAACATATCATTTACCATCAAATTCACATAGTATTACAAGCCAACATATTCAAGCTTACTTATAGACACTCTAGCCTATACATGCCATAATTCAAATATTTACAATTTCCAAAAGATACCAAAACGAGTTCGATAGTGTGGTAACAATCCTTGACTATCCCGAGCCTTCAGTAGCTACGATATCTGTAAAATAGTTGGAAGAATAAATAGAGTAAGCTACTAAGAGCTTAGTAAGTCAAATGCTATCATATGCATTTCATGAACAAAAAGCAATAACCATGTCATAATTAACATTAACAACAGACACTCATTTGTAATAGAAGTCTAATTCACAGTAGTATATCTGTTATACTCGGAAATTCAGTACAGAACAGACGTACCTGAGTCAGATATATATAGATTATGTACTCATTCATTTCTCAAAACTTCTCATTGTATCAATTAGAATCGTTACGGAAATCATAAAGGCCTTATACAATGCCGACGTCCCCGACGTGGTCTTACATGTTATTCAATATTGATGCCACTGTCCCGGACAGGGTCTTACACAAAACATATACGGTGCCAGTGTCCCAGACACAGTCTTACACGTAACTTTCAAATCAATACCTACGTCCCAGACGAGGTCTTACATGATATTATTATCATTTCCCATTCAGAATAACTCGGAAATATACGTCAGGCTCTCATGGCCATCCAAATACAGTTTATAAACAAGAATTCATAATAGTCATCAATAACGTACAATTGCATTTTGACTTACCTCGTACGAAATTAACGGATAAGGTGATTACTTGATTACTTTAGCTTTACCCTGATCTAAGCTCGATTTTCCTTGTTCTTGATCTAAACAATTTCAAATTTAAACATTCAATATTCCATTTCATTCAATTCAATCCATATACACTCATTTAGGGCATTTTACATTTTAGTCCTCACATTTCACATTTTTGACACTTTGGTCCCTAATTTACAAAAAATCAAATATTCCCAATTCAACTAGATACAAGCTTAACCAAATATTTATAGCTTTTATAAAAGCCCATATAACATATTCATTTCACAATTTAGTCCTCCCAAAGTCTCATTTTCACAATTTAGCTCACATAGCTGAATTTCATCAAAATTTCATGGCAAAACATATTTATTCAACACCTATTCATCATTATACATTCAATTTCACTACAAAGCTTAAAATATCAACAATGGCACTATTCACAAACTTCATTAAAAACAGAAATTGAGACATGGGGATGGAAGAATACGAAGCAACGATCACAGAAACGTAGAAATTATCAAAAATAGAACAAAATCGAACCTTGAAATGAGCTTGGTGAGTGCCAGAAATCAAAACAAATTAGCCATAGCTTTTTCTCTTATATTTTCGGCTAAAATGAGCTAAAAGATGGCCATTTCATGTTTTGTTTCTTGTTTTATGAATAAAATTAACTCATTCACCAATTTGCTCATTTACCAATTTGCCCCTTTCTTTAAAACATAAGTAATTCATCCACTAAAGCCCATTTTTGTCCAACTAATAAACACATGGTCTAATATCAATTCAAGGATCTCACACTTAATAAAACATAACATTAAAGTACTTTAACAATTAGCATGCATATTTTGCCTTTTATGCAATTTAATCTTTTCTCGTAATTAAACACAAAAACTGTAACACCCTGAATTTGGGCCTAGAAGTTTTAGGCCTTGAGCATGGGAGCGGTGGAAAGCAGCTTATAATATTTTGTTGTGCATGTAAATTCCATTAATGAAGGCTTGTTTCAATGGTTAAGTGTGCTGAGAAGTGTTGAAGAAGTCCTGGGTTCAAACTTGGACTCTAGCAAAAATTTTGGTTTAGGGTGAATTAAACCCTGATTATAGTAGGTAGGCCTTAAGAATATTGTTGGAGAATTTGTGCCACAAAAAGCCTTGTGGTCTAGTGGAAAAGTAGCGCCACATAAGAGGCAGGAAGGTGGCAATGAGGTGTAGGGTTCGAAACTCATGGCAATCAAAGAGCTTTTATTTTGCTAACAGGGGGCGGCAAGAGTTGGTGTTGAATTTAAACTCTGATGATGGGGGGATCCCACATCAGGAAGCTAACATAAAAGTGGATGCGAAGCTGGCTTTAAATAGGGAGAACCATGAGGAGAGTAAATGTACCTTTCTTGGTTGATCCCTTTCGCTTTATGGCGGGCTCGTTTGGGTTGGGCGTCGGCTAAAAGTGCTCGGAGCGCGGATGAACTCCAATCTCCTATCAGGTATGTATTTCTCACTACTCTAGCTGTAGGACGGCTACTTCGGGCTGTGATGGGCCGAAAGGGGCCATGTGGGCCCAATGGGCCTACAGGCCCAATTGGATTAGTTGCTTGATTGTGTAGTAAATATTGGACTAGATTAGGTGAATCTCATATCTGTGGCTAGATTTGGGCTAAAAGGGCCACACAAGCGTGTGGGCCCATTTGGGCCGAGAATGGGCCCTAGGCCCATTCGCATTGTTATCTCTGTTTAGAATGCTTTAGTTTACCAAATTACTGAAATACTCCCGACTTGTAAAATTACCAAAATACCCATTGGTTTACAAAATAACTGAAATACCCTTGATTTACAAAATTACTGAAATACCCTTGATTTACAAAATTACTGAAATAATCTTGGTTTACAAAATTACAAAAATACCGTCGATTCGTAAAATTACTGAATTACCCTCGATTTGTAAAATTATCAAATTACCCTCGATTTGTAAAATTATAGAAATACCGTCGATTTCCAAAATTACAGAAATACCCTCAATTTGTAAAAGTACCATTTTACCCCTGATTTGTAAAATTACCATTTTACCCCTGATTTGTAAAATTACCGTTTTACCTTTGATTTACAAAATTACCATTTTACCCCTAATTTCTAAAATTATCGTTTTACCCCTAATTTACAAAATTATCGTTTTACCCCTAATTTGTAAAATGACCGTTTTACCCCTAATTTGTAAAATGACCGTTTTACCCCTAATTTGTAAAATTACCGTTTTACCCTTAATTTGTAAAATTATCGTTTTACCCCTGATTTGTAAAATTATCGTTTTACCCTTAATTTGTAAAATTATCGTTTTACCCTTAATTTGTAAAATTATCGTTTTACTCTTGATTTGTAAAATTATCGTTTTACCTTAGATTTGCGAAATTACTAAAATACCCCTGTAGCGTAGAATTACCGAAATACCCTTGTAGGGTAGAATTACCAAAATACCCCTATAGGGTAGAATTACCGAAATACCCCTGTAGGGTAGAATTACCGAAATACCCCTGTAGGGTAGAATTATCGAGATACCCCTATGGCGTAAAATTACCATTTTGCCCCTAGAGTGTTAAATGACTGTTTTGCCCTTGTGGGCTAGTGACTAACTTAGACTATGTGTTTGACGGATTTGATTGTGAATATATGTTGGTGATATGAATAACTTGACTGTGATTGTTTGATTCAAATATGGGCATGACATTCTGCATACATGATATGTTGCGTGGGTTGGGATTTTGTATGGAGGAAGATCTGATCTGTTAGGCTCGCATGGTTGCTTGACGTCTGTGGATCCACCGAAGGCTTAAGAGCTATATATTCGTACTGATTTGATAAGGTCGCATGGGTCGCCTGAGACGACTGTGGACCGATCGATGGCTGAGTGCCGATTATGTTACAGAAAGGCTGTGTGCCGTTATTGTGGGCTTCGTATCGATATTATGGGCTTCGTGCCGTTATTATGGGCTTGTGCCATTACCAAAGGCTGTGTGTCGTTATTGTGGGCTTCGTATCAATATTGTGGGCTTCGTGCCGTTATTATGGGCTTTGTGCCAATATCACAGCTTTGTGCTGATTACAAACACGTTACCAATGGCTTTGTGCCACGTATTCTGTTAAGTGGCTTTGCCACGTTATCTGATTCTGGTGGCTCTGCCACGATATTCTGTTATTGGCAGCTTTGCTGCCCATTGGTGTGTGGGCTGGGTGGGTTGAGTTATTCCCCACATGGTGTGTTGGTTGGTACGGGTGGTGTGATGGCTGGACTGGGTTGGGATTGCATTCACATTCTAACTCTGATTATGATTCTATTAATTGATACTGATTTTGATTCTGATTCTTGTTCTCATTTTGATTCTAGTTTTGATAGTGTTTTTGATTCTGTAATGGGCTAAGGCCCATCTGGTGCAGTTTGTTATAGTGGGCTAATGCCTAATTGTTACTGGAACTGTGGTAAGGCAAACATTTTAATTCTTTTACATGACTGACTGTTCATATTTGTAGTAGGGGATTACACACTGAGTTTTCGTAAACTCACCCCGTTTATTAACCTTTCAGGTAATCCCCAGCCTTAGACAGATCGGAGCTGTGAGGGACTCGGAGAAGGCCACACACTGCTTATGCTTTCTGTTTTCATTATCTACTCTCAAGTACTTTATTTTGGGTTTGGTTTGTAATAAGGCCTTTTATAATTTCTGGATTTTTATTTTAAGGTTTTTATTTACTTTGAATTATATCTGCTAGAGGTGAATCGCAATTTTCCAAAATGTTAATTGTTTTCGAACACTACGTCTTCCGCAACTAACTAAATTAAACTTTCGCAACAAAGAAGGTTTTAAAGGTAATAATATTTTTAAAAGGGATTAACTTTTAGTTGACCACGTTTTGAAAATAAACAAACACAAGTTTTAGTTTGCAACAAGTTTCTTTAAGAAGGGTTTCTTTGAAAACATGGTTTTCGAAAAACACTTCAATGTGGCACGCCAGACTCGGGCCTAACTTCTAGGCTGGGTATGGGGTGTTACAAAAACAAATAAATTAAAGCACGAAAATTTCACAGATGCAGATTCGTGTCATACAGACATAGAAATAATATCAGAACATTTTTCAAACTCGGATATGTGGTCCCGAAACCACTATTCCGACTAGGGTCCAAACCGGGCTGTCACAGCTTGTGTTTGAGCTGGCCTCTAAGGACAGTCCTTAACTCTATGCTCCTTAGATCCACATTGAAAACAAGCCCCAGTACGCTTCCAGCACTCTTCTAAATGTACTCTACCACAGTCCCCACAAGCCTGCGGTCCAACTGTATTCACTGGAACTGCTCGGACCAGTTCATCCACTATAGCTCTTTTGACATTCCTGTTAGCAGCACCTAAGGGTCCAGAATCCCTCCTGAATCGATTTCTGTCCTTCTCACGGTTCTGACGTTCAGTTCATTTCACTTCCTTGGCTATCTTAACCTTTTCCACCAAGACAGCAAAGTCACGCTCCCTCTACGGAGCTATCAGCACCCTAAGCTTGTCCCTGAGGCCATCCTCAAATCAAATGCTACGTTCATACTCAGTAGCAACTATTTCGTTGACATATAGGCTCAACCTCAAAAACTCGGCCTCATCTCCGCAATAGACTTGTTACCCTGGGTCAGGTTCAGAAATTCCTTCCTTCGGGCATCCACATAGCTCGCCCCGACGTACTTCCCTTTGAAGGCCGTCTTGAACAACTCCCAAGTTACTCGCTCAGCTGGGGTACTATCCCTCACAGTGATCCACCACTGGTACGCCTCGTCATGCAGTTGAGACACCGCTCCTTTCAATTTCTACTCTACTGAGCAATCCAGATCGTCCATGATCGTTCTGTGGCCTCCAACCAGTATTTAGCCACGTTCACGGCTACTCCAGATACGCCCCTAAAAATCTCCGCTCCGTTAGCCCCGAGTCGCTCATAAATAGATTCCCTATTCACAGTCCCAGTACTAGCTCCAGCAACCCTTTCCAGAACCCTTAATATCGCCTGGGATAAAGCGTCATCCCCTGCAGCCTGATCATATGATCCAGTCTCAGTTACTGGCGGCACTCGTGCTTCTTCAGTTGGCATATATCTCGAATATGAAGACCCAGATTGCACACTACCTTGGTCACGTCCATGGCCTCGTCCACGAGCTGCCCTCATAATCATATCGACATATCTGATTACAAATTTTTATGAATTAGTTTAGTATTTCAGTGTTTATTACAAATGTCTTATGTACAGATAGTGTTTCAGAGTTTGTTTTCACATAATCGTAGCCTAGCTACAGTCTTAGTCTTCTAGGGCTTCATTTTTCTACTGTATCAGTCTCTACCGTTTCAGTATTACCCTAACTACAGAATCCTAGTAGGGTCTCAGTACTATCTACAGTAATATAGTAATATTTTAGTTACAATACAATGTAGTAAAGATACTTACAGACTTGGTGTCGGGGATTCAGTGTGCCACCCTTTAGAAACCAGATTTCAGAAAGCCCAAATTTTTGCTAAAATTTTAGTAAGACTAAACTTTGTTTTTAATGTAATACCTTAAATGAGTATGTCTTGAAGAAAATAAATTTGAAAAGGGTTTCCTTAAGATTTTTCCCAAAATCGATTTTCAAAATACCCCTCTTGGGCCTTGATTTTTAAATTTTATGAAAAGTTTTAGACCCGATCCACAGCTGAGTTGTTGTAACCGGGCTCGGATACCACTAAATGTAACACCCCAAACCCGGCCCAAACGTCATGGCTAGATCTGGTGTGTCACATGGGCGATGAATTACATCTCATTCTTTAACTTAGTATGTTAAGGGTGTCTTTCGCAAAATCATGTTTAAGGGGTTTGAGAAAAAGTAGGTTATTTAATTTATGGAAGATCTTATCCACTATCAATTGGTGTTTGTTTCGTTAGAAAGCCTTATCTAGTTATTTAGGTGATCCAGTTAAAGCGTACGATGTGTTTTGAAAATGTTGATTAATTTTAAATAAAAACTCGCGCAGCCTTAGTCTATCTGTTATAAGCAAGTTATAATTAAATCCAAAATAAAAATAAAAAAATAATAAATGAGCGGCCTTATTACAACTTGAAAACCCAAAAACTATGAAATAATAGAATAACTAACATGAAAGTAAGTTTTAAAAACCAGAAAGCAGTACTCGTGGCCACTCCGAATCCTTCGAGCTCCACGTCCACTAAGGTTGGGGCTCACCTGCATAGATGGAAAGAAAGGGGGTGAGTTTGGAAAACTCAGTGTGTAAGCTAAACCCACCCATAGCCCAAATCAGTTCAAGCTTAACTCGGCCTATGCCCTATCCAGATACAGTATTTACTGGGCCTTAGCCCTATTCAGTAATCAGTGTTTAACTAGGCTTTAGCCCTATTCAGAAATCAGTGTAGCCCTTAGGCCCATTACAGTAACAGAACATTATTAATGCATGTATGCAAAACCCAGCCCAATCCAGCCCTACACACCACCTGTACCAGCCTTAAACATCATGTGGGGAATAACTCAACCCACCCAGCCCTACACACCACAGTCGCAGCGTAGCTGCTTAGTCAGATAACGTGGCCAAGCCACTAATAGTAAAACGAGGCAAAGCCCCTACAATAAATGTGGCATTGCCACTTAGCACTTCCTCCATCAAAAACCCAATCCCATGCAACAGTATAAAATGTCATGGCATACAGTGAACAGATAAAATTTAGCATGCATTTCAATCAATTTAACCCCAAAGGTATAATGGTCTTTTTCCACCCAGGGGTAAAATAGTAATTTTCCACCCTTAAGGGGGTATTTCAGTAAATTTAATAGTTTTTAGGATTTTATGCACATTTCAATTGTTAACAGTCCAAATATCATCCAAATAACTTATTTAGCCCATTTAGTCAAATTAGAGTTATTGGGCCCTAAAACCCCTAATGGGCCCTACGGTGTCCACTAACTATTACAGCCCACTAAGCCCAAATTTTACGTTCATTTTAGCATATTTGTTACTCAGTCCATCAGAATGCGCTTACCGCTTGTTTCCACCCATATGGACATGTAAGCCCATTGGGCCCAAATTCAGCCCTTCGGGGCCCAAAATCACCAATTGCACGAAATCACACATCTATCATTCTTATTGTTTGCGATTACTGAATCTACCATTTTAATCTAACCCACGAGTGTTCGCATGCTCGTAAGCCCTCAAAATGCCAGAATTTCAGCATTTTGGCTTTTCGGCTTTTGCCGATCTAGTCTACTAGTGGGTATCGTTTACACACCTGATTTGCGAGATCTACAAGAACCCCTCGAACGATCAACCTACAGTCATTTAGATCAAACTATTAACTACAAATCAAGGAAACCAATCTAACTATCACTTACCATATCTGGCCAACATCACCTTAGGCTATTGAATACTTACCTTTGCCGAAAACAATGACTAGATCTAGATCTAGTTGCTTCCACAGTCCAAGCCTCCAATACTCCTCGATTGATAGCCTCCAGTCCACACTAGCACATAATACCGAAAGATAAAACCAATAAAACCTTTAGCCTCAATCGACAGACACCCTATGTAGTTAGGGGTTTTCAACTTTTCTTGAATCACTAATTAACAGATAGAGAGGGAATTTCGAGCACTTACCAAAGATTTACTTGCCAAAACTTTCCCAAGTACCTTCCTATTCTAGATCTGTTGTAGATCTAACCCAAAGTATAAGTAGAGAATGGATCTAAGAGATCTAAAGGCTCAATTCTCGAATCACTATAAATATGGAGGTTTTAGCTTTTGTATGAAGAAGAAGAAGATCAAAGGTTTACATAATGGAAAGGAGAAGATGTCGACAGGGACTTAGAGTGTTGTGGATTTTAGGCTTTTAGAAGATTAAGGTTGAAGAAGAATGAAGTTTCGGTCAATGAAGAAATCGGCAACACAAAAACTAAACTTTTTTAGATTTCGGCTTTTGAGCAAATGACTAGCTAAGGTTCCAAACAAGTCTAGACTGATTATGAAGTGAAGAAGAAAGAAAAGAAAGGAGAATAGCTTTCGGTTTGGGATGAAAAGAGAGAAAAGAGCTTGGGTCTTTGATCAAATCGACACAAGAGTTTTGCAACTGCGTTTTCGGCTTTTAGAACGAGGGAGGAGAAAAGAAAAGAATGAAAAACCTAACCCCTATACCTATTTGGCAACCAAGAAAAAAGGTCAAAACAAAACTTGAAAGATCACACTCAAGGTAATCGGCACACACTAAAGCTTCACTTGCCGAAATTGTAACCTCAACACCCAAGTGCCGAATTTGCTCTCCAAGATCCCTACAATCGGCCACCACTAGCTCCCATTCAAAAATTCCTAGATTTTCTCCTCCTTATCCTCTTTGATTCAATCCCATGAGCACCTCAAACTCTTCCCAGCAGAGTTTCACTTGGAGTCCATCACATGCCTTGCACATGCATTAAAAATAAAATAGCACCTTGCTTACCATAAGACTTGAACCTTGGCTCTTGCATAGCTTCCACACGCCACTCCCTTGTCCCTAAGTGGCGTTACATTGCCACCTTGCCACAAGTCATCTTGTGTCTTTAGATTCCCAATTTTTATTTAAAAGCCCACTTGATCAAGGCCCATTCTCTTCAAGTCTAAGATTTTAAAAATTCTATCGGGTTTTAACTTAGGCTTGGGCCTTCTAAAGGCCCACTAACATACTCAATGCATAAATTAGCACGTCCAGACAAGCGAAATTAAATTCACGCAAAATCCCAAAAATCTAAAAATTAGGGTGTTACATCTAGATCTTTAGTATTCAACACTAAAGAAAGATAAGCTTCATATCCTTCCCTCAGACATTTCTGAGCAGACATAACAGAAATCATGGCAAATGAACTATCTGACTCATCTAAATTAACCCGAAGAATTTCACCATTTTCACATTTCAACTCAATGAATTTCTTTCCATAATTCACTATCACATCATGCGCAGTCAACCAATCCATAACAAGAACCACATCAAACTCATCAAATGGCAATAGCATGAGATCGGCCGGAAAACAGTAACCTCTAATTATCAAAGGGCAATTTTTACATTCTTTGTCTACTAATACATGCTGACCTGATGGATTCGATACTTGAATCATAAATCTCGTAGACTCTATGGACAGGTTCATACTAGGCATCAATTTCATGCAAACATAGGAATGGGTCAAACTCGGATCAATCAAAGCAATAACATTAACATTATGAAGAGAAAATGTAACCATAATTACGTCGGGGGAGGATGCCTCTTCATGAGCACGAATGGCATAGGTCATTGCGGGTGCTCTAACATCTAGTCTCATTGCTGAATCTCTAGACACACCTCTATTACCTGCCCCTATTCTCGGGTTTCTCTATGGTCTACCTTGGACAGGAACATTCTCGGACCTAACACTCTATAATTCTTCTTTCTTAACCATTTCTAGACACTCTCGCATAAAATGATCTGGGGAACCACACTTGTAACAACCACTCTCATCTGCTTGACACTGGCCAAAATGACATCTACCGCACCGTGGACACTCTGGTCTGCCCGGTCGGATACTACCTACACTCGCAATCTAGGTAGTCTGAGCTTTTGAACCCATATTTCTGTTATCTCTGTTTCTGCTCGAATACCAAGCTGGAAAATTTGATCTAGTAGAGAACTCTCTAGGCCTCTTGGATGTAGACTGAAACAATCTACTCATCTGTCTTTTCTTTGAATCTTGCATCTCAATTTTAGCTTTACCTTTTTCTTTTTCTTTCAACAACTCCTCTGCCTTACAGGCTCTATAAACTAAAATAACAAACTCTTTAATCTCTAGAACACCAACGGACAGTCAAATATCATCATTGAGTCCATCTTCAAATCTCTTGCACATAGTAGCCTCAGCTGGCACACTCTCTAGCATAATTGTTGAGTCTGACAAATTCACGCTCTGCTTTGGTTCAAGGAATTCCTTTCTTTTATGCTCAATGAACCTCTGACTGATGTACTTCTTACAGACTCTTCCTGAAAGAAATCCCAAGTAACTCTTTCTTTCGGTACTACTGACACAAGTGTCTTCCACCAATGGTAAGCTGAATCTCTAAAAAGTGACACCACACACTTTATACACTCTTCTAGTGTACAAGATAACTCATCAAAAACTCTGATAGTATTCTTGAGCCAAAATTCAACTTTCTCTACATCATTATATTTAGTAGCCCAAAACTTTTCGCCCCCCTATTTTCTAATCTTGTCTACTGGTGGCTTCTCTCTTTGGAGTATATCTATGACTGGGGCAGCTACCTAGGTAGTCTGAGGATCATAAGGGGGTGGAGGTCTAATAACAGGATTGGTATGAACGAACTCGACAAACCATTCTGATAAACGATAAATTATACATATTTTTACCTCATGTTTAGCCTATATTTTGGATGAATTATTATCTATTTTGTGAGAATTGGTGCTCTTAACCCTTCTATTTCATGTTGTAAACTCAGGAGAGCATAGGGAAGAGAAAAGAACGAAAAATGGACTGCAATCGAAGAAAATGGGCCAAACTGTGAAAATAACACGACCCAAGGAGTCACCACACGGCCAGACCACACGACTGTGCCACCCTTAATAGGCCCGTACACGGCCTCTTATCGACCAACACGGGCGTGTCCCTATCGTGAGGAAGTGCAATTTCACTCAGATTTGGATACTTAGAGGCTAAGAAAGGCATCCCAAAGCTCTATATAAAGACCCTAGGAGGCAACTCTAAGGGTGTACTCTTTTCTCCCAAAAGGAGCACCATATTTCTGCCAACACAATGAGTGAAAGCAAGGAATTACTCCAAGGGAAGCAGATTGATTCATCCCAGAAGCCTGAATTCTACATCAAGACAGAGGATCTCCCTAAATCCCTTCAGGGGTTTTTGGGTTCTTTATGTTTTGTTATCTTATTTCTTCTAAGATGTTTTCTTTATTAATTATGAACTAAACCCCTCAAATACTTGAGGGGGATGAAACCTAAGACAGATCTTGTTATTATTCATTCTTGAATTATAAGATAAATACTTGAATTGTTCTTAATTCTTGGTTTAATAATCCTAGGTATTAAGTCAAGAAGCTAATGTGCTTAGGCAGAGGAGCAAAAGTCCCTGTTTTAAGAGTAGATCTACCATAATTAAGCGGAGTTGCATGCAACCCTAGACATAGGGCGACATAAATCTGTCGGATTAGGGTCAAACCTAATAGGGGGATCCATAGATCGAATTAATGCAACCTAGGGGTGTTAACCAGAAAGAAACCTTAGTTTAACAACCTAGAATTAGTTGTTCTTATCCTCGACGGAGGTATTAACATAGGTTAGGGATCTCTACGGATCAATTCAAGTGAAGAAATCGTCTAGTTCAAGAAGTTAATAACAAGTGAAGTCTAAGTGGATTCTCCTCGAGTATTGCCCATATCAATTAGCTTTCCCGAGAGTTTTTCCCCAATTTACTTTTTTGTGCATTCTTAGTTTAGTTTTAGAATTAGTTTCAAACAAACCTCTTTTACTTTTAGGTTACATAATAGAAAGGAAGTGAGTACTAGTACTTTTAGTTCCCTTGGGTATGATAACTCGGTCTTGCTGCTAAACTATACTACTGTTCGATAGGTGCGCTTGCCTTAAAATCCTGATATTAGTTAGTTTTTGGTGTGATCAGTTTTTATAAATTTTATTACTACATATCACGCGATATTAAGTTTTTGGCGCCGTTGCCGGGGAACTGAAATATTAAGAAAACTCGATTTCTATTACTTTAGCCATTACTATATTTATTTATTTTCAGTTTTTATTTATTTTATTTTAATTTTCTTTGCTTTTTCCTTCTAGGTATTTCCAGTTTATGACTAGAAACAACCCGGCAGGGCCATTGCTTTTTGATGAAGATTTAGAAGTGACAGTTCGCAGAACTCACAGAGAGGTCAGACGAAGTCTACATTATCCAGAACAAGATCAAGAACAAGAGCTATAACGTACAGAAGAGATGGAAGCAAATCAAAATAATCAACCACCTCTAGCATTGCCTGCAGAACAAGATGAAGCTCCTCGTACTATGTATGATTATGTTAAACCTAGTTTGGCTGGCACTCAAACTAGTATTATTAGACCTGCCATTGCTGCTAATAATTTTGAATTAAAACCTAACACTATTCAGATGATACAGTAATTTGTGTAGTTTGATGGTTTATAGGATGAAGATCCAAATTCACACATAGCCAACCTTTTGGAACTTTGTGATACGTTTAAAATTAATGGCGTTTCTGATGATGCCATTCGTCTATGGCTATTCCCATTCTCTTTGAGAAATAAAGCCAACTAGTGGTTAAATTCTTTACCACGAGGCTCAATCACTACATGGGAACATATGATAGAAAAAATTTTACTTAAATATTTTCCTTCAGCTAAAATAGCTAAATTGTGAAACGATATCTCTTCTTTTGTGCAGATGGATTTAGAAACACTTTATGATGCCTAGGAGAGATACAAAGATCTTTTGAGAAGGTGCCCTCATAATGGATTACCTTTGTGGCTACAAGTTCAAACCTTTCACAAAGGTTTGAATCCTTCAACAAGGCAAATGATCGATGCAGCCGCAAGAGGAACAATCAACAATAAAACACTCGAAGCAGCTTATGAGTTCATAGAAAAGATGTCACTGAATAACTATCAGTGGCAAGTCATGAGGACAAAGACAACAAAAACCGCAGGAGTTTATAATATTGATGATGTCACTATGCTTACTAACCAAGTAGAACTTCTAAATAAAAAGTTTGATAATTTTGTTGGTTTTACGCAGGCACAGCCAGTGATGCAGTGCGACGCAACCCCAGGAAATTTGTTCAATCCAAACTACTCATCTTATGGACACAACATAGAAATTGAGCAAGCCAACTATATGGGTAACAATTCTAGACCTCAAAATAACCGTTATAGTAATACTTACAATGCAAGTTGGAGAAATCACCCCAATTTTTCATAGGGAGGACAAGGAAATCAAAGACAATAGCCTCCTCCAGGATTTCAGCAGCCACTACCACAACAAGAGAAAAAGCTGAATCTTGAAGAGATGTTCACCAAATTTATGGCCGTATCAGAGAGCCATTTTCAAAACACTGAAACGGCACTAAAAAACCAACAAGCATCAATTCAAGGGCTTGAGAATCAAATCGGTCAACTTGCGAAATTAATTTCAGAGAGACCACAAGATGGACTACCAAGTACACTGAGCCAGATCCCAGAGAACATGTCAAAGCAATTACTTTAAGAGATGGGGAAGTACTAGCTGAACCAGAAAAGAAGTCTGTTCAAGAATCTCCAGGAGACAAGGTAGAGGAACCCAAGGAAAACACTTGACCAACGCTCAAAGAATACAAACCGCCTATTCCATATCCGGCAAAGTTGAAGAAAGACCGTACAGACGCTCAATTCGGTAAATTTCTTGAACTTTTTAAACAATTACACATTAACTAACCTTTTGTTGAAGCAATTTCGCAGATGCCGAAGTATGCGAAGTTCCTTAAAGAACTTTTAACAAATAAAAGGAAGTTGGACGAATTAGCCACAGTGGAACTCAACGAGGAATGCTCAGCCATTCTCCAAAATAAACTGCCGACAAAACTGAAAGATTCAAGGAGTTTTACTATTCCTTGTTTAATTGGTAGTTTAATTATTGATAAAGCCTTAGTTGATTTAGGTGTTAGCATTAATCTAATGCCTTACAAAATGTTCAAGCAACTAGGTCTAGGGGAACCAAAGCCCACTAGGATGAGTATTCAACTAGTTGATAGATCTGTTAAATATCCTAGGGGAATCATAGAAGATGTGCTAGTAAAGGTAGATAAATTTATATTCCCTGTAGATTTTGTTGTGCTTGACATGGATGAGGATATTGAGGTGCCTTTAATTTTGGGACGTCCATTCTTAGCTACTGCTAAAGCTATTATCGATGCAGGGGATGGTAAATTAGTACTTAGAGTTGGTGAGGAAAAAGTCGTTTTTAAAATCTATGATGCTATGAAATTTTCTCAAGAACAAGATGATTCCTGTTATTTTGTTGATATTATTGATTACTTTGTTCAAGATAATCTTTAGGAACTTCCTCTCGTAGACACGTTGGAACTGTATCTTGCTCAAGGTGGGGGGGAAGATGAAGCGACCACTGAAATTGAGGAAGTAAGAAAGGAGTTAGATTCTAATGAAATTATCACGAGACACATAAGTTATGAAAATATAAATATGAATGATGAGTTGAGACAGAAACCTTCCATTGATGAACCCCCTAAATTAGAGTTAAAGCAACTGCCAGATTATTTAGAATATGCCTTTTTAGGGGAAGATTCAACTTTACCAGTTATTATCGCATCAGATTTGAGCATTGCAAAAAAAGAAGAACTACTCTATGTGTTAAGGGAGCACAAGCAGGCTATAGCTTGAAAATTTTCAGATATTAAGGGAATTAATCCTTCTTTTTGCACCCACAAAAATTTTATGGAAGATGAATATAAACCATCGGTGCAAGCTCAGAGACGATTGAATCCCAACATGAAGGAAGTCGTAAAAGCCGAGGCAATTAAACTTCTAGATGCAGGCATTATTTATCCTATTTCTGACAGTTCTTGGGTAAGTCCTGTGCAGGTTGTTCCTAAAAAGGGAGGCATGACCGTGATGTCTAATGATAAAAAAGAGTCAATACCTATAAGAGCAGTCACTGGATGGAGAGTTTGCATTAGTTATAGAAAGCTAAATGACGCAACTCGAAAAGATCATTGTCCCTTACCTTGTATTGATCAGATGTTGGAAAGATTATCAGGTCACATGTATTATTGTTTCCTAGATGGTCTCTCTGGTTACTTCCAAATCCCGATAGCTCCAGAAGATCAAGAGAAAATGACATTCACATGTCCATACACTACGTTTGCTTATCGTAGAATACCTTTTGGTTTATATAACGCTCCTGCTACTTTTCAGCGATGCATGCTAGCTATCTTCAACGAATTCGTGGAAGATATCATCGAGGTATTTATGGATGATTTTTCAGTTTTCGGTAATTCTTTCCAACTTTGTCTTAATAATTTAAAACGTGTTTTGATAAGATGTGAAGAGACAAATTTAGTGCTAAACTGGGAAAAGTGCCACTTTATGGTTCAAGAGGGTATGGTATTAGGACATAAAATTTCTAGTAAAGGGATGGAGGTAGATAAAGAAAAAATTGAAACCATTGAAAAATTACCTCCCCCTAATTTAGTTAAGGCTATAAGAAGCCTTTTAGGACATGCCAGTTTTTATCGTAGATTTATTAATGATTTTTCTAAAATAGCTTAGCCTTTAAAAAAATTACTAGAAAAAAGACGTGCTTTTCAACTTTGACCAAGAACGTTTAGAATGTTTTAACACTCTTAAGGAAAAGTTAGTCAATACCCCGATTATGATTTCACCTGATTAGAATCTACCTTTTGAACTAATGTGCGATGCAAGTGATTTTGCAGTAGGTGCAGTTTGGGGATAGCGAAGAGACAAGCACTTTCAACCGATTTATTATGCTAGCAGAACTTTGACAACCGCTCAAGCAAATTATACTACTACAGAAAAAGAATTGCTAGCCATTATTTTTGCATTTGACAAATTCAGATCTTAATTGATTTTGTCAAAAGTCATTGTTTATACTGACCATTCTGCTCTTCGCTATCTTTTAACTAAAACTGATGCAAAACCTCGATTAATAAGATGGATTCTATTGTTACAGGAATTCAATTTAAAAATAAAGGAGAAGAAAGGAGCTAAAAACTTGGCAGCAGATCACCTTTCAAGACTAGAAAACACACAACCCAAGTACTTCGATAAAACAAATGAATTGTTTCCTGAAAACAACTCCTAACCATAGAAGAGGCAGCAGTTCCTTGGTTTGCTGATTTTGCAAATTATTTAGCAGCTAACATAACCCTAAAAGGGCTGACCCATCAGCAAAAGAAGCAATTCTTCAATGATATGAAAAACTATTTTTGGGAAGATCCTTTTCTTTTTCGAATTTGTGCAAATCAGGTTATTCGAAGATGCGTTGCTAAAACAGAAGCATACCACATTTTAAATCACTGCCATTCAGGACCCACAGGAAGACATCACAGTGGAGCAAGAACTGCTCATAAGGTATTCGAATCAGGCTTTTACTGGCCTACACTTTTCAGGGATGCCAACAGGTATGTGACCTCTTTTGATAAATGCCAGAGAACAGGTAATATTTCCCAACATAACAAAATGCCTGAGAATTATATACTTTCATATGAAATATTTGATGTATGGGGTATTGATTTCATGGGTCCATTCCCTACTTCATTTAGGAATAAGTACATCCTAGTAGCAGTAGATTATATGTCAAAATGGGTGGAAGCCCAAGCCTTACCTACTAATGATGCTAGAATGGTAGTACGATTTTTGAAGAAACTTTTCTCTCAATTTGGAACACCTAGGATAATTATTAGTGATAGGGGCACCCATTTTTGCAATGCCCAATTTGAAAAAGTTTTAAAAAGGTATGGAGTACACCATAGAACAGCTACCCCTTATCATCTACAAACCAGTGGCCAAGTCGAAGTAACAAATAGGGAACTAAAACTCATCTTAGAGAAAACAATAGAAACAAATAGAAAAGATTGGTCAAGAAAGATAGACGATGCTTTATGGGCCTATAGAACTGCTTTTAAAACACCCATAGGTACATCTCCCTATAAACTTGTCTACGGAAAAAGTTGTCATTTGCCATTTGAACTTGAACATAAAGCGTTCTGGGCTATTAAATTTTTAAACATTGATTTTAAGCTTGCAGGTGAAAAAAGATTAATGCAGTTGAATGAGCTAGATGAATGGCGTTGCAATGCCTACGAGAGCTCATGACTATATAAGGAAGCTATGAAGTGACGCCATGACAAACGACTGAAACAACCTAAGCGGTTCAAAACGGGTGATCTTGTCTTACTCTACAACTCAAGGCTGAAACTATTTCCTGGAAAACTCAAGGTGGTCAGGTCCATTCACTGTTCAAACTGTCTTTCTATACGGCACAATTGAGGTAACTCACCCTAACCACGGTACATTCAAGGTAAATGGCCATACACTTAAACACTATAGAGGTGAGAATTTTAAAGATAACATGGAGGGGCTTCAGCTCCACAAAATCCCTTCGTGATACATCCAGGTAGAGTCAAGCTTAGACTTTAAATTAGCGCTTCTCGGGAGGCAACCCGAGCACTAAAATAGTAACTTTTCTTTTTAATTTTAATTTTAATTTTAGTATTTTTTATGCATCAACTAACCCTTTTTAAATGCAGAATTTTAGGATCACATGGCCATACCCAGGGGCATGTCCAAGGCCGTGTGAACACTTAAAGCCGAGACACAGTCATACACCCAGGCTATGTGTAAACAGAGCACAATTTTCCCAAAAACACGGGCTACCGACAAATAGACATGGCCACGCGACATGGCCGTGGCAACCTTTCAACTTAGACACAGGCTTACACAAAGCCACATGCCCGTGTCCCCAGGCCGTGGCCAACACTGTCGATTTAGACGCGGCCATGTAATTACCTACACGACCGTGTGAATAATGAAACCTTATCGTAAACGGCCGTGTGACCTATCACACGACCGTGTGAAAAGCGAACGAGATTGCAAATGGCCGTGCGAGATGGCAAACACGAGCGTGTACTTCAAACCAAGCGCCCTAAAACCATCGAATTTCGAATCACACGGTAAAATCCCGAGTCACACGAGCGTGTGCCATGCCCGTGCGACCCAAAAACTATAAATAGGGGCCATTATTCATTCTCTCCTTCACTCAAACCCTAAAATTTTTCTCCCCCACCACCATAAACACTGCCGCCAGTCCTCAAAACACCACCACACTTGTATAGGACTATCCTACACCCGTGCAAAGCGCCCCACGACCGTTCAATCCTCTCCCACGACCATGCACCTCTCCCATTTAGTTCTATTTTCTCATTTTTCTCTCTAATTTTTCATAATCTATTTTATTTTTATATCATGATTATATTTAGATTTAGAATTGATTCAAGCATGGAATTAGTTACACTAGGATGAATAATCTAGAATATTATAGAACATTTCATGATTGCATGCCACTTAAAATCACATGTGATTGCCATTTTGCTCATGCATTTAGTATAAATACATTCTCATGTTGCTTATTTTTTATATCATGGATAAATTATAGGTTAGTCCCCATTTTATGTTTTTAGGAACATCGTTATTTTAATCTTCATTGTATTTCATATATAGTTTCGATTTTTAAGACTAATTTTTGTTATTTTATTTTTAGGCATCATGTCGTCATCGCGCGGTAAGAAAGCTGTCGTCCCCGCTTCAAAGAAACGCAAGAGACCCCGTGGTTCATCCTCGCGACCCATTACTGAGAACTGCCATCCATTCCTCCAATTTCTGCAAGCCTCCCAGGAAGAATGATTTCAGATACTCCGAGCTCACCCTGTAACCGCTGGTCAATGCATAGATTGGGCCGCCCTCGAATAAATACACCTAACAGATGAGATCCGGGCCCTATTGATAACCGATCCATGGGAGCAATTTTTCCAGATCATGGAGCCTACATATTTAGAACTCACTCTCGAGTTTTGCACCACATTCCATCTTCAGATCGTGATGAACAGATACGATGATCCAGGAATAGTCTAGTTCCGTTTGGGAGGTCTCGTACACCATCTCAGTGTCTCAGAGTTTGGCATAGCCCTCGGTCTCCACACCAAGCAATTTATGGAAGAGGAGGATCTCTCCAAGCTTCACCGCCATATCCACCTATCACCATCTAGGTGTTGGGAGGCCCTAGTCCCTGCATCATCAACATACGACCCTAGTCACTCCAAAGCGACCGCCCTTGTCCCACCTTTGAGGTACATTCACTCTTTACTCGCGCATGCATTGACAGGACGACGCGAGAGCACGGGTGTCGTAAACACCCACGATGCCTACTTCCTGTGGTGCATGGCAAACGCGCATGTTATCGACTTAGCCTACTTCATCACCCATGCAATCCAGCATTAGATAGAGAGGCACCATAAAGGCGTAATTTCCATGGGCCCATACATCATGAGATTAGGCCGCTATTTCGGCCTATTCAACACCGCAGCCCAGACATCCTCATATACATTAGTGGGCTAGATGTCCCCACAGGGCATCCAGAGCATGCTTCACATGAGGATGATCTAGTGCCGACGTGAGACCGATCCTCCATAGTACTAGCTACTTAGAGATGCTGAGCAGAAGGATCCAGAGGATATTCCTGATGATGTCCCACCACCGGAGGAGGATGCACCAGCCGAGCCACCACCCCCTCGCCGCCCAGTTCATGCGGCAGCTACATACGCTGACATATCTGAGTGCCTATCACGATTCAAGCAGCAATGCTTCCAGCACTTCGAACACATCGACGCCACACTACAGCAGATATGCCAGCACCTTCACATCACTTCCCCATCGCCACCGCATGATCCATCTGAGGATTAGAAATTTCTATTCCTCTTAACTTTATTTTTATCTTAATTTTTATTTAAACACTGATCCCTATTTTTACTTTTTTTTCTTCTAACTTTATTTTCCTTTTTTACTTTTACTTTAACTTTTATTTTTATTTTTTAGTTCATTTTATCTTTTTCATTATTGGAATATTAGTATTTTTAAATCTTTATTTATTTTATTTCTTTTTCATATCGGCTAACACCTAACGAGTAATCTCTCTTAACCTAAATTCCCCATGATTAATAAACACAATCGCAGTTTCAAAGGAGCTCTACAGCTCATATTCACATAGAAACGGGACAACCCTGCCACAACTGCCTGCTCTTCCAAGTCCAATCTCTGTCTCACAAATTCATCCAAAATTCAGGGAGTTTCATTCCTTTCCCTATCTTATGATCTTGTGCTTCTATTGCTATCAATGTTATCTTTGTACATTGAGGGCAATGTATATCTTAAGTGTGGGGGGGAAGTTTACTTTTAGTCTTTACACTCTCTTTGAAATCCTTGAACCTTTTTACTAACATTTTGCATTGTTCTCAAATTCTCACTTTCACTCTTTGCATTATCTTCAATCTCCTATTAAGAATTAATTCTGATTGATTTATGATTTTTATTGATATGTGAGAATTAAGACATAGGTGCTTGTACTTTGATTATTCAAACTTTAAAACTTAGGGAATCAAGCATGATAAGTTGAAATTTTTGAGAACCCCATTTTTTTCATAAGTTAATTTCCTAATTTTAAGTGTTATCTTGAGATTTGAAATTCGCAGGATTGACATCAAAAGCCATAATTCTGGTGAGACTTTTGAGCCTTTTGAGCATACATTCTTTCGTGCTCACTTTTATTATTGCTTTGGGTGAGTCAATAATGATTTGTTATTCTAGAACTTGCTTTGATTATACATGTCGAGACCACATCATTGATTTGATATACCGAAATGATAAAGGCACTTAGGATTTAACCCACTTACTCCATAAAAGCCTACATCCACAAACTAACCCCTAGTGAACTCCATTAAGCCTAACAACCTATTCTTTGACTTACTTAACCCATTTTTGTTGAATTCCATTCAATTACTTTGATCTCTATTTTTGTCAAGATTCGAGTTGAATTATTATCTAGCTTTATTCTCTTTTCCTGAATGTAAAGTTGTAAAATTTCAATTTATTGTATTTTACTTCAATTGTTCTTAAAAAAAACATATGTATTAATTCAGTTGTAATCTGTAATAGTTCAAATAGTTTTTTCATATTTCTATTTTAAGGCTACCAAGGAGGAAATGATGTTATCATAAGAATTACCTCGAGAAATATGTTCCAATGATAGAGATTTTTCTAGCTAGATAATTTTTCAGTTTAATCTCAATTCTAACGTTTCTTTTTCAGCTTGTGACCACACCTTTAACCAAGCCCCATTACAACCGTTAAAAGACCTTTTGATTGATGTATCATATCAAACTATAGTGGTGGAGATTTGATCTTCTTGCAAGCTTATGGTAATAGCCTTTCAGGTTGACTAGAGAGTACTTAATTCTTGAAGCCTAATCATTTTGAGTGGATAGAGTGAATCTTTAGTGAGGACGTCAAATCTTGTTAATTTTGATCAAGAGATAGTTACTTAGGAGCAGGGAAGAAAACTTATGTTTCGATGATAAAATTCTCAACTTAAAGTAATTGAATCTCAAATGTTCTTCTGATTGAATTTTCATTGTATGACTACTTGTGAATTAGTTTGAAACATTATTGATAAAGATTGTAAGTTGAAAGGAATGATTCTTAATTAGGGATTGAGATTTGGCTTGAGGACAAGCAAAGGCTTAAGTGTGGGGGTATTTGATAAACGATAAATTATACATATTTTTACCTCATGTTTAGCCTATATTTTGGATGAATTATTATCTATTTTGTGAGAATTGGTGCTCTTAAACCTTCTATTTCATGTTGTATACTCAGGAGAGCATAGGGAAGAGAAAAGAATGAAAAATGGACCGAAAATGAAGAAAATGGGCCAAAGTGTGAAAACAACACGACCCAAGGAGTCATTACATGGCCGTGGAACACGGCCGTCCCACATAAGGTCCAACACGGCCCAGCCCCAACAAGCACGGCCAGACCACACGGCCGTGCCACCCTTAACAAGCTCGTACATGGCCTCTTATTGATCCACAAGGTCGTGGCACACGGGTGTTTCCCTGTCGTGAGGAAGTGCAATTTCACTCGGATTTGGATACTTAGAGGCTAAGAAAGCATCCCAAAGCTCTATATAAAGACCCTAGGAGGCAACTCTAAGGGTGTACTCTTTTCTCCCAAAAGGAGCGCCATATTTCTACCAACACAAGGAGTGAAATCAAGTAATTACTCCAAGGGAAGCCGATTGATTCATCCCAGAAGCCGGAATTCTACATCAAGACAGAGGATCTCCCTAAATTCTTTTAGGGGTTTTTGGGTTCTTTATGTTTTGTTATCTTATTTCTTCTGAGATGTTTTCTTTATTAATTATGAACTAAACCTCTCAAATACTTGAGAGGGATGAAACCTAAGACAGATCTTGTTATTATTTATTCTTGAATTATATGATAAATACTTGAATTGTTCTTAATTATGTGTGCTTAATTCTTGGTTTAATAATCCGAGGTATTAAGTCAAGAAGCTGATGTGCTTAGGCAGAGGAGCAAAAGTCCCTGTTTTAAGAGTATATCTACCATAATTAAGCGGAGTTGCATGTAACCCTAGACATAGGGCGACATAAATCTACCAGATTAGGGTCAAACCTAATAGGGGGATCCATAGATCGAATTAATGCAACCTAGGGGTGTTAACTAGAAAGAAACCTTAGTTAAACAACCTAGGATTAGTTGTTCTTATCCTTGACGGAGGTATTAACATAGGTTAGGGATCTCTACGGATTAAGTCAAGTGAAGAAATCATCTAGTTCAAGAAGTTAATAACAAGTGAAGTCTAGGTGGATTCTCCCTTGAGTATTGCCCATATCAATTAGCTTTCTCGAGAGTTTTTCCCCAATTTACTTTTTTGTGCATTCTTAGTTTAGTTTTAGAATTAGTTTCAAACAAACCTCTTTTACTTTTAGGTTAGATAATAGAAAGGAAGTGAGTACTAGTACTTTTGGTTCCCTTGGGTACGATAACTCGGTCTTGCCACTAAACTATACTACTGTTCGATAGGTGCGCTTGCCTTAAAATCATGATATTAGTTAGTTTTTGGTGTGATCAGTTTTTATAAATTTTATTACTACATATCACGCGATATCACATTCATTCATAGCTTAAAAGAAGGCTTCTTGAGCCCCTCCTCCCTGAATAACTATAACGTGCCTTTCACTACTATTAGGTGGCACCGTTCCTTCCGCATGAGTGGGCGTATTACTTTCTACATCATCTGCACCAACTCCTTTAGGATCCATAACTATAAAATAAAAGCATTTTAAAATCGTCAAGAGTCGTCACACTATCAAAATATAAGTATGGCATGTATAGCTAGACTCTTACTCATACTAAATATTCGAAGAACCGACTAAGCTTTTCCTCTGATACCAATAAATGTAACACCCCTTACCTGAGAAAGTCACCAGTGTCGAGCACGAGGCGTCACTAGACTTATCTTACTAATCTGGGGCATAAAAATATTTGCTTTTCAAATTAATTCTCTCACATTCATCCAATATCCCTAAAAAGGTCCCTCGAGGCCTAAAACTTGCAATTGAAACTATTTGGGACCAAGCCGGGAACATTAAAAATTTTACGATTACTTACACAAATTAAAACAATTTATTTCACAATATAATAGTCACTAAATTAATTATAACTTGAGTTATGAAACTCAAAATTTAAATTTGTAAATTTTCCATGAAACTAGACTAATATATCTTCTTACCATAATTTTTCCAAAATTTTTGGTGTGGCCAATTAGTACAGTTTATTAGTTAAAGGCTACCCTATTTAGCAACCCAACGAACCTGACCTCTCTTCACTAAAAATCAATTATTTCATATCACAGTTTTTATTTAGTGTTTCCACTTGTTTCTAGAGAAAATAAACTCACTAAGGAATCCATACATATAAATTATAACTCATAATTATTTTTTTACAATTTTTAGTGAATTTCTAAAATCAAAACAGGGGATCACAAAACCCATCTGAACCAGTCTCACAAGAATTTAAATATCTCAGAATATAGACTTCCTTTGCTTGTTTTGTTTCTTTCTCATGAATATATACTCAATAAAATTTAATTCTATATCTCATTCACCATTTAATTCCATTTCTACAATTTTTAGTGATTTTTCAAATTAACATCACTTCTGTTGTCCCAAAATTGTTTCGTGGACAACTTTTACTATTTCATAATTTCTTTGCATAAACTATCATTTAGGCATACCATCAAATCATGTTCTTAATTAACCATTCAATGGCTAATCACTATCAAGTATTTGCATGCCATTCTTTAATCGTATCATAAGGACATACACACAAAATGACCAAGGCCCTATACATGCCATAACTCAAAACATTTCAAATTACAAAATACCGAGATAGCCTTTGATAGTGTGAGACAAACTCTGACATCCTTACAATCCCCAAATTGGCTTGGCTACACTATAAAAGAGTGAAAGGAAAAGGATTAAGCTACAATGCTTAGTAAGTTTACAAGTAAATAAATGACAACATTCACCAAGTATAAATATACTCATATTACACCATCAACTAACAAAATCTTTATTTTACTTCTCCACTTACTCTTTAACTTTCCTATTTATCATTCCTTTACCTGAACTTTCTTGTAACATAGCCTGTATATTAGCCCAATGAACCATTTGGAATACTCAGGATACTTGGGTTTTCTTGCCTAATAATAGCCTGCCACCATGCTCTAGGCATGGTCTTATATGGGATGTTCCCTGTCCTACCAAAGCCATATATCTGATACACACTTAAATGGGATGTTCCTGAACTGTCTCAACTTGCCAATGCAATATGTCTAATATGGACTTACATGGGATGTTCCCCAACTGTCTTAACCCAAAATGTCATGACATTCCGTATATTATACATTCCTAAGGTTCAAACGGGCTTTTTGATAATTTTTCTCTATTACCTTATCTTTGATTCAACTTGGAATATTCTCATAAAATAAATGTATATATGCTGGCAATTAACAAAGTCAATATAAAATATCAAAATATTGCATTTATTTACCGTAAACTTACCTTGTTGCAAAATACGATCAACTTGACAACTTAATCTTCTACCTTTTTCTTTCCTCGATTTATCCCCAAATTTTATTCTTCTTGATCTATAATTAGCAAATTTAGCTTATTTAATACTCACATTTATCAAAACAGTCCTTAAATCTAACTTTGGCAAAATGATAATTTTGCCCCTAAACTTTTACATATTTACACTTTTACCCCAAAGCTCAGAAATTAAACTTTTTCCCTAATTCTTATGTTTTAGGACATGCTGATCATTTTCCCTTAATGGCAACATCAAATTCTCACTCTAACATATACTTATGAACATTAGGTATTTTTACCGATTATGTCGTTTTACTCGTTTTTACTTAAAATCGAGTAGCACAAGTTGTTTGACATAATTTAAAACCTCATATTCTATCATAAAACATCAAAATAAACACATTTCACCTATGGGTATTTTTCCAAATATGAACCCTAGGTTAAATTATTGTTAGAATAAGGTAAATCAAGTTACCGAGACTCCAAAAACGTAATGAACATTAAAAACGGGGCTTGGAATCACTTAATATGGAGCTTAAAAGCTTGAAACAAACCCTAGCTATGGAGAACCCTTAAAATTCGGCCTAATGATGAAGATGATAACATTTTGCCATCTTTTTCCCTTTTTAATATTTTTAATTACCAAATGACTAAAATGCCCTTCATTAAAACTTTGGTTATTTCTACCTATGTATGTCCATTTTTGTCCATGAAAACCTAATGGTATAATTACCATTTAAGGACCTCTACTTCAATTATGCTCTTCAATTTAATCCTTTCCTATCTAGAACTCATATTTATCAACTTTTGCGATTAAGCCCTAATAGGCAATTTAAACATGCAATTCATGAAATTTTCTATCAATATTCCAACACATGCATCTAATCACTCAGTAAATCATAAAAAATTATCAGAATAAACTTTTCTATATCAGATTCATGGTTTCGTAACCACTGTTCCGTTTAGGCCTTATTTCAATATGTTGCAGGTTGGGATATTTGTGTATTGCATAATCTAATTCTGATTATGATATGGGCTCAGGCCCAACTGAGGCTACTATAGGCTAAGGCACAAATAGCCACCGTTACTGCAATGGGCTTAGGCCCAGATCAATGTATTGTATGCTATTTGATTAATGAGGGTTGTACACACTGAGTTTTCGTAAACTCACCCCCTCTTTTCTTAATTTTTTAGGTAATCCTCACTAAGCGGGTCGATGTATTGGAGGACTCAGAGGTGGCCACACTACGGGCAGCTAAAATTTTAGTACTTTATTTAACATCTGTAACACCCCTGACCCGGCCCAGACGTTATGGCCATGTCCGGTGTGCCACATCACCTAGACTATGCTACGCCGTCCTATGTACTAAGTCTGATGTTCGAGATTTTTGAAAAGTAATATTTGTTTTTCTTGAAATTCCCAATTTGATTACTATTCGACCTAATCTCTATCTCATTTGTGAATCGTTTCATTTTAGTCTTATCATCATTCTTAGTTTTTAGTAAAGTCGGGTTGTTTAAGAAAATATTGATTTAATTTTCAAAAACAGTGTATGTTCAAGTTTGAAATAAAACCGTAAAGAAATCCCAAATAACAGTTATAGCGGCCTTATTACAACCCATATCAAAGTAAAAACCAATACGAAATATTTAAGTTAAACCAAGAAAGTTCAGTCCTCGTGGCCACTCTGAATCCCTCCCAGCGTCCAAGTCACAGTCTAGGGCTCACCTGCAAGGATGGAAAGAGAGGGGTGAGTTTGGGAAAACTCAGTGTGTGCAGAACCCATCCAAAGCCCAAATTGGCTCAAGCCCACTGGGCCTAAACCCTAACCAGTCTCAGTCAGATACTGGGCCAAAGCCCTATTCAGATAGCAGTAAACTGGGCCAAGGCCCTATAACAGATACTGGGCTGAAGCCCTATTCAGATAACAGATTGGCCCATAGGCCCATAACAGTACAGTACAGTAATACAGTATAAATGCAAACCCAATTGGGGAGACTACTCAACCTACCAACCGCTACACACCACCCGTACCAACCAACACACCATGTGGGGAATAACTCGACCCACCCAGCCCACACACCACAGTCGCAGCATGGCTGCTCAGATTAACAGTATACGAGGCAAAGCCCCTTTCAGAAACAGTACGAGGCATAGCCCCTTTTCAGTAACGTGGCTGTGCCACTCACACTTCCTCCATTATCAAAACCCAACCCATGCAATAGATATATATCATGGCATGCAATAACAGTAACAGTCATGTCAAACAGTATAGTCAATTTTAGCCCTAGGGGTATAACGATAATTTTCTACCTAGGGACAAAACAGTAATTTCTTACCCTAAGGGTATTTCAGTAATTTTGCTCTCATGTTATAGATTTCATGCTTATTACAGTATTTATTAATCACACAGCTATACAGAAGTTCAGTTACCTCAGTTTTTCAGTTTTAGCATTAAGGCCCTAAAACCCCTAATGAGCCCTATTACGCCGATTGGCCCATTAGGCCCATTTAGTCCCGATTTCACATTCGGTTATCTTGTTTTAACTGTTTCCACATCTACAGTCCATAATATTACCTTTAAATCCAGTTTAACTCACATGAGCCCAAATCGCCCATTGGGCCCATATTTGGCCCACCGAGGCCCAACTTACCAAAAAGCTCAAAATTTAGCGGTCAACACGTCTAACAGTGCCGATTCCAAAACTAACCTTCTCCTTCCAACTTGAGAGCATTCGCATGCTCGCAAGCTCTCGAAATATCGAAACTTCGGCATTTCGGCTTTTCGGCTTTTACCGATTTGTGCATGGAAAGGTGTTCGAAACACACACCTGTTTTGCAGTTTCTCCTACGAGATCTCCTATGCGTTAATCCCTACAATCCAATACTTAACTGATTAGACCATATCAACACTTAATCTGAATCGAAAACTTACCCAAAACCTTACTTACACATTCGGCCTACACCCTTAATGGCCTTAATGTTCTTACCTTGACGATTTAGATCCCTTTAGATCTAGATCTGATGTTCCAAAGTCTTCAACCCCTTGCTTGATCACCTTTTCATCCAACTAACACACAAAAGAACAAAGAAAACGGCCTTTTATTTACAAAAAATCCAAAACGACACAACCATTAACTTTAGGGACTTTCGGCTTTTCCAAACATGAAATATCGAACAGATCTGAATGATTAAACACTTACCAATGATTTCTCTTCAGTTCCTATGCAGATCTGATGTAAATCTGACCCTTAAACGTCAGTAGAAACCTTATCTCTGAGATTTGTAATTTCGGCTATCTCCCTACAACTATTGTGATTTCGGCTTTTTAATAAGAGAAGAAGATGGCGTTTTGGCTGTAGCTTTTGGGTGATGGTGTCGACAATGGTGTGATTAAAGGGAGTGTAGTAATCGGCCACAATAGGTGAAAGAAACAGAGGTGATTCGGCTTACAAGAAATCGGCAAGAAAGGAAGCAGTTTTCGGGATTTCTAGCACTTTGAGCAATCGGTTATGGTTGATTTTAAGAAGAATGGAAGCAAAAGAAAGAGTGGATCTATGCAAGATAGGTATTCAGCTAGGGAAGAGATCAAAGGGAAGAAGAAAAATGAAAAAAACAATGGTGGAGATGGGGAAGGAGAAATCGGCTATGAACTTTCCAAGGAGGCAACTCTTGGCTTTTCTGACAGTAGAAGAGAGGAAAAAACCCTAAGGTGGCTAACCTTAATTGTCATGACAACAAAAAGAAAATAATATAACCCTAGCATTCCCTCTAAAGCAATCGGCCCAAGTCCCTAAAGCCCCTTGCTGAAATTCACCTAAGTTAGGCTCATGCTTGAAAATTAAAAAGAACTCCACGAATACCTTGCAACTCGAACCCTTGTCCTTGATCATTCATTTAGGCGCCACTTTTTTAGGAGCTTAGTGGCACCACCTTGCCACTCAACCAAGGCTCCCTTTGTGACATCTTTTACACGGTTTTTCTTAAAAGCCCACTTAACCAAGTCCCCTTTCACTTGAAAATCCAACTTAATATTTTACCGGGTTTTGACTTAAGCTTGGACCTTCTATAGACCCATTAACACATGTATATACATTATCAACCTTTAGAACACCAAAATTTTAAAAAATTCACTAAAATTCACAAAACCCGAAAAATCCCGAAAATCAGGGCGTTACAACTCTACCCTCCTTAAAGAAATTTCGTCCACGAAATTTACCTGATCCAAATAACTGAGGGTATTGTTGACGCATAGTCTCCTCTGGCTCCCAAGTAGCTTCTTCTCTACCATGATTACGCCATAGCACCTTTACCAAAGGAACAGACTTCCTCCTTAAGACTTTGACATCACGATCTAAGATCTCCACAGGTTCCTTCTCGAAAGTCAAATCGGCATTTACTGTAATCTCCTCTACTGGTACAATATGCGAAGGGTCCGATCGATACCGTCTTAGCATAGACACGTGAAAAACGTCATGGATACGATCCAACTCTGGTGGTAACTCCAACTGATAGGCTACTGGCCCAATCCGCTTAAGAATCCGATAAGGCCCAATAAACCGCGGACTTAGCTTGCCCTTTTTACCAAATCTCAAGATCTTCTTCCACGGCGACACCTTTAGGAACGCCATATCCCCAACAGCGAACTCAATCTCCTTACGCTTAAGGTCAGCATATGACTTCTGCCGATCAGACGCCTCCTTTAACCGATCTCGAATCAGCTTAACTTTACTTTCGGTATCTGCTACCAACTCTGGTCCAAGAACTCTACGTTCTCCCAATTCTGTCCAACAAGTAGGAGTGCGACATCTCCGTCCATAAAGTGCCTCATATGGAGCTATCTGAATACTTGCTTGATAACTGTTGTTGTATGCAAATTCTGCCAACGGTAAATAATCTTCCCAACTACCACGAAAATCAATGATACATCCTCTTAACATGTCTTCCAACACTTGAATGACCCTTTCAGACTGACCATCTGTCTGAGGGTGAAATGCAGTACTGAAGTCCAATCGCGTACCTAACGCCTCATGCAACTTCTTCCAGAATCGAGATGTAAATCTAGGATCTCGATCAGAAATTATCGAAACTGGCACCCCATGCAAACGCACTATCTCTGCTACATACAGCTTGGCCAACTTCTGAAGTGAGTAATCAGTTCTAACTGGTATAAAATGAGCAGACTTCGTCAATCTATCCACAACTACCCAAACAGAGTCCTTCTTTGAAGGTGTCAAAGGCAAGCCACTCACAAAATCCATCGTTACTCTTTCCCATTTCCACTGCGGAATCTTTACTGGCTGCAACAATCCAGACGGCAGTTGGTGCTCAGCTTTAACTTGCTGGCACGTCAAACATTTCCGAACGAAATCAGTCACCTCTCGCTTAAGTCCAGGCCACCAGTACCCTTCTCGCAAATCCCTATACAACTTATTACCTCCAGGGTGCATAGCATAGGCTCCACCATGAGCCTCACTCAATATCAACTTCCTCAAGTCAGAATCCTTAGGAATACAGACTTTTCCTCGAAAGCATAGGACTCCATCAGAATTCAGTCCAAAATCCTCACTCTTACCCTCCTTGACTTGTTGAAATCGAGGAGTCAACGAATCATCCTTCCACTGCAATTCTTTAATCCTCTCGGTCCAAGTCGGTCTCACTTGCAGTTCGGCCAGCAAACTCCCATCATCATACAAACTTAAACGAGCGAACATCGCCTTTAACTCAGTAACAGTCCTTCGGCTCAGTGCATCAGCCACGACATTAGCCTTGCCAGGGTGATACTCAATCGAACAGTCATAGTCCTTAAGCAACTCTATCCATCTCCGTTGCCTAAGGTTCAACTCCTTCTGAGTTAACAGATATTTGAGACTTTTGTGGTCAGTGTATATAATACACTTTTCCCCATAAAGGTAGTGTCTCCAGATTTTCAATGCAAATACCACCGTTACCAACTCCAAATCATGCGTAGGGTAGTTCACCTCGTGAGGCTTAAGCTGTCGCGAAGCATAGGCAACCACCTTACCCTCTTGCATCAGTACACAACCTAATCCCACATGCGAAGCATCGCTATAAACCGTAAAGTCCTTCCCAGATTCCGGCTGAATCAACACTGGCGCCTCGGTCAACACCTTTTTCAGGTTGTCAAAAGCTTCTTGCTGCCTCTCAGTCCAATTAAAGGGTACTCCCTTCCTTAACAATTTCGTTAATGGAGCCGCGATGATAGAGAACCGCTCAACAAACCTTCTATAATAGCCTGCTAAACCTAGAAAACTACGAATTTCTGTCACCGTCCTAGGCGGCTTCCAATCCAGAACTGCCTCAATCTTGTGAGGATCTACCCTAATTCCCTTAGCAGAAACAACATGACCCAGAAAAGTCACTTCTCGAAGCCAGAATTCGCACTTACTAAATTTCGCATACAATTGCTTTTCTCTTAGAGTCCGCAGAACGATTCGAAGATGCTCATCATGCTTCTTCTCTGTTTCCGAATACACCAATATATCGTCAATAAAGACGACCACAAAACGATCCAAGTACGGCTGAAATACTCGGTTCATTAAATCCATAAAAGCTGCTGGTGCATTCGTCAATCCAAAGGGCATAACCAAGAACTCGTAGTGACCATAACGAGTTCTGAATGCTGTCTTATGCACATCCACCTCTTTTACCCTTAACTGATGATACCCAGATCGAAGGTCGATCTTGGAAAACACTGAAGCTCCTTTAAGCTGGTCAAATAGATCGTCAATTCTTGGCAGAGGATACTTATTCTTTATCGTCAGTTTCTTCAACTGGCGATAATCGATACACATACGCATCGTACCGTCTTTCTTTTTCACAAACAGCACAGGTGCTCCCCACGGAGACACACTCGGTCTAATGAAGCCCCTATCTAACAACTCTTGAATCTGGGCTTTCAATTCCACTAGCTCCTTTGGTGCCATTCTGTAAGGCGCAATGGACACTGGAGCTGTTCCAGGCAACAGATCAATCCCAAATTCCACTTCTCGGTTAGGAGGTAGTCCAGGTAGCTTCTCAGGAAATACATCTTGAAATTCATTAACAGTCCTCACTGTCTCCACGGTCACCCCTTCGGGTTCAGTTTGACTTACAAACGCTAAGTATGCTTCACAACCTTTGCGCATCAACCTTTCAGCCCTTAAGGCAGAAACCACATTGGACAAATAGTCCCTTCGTTCACCAATAACCATCACCTCTTCACCTTCGGTTGTTCTTAATACCATTCTTTTAGCAGCGCAATCCAACGTTGCCTTGTGCTTGGTTAACCAGTCCATGCCCAGAATCAAGTCAAATTCTCCAAAAGGTAACTCCATCAAGTCTCCCAGAAAGATCCTACCTTGAGTCTCTAAAGGCACATCTCTAAAGAGTTTATCTACCCTAACAGAGTCACCTAAAGGACTAATCACAGTTACCCCACTCACAGTCTCCTCAGAATGCACACCCAACGACCCAGAAATTTCACAAGCAACATACGAATGAGTCGAACCCACATCAATTAAAGCAGTATATGGTGTATGATCTATTAAGAACGTACCAGTTATAACATCAGGTGCATCACCCTCCTCGCGGCGGCGAGCAGCATACACTAAGGCTGGCTGACGAGCCTCAGCATTTCCAGCACCCCTGCCAGGTGCTCCACGACCACGTCCATTACCATTGCCTCCTCTACCTTGACCACGGCCCCTTGGCGGTGGCAGTCCCCCACGCGCAGGCTGAGCAACTCTCTGATCAACAGCTTGAGCCTGAGCTGGCTTCTGTGGGTAGTCCTTAACCTGATGGTCCTTAGACCCACAACGAAAACAAGCTCCACTGCGTTTCTAGCATTCTCCTCGATGAACTCTACCACAGTCTCCACAAGCCTGTGGTCTAACAACATTCACTGGCATAGCTCGCACTGGTTCTTCTACTCTAGCCCTCTTAAAATTCCGGTTTGCAGCTCCCGATACTCCAGAGTCTCTTTTAAAACGGTTGCGATCCCTATCACGATTCCGCCTTTCAGCTTGCTTCACTTCCTCGGCTATCTTAGCCTTCTCCACCAGTGCAGCAAAGTCGCGCTCCCTCTGCGGCGCTATCAATACTCTCAGCTCATCTCTGAGGCCATCCTCGAACCGAACACTACGCTCATACTCGGTGGAAACAATGCCACTAGCATACCGGCTTAATCGCAGAAATTCTGCCTCATATTCAGCCACAGTCTTACTACCCTGGGTCAGGTTCAGAAATTCCTTCCTTCGTGCATCCACATAACTAGCCCCAACATATTTCGCCTTGAAAGACTGCTTGAACAATTCCCAAGTTACCCTCTCAGCTGGGGTACCCTCTCTTACGGTGATCCACCATTGATATGCCTCGTCCCTCAGCAACGATACCGCTCCTTTCAGCTTCTGCTCCACTGAGCAGTCCAAGTCGTCCATAATTCGCTCTGTGGCTTCCAACCAGTACTCAGCCACATTTGGGGCCACTCCAGATATGCCCCTAAAAATTTCAGCTCCATTGGCCCGGAGTCGCTCAGAAATGGACCCCCTATTCACCGGCCCAACATTAGCTCCGGCCACCCTTTCCAGAACTCTCAGCATGGCCTGGGACAGAGCGTCGTCCCCTGCGGCCCGATCGTACGGCCTATTTTCCTCAACCGGTGGTCGTGCCTCTCCTGCTGGCCTATGCTCAGAAGACGACGATCCAGCTTAAGCACTAACTCGGCCTCGTCCACGGCCTCGTCCACGAGTAGCCCTTGTACTCATATCGATTATCTGATTTACAAAGTTTTATGACACTAGCTCAATGTTTCAGTTTTTATTACGGAATATCTTATGAATAGGTAGAATTTCAGAGTTGTTCTCGCGCAACGTAATCTAATTACTGTCTCAGTTTCCTAGGGTTTAGTTTACCCTACCGTCTCAGTGCTACAGCCTTAATACTACCTCATCCATAGTATTCTATCTAAGGCTCAGTGCTATCTACAGTTTTATTATCAGTACAGTATAGAAGTTAAGGCAGAAAATACTTACAACTTGGTGCCGGGGATTCAGTGTGCCACCTCTCGAAGTACCAGATTTCAATAAAATCTTAGACCTAAAAATATTTTTTTTTAAACATATTTTAGAAAAGACAAGTTAAAAGAAATCACTTCGAAAACAAAAATTCTTTCAGAAAATCTGGTTTTCCAAAAATACCTTTTATGAGCTTAAAAATTTTGAAAACCCCTTTTTGGACCCGATCCACAGCCGAGTTGTTGCAACCAGGCTCTGATACCACTAAATGTAACACCCCTGACCCGGCCCAGACGTTATGGCCATGTCCGGTGTGCCACATCACCTAGACTATGCTACGCCGTCCTATGTACTAAGTCTGATGTTCGAGATTTTTGAAAAGTAATATTTGTTTTTCTTGAAATTCCCAATTTGATTACTATTCGACCTAATCTCTATCTCATTTGTGAATCGTTTCATTTTAGTCTTATCATCATTCTTAGTTTTTAGTAAAGTCGGGTTGTTTAAGAAAATATTGATTTAATTTTCAAAAACAGTGTATGTTCAAGTTTGAAATAAAACCGTAAAGAAATCCCAAATAACAGTTATAGCGGCCTTATTACAACCCATATCAAAGTAAAAACCAATACGAAATATTTAAGTTAAACCAAGAAAGTTCAGTCCTCGTGGCCACTCTGAATCCCTCCCAGCGTCCAAGTCACAGTCTAGGGCTCACCTGCAAGGATGGAAAGAGAGGGGTGAGTTTGGAAAAACTCAGTGTGTGCAGAACCCATCCAAAGCCCAAATTGGCTCAAGCCCACTGGGCCTAAACCCTAACCAGTCTCAGTCAGATACTGGGCCAAAGCCCTATTCAGATAGCAGTAAACTGGGCAAAGGCCCTATAACAGATACTGGGCTGAAGCCCTATTCAGATAACAGATTGGCCCATAGGCCCATAACAGTACAGTACAGTAATACAGTATAAATGCAAACCCAATTGGGGAGACTACTCAACCCACCAACCGCTACACACCACCCGTACCAACCAACACACCATGTGGGGAATAACTCGACCCACCCAGCCCACACACCACAGTCGCAGCATGGCTGCTCAGATTAACAGTATACGAGGCAAAGCCCCTTTCAGAAACAGTACGAGGCATAGCCCCTTTTCAGTAACGTGGCTGTGCCACTCACACTTCCTCCATTATCAAAACCCAACCCATGCAATAGATATATATATCATGGCATGCAATAACAGTAACAGTCATGTCAAACAGTATAGTCAATTTTAGCCCTAGGGGTATAACGGTAATTTTCTACCTAGGGACAAAACAGTAATTTCTTACCCTAAGGGTATTTCAGTAATTTTGCTCTCATGTTATAGATTTCATGCTTATTACAGTATTTATTAATCACACAGCTATACAGAAGTTCAGTTACCTCAGTTTTTCAGTTTTAGCATTAAGGCCCTAAAACCCCTAATGAGCCCTATTACGCCGATTGGCCCATTAGGCCCATTTAGTCCCGATTTCACATTCGGTTATCTTGTTTTAACTGTTTCCACATCTACAGTCCATAATATTACCTTTAAATCCAGTTTAACTCACATGAGCCTAAATCGCCCATTGGGCCCATATTTGGCCCACCGAGGCCCAACTTACCAAAAAGCTCAAAATTTAGCGGTCAACACGTCTAACAGTGCCGATTCCAAAACTAACCTTCTCCTTCCAACTTGAGAGCATTCGCATGCTCGCAAGCTCTCGAAATACCGAAACTTCGGCATTTCGGCTTTTCGGCTTTTACCGATTTGTGCATGGAAAGGTGTTCGAAACACACACCTGTTTTGCAGTTTCTCCTACGAGATCTCCTATGCGTTAATCCCTACAATCCAATACTTAACTGATTAGACCATATCAACACTTAATCTGAATCGAAAACTTACCCAAAACCTTACTTACACATTCGGCCAACACCCTTAATGGCCTTAATGTTCTTACCTTGACGATTTAGATCCCTTTAGATCTAGATCTAATGTTCCAAAGTCTTCAACCCCTTGCTTGATCACCTTTTCATCCAACTAACACACAAAAGAACAAAGAAAACGGCCTTTTATTTACCAAAAATCCAAAACGACACAACCATTAACTTTAGGGACTTTCGGCTTTTCCAAACATGAAATATCGAACAGATCTGAATGATTAAACACTTACCAATGATTTCTCTTCAGTTCCTATGCAGATCTGATGTAAATCTGACCCTTAAACGTCAGTAGCAACCTTATCTCTGAGATTTGTAATTTCGACTATCTCCCTACAACTATGGTGATTTCGGCTTTTTAATAAGAGAAGAAGATGGCGTTTTGGCTGTAGCTTTTGGGTGATGGTGTCGACAATGGTGTGATTAAAGGGAGTGTAGTAATCGGCCACAATAGGTGAAAGAAACAGAGGTGATTCGGCTTACAAGAAATCGGCAAGAAAGGAAGCAGTCTTCGGGATTTCTGGCACTTTGAGCAATCGGTTATGGTTGATTTTAAGAAGAATGGAAGCAAAAGAAAGAGTGGATCTATGCAAGATAGGTATTCGGCTAGGGAAGAGATCAAAGGGAAGAAGAAAAATGAAAAAAAAAATGGTGGAGATGGGGAAGGAGAAATCGGCTATTAACTTTCCAGGGAGGCAACTCTTGGCTTTTCTGACAGTAGAAGAGAGGAAAAAACCCTAAGGTGGCTAACCCTAATTTTCATGACAACAAAAAGAAAATAATATAACCCTAGCATTCCCTCTAAAGCAATCGGCCCAAGTCCCTAAAGCCCCTTGCCGAAATTCACCTAAGTTAGGCTCATGCTTGAAAATTAAAAAGAACTCCACGAATACCTTGCAACTCGAACCCTTGTCCTTGATCATTCATTTAGGCGCCACTTTTTTAGGAGCTTAGTGGCACCACCTTGCCACTCAACCAAGGCTCCCTTTGTGACATCTTTTACACGGTTTTTCTTAAAAGCCCACTTAACCAAGTCCCCTTTCACTTGAAAATCCAACTTAATATTTTACCGGGTTTTGACTTAAGCTTGGACCTTCTATAGACCCATTAACACATGTACATACATTATCAACCTTTAGAACACCAAAATTTTAAAAATTTCACTAAAATTCACAAAACCCGAAAAATCCCGAAAATCAGGGCGTTACAACATTACTTTAAATGCTTTCTTTTTGGGTTTTGTTGTAATAAGGCCTTTCTCCGGTTTTGCTTTTTGATTTTGGGAATTTTGTTACATTTGATTGATTAGCCACTAGTTTAGGTTTCGTGTTTTTAAAAGAAAATAATGATTTACAAATCAAACATAAGTATGCAAGCATTTTCAAAGAAGGAGCTTTCATTGTTTTTGAAACATGAGAATTTGATAATGGATACTAAAACTGAGATTTTCAAATACCAACTTAAAGTTTTAATCAACCCTTAATATATATAAGTTCCACTAATAATTGTTTTTAACAAAAGTATTCCTCAGACGAGACTTGTTCAAAATTGAAAACCAATTTTGAAAATAATGTTTTAAACCGCAAACAACCAAGCATTTCCAAGGTTTTTCTTCAACATTGAATTTTATGTTTCACTCTTTAATGTGACACCGCTAGATCTAGCCAGAACGTCTGGGCTGGGTTTGGGGTGTTACACCATGTGTGACACACGGCTAGCCCTATGGGCGTGTTAATAGGCCGTGTGTCCCCTGCACCTGAATTTATAAAAATTAAATGCCAGTAGTAAACACACGAGTGGAGACACGGTCGTGTGTCTCGATCGTGTGCTTAACACGGCCCAGCCCACGGGCGTGTGGCTTGGCCATGTGATGAAAACTTCGCGATCATGTCATAAACAAAATACCCAGGATTTTTCACACGAGCTAAGACACGAGCATTATAACAGCTCGAAACTGGACTTAGTCATAATAGTGACTTCAAAATCACTTCCTGATATTTAAGAAAATTATTTTAGTGTTAAATTATGTGTTTTTGTATTTTTATAAGTATGCATGAAAATTTTGGTGAATTAATTTAAGCAACTGAAGGCTTAATCACGAAAAAAAGATTAAATCACATAAAAGGAAAAAGTTGCAATTTCTAGTAAAATTGAGTTAAATAGATAGAGAGTTAAATTTTAAGTGTTTTAAAGGGCAAAAAGACCCCTTTTCATTAGGGTGGCCGGCCATGACAAGAGAAGAGAGGAAAAGTCAAAGTTTGTTTGCACTAGGTGGGATATTTGATAATTTAATAATAGCCTATTAGCCTAGTTTCCATCTCCTTTATTTCTTATCTTCTACTACCAAAAATTATTAGCCATTTTGGGGGTTTTAGAAGCAAAAATTTTTAGTAACTTCAAGCTCTCATAAGTAAGTAACGTTGATGATTTTTCTTAGTAATTTTTGTACTTTTGAGACCCTTATAGCATGGGCTATCTATTGAGGGGTATATCTTATATTTTGGTTGAAAGTTTTGAATTTTTCCATGAATGTATAAGTGATGTTTTTTGGAATTTTTGGGAAGAAAATGAGCTACTGTTGTTAAATAAACAACTTGTGTGAAAGAGTTTGCGTGAGAACACATAGAATGGGGCTCAGTTACAAAGTTAGTAAATGGTGAAATAAATGTGTGAAATAGTAGGAATGTTGGGTTGTCATGAGAGTGGAAAGAGAGTTTGGTTGGGCTTGGTTAATAAGGAAATTTGATGAAAATCAATTTTCGAGCCTAGGGGCAAAATGGTCATTTTACCAAAGTCTAGGGGCAAAATGGTCAGTTTGCCAAATTGTTAATTTTGGATTGCTTAGTTTTAATTGGTGATTAAATTAGTAAATTGTTATTGTTATAGATCAAGAATTGCCAAATTCGATCCTAGACCGGGGGAAAGCCAAGCAAATTGATTGAACAGATTAGCCACTTTCATTTTTGTATATCGAGGTAAGTTGTAGGTAAATAATGCAACATTTCTAACTTTTATGCATGAATACATCGTGTTGTCATAAATTGATAACTTATGTCTATGAGATGTTTATGAGAATGCTATTTGAGCATGAAATGTTAAATGATGATGTTTAGTTACCAAGTGATGAAAGCTTGTGTAATAGAGCCCGGTTGAATAGTTAGATTAGAATTGGATATTCATGCCATGAAATTGGCTAATGTGTGTGTGCTAGTGTAAGACATGTCTGGGACATGCATCGGCCACATTATGAGAGCCAGTGTAAGACATGTCTAGGGCATGCATTGGCTTTGAGACGAGAGCTAGTGTAAGACATGTCTGGGACATGCATCAACCTCGAGATATACAAACTAGAGTAAGAGCTATTTGGGACATGGCGTCAGCTTGTTGTGTGTAACACCCAAAACCTGGCCTAGACGTTACGACCAAATCTGGCGTGTCACAATGATGTGTTTTTCGAAAACCATGTTTTCATTGAAACCCTTCTTATTTAAGACTTGTTGCCAACTAAAACTTGTGTTTGTTTATTTTCAAAACGTGATCTATTAAAAGTTAATCCCATAAAGAATGTTATTACCTTTAAAACCTTATTTGTTGTGGAAGCTTAATTTAATCAGTTGCGAAAAACGTAGTGTTTGAAGACTAATTAGTGCATGATTCTCAAAATGGGGACTTGCATGTCAAATACCCCATTTTGAGAAGTAGTGGCCGGCCATAATGATTAGGGGGCATAGAAAATGAATTTAAGTAAGTATATTAATATTATATGGCCTTAATTTATAAAGAAAAGATAAACAAAATATTTTGGGGTGAAAAAAACAAAGTTTGGTTCATTCTTCTTCTTCATTGCCGTGGTAAAGAAAGAATAAGGAAAGTGAAGCTCAAATAATCGGCCATATGCATAGATCTAATTCTAAAGGTATGTAATGTGATTTTTGTCAAATTGATTATGAAATTTGGTTGTTAATGACATATGGCAGATAACCCATGATTTTAATTCTAGATTAAGTGATCATAGGGCATTCGGCCATTTAAGAGAAATGTGAAAATTTTGTTTTAAAGCTCGTAATTCATGTTTAATTGCTGAATGGAGTTTTGAATTGGTAGAATTGAGTTTTAATTTTAAGAAATAAGTGATGTTTGTAAGGATTTTCAAAGTTCATGTAAAGCTTACCTTCGGTCATATTAAGGAATGGTAAATTGGTTGTAATATTATATATTTTGATAGTATATTAGATGGTTTGAGATTTGAGCTAGTTACATGTGCTATTATGAAGATTTATGGATGTTTTAGAATCGGCCTAAGTGTTTTAGTCATTAATATATATATTGCCGAATGCATGCTTAAGGAATTGGTTAAGTACATTGTTGTTAAATGCTTGTTGTTTTTGTATAATTGTTGCCTAGCTACTAAATGAACTTAGGGTATTATGGATAAGTTTAAGAGTGGCATAATTGAAATGAAGTTTGCTTGTGCCGAATGTGATTTTAGTGCATGAATTAGGAGTTTAATTTCATTCGGTAACTCATACCAAATTGGGAGATAGTATTAAACATTAGTATTATTTGTTAAATAATTGAAGTGAGCTTTGAATGGTTGTTTTGCTTATAATGGCCGAATGTGAACTTAAGTTTTGAATTACAATTGAAGCTTGTTAGTTAGTTGATGATGTCCTTTGATAGTCCTTTTGATATTCGGCCATTGTTAAGGAATTTTGAATTGGTTATAAATTTCTATATTTTAATTAGCAAATTGAATTATTGAAGGTTGAGCTAATTATATATGTATACGTTTTATATGTATATTAATTTCTTAGTCTATGTTATTCGGCTATAATTGTCATGGTAGAATTTTTAATTTGTAAATTTGTGAATCATTAGCTCAAGAGCATCAAGGACAAAAGTCGGATAAAGGTAAGGCAAAACTAAGCGAATAGCCGTAGAATTATAGTCGTCGACAACTCTTAAGGTAAGTTTCTAGCATATAAGTTTAGTTATAATGAAGAATGATATGGAAAACGGGTAAAGATGGGACTATGAATTGGTGTGATTACCTATAGTAAAATGATAAGGAATAAGTTACTTCTATGAGCCTTAGCCGAATGGTTATTAGAAAAGTGAGATTTAAATTATGATTTGTATGTGATAATAAGAAGTACTTATATATGATGATATATTCTAAACTCAAATGGTAAGTTCTTAAGTGTTTGGACTTGGAAATTTAAGGGCAAATTGTAATAATCTGCTTAGGACAGCAGCAGTAGCGTGAATTTTGAAAATCACCATAATTTGTTGAAGTGGAATTAGAGGCTGAATAAAATATTTAATCAAAGCTCAATGAGTCTGGTTTCTTATAAAAGAAACCGTGTAAGCAAAGGAATTTCCTATAGAGAGATATCTAAAGTTGTGTGAGACAGTGTCAGAATGAATCCGAAATCCCCTGTTCTGTTTTTAGAAAATCATTATAAATAGTACAAAAATTTTTATAAGATAAAATTTATATGCTTAGACTCCTTAATGAGTCTAGTTTCAAATGAAATAAACAATAACATATTTTGAAATCTGTACAATGAGAAATTTGATTCGTAGTGAAGAGTGGTCAGTATAGTCAAACAGTGAAATAGGGGAAACTTTAAGAAAATTCTGGTTTTGATTGGCCAAACCAAAAATCCTGAAAATTTTATGGATAGAATATATATAAGTCTATTTTCGGGGAAAATTTACGGCACTTCATTTGGAGTTTCGTAGCTCCAGTTACAAATAATTAAATGACTGTTGCTCAGGAAAATAGCTTGTAGTGAATCTGTGATTTTGTTGTAAACATTGATGAAACTAATTGAGTTGCTTATAAGCTATTGCTGAAATTGATGTACAAGATAAATATATAGGTGGTGAGGCCAAAATGGCTAAAATTTAAATGTGTGCAAGTTATCCGAATGGCTATTTTATAAACATAAGCAATGTATATGTAATATGTGTTGATAGTTTTATAAATTGAAGGTGTAGTGACTTATATGTTGTTTAGCCTAATGGTTGTCATGAGAAGAATGTAAGTCATGTGTGTATTTGCTTATTTAGTTGGAAGTTTATTGAAAGGGATATATATATAAATATATATATATATATAAATATGTATTAAAGTCGAATGATATGATGACATGAAGCTAAGGTGCATGCTATATGCTTATATTCGAATGAGGTTAATGAATTACAATGGTGATAGTTTGTGTGAAATGTGGTAACATGTGATTAAATATACATGGAATTTGGAAAGTATCCGGGTTAAGACTCGCTGACTACGTGATGTGGCCTAATGGCTCTTGTGAAATGAGACTAGCTATATTAAGATACGAATAAGTTCGAATGAAGTGATACCTTATCAATGTGTTTCCGTGTTGGAAAATTTGAAGGTATGTGAATTGATGTGTATACAACTTTGTGAATTGACTATGATGATATATCCAGGCTTAAAGTCCCGCAGGCTTGCTGCTGGAAACTGGATTCGGATTTTTAAACCTAGCAGGCTATGGCTAAGTGCCTTGAATTATTTCAAACCGAAGACCATTTGTATATCTTTAAGATAAAGATTTAATTAGTTTCATAAAAATTTACTAATTTGAGTTGTATTCGGCAGGATGTGCAAATACAAGGTATGGATTGCGTTTGGTCATTTATGTATATGTGATAAGGAATATGTTTGGTCCTTTATATACTTATACGAAACTTTAATACTTGTCATGATTTGATTATTTGAAATATTAATGTGAATATGAACTAAAGAACTAAGCTCCTAAATACATATATACATTTATGTATGTGCACGAAATGAGTGCATATGATTAAGTGGTTAGAGGTATTGAAAGATTGAATTGGTAATTGGTAACTATGGAAACGGTAAGTGTACAAAGGTTAAGTATATGGTAAGTGATACTTACTTGCTATGTGAGGTTGATTTCAGTTGTATTACAAATGTGCTTGGGGAATCACTTATGAGATGGTTATAAGTTATATTCAACGAGTATTGACGCTATCAAATTGTTTAGTAAGATTAAAACATGAATATGTGCTTCCAAATATGGAAACCGAATGTGATTATAGTGTTATGTTTTAGTTCGACTGATTAAACTAGAAGTAGCATTGATGTTTTTAAATGCAAAGGGGTATATACTCTTAAATTTGGATGAAATAGATGAATTACATGTGCATACATGGGGTTTAAACTATTTGACCGAATGGTGATATATCTTGACATTTCAAAAACGTGATTTGTGCAAGGCCTAATCTTAAGCAACTTAGTAATAAATCAACAATTACGGATGTTCAGCACATTAAGTTGGCCAGGTATGTATTATGTACTTGTGTAGGCTTATTAAGCCGATCGAGACTTAACTTGGATTTTGTGTAAGTTATAAATGTATTTAATTCAGCAAACTTAATTGTTTACTTAAGACTTACTAAGCCTTGAAAGCTTACTCTGTTGTTACGTTTCTCTGTTTTATAGATTATCGAATTTGGCCTTTGCTCGGGGATCTTCAACAATTCGCCACACTATCACTATCCACTGTTTGGTACTGCTATGTTTTGGACTATTTTATGGCATGTATAGAATAGACTAGTAGCAGAATAATATTTTGGTTAATGTATATAAGCCATGCGAAAATGGCATCTTTTGAATGTGTACTTATAGAAGTTTAATTTTATCCCTGGCTGTATTTAGCATTTTATCTAAATGAATGATCTTTATTTCAAAAAAAAGTTCAAAATTTTACTGTTCTGACATGAGTTACAAGTCCGGTAATGCCCCTTTCCTATTCCGACAACGGTTATGGGATAGAGGTGTTACAATCCCGATAGCAAAGAGCCATATGTTGGTTGGCACAGAGCCATACTCAGAATAACTAGCATTAAGCCCTCAGTCGGTCCACAATCGTCTCGTGCGACCTTATTAGATTATTACTGGATCCACATTCGTCTCGTGCGACCCGTACGATCCTATCAGAATAGAACTTCCTCCATATCAATCCTAACCCATGTAGTATGTCATGTATGCAGAATGTCTTGCCCATAAACCATCATACAAATCACAATTAAGTCAGTCAAATCCTAATCATACAATGACAAGACAGTTATTCACCCTCGAGGGGCAAAATGGTCATTTTACCCTATAGGGGTATTCCGGTAATTCTACCCTACAAGGGTATTTCGGTAATCCTACCCTACAAGGGTATTTCAATAATTTTATAAATCAAGGGTAATTTGGTAATTTTGCAATCTAAGGGTATTTTGATAATTTTACAAACCGGGTGTATTTCGATAATTTTACAAATTAGGGGCATTTTTGTAATTTTACAATTCGAGGGTATTTTGGTAATTTTGTAAATTGAGGGTATTTTGGTAATTTCACAAATCGGGGGCACTTTGGTAATTTTACAAATCGAGGGTACTTTGGTAATTTCACAAATCAGGGGTACTTTGGTAATTTCACAAATCGAGGCTATTTTGGTAATTTTGTAAATCGGGGGTACTTTGGTAATTTTGCAAATTGAGGGTACTTTGGTAATTTTACAAATCGAGGGTATTTTGGTAATTTCTTAAATTAAGGGTATTTTGGTAATTTCACAAATCGGGGGTATTTTGGTAATTTTATCAACCCTTCAGAAGGTCTACAGTAGCTTCGAGCGACTCAAGTATTCTAAATAAAGATAACATTACGGATGGGCCTAAGGCCCGTTCTCGACCCAAATGGGCCCACACGCTTGTGGTGCCCTTTTTGCCCCAAATCTAGCTACAGATATGAGATTCACATAATCTAGTCCAAAATTTACTACACAATCATACAATTTGACCGATTGGGCCCACAAGCCCATGGCCCATTCTAGCCCATCGTGGCCCAAAGCAGCCTAAACCCACGAGAATACTCATGATGGTCTCAACTATCACGTCAAAGCTCCCCCACGTACGCTCGCACACTCATGTGGCTACCATCGTCGTGTGACCGGTATTTCGGCATTCTGGCATTTGCCGTTCTACATCTAGAGTAGTGAAATACACACCTGATAGGTATCTGAAGTTAATCCATGCTCTAAACATTGTTATGCCCGGAAGCCAGCAATAATCGCACCCTTGACTCCCAAGGGGTGTGTCGATCAACTACGATCACCGCCACCGTGACCTAACGGCATACAGATCAACGAATGATCCAATGCCTAACCCAAACGAACACGCCACAACGCGAAAGGGATAAGCCAAGAAAGGTATGCTTAATCTCCTCATGGTTTGCTCTAGTTAAAGCCAACTTCTCGCCTATTCTTATGTTAGCTTCCCGATGTGGGATTCTCCATCAATCCTCCAAAACCAATTCATTATCAAAATAATCCACCTTTGAGTGCAAAGGGATTCGAACCAAAATCCTCTCGATAACAATGCCATGCCACCACCACTAGGACACAGGCTCCTTTGTGTCATAAGTCCAACACATTTAACTTTAAAGCCCACCTACTCGCTTCCAGATTTACTGAAAAGAGAAACCAAAATAAATTGTGAGAGCCAAGACTTGAACCTTGGACCCCTTGCTTCCCCTATGGCTTCACTTCCTTGCGACAAGACCACATCTCCTTTTGTGTCTTATTTTGGCCCCTTTTATTTATAAGTTATCCCATTTGAGCTCAGGGTTCCTTAAGGCCAAAACCAAGATTTTTCCTATACCCAAGCTTGAACCCAGAACTTCATAAAAACCCTCTAACATTCCAAAATCACAAACCCAACAATTCTAACTTGCAAATTGAGCCGATGTGTTACTCTCAAGAATTTTAAACGCATCTAAGCCCAAGGCCCAATTCTTCTAGGCCCAAAATTTGGGGCGTTACATTGTGTGTTAGTATAAGACCTGTCTGGGACATGGTATCGACACTGTTAGATGAGAGCTAGTGTAAGACCATGTTTGGGAATGGCATCGGCTCAATACCCTACGTTGGGGGCTTAATGAATATCCTCATTCTAAATAGTTCAACGGGAAAATTTCAAACTAAATGTTTAGATGTCAGATATTGTAATGATCTCTATAAGTGATGCAGGTACTTAGTGTAATGCATGAAATTTGACCTCACTAGCATGTAGTATGATTAATAAAGGATGGAATCGAGTAAGTTATGTTGTAGTTATTCTTGATATATGCATAATTTTAAATGAAATGAAAGTTATCATGTCTTGGTAAATTGTTGATATTTATTTACATATGACTTACTAAGCTTTACGCTTACCCTTCTCTTTTCTATTTCTTATAGAGTTGCCTAAGTAATTCGAGGATCCAAGGACGTCAGAAACATCGTTCACTCTATCAACTGAAGCATTCGGTATAGTCATGTTTTATGTTTTGAGTAATGGCATGAATAGGTTGTATGGTTATTTTGTGTAATATACTCTAGTATTGGCCATTTGTCTTATGAAGTTGATTTTGTAAATGGCCTTTGGAATTGGGCTAAAACTACCCAATTTGATTAATGAGATGAGAATAAATTACATGGAAATTTTGCAATTTTGCTTAGTAGTCTATGCATGTATATTGAGCATGAATTGGTTGGTGTATGGGCACCTATTTAGGAGCATTTACATGAGTATTGATGTTTGAAGATTGGGTTATACTTGAAGTTGTTTCAGGGTGGCTAAGGGCTTGGTAGATAGCCCTATATCACCAACACAGGTAGACACACGGGCATGTGTCTAGGCTGTGGGAGACACACAGGCTGCAGACGGGCGTGTGGCTCGACCGTCTATCCCTTGCACCTTGCATGGACTAAATTAAATGCCCATCAGTGTTTCACATGGGTATGAGGCACTACCGTGTCTCTCAACCGTGTAGAGGACACGGCTAGCACACGAACATTTGCCACGGGCATGTGATTGCTGAGTCCGAAACAGAATGCCCAGGTTTTTACACATGGCCTGCAACACGAGTTGTCATGGCCGTGTGAGGGACATGGGCTAGGCGCACGGGCGTGTGCCTGACCGTGTGGAAATCCCTATGGGTTAAATATTAGAAATTAAATTTGTACGAATGAGGGGCACGGGCATGTCCCTAAATTGCTTAAGCCGTTGGGGTACACGAGCCATTGGTTGAACACTCTATGTCAGTGGTACCGAGAGAAAGGGTAACTTGGGAGTTCTTCAAGAAGAATTCTGAAAAAAGTACATTAGCCAGAGGTTCATTGACCAAAGGATAAAATAGTTTCTTGAATGGAAGCAAGATCTCATGACGGTCACTGAGTACGAACGAGAGTTCGTGAGGCTTAGCAAGTATGCGCGAAGTGCGTGTCTTTGAAGCCATTATGTGTAAATGGTTTGAGGATGGTTTGAATGAGGAAATTAGACTATTGGTGGGAATTTTGGAGATCCGAGAATTTATTGTGTTCGTGGAGAGGGCGTGCAAGGCCAAAGAGTTGGCCAAGGAGAAGAGAAAAGCTTATATGGAGGCTCAGGACTTGGGTAAAAGATAGATGGGGAGATCGCATCAATCCTCGTCCAAGAGATCAAAGAAGTTTACTACCCGATCCAATGCTTCAGTGGGATTCTCGGGTAAGAACAAGAGCAAGCAACATTCTACGTCCAAAGCTAAGACTACCTTAGGGCAAGTGTAGGTAGTACTAGACCGGATAGACCGAGGTGCTCACAGTGTGGTAGGTGACACTTTGGTGAGTGCCGAGGGAATGAAAGAGGATGTTTTTGATGCGGCTCACTCGACCATTTCATCCGAGACTGCCTTAAGACAGATGAGGGCAACAAAAAGCAAGAGGTGAAAGCGAGTAGTGCTCCTTTGAGAGGTAGATCACAGAATAACCTGGGTAGGGGAACTAGTAGTCGAGGTGCCCCTAGAGACGTTCCTATGAGGTCCGAAGGTAGAGCACCTACAAGGACCTATGCTATTCGTGCTCGTGAAGAGGCTTCGTCCCCCAACATAATTACAGGTACCTTTTCTATTCATGACATATATGTGGTAGCTTTGATTGATCAGGGTTCTACCCATGCTTATATCCGTATGAAATTAGTGTCTAGAATGAAATTGCTAGTTGAGTCGATCGAGTTTGTAGTGAAAGTGTCAAATCCACTAGGCAAGCATGTGCTAGTTGACCAAGTGTGTCAGGATTGTCCTTTGACAGTTAGAGGTCATCGCTTCCCGGCTGACTTAATGTTATTGCCGTTTGATGAATTTGATGTAATCTTGGGCATGGATAGGTTGACTGCCCACGGTGTAGTGGTAAATTGCAGAAATGAGTTGAGGTGTGAAAATGGGGACGTTCTCTGGATTGAATCAGGTGAATCAAATGGCTTACCTATAGTGGTGTCTTTAACGACGACACAGAAATATTTGAGAAAAGGGTGTGAAGCTTTTCTTGTTTTTGTGTTGAACACCCAAGTGTCGAAAAAGAAGATTAATTCAGTGCCTGTAGTATGTGAGTACCCAAACGTGTTTCCGGATGAGTTACCTGGGTTACCTTTCGAGAGGGAAGTAGAGTTTGGCATCAAATTGGTTCTAGGCACAATATCTATTTCGATCGCTCCTTATAGAATGGCTCCAACAGAACTTAAGGAATTAAAGACCCAGCTGCAAGATTTGACGGATAAGGTATTTGCTAGACTGAGCTTTTCTTCGTAAGGAGCGCCAGTCTTATTCGTCAAGAAAAAGTATGGTTCGATAAGTGTATAGACTACCTTTAGCTTAATAAGGTTACAATGAAGAATAAGTACCCGTTGCCGAGGATCAATGACTTGTTTGATCAGTTGAGAGGAGCAACAATGTTTTCCAAAATTGATCTAAGGTCGAGGTATTATCAGTTGAGGGTCAAGAAACAAGATGTACCAAAAACTGCCTTTCAGACGAGGTACATGCCTTTTGGCTTGACAAATGCGCCTGTGGTGTCCATGGATTTATGAACCGCATCTTCCGACCCTAGCTAGACAAGTTTGTTGTCTTCTTTATTAATGACATACTTGTATATTCTCGTAACAAGAGTGAACATGCGAAGCACTTGAATATCATGTTGCAAACCTTGAGAGATAAGCAGTTGTACGCTAAATTCAGCAAGAGTGAATTTTGGCTATGAGAGGGTCGGATTCTTGGGACACATTTTGTCGAGAGATGGAATCAGAGTTGATTCGAGTAAGGTATCAGCAATTATTGAGTGGAAACCGTCGAGGAATGTAACAGAGATTAGGAGTTTCTTGGGTCTAGCGGGCAACTACAGATGTTTTGTTAAAGGGTTTTCAATGATCTCTACTCTTATGACGAGGCTACTTCAAAAAGATGTTAAGTTCGAGTGGACCGAAAAGTTCCAGTAGAGTTTTGATAAGTTAAAGGCCTTGTTGACCGAAGCTCCAGTGTTGGTACAATCGAAATTGGGAAAGGACTTTGTAGTGTATAGCGACGCATCCTTAAACGGTTTGGGGTTTGTGCTCATACAAGAAGGCAAGGTGATAGCCTATGCCTCGAGGCAGTTAAAACCACATGAGAAGAATTACCCAACCCATGATTTGGAGTTAGCTACCGTAGTGTTTGCATTGAAAATTTGGGGACACTGCTTGTATGGCGAGAGATGCTGGGTTTTCACAGACCACAAAAGTTTAAAGTATCCGATGACACAAAAAGAGTTGAATCTACAACACCGAAGATGGCTAGAGCTACTCAAAGACTATGAGTTGGTAATCGACTACCACCCCAGAAAGGCGAATGTAGTCACTGATGCTTTGAGAAGAAAATCATAATTTGCCTTGAGGGCTATGAATGCTCAGCTGACTATAAGTGATGATGGATCGATCTTGGCTGAAATGAGGGCCAAATCGGTGATTTTACAAGAAATCATCGAGCCTCAGAAAAATGATAGGGATTTACAAGCTAGATTAACTCAGTGTGGGACGAGTGATGGATTAAACTTCAGAGTTGGTGTCGATGATTGTTTGAGGTATCAAGACTGAATCTGCGTACCTAAGAATGATGGTCTCATTTAGAGGATTTTACGAGAGGCACATAGCTGCTGCCTATCTATTCACCCAAGCAGCGTATGTCTTGATGTATTGATGGACGGGAATGAAAAGAGACATTCAGAGTTTGTCTCAAAGTGTCTAGTATGTTAGCAAGTAAATGCTGAACACCAAGTACCTTCGGGTCTACTTCAGCCCATAATGGTTCCCGAGTGGAAATGGGACCGAATCACCATGGACTTCTGTCAGGGCTACTTTTATCGTCGAAGAAGAAAGATGCAGTATGGGTCATCGTGGATAGACTGACAAATTCGGCTCATTGCGTACCAGTTTGCACAGATTATTCACTTGAAAAGCTAGCTTAGTAATACATCTCTGAGATAGTGAGGTTGCATAAAGTGCCCTTGTCAATAATTTTGGATAGAGATCCGAGGTTTACATCTCAGTTTTGGAAAAGGTTACAAGAAGCGTTAGGGACAAATTTGAATTTCAGTATGGCTTTTCACCTACAGATTGACGGCCAGTCTGAGAGGGTTATTCAGATTCTTGAGGACATGTTGAGATGTTGCATCCTCGAGTTCCAAGGAAATTGGGAGAAGTACTTGCCACTAGTTTAATTATCCTACAACAATAGCTATCAGTTGAGCTTCAAGATGGTGCCTTATGAGGCTTTGTATGGGCGCAAGTGCTGGACGCCCTTGTATTGGTCAAAACTTAAAGCGAATCAGATACACGGGGTTGATTTGGTCAAAGAGGGGGAAAAGAAGGTTAGGGTGATTCGAGAGTGCTTAAAGGCTACCTCGGGTAGAGAAAAATCCTACGCAGATTTGAAATGAAAAGAGATTGAGTTTCAGGTAGGGGACAAAGTGTTTTTAAAATTTTTTCCGTGGAAGAAAGTCCTTCGGTTCGGTAGGAAAGGGAAGTTAAGTCCACAGTTTACTGGGCCTTATGAGATAATCGAGAGGATTGGACCCGTAGCTTACCGGTTAGCCTTGCCACCTGAGCTAGAAAAGATTCATGATGTCTTTCATGCACCCATGTCACGCCGTTATCGTTTAGACCCTTCACACATGATCGCGCCGACCAAGGTCGAGATTCAACTAGATATGACCTATGGGGAAGGGTCGATTAAGATTTTAGCTCGAGAGGTCAAGCAATTGAGAAACAAGAGTATAGCATTAGTGAAGGTGTTATGGCATCGGCAAGGAGTCAAAAAAGCCACGTGGGAACCAGAGGAGATTATGAGAGATCAGGACCCGAACCTCTTCAACGGTAAGATTTTTGGGGACAAAAATCCCTAATGTGGGAGAATTCTAACAGCCCGAAACTGGACTTTGTCGGAATAGTATTTTGAAATCAGTTCCCGAGGTTTAAGAAATTTATTATAGTGTTAAATTATGTGTTGTTGTAATTTTATAAGTATGCATGAAAATTTCGGTGCATTAATTTACGCGACTGAAGACTTAATCGCGAAAAAAAAATTAGATCGCATAAAAGAAAAAGGTTGCAATTTCTAGTAAAATTGAGTTAAAGAGATAGAGAGTTAAAATTTAAGGGTTTTAAAGGGCAAAAAGACCCCATTTCATTAGGGTGGCCAGCCATGACAAGACCAGAGAGGAAAAGTCAAAGTTTGTTTGCATTAGGTGGGATATTTGACAATTTAATAATAGCCTATTAGCCTAGTTTCCATCTCCTTCATTTCTTCTCTTCTACTACCGAAAATTATCATCCATTTTGGGGGTTTTAGAAGCAAAAATTTTTAGCAACTTCAAGATCTCAAAAGTAAGTGCATTGATGATTTTTCTTAGTAATTTTTGTACTTTTGAGACCCTTATAGCATGGGCTATCTATTGAGGGGTATATCTTGCATTTTGGTTGAAAGTTTTGAAATTTGCCATGAATGTATAATTGATGTTTGCTGGAATTTTTGGGAAGAAAATAAGTTATTGTTGTTAGATAAACAACTTGTGTGAAAGAGTTTGCATGAGAACAAATAGAATTGGACTTAGTTGCAAAGTTAGTAAATGGTGAAATAAATGTGTGAAATAGTAAGAATGTTGGGTTGCCATGAGAGTGGAAAGAGAGTTTGGTTGGGCTTGGTTAATAAGGATATTTGATGAAAATCAATTTTTGAGCCTAGGGGAAAATGGTCATTTTGCCAAAGTCTAGGGGCAAAATGGTCATTTTGCCAAATTGTGAATTTTGGGTTGCTTAGTTTTAATTGGTGATTAAATTAGTAAATTTTTATTGTTATAGATCAAGAATTGCCAAATCCAATCCTAGACCGAGGGAAAGCCAAGCAAATTGATTGAACCGATTAGCCACTTTCATTTTTGTATATCGAGGTAAGTTTAGGTAAATAATGCAACATTTCTAACTTTTATGCATGAATTCATCATGTTGGCATAAATTGATAACATATGTCTATGAGATGTTTATGAGAACGCTATTTGAGCATGAAATGTTAAATGATGATGTTTAGTTACCAAGTGATGAAAGCTTGTGTAATAGAGCCCGGTTGAATAGTTAAAATAGAATTGGATATTCATGCCATGACAATTGGCTGATGTGTGTGTCCTAGTGTAAGATATGTCCGGAACATGCATCGGCCACATTATGAGAACCAGTGTAAGACCTGTCTGGGTCATGGCATCGACACCGTTAGATGAGAGCTAGTGTAAGACCATGTTTGGGACATGGCATCGGCTCAATACCCTACGTTGTAGGCTTAATGAATATCCTTTCTCATTCTAAATAGTTCAACGGGAAAATATCAGATTAAATGTTTTGATGTGAGATATTGTGATGATCTTTGTAAGTGATACATGTACTTAGTGTAATGCGTGAAATTTGAGCTCACTAGCATGTAATATGATTAATAAAGGATGGAATCGAGTAAGTTATGTTGTAGTTATTCATGATATATGCAAAATTTTAAATGAAATGAAAGTTATCATGTCTTGGTAAACTGTTGATAGTTATTTACTTATGACTTACTAAGCTTTACGCTTACCCTTCTCCTTTCCAATTTCTTATTGAGTTGCCTAAGTAATTCGAGGATCCAAGGACACCAGAAACATCATTCACACTATCAACTGAAGCACTCGGTATAGTCATGTTTTATGTTTTGAGTAATGGCATGTATAGGTTGTATGGTCATTTTGTGTAATATACTCTAGTTAGCCAATTGTGTTGGCCATTTGTCTTATGAAGTTAATTTTGTAAATGGCCTTTGGAATTGGCCTAAAACTATTCAATTTGCTTAATGAGATGAGAATGTCTTACATAGAAATTGTGCAATTTTACTTAGTAGTCTATGCATGTATATTGAACATGAATTGGTTGGTGTATGGGCACCTATTTAGGAGCATTTAGATGAGTATTGGCGTTCAAAGATTGGGTTATACTTGTAATTGTTTCAGAGTGGCTAAAGGCTTGGTAAATAGCCCTATATCGCCAAGACAGGTAGACACACGGGCATGTGTTTAGGCCGTCTGAGTCACACGGGCTACAGACTGGCGTATGGCTCGACCGTGTATCCCCTGCACCTTGCATGGACTAAATTAAATGCCCATCAATGTTCCACATGGGCATAAGGCATGGCCATGTGTCTCTACTGTGTGGAGGACATGGCCAGCACAAGGATGTGTGCCACGGCCGTAACGCCCCAAATTTTTAGAGTTTTTGAATTTTTGCGTGAATTTATTAGTGCATGTCTTGAAGTGCTGAGTTATGTTTTGGGTGTGTTTATTGGATCTTTAGAAGGCTTAGGTTTAAGTCTAAGGTTTGGTAAAATTTTAGTTTTTGGCCTTAGGTGAGAGTGGACTTTGGTAAGTGGGCTTTTAAATTAATGTTGGGGATTTAAAGCACAAGGGAGCCTGTGGTAAAGTGGCAAGGCGGCTCCAGTTAGAGTACAAGGAGGTGTCGTGTGATAGCTTGTGAAGGGAGTTGTGGTTCGAATCCCCTTGTGTGCAAGGTAGTCATTTTATTTTATTGCATGAGCACGGTAAGAGGTAGACTCCAAGTTGAACTCTGAGGGGAGGAGTTTGACTTGCTTACGGGATATGATGAAGGAGTGATAAGGGGAGAAAATTTAGGGATTGAGTTATGAAGCGAGAGTTGGCCGAATGAGGGACTGTAGGTGGTGCGATTTCGTCTAGGGACGTTGGGGTTAGCATTTTCGACATTGTTGAAGGGTGTGTGCTAATTTCTCTTTGGCATTCCATCAGGATTTGTTTTTGGTCATTCATTGGTGCCAAATAGGTGTGGTAAAAGTGTGCATTTGATTTCTTTCCTTTTCTTTCTCTTCTCTATTCTCTCTTCAAAAGCTGAAAGCCCTAAACCCTTAAAGCTTCTTTGGCCGACTACACTAGGACCGAATCTAGCTTCTTCTTCCTTCTCTTCTTCTTTTCTTCATTAGTAGAAATCAACTTACCTAGAACCATCTTGGCCGATTATTTCAAACCCGAATCATTTAATCTCTTGCCGATTCTTCTTGGTCGATTACCTCAAAAGCCGAAACCCAAATCATTTGATCTTCTTCTAACTGATTTCTTCCTTGATCGAACCCTTTCTCATCTCTACTCTAAAAAGCTGAAATCTTTCCATAACTTCTTCTCTTCTTCTTTTCTTCCAAAAACAGAAACCTTAACTCTCTCAGTGGTCTCTTAAAATCGAAACCTTCTCCTTTCTCTGTGGTTCGTTCAACCCGTTTGATCTATTCCCTTGTGATTCAATTAAATCGAGTGTAGATCTGGGTTTAGAGTGGTGGAAATAACTTCTAGCGGTATCAAATCAATCTAGCAAATCTCTGTGGTAAGTACTCAAATCTCTTCTTTCATATCCCTGTGAATTAAGAAAAGCTGAAAACCCCTATCTCCCCATGGTTGCTATTGGTTTTGACCCCTTTTGTTAAACATCTATTTTAGCCTCTTTTCTTTTAGTTCTTATGTGTATTAGTGTGGTAAAGGGACGATCTAGCGAGGAGCAGTTGGAGGCTAGGGGCATCGAAGCAATCTAGATCTAGATCTATTTGTAGATTTCGGCAAAGGTAAGTGAATAATGATTTTGGGTAATGATGGCCGAATATGATGGTATTAAAGTGATGTCAATTTCACTTGGATTATAGCTTAATGATGTAGTGGGATTGCAGTAGGTTAATCGTGTGCGGGATCTCAACCTAGCACGAAATCAGGTGTGTAACACGACACCCTCTAGTAGCCTAGATCGGCAAAAGTAGAAGAGCCGAAATGTTGACATTTCATGGACTTGCGAGCGTGCAAACGCTCGTGGGTCGATCCGAAATTGTAAATATAGATTAATGGACGGTAAGGGATGCGGTGCATGTTTTCATGCACTTAGATTGTTTCGGGCCACGATGCGCCGAATATGGACCCAATAGGCTTACGGGCCCATATAGGGAAAAATATGCGGTAAATGTTTTCTGGTAAACTAGATATTAATTCTGTAAAAATATGTGTAAAATTTAGACTTTGCGAACCACAATAGCTTGTGGGCTCCTTCGGGCCCATTAGGGGTTTTAGGGCTTGATGTCACTGTATGAATAAATGGCCTATTTGAGTCGCTAGGAGTGGCGTTAAACCTGCTAGAAGGTCGTAGAAATCATAAAACCTAAAAACGTGGATAAATTACTAAAAAACCCCTAAACGGTGAAAATTACCATTTTACCCCTATATGCTAAATGATTATTTTACCCCTAGAAATAGTTGATTGATTTGCATGTTACTATATCTGATATTCTATATGCCATGTCATGTAATATTCTAATTTGCATGGGGTTGAGTTATTGATACGGAGGAAGTGATAAAAGTGGCAATGCCACGTGATCTGTTCAGAGGCTCTGCCTCGTATTACTGTTCTGGTGGCTTGGCCACGATATCTGTATTAGCAGCTCTACTGCGACTGTGGTGTGTAGGGCTAGGTGGGTTAAGTTATTCCCTACATGGTGTGTAGGGCTAGTATGGGTGGTGTGTAGGGTTGGACTAGGTTTGGGCTTTGCATACATGCATATATATACACTGATCTGTTTTGTAATGGGCCCAAGGCCCACTCTGTTTCTGAAAAGGGCCAAGGCCCAGTTTAATTTGTTTCTGAAAAGGGCTTCGGCCCAGACTAATCTTGGACTGATCTCTGGCACTCGTTGGGTTCGTTTACACACTGAGTTTTTACAAACTCACCCTCTCTTTTCCATCCATGCAGGAAACCCCCAACCATAGAGGACTTGGAGCTGCGAGGGATTCGGGGTGGCCACGTGAATCATTTTTTTTTTTATAGTTTTTCTTAAATTTACTTTATTTATATTTTGAATTTTGGGTTTAAGTTTTAAGAAGACCACTTGGATGTTTGGTTTTGTTTTCTTTATTACTTATTTCTACAACGGTAGGCTAGTTTATACGGGTTCTTCCAAACTTAATCAATTGTTTTCAAAACATGCGATACGTATCGATTGAATAACTTGACATCAATAACACAATAACAAGATTCACTCAAAAATGGAATTTTACTTGGTAATAACTACGGTTTTAAAACTGAAAATGATTCTTATTTACAAACTTTTGAACGGTTTAGCTACAAACAATATTGCGTTTAAATAAAAGAAGATCAAAGCTTAGTCAATAGTCCATGTGACACACCAGATCTGGCCATAACGTTTGGGCCGAGTTTGGGGTGTTACATTTAGTGGTATCAAAGCCCGGTTGCAACAACTCAGCTGTGGAATGGGTTCAAACGTTTTCTTAAAATTTAAGTTCTAACTTGTTTTGAAATTCGGTTTTGAAAAAAATTCTTAAGAAAGGTCTTTTAAAAATCGATTTCTTTTTCGAAAATATTTTCTTCGTTTTTCTAAATACTAGGGTTTTTGAGATTTTTTTGTAACACCCTACACCCCTGTCCGTCGCCGGAATAGGGTATTATGGTATTACATATCTAAATACAACCTACCGAGGTTCATAGTTACACGCTACACATAGATTCATTGATTTCTATAACCGAATGTATATCACTTGTAAAAAGGTTTGGTCAGTACTCATATCTCATTTAATTCGTTTTATAAACATGCTAGCAAATTTCCACCATGTGGCTACTAACAATTTGGCCAAATCAAACTTTTCAATAACCGAACACCATATTAGAAACTCATTGCATATTGGGTACTAACTAAATATCATGCCACAACCATCGAACCATATGAGTATCATCCAAACATATAATCAAAGTAGAAGACTAGGCAAGCCATTTTCGCATGGCTAGAATAATTACAACTCAAAATGTAGTTTGGTTCAATAAAAAGGAGATTAGCCTATACATGCCATTGATCTAAAATAACTATCAATTGTACCAAAATAACGGCGATAGTGTAGGTGATTAAGGCTTCAATCCCCGAGTCCGTAGCTTCTAAAATGAGATCTGTAAAATAGAGGAAACAAAGTAAACGGAGTAAGCATTACAATGATTAGTAAGTTTTAAGCAATGACAACAGATAAAACTCAAATTATAACATAGTTGTTCGTATTTTTGTTTCCCTCTTCTTTTAGGTACGTCACCCTTTAACCGAACATACACATTCTCATCATATACGAAAGTAGATAACTTTCACTTATAGTAAGCTCATGTAAACATAGACATGTCGCATAATTTCAAATAACATTTCGCATTGACCAATTGTATTTTGACCATATTAATAGTCTCATTTCATGCACACATATGTAATCGCATAATGACCTTAGTATTTGGTCCAAAAACCAGCTTGCATATAAGCTTAGGGTACATACCTGTATAACTTAACACTTTAAGCACATTCATTAGCAATCGTTACCATGAAGACTTTTAGTCTTAGACTATACTCGCATCATCATCGAGACCTTTAGCTCAGGTAAAATCTCCATACATAGCCATCGGGCCTCTACCCCGGATAGAATCTCCGCATATAGCCTTCGGGTCTTAACCCGGACATCATCTCTGCATATAGCCTTCGGGTCTTAACCCGGACATAGTCTCCACATATAGTCATCGGGACTTTAATCCCGGATTCACATCACAGAGTCTCATACATATGTATTCACATGTTGCCACATTTCACATAGCAAGATCACACTTGTAATTCAATCCATTCATTCGCATACAAACATATAACATGCTCCTTGACTTTATATCGTAATGTAAATTAAAACTTATACATGTATACTCTTCTTTTCTGGACTTTCGGCCCAATGAGCAAACATACATAAGCAATACATTTCAAATCCCAATTTCAGTTTCTTTCTCTATGAGCCATTTGGCTATATAGCAAACATGAAATAGGTTTCTTTCTCAATGGAACATCGTTCAACTATCATGCATGTATATCATGGCATTTTAAACTAAATACCAAATTCAATTACTCAAAACTTACCTTGAACTTTCCCGAGCAATTATGAGTTGGCTATTCGACCACTTTAGCCTTCCCTTTATCCGAACTTATCCCTCTATGCTCTTGAGCTAAATAAAATATTTAATTCTATTAATCCTTATTCAAACATCTCAATTAATCATTTTCACTTATAGTCAAATAATACATGCATATACTTCTCATAGCAAACACACACACATTCGGCCATTTCACATACATATCACAAGTCGCAACAAGCTGATTTTCTGAGGAACATTCAATAAATTACTCATAACTGGAGCTACAAAACTCCAAATGAAGTGCTGTTAATTTTTCCTGAAAATAGACTCATATATCTTCTGTCCATAAAATTTTCAGAATTTTTGGTTTGGCCAATCAATACCAGAATTTTCTTAAAGTTTCCCCTATTTCACTGTTTGACTAAACTGACCACTCTTTACTCCGAATTGAATTTCTCCTTGTACAGAATTCAAAATATGTCCTAGCCTATTTTATTCCAAACTAGACTCATTAAGGAGTCTAAGCATATAAATTTTATCTTATAACAATTTTTGTACAATTTATAGTGATTTTCTAAAAACAGAACAGGGGATTTCGGAGTCATTGTGACACTGTCTCACACAACTTTAAAAATCTCTTTATCGGCAATTCCATTGCTTGTAAGGTTTCTTTTATAAGAAACTAGACTCATTAAGATTTAATTACACAATTTATTCAGCCTCTAATTCATCTCCCACAATTTGTGGTGATTTTTCCAAAACACATTACTGCTGCTGTACCAAGCAGATTTATACAATTTCACTCTTTAAAGTTCTTATTCACATTTCATTTCAAGCTACAACATATAATCAAGGTCACATTTGGCCACTAATTAAACATATCAATTTTGTCATATATACCAATTTCCAAGCTCAATTCTACTTTCCCATCCATCAACTGTATGTGATTTGCTCACATTAGCCACCTATAGCAACGATCAACTAATTTATAAACACTCATATACATCTTCCTTTACAAGAACGTTAACTAACATGAATTAGCATCCTTTGAGCCATGACCGAATGCATACCTTACCTCAAAACTCAACATTTATACACTTACAATTTAATTCCTCAAATTAACACATACTTCCATCGATTCAAAGCTCAATTAACAAAAATATGTTTGATTACTTCACATGCTATGACCAAAAGCATATGGTCTTAAACTTCACTTATAATATCAAAATCAAACCATCCCTTTCCTTATTATAGGCACATTCGGCAATTCCATCTAAAATCTCAAAAGATATATTCGATAATTAGCCATTCACGAAAACAAGTTCATTCGTTCATTAAAAACCCAATTTCAACATCAAAGCATAGTTTTTCCTTAGTTGAAAACATACACAAGTACATAATGCACATTAACACTTCATTTTGACAACTCACCACTCAATTTGCACAATAGATATATCATTAACTAACCCTCTAAACCAAATTCATTTGTTCCAATGGACATAGCCGAATGTCCATTCTAGCTTAATAAATCGCACAATGAATCATAACCAACTCAAATTTCATCCTTATTTTCTCTTGTAGCTATTTCATAGTAATTAAATAAAAACATATCAAATTTCTTAGCCACATTCCCTATTTCAATTTCGGCAATTGTATAAACTCATACTAGCAATTCAATTATAAAATTCCACAATTAAGCACAAGTTTCATACCTCCCTCTAATTGCCGAATTCAACCTACTTATTCCTTACAAAACTTCCAAAACACCAATTCAAATTACTCAAAGAGAGTCTTTGCCAATTACCCCTTCTTCAATAAACCAACCATTAATCCCATTTTTACTCAATTCAACATTCGGTAACTATGTGTACGCATACAAATAATTTAACCATCAATTTCTAATGTTAAAAACAATTTCCATATTTCACTATATTAGCCGATTATAAATTAAACACTTAAGCCACACAAAACTTCAATTCTTTCAAATTTGAGCTCACAAATTTCAATTCACCTAAGCTTTAACATCATAGAGTCTATTAAAACTCCATTTATCAATTTCTATTTCAAAGACATAATGCACCAACATGACCGAACACTTCATGCTTCATGCACACAAAAATTTTCACATGGGTCTTGTTGTGAGCTTCAAAACCAACCAAAATTCACAAAGAAATCCAAAGAAATGCATGAAACCTTACCTTAATTTGATGCCCTCACTAGCCAAATGCCTTAAGCTTCAAAAGCTTTCTTTCTTTCTCAATTCACGGCAACGAGAGAAACAAAGAAGAAACACTTTGTTTTTTTCACCCAATTTACTAATATTAAATTTTATTTTTTCATTTCATAATATTATTTTAATCTTTTATTTTATGATAACTAAATAAAAATTTCTTTTATTATATTAATATATGACTAAACAACAATTCACAAAGTGCCAAAACCTCATCATTACCATCCACTATCATAAAAGTGGGTAAATTGACATGCAAATCCACTATTTCTCATGCATGCATTAATAAGTCATCACACATTTGTCTAGCATATTTTCAAAGTTCATAATTTAGCCCTTTTAGGTGCAATTCATAATTATAATACTAAATTGAAGCACCTAAGATGTCACACATAAATTGGCACATACAATAGGCATCAAAATGAATATTTAATTATTTTTTTATGCCTCGATTTTGTGGTCCCGAAACCACATTCCGACTAGGGTCGTTTTAAGGCTGTCACATTTTTAACAGAGTATTTTTAATTAATAAAACTTTGGTTTTTCTGAATTTGGTTTCTAAAGGGTGGCACACCGAATCTCCGGCACCAAGTCTGTAAGTATCTTCTGTCTTATTATACTTGACTGTGATACTGTAAAACTGAAACATTACTGTAGATAGTACTAAGACCCTACTGAAACTCTATAGTTAGGCAACATTGAGACCGTAGAGGACTGAGACAATAGGGAAACTGAAAACTTTAAAAGACTGAGATTGTAGCTAGGGTACGATTCTGCGAAAACAAAACTCTGAAATATTATCTCTACATAAAACATCTGTAATAAATACTGAAATATTAAACTAATTCATAAAATTCATAATGAGATAATATGATATGAGTACGATGGCAGCACGTGGAAGAGGCTGTGGTCGTGGTCGAGGAATTATTCAGGCTGGATCTTCATCTTCGGGACATATGCCAGCTGAGGAGGCACGAGTGCCACCGGTAACTGAGATGGGGTCTTATGATCGGGCTGCTAGGGATGACGCTTTATCCCAGGTGATGCGTCATGTTCTGGAAAGGGTTGCTCGAGCGAGCACGAGAACGGTCAATCGAGGATCAATTTTCGAACGGCTTCGAGCTAATGGAGCGGAGATTTTCAGAGGCATATCTGGTGTAGCCCCAAATGTGGCCGAATATTGGCAGATAATGGATAACCTGGACTGCTCAGTGGAGTAGAAGCTGAAAGGAGTAGTATCTTTGTTACGTGACGAGGCCTACTAGTGGTGGATCACTGTGAGAGACGGTACATCAGCTGAGCAGGTGACTTGGGAGTTGTTTAAGACGGCCTTCAAAGGGAAGTACGTCGGGGCGAGCTATGTGGACGCTCGAAGGAAGGAATTCCTGAATCTGACTCAGAGTAGTAAGACTGTCGCAGAGTATGAAGCTGAATTTCTAAGGTTAAGCCGGTATGCTGGTGGCATAGTCGCTACGTAGTATGAACGCAGCGTGCGATTTGAGGATGGCCTCAGAGATGAGCAAAGAGTGCTGATTGCTCCGCAGAGGGAGCATGATTTTGCTACTCTAGTGGAAAAAGATAAAATTGCTGAGGAGGTGAAGCGCACGGAGCGGCAAAATTGTGAAAAAGACAGAAACTAATTCAGGACGGAATCAGGACCCTCAGGTGCTGCGGGTAGGACTGTTAAAAGGGCTAGAGTGGACGAGCCAGTTCGAGCAGTTCTGATGAATTTGGTTAGACCACAAGCTTGTGCGGACTGTGGTAAAGTACATTTTGGTGAATGTTGGAAGTGTTTTGGGGCATGTTTCCAGTATGGGTCCAAAGATCATCGAGTTAAAGATTGTCCTCAGAGGCCAGCATAGATGCAAGCTACTGAACCGAGGGTTGCTCAGCTAGTGAAAGTTGGACAACAACCACCGAGAGGCCGTGGATAGACAAGGGGCGGCAATGGAAATGGACGTGGACGTGGACGTGGATCACCGGGCAGGGGTGCTGAAAATGCTGAGGCACGACAGCTGGCGTTGGTTTATACTGCTTATCGCTGAGTGGAGGGTGACACAACTGACATCATAACTGATACGTCTTTAATTTATAGAACGCCATACACTGCTCTGATTGATATTGGATCTACCCATTTGTATGTTGCTTGTGATGTGTCTGGGACGTTGGGTGTGCAGACTGAGAAAACTGTTAGTGAGGTATCTATGATAAGTCCATTGGGTCACTCAGTTAGGGTAGACAAACTCTTTAGAGATACACCTTTAGAGCACAAGGTAGGATTTTCTCTATGGATTTGATGGAGTTACGCTTTGGAGAGTTTGATCTCATCTTGGTTATGGATTAGCTTGCTAAGCATAGGGCAACCTTGGATTGCACTGCCAAGCGAATGGTGTTAAAGACCACGGAGGATGAGGAGGTAACTTTAATAAGGGAGCGAAGAGATTACTTGTCCAACGTTATCTCGACTTTAAGAGTTGAAAAGCTGATAAACAAAGGTTGCGAGGTATTTGTGGCGTATGTAAGTAAGTCAGATTCTGAGGGTTTGACCGTAGGAGAAGTTAGAACCGTCAAGGAATTTCAGGATGTTTTTCCGGATGACCTCCCAGGGTTGCATCTGAATCGTGAAGTCAAATTTGGAATCGACTTGTTGCCTGGAACGGCTCCAGTGTCCATCGCTTCTTATAGAATGGCACCGAAGGAGTTAGTGAAGTTGAAAGCGCAAATTCAAGAGCTTCTGGATCGAGGTTTTATTAAACCAAGTGTGTCTCCATGGGGAGTACTGGTCTTATTCGTTAAGAAGAAGGATAGGACGATGCGTATGGGCATCGATTATCATTAGTTGAACAAACTGACTATTAAGAACAAGTACCCTCTGCCAAGGATCGATGGCCTATTTGACCAACTAAGGTGGGCTTCAGTATTTTCCAAGATTGATTTTTGATCTAGTTATCATCAGTTAAGGGTCAAAGAGGTGGATATTCATAAGATAGTGTTCAGGAATCGATATGGTCATTACGAGTTCCTGGTAATGCTGTTTAGGTTGACAAATGCACCAACGGCCTTCATGGATCTAATGAATCGGGTATTCCAACCCTACTTAGATCAATTTGTGGTTGTCTTTATAGACGATATTCTAGTGTCTTTGAAGACTGAGGAGGATCATGACGAGCATTTCTGAATTGTTCTGCAAGTGTTGAGGGAGAAGCAACTGTATGCAAAATTCAGCAAGTATGAATTTTGGTTGCGAGAAGTGACATTCTTAGGTCATGTTGTTTCTGCTGAGGGGATTAGGGTGGATCCTCGAGAAATTGAGGCAATTCTTGAATAGAAGCCACCGAGATCTATGTCAAAAATTCTAAGTTTTCTGGGTTTGGCAGGGTATTATAGGAGATTTGTGGAAGGATTTGTAACAGCCCGAGTTTGGGCCTAGTCGAAATAGTGGTTTTGGGACCACTGTTCCGAGGCCAGAGAAAATTATTTTGATGTTATTTTATGTGTTATAAATTAATCTTATAAGTGCATGTAAAATTTGGTAAGTTAATTTTTAGCTATTCCTAGTCCAATTTCGAAAAAAGGACTAAATCGCGTAAAATGTAAAAGTTGTGTATTAATGCGTAAAAGTGTTAAATTGATTTAGAATTAAAATTGGGGGTCTTTAAAAGGCAATTAGGCCCTTTAAAAATGAATGGCCGTCCAAGAGAATAGAAGAGTAGAAAAGTAAAAAATGTTAGGTGTGATATTTGTCTTTTTTATAATAAAATAAGAAAAAGAAATAAAATGTTATTTCTCTTTCATTTCCTCTTCTTCTCCACGAAATGGGCAGCAATAATAAGGGTTTAGAAGCTGGAAAATTTCAGCAACTCATCTCCCTTGATAGTAAGTGATTTTAATGTCTTTTCTTGATGATTTTTACATTTTTGGAACCCCCAAAGCATGAGCTTTCAAATGAGGGGTCTATTGTGCAAAATGATTAAGAGTCTAGGGTTTTTCCATGAACACATATGTGGTGTTTGCTGAATTTTTATGGAAGAAAATGAATTGTAGTTGTCTGATAAATAACTTGGTGAAAGGAATTTGCATGAAAATGCCTTAAAGGGGGTTATTTTGCAAAATTGTAAAATAAGTGCTACTGTGTGTTAAAAAAATGATGTTTATGAGTTTCTATGGTCTTGTAATGGTTTATTTTGGCATAAGAAGTGAAGAAATTGAATAAAAATCTTGATTCGAGCCTAGGGGCAATTTGGTAATTTTGGTAAAGTATAGGGGCAGAATTGTAAAATCTGCCAAAACATGATTTGTGAATTGAATTGATTAGTGTGTTCATAAAATGTGTTAAATGAATGTTATTTGACATGTTAGAGGATGAAAACGTGAAATTTGGACTAGGATCGGGAAAGAATGAAATGGTGGACTAAAGCGGGAAAATTAGTTGTTTCGGCAATTGAGGTAAGTTCGTATGATTAAATAAGCATGATATTCATGTTATTGCTAATATATTTGGAAATTATCTTGCTATGATGGTATTCAATTTTTATATTGGAAATATTGTATATGGGAAAGTGATACCAAGTGTTAAAAAAACAATTATGTGATGATGGAATGCATTGGGAATTTGATGGAATATGATATTCCATTGGAACAAGTAAGTTCATGTGTAAATAATGTAACATAATCGTTATTTTTAAGTTAATTGATGTTATTTATATGATATGCTGATTTTTATCATGAAATATATGCTTTGTGGTTATTATCGAATAATATGCAAATTATGTGTGCTACTTGTTAAATATAAATTGCTACCGAGTATTGGTTTCGGTATTCTTGGGAAGATGGCAAGGATATGTGATTGAGGAAAATCCCGTTTGAACCTTAGGAATAGATTAGGATACAAGTGACATGTCACTAGGATGGTTGGGCATCCGAGCTCGTTGAGTTGAGTCCGAGTTCACTTATGGATGCAAATGTCCGAACTCGTTGAGTTGAGTCCGAGTTCGTGAGATGTAACTAGGCATCCGAGCTCGTTGAGTTGAGTCCGAGTTCACTTATGGATGCGAACGCCCGAGCTCGTTGAGTTGAGTCCGAGTTCGCTTATGGGCGGGTTACATGATTGATTGATTACATATGTGGCACTTATGTGCAAATGATCCGTGTATCCGAGTTATATTCCGATGTGTTCAACAGGTAAAATTCTAGCGGAATGGAAGAATACTCAAGATGAAAATGATATTTTGGAAAGTGTTCAGCGAGTAAGTATAATTGTTCAATGATATGTGATAATCGATGACGTATATAACATTTGGTGAACGTTATGAGAATGGCATGAATTGGAATGAGTCTTTGATTCTTGTTGACATTGTGATTATGGGTCCGTGCTTATGTTGCATAGCTATGTGTTCTTGCCATGATAAATGAAATGATATTGTACTGATTTGGTGAACAATGATAATGAATGAGAAATTTTACCTTGACAGATTTGAGTCACTGCAGTAGTGTAACTTTGAAATTACACCAAAAATAGTAGAAAGTGAGATATAGGCTGAATAAAATATGTAATTAAAGCTCATTGAGTCTATCTTCTTATAAAAGAAACTGAGTAAGCAAAAGAAGTGTAAATTGTAAGATATATAAACATTAGTGAGACTGGTTCTGGATACCTTCGTGATCATCTGTTCTGTTTTTAGAAAATCACCATAAATTGTAAAAAAATAGTTATGAGTTATAATTTATATTCTTAGAATCCCCAATGAGTCTAGTTTCAAGAGAAATATACGAGAACATCATTCAAGTTTTGTGCTATGAGATAATTGAACTTTAGTGCGAAAGGGTCAGAACCGTCAGGCTGTGAATTAGGGGTAACTTTGAGGAATAAACTGTACTAATTGGCCCAACCAAAAATTCTGGAAATTTTATGGTAGAAAGATACAAAAATCTAGTTTCAAGGAAAATTTATGGAACTTAATTTGGAGTTTCGTACCTCCAGAAACAAATAGTTTAGTGACTATTGCTCAGGAAGACAGCTTGTAAATAACTTGTGAATAAGTTGTAAACATTGGTAAAACATACTAATAAGTTGCTTATTGTTTTCATATGAACTTACTAAGCGTAAAGCTTACTCCCTTTCTCTTTTCCTTATTTCCTAGGGTTACCAGGTTAGCTCGGGTTGGAGGCCGTCAGAGATATCATAACACCACCGAGTTTACGCTAGTGGCATAAGTAAATTTAGTGCTTCGAGTCTATGGCATGTATAGGGTTGAAATGTCGAATATGTAATATTATGATTTAGCCAAAGGCTTTGGCTTGTTGTTAAGGTTATAGGTAATTAAGTAAGTTAGCCTATGTTGGCTAAAAATTTGTAGGTATGTATGTTTATTCTTATGCATGTATGATAATATTTTGTGATGTGGCTCAAAGCAAGTATGTTTAAAATTTTATAACTGTTCCTGAGTTAAGTTCTGTGAAGATTCGTTTAAGTCTGGTAACGCTCTATATTCGATTCCGATAATGATTTCGGGTATAAGGTGTTACAGGATTTTCCTTGATTCCGGCACCGTTGACGAAGCTTTTGAGAAAAGGAGTACCGTTTGTCTGGTCTGAGAAACAACCAGACAGTTTCGAGAAGTTGAAGAAAGTTTTGACTGAGGCACCTATATTGATTTAGCCGGAGTCTATGAAGGATTTTACTGTGTATAGTGATGCATCGCATGTTGGTTTGGGCTGTGTCCTGATGCAAGAGGGTAAAGTGGTTGCTTACGCATCTCGACAACTTAAGCCTCGCGAGGCGAATTACCCCACACATGATCTAGAGTTGGCGGCAGTAATTTTTGTGCTAAAGATCTGGAGGCACTACTTGTATGGGGAAAAGTGTATCATATACACAGATCATAAGAGCCTCAAGTATTTGTTGACTCAGAAGGAGTTTAACCTTAGCAACGAAGATGGATAGAGTTGCTTAAGGATTATGACTGTTCTATTGAGTATCACCCAGGCAAAGCTAATGTGGTAGCTGATGCACTCAGTCAAAGAGCTGTAACTGAGCTGAGAGCGATGTTTGCTCATCTTAGTTTGTATGATGATGGTAGCTTGTTAGCTGAACTGCAAGTAAGACCAACCTGGATAGAGCAAATTAAGGAGAAGCAATTACTAGATGAGTCACTGGTTCCTCGATTTCAACAGGTTAAGAGTGGTGAGACTTCTAATTTTGGATTGAATAGTGAAGGAGTTCTGTGTTTTCGAGGAAGAGTTTGTATTCTGAGGGACTTCGACTTGAGATTGTCAATTTTGAAAGAGGCTCATTGTGGTCTTTATGCCATGCATCTTGGAGGGAATAAGTTGTATTGGGATTTACGAGAATTGTATTAGTGGCCTGGACTTAAGCGTGAAGTGACAGAATTCGTGGGTAAGTGTCTGACATGCCAGCAGGTGAAAGCTGAGCATCAACTGCCTTCTGGACTTCTGCAACCCGTGAAGATTCCACTGTGGAAGTTGGAAAGGGCAACCATGGACTTTGTTAGTGGGCTACCCTTGACGCCTACCAAGAAAGACTCAGTTTGGGTGATTGTGGATAGGATAACCAAATCTGCTCATTTTATACCCGTTCGAACCGATTATTCACTTCAAAAATTGGCAAAATTGTATGTAGCGGAAATAGTGTGACTTCATGGAGTGCCAGTTTCGATTAATTCTGATCGGGACCCTAGGTTTACATCTTGATTCTAGCAGAAGTTGCATGAGGCATTGGGCACACGGTTGGATTTTAGCACTACTTTTCACCCCTAGATGGATGATCAGTCAGAAATGGTGATTCAGATGCTAGAAGATATGTTAACAGGGTGTATTATTGATTTCTGAGGTAGCCGGGAAGACTACTTGCCATTGGCGGAATTTGCATATAACAATAGTTACCAGGCGAGTATTTGAATGGCACCATATGAGGCGCTATATGGTAAAGGGTGTTGTACACCTACTTGTTGGACAAAATTGGGAGAACGACAGGTTCTTAGGCCAGAGCTAGTAGCGGATACGGAAAATAAGGTTAAGCTAATCAGGGACCAGTTAAAGGAGGTATCTGATAGGTAAAAGTCTTATGCCGACTCAAAGTGTAAGGAAATTGAGTACTCAGTGGGAGATTTGGTTTTCTTGAAGGTCTCACCTTGGAAGAAAATTTTAAGGTTCAGAAAGAAAGGCAAATTGAGTTCGAGGTTTATCGAGCCCTATTGAGTTCTTAAACGGGTAGGTCCGGTAGCATATCAGTGGGAACTACCTCCGGAGTTGGATCGAATTCATGACGTCTTTCATGTCTCCATGTTAAGGCGGTATCAGTCTAATCCTTCCCACATTGTACCAGTGGAGGAAATCGAAGTTAGATCCGATCTAACCTTCGAGGAAAAGCCTGTGCAAATTCTGGACCGTGATGTCAAAGTGTTAAGGAAGAAATCAGTCCCTTTAGTGAAAGTGCTTTGGCATAATCACGGGAAAGAAGAAGCTATGTGGGAGCCAGAGGAGGTGATTCGTCAACAATACCCTCACCTATTTGGACCAGGTAAATTTCGAGGCCGAAATTTCTTTAAGGGGGTAGAGTTGTAATGCCTCAAATTTTTAAGGTTTTTGAGTTTTTGTGTGAATTTATTTGTGCATGTATTGAAGTGCTGAGTTATGTTTTGGGTGTGTTTATTGGACTTTTAGAAGGCTTAGGTTTAAGTCTAAGGCTTGGTAAAATTTTAGTTTTTGGCCTTAGGTGAGAGTGGACTTTGGCAAGTGGGCTTTTAAATTAAAGTTAGGGATTTAAAGCACAATGGATCCTATGGTAAAGTGGCAAGGTGGCTCTACTTAGAGCACAGGGAGGTGGCGTGTGGTAGCTTGTGAAGGGAGCTGTGGTTTGAATCCCCTTGTGTGCAAGGTAGTCATTTTATTTTATTGCATGAACATGATAAGAGGTGGACTCCAAGTTGAACTCTGAAGAGAGGAGTTTGACTTGCTCATGGGATAGGATGAAAGAGTGATAAGGGGAGAAAATTTAGGGATTGAGTTATGAAGGGAGAGTTGGCCAAATGAGGGTACTGTAGGTGGTGCAATTTTGGCTAGGGACCTTGAGGTTAGCATTTTCGGCATTGTGGAAGGGTGTGTGCCGATTTCTCTTTGCCATTTCTTCAGGATTTGTTTTTGGTTATTCGTTGGTGCCAAATAGGTGTGGCAAAAGTGTGCATTTGATTTCTTTCCTTTCCTTTCTCTTCGTTATTCTCTCTTCAAAAGCCAAAAGCCCTAAACCCCTAAAGCTTTCTTGGCCAACTACACTAGGATCGAATCTAGCTTCTTCTTCCTTTTCTTTTTCTTTTCTTCATTAGTAGAAATCAACATACCTAGAACCACCTTGGCCGATTATTTCAAACCCGAAACATTTAATCTCTTACCAACTCTTCTTGGCCGATTGCCTTAAAAGTCAAAACCCAAATCATTTGATCTTCTTCTAACTGATTTCTTTCTTGATCGAACCCTTTCTCATCTCTACTCTAAAAAGCCCAAATCTTTCCATAACTTCTTCTCTTCTTCTTTTCGTCCAAAAATCGAAACCTTAACTCTCTCTAGTGATCGCTTTTCAAAACCGAAACCTTCTCTTTTCTCAGTGGTTTGTTCAACCCCTTTGATCTATTCCCTTGTGATTTGATTAAATTGAGTGTAGATCTGGGCTTAGAATGGTGGAAATAACTTCTAGCAGTATCATATGAATCTAGCAAATCTCTGTGGTAAGTACTCAAATCTCTTCTTTCATATCTTTGTGAATTAAGAAGCCGAAAACCCTTATCTCCCCATAGTTGCTATCGATTTTGACCCCTTTTGTTAAAGATCCATTTTAGCCTCTTTTCTTTTGGTTCTTATGTGTCTTAGTGTGGTAAAGGGGCAATCTAGTGAGGAGCAGTTCGAGGCTAGGGGCGTCGAAGCAATCTAGATCTACATATATTTATAGATTTCGGCAAAGGTAAGTGAATAATGATTTTGGGTAATGATGGCCGAATATGATGGTATTAAAGTGATGTCGATTTCACTTGGATTATAGCTTAATGATGTAGTGGGATTGTTGTAGGTTAATCGTGTGTGGGATCTCGACATAGCACGCAAACAGGTGTGTAACACGACACCCTCTAGTAGCTTAGATCGGCAAAAGCCGAAAAGCCAAAATGCTAAAATGCCGACATTTCATGGACTTGCGAGCGTGCGAACGCTCGTGTGTCGATCCAAAATCGTAAATCTGGATTAATGGACGGTAAGGGATACGGTGCACGTTTTCATGCACTTAGATTGTTTTGGGCCACGATGGGTCGAATATGAGCCCAATGGGCTTACGGGCCCATATGGGTAAAAATATGCGGTAAGTGTTTTCTGGTAAACTGAATATTAATTCTATAAAAATATGTGTAAAATTTAGACTTAGCGAGCCACAGTAGCTTGTGGGCTCCCTCGAGCCCATTAGGGGTTTTAGGGCTTAATGTCACTGTATGAATAAATGGGCTATTTGAGTCACTCAGAGCGGCGTTAGACCTGCTAGAAGGTTGTAGTAAGCATAAAACCTAAAAACGTGGATAAATTACTAAAATACCCCTAAACAGGGAAAATTACCATTTTACCCCTAGATGTTAAATGACTATTTTACCCCTAGAAATAGTTAACTGATTTTTATCTTACTGTGTCTGATATTCTGTATGCCATGTCATGTAATATTTTGATTTGCATGGGGGTGGGTTATTTATACGGAGTAAGTGCTAAAAGTGGCAATGCCAAGTGATCTGTTCAGATGCTCTCCCTCGTATTTCTGTTCTGGTGGCTTGGCAACGATATCTGTATTAGCAGCTCTGCTGCGACTGCGGTGTGTAGGGCTAGGTGGGTTGAGTTATTCCCCACATGGTGTGTAGGGTTGGTACGGGTGGTGTGTAGGGCTGGACTGGGTTTGGGCTTTGCATACATGCATATATATATATATACACTGATCTGTTCTGTAATAGGCCCAAGGCCCACTTTGTTTCTGAAAAGGGCCAAGGCCCAGTTTAATCTATATCTGAATAGGGCTTTGGCCCAGACTGAGCTTGGGCTGATCTCTGACACTGGTTAGGTTAGTTTACACACTGAGTTTTCACAAACTCACCCTCTCTTTTCCATCCATACAGGAAACCCCCAACCATAGAGGACTTGGAGCTGCGAGGGATTTGGGGTGGCCATGTGAATCATATTTCTAGTTTATAGTTTTTCTTAAATTTACTTTATTTATATTTTAAATTTTGGGTTTAAGTTGTAATAAGGCCGCTCGAATGTTTGGTTTTGTTTTCTTTATTACTTATTTCTACAACATACGGGTTTTTCCAAACTTAATCAATTGTTTTCAAAACATGCGATACGTATCGATTGAATAACTTGACATCAATAACACAATTACGAGATCCACTAAAAAATGGAATGTTACTCGGTAATAACTACGATTTTGAAGCTGAAAATGATTCTTTTTTACAAACTTTTGAACATGATTTAACTACAAACAACATTGCGTTTAAATAAAAGAAGATCAAAGCTTAGTCAATCGTCCATGTGACACACCAGATCTACCCATAACGTCTGGGTCGGGTTTGGGGTGTTACAAAGGCCGTGCGATTACTGACATCAGAATGCCTAAGTTTTTACGCACGAGCTGCAACACAGGTGTGTCATGGCCGTGTGAGGGACACAGGCTAGGCACACGGACGTGTGTTGGTCGTGTGGAAATCCTTGTAGGTTAAATGTTAGAAATTAAATCTGCACAGACGAGGGGCATGGGTGTGTCCCTAAATTTCTTGGGTCGAGTGAGGTACACAGGCCATTAGCACGACCATGTCTTAAGGCCACACAGGTGTGTTGCCCTTCCACACAAGCGTGTGCCTTATTTTTAGTGGAATTTCTTGAAAGTTTTCTACGTGCCTGAAATGGTCCTGGGTTGTTTCGAAACCATGTTTTAGGCCTCATAGGCCCATGTGGAGGACTGAAGAGATACGTTTGAAAAATTTTTAATTTGGGATGCATTTTTGGAGGTACAAGAATGAAAGGTTGCAAGCGTTTTAGTTAAGTAATGCCTCGTACCCCTTTCTGGCATTGGATATGGGGTAAGGGATGTTACAGGCATGTGTCCGGCCTTATAAAGGACACCGCTTAGGACACGGGCTGTACTCGGCTGTGTGAAAACCCCTGTCAGTTCAAATTGAAAAATAATTCCACACGGGCTAGGGACATGGGTGTGTGTAAGCACACGGCCTGCCCGTACGAGCGTGTCCCTGTCCCACACGAGCGTGTGCCCTGTTTTGTGGCAAATTTTTCTAAGTGTTCGAAAAGCTCCGGTTTAGTCTAGGATCGTACCCAATGTATCCTATGGGCCTCGTAGGTCCATAATAAGAGTGTTTTGAATAAATTCGAAAAAGTTTTAAATTTTATGTGGAAATTGATCGTCGTAATCAAATGTTTGTGTGAGTGTAGGTTCAGTAGGGCCTCGTACCCGTGTCTGGTGACGGTTACGAACGAGGGGCATTACACATGAAGTCTCACAATTTCAAAAACATATAAATCAGCCAACTTATCAAGTGAATAGTTAGTACGTACTGATATAAAATGAGCCGATTTTGTAAGCCTATCAACCACAACCTATACAACATGTTTCTTTATCGGTGTCAACGAAAATCCTGTCACAAAATCCATAGTAATATGATCTCATTTTCACTCGAGAATCATCACAGGCTGAAGTAAACCGGAAGGTACTTGGTGTACAGCTTTCACTTGCTAACAAATTAAACATTTAGAAACAAACTCTAAAATGTCTCTTTTCATACTTGGCCACCAATAGAATTTCTTCAAGTCATTGTACTTTTTCGTACTACCCGGATGAATAGACAAACATCCACTATGTGCTTTGTGTAAAATTGTAACAGCCCAAATTAAGGCCTAAACAGAATAGTGGTTTTGAAAACCATGTATTCGAAGTACAAAATTTTATTGCGATTAAATTTTAAAGTTTATAATGTGATAGAATGATTGTGTGCAATTTTCGTTAAGAAATTTTATCAATTGGGTGTTCAAATTGATGTTTAGGACTAAATTGTAAAAGGTGAAAACTGTGTGTTCTTGATCATAAAGGTACTTGATTGAAGTGGGGTTTTAAAGTGGAGATCCTTAAATGGCAATTAGATGATTATATTTTAGTTTGGACAAAATAGGCATGAATAGGACAAATTTGAAAGAAAAGCCTTTAAGGGCATTTTGGTCATTTACTAATTAAAAGAATTTAAAAGGGAAAATGAAGCAAAAATTTTCTCATCTTCTTCAAGGGCTGGCCGAATATCACTATGGAAGCCATGGTTAGGGTTTTCAAGCTTCCAAGCTTGGTGGTAAGTCTGTTCTAGCCCCGTTTTTAACGTTCTTCGCATTTTTGAGATCCCCGTCACCTAATCTACCTATTTCTAGCCATATTTTGAGCTAGGGTTAATATATATGAAAATTGAATAAAAATTATTTTACGAGCCTAGGGGTGAAAATATAAATATGTGAAAGTTTAGAGGCAAAAACGTAAATTTCGGGCATAGATCGGAGAAGAACAATGTTATGGACCAAGTCGGCAAAATTGGTCACTTTCGCATCCAAGGTAAATTGGTGTAATAATAATAATAATGTAATAATATTGTAATTTATGTTTGAAACTTAAAATGGTGTGTTAAGATGATTATGTTGAATTAATTTTTTAATATACTATGTTGGTGAATTGGGTTAAAAATACATTTATGATACAAGGTGACAAAGGTGACATGGAAAATGAATTGAAATCTTGTATTCAAAAGTGCTTTCTATGACTATGGTGATTATGTGAAATTTTAAGTTTCGATGTAAATAATGCCTTGATTCTATTTGTAAAATAATATTTTGATGTATAATATGATGTATGATTGGGTGATAATTATGATTTGGTGGATTTTGAAATGTGGAGTTCCCGATTGAAACTTCGGACACCGAATGATATGGATAGTATGTAGCTAGGTCACATGTGTGGCTCCGAGGGTAGGACACCATGTGTACAAGAGAACTACGAGATACTATGTGGTAGCTAGGTCACATGTGTAATACGGTGTGTATACCATGTGTACAAGAGAGCTACGAGATGATAATTTCATAGGTAGCTAGGTAACATGCGTAATACCAAGTGTATACCATGTGTACATGAGAGCTACAGGTTAAAAGTAGCTAGGTCGCATGTGTGATCTGAGTGGTGGACAACATGTAGACATGAGAGCTATGTTACATGTAGCTAGGTATCATGTGTGGATCCGAGTGTTGGACACCATGTAGACACGAGAGCTACGGAATTAAATGGCTAGGTCACATGGGTGATATTGAGTGTTCACCATGTGTACATGAGAGTCAGGTTTATGTGAGGGTGGAGCTATTTGCTAAAACCACCGAGAATGAGATATGGTTCTAAAGGGTTCAACGAGAACATTTACTAAGTGATGTTTTTGTGATTATGTGATGTATAAGCACAGGCGTATATTTGGGCACATGTATATAAGAGTAATGGTGTAAGGTGAGCAATGTGCTCGATATGTGATTGAAAATTGTGGTAAGGTTGATATGGTGTAAGTGCTACTATGAATACTCATAAATATTGGTGATGATTGTTCATTTGAATGGCTAGTATTGAACATGCTTGGTGTTATGTGTGCACATATGACAATAATATGAAGAAAACATGGGAGAGTAAAAATTTTAGTAAAATAGTTTGAAACAACAGTAGTTACGTGACTTTGAAAAATCATCATAAATGGTGAAAATTGAATTAGATGATGAATAAGAAATGAAATTAAAGCTCATTTAGTGTATTTTCACATAAAAGAAACGGTGTGAGTAAATGAATTTTATATTATGAGATATTTAAATTTTGGTGAGACAGGGTCTGAATGGTTTCAGATATCCGCTGTTCCAAATTTGGAAAATCACTAAAAATTTTATAAAAATGGTTATGATGTTTAATTTATATTCTTAGAATCCCTGATGAGTTTACTTTCAGGAGAAAGAAATAGGAAGGCTATCCAAACTCTATATAACAAGAAATCTGATTTTTAGTGAAGATGAGTCAGAGCTATTGAACAACTAAATTGGGGAATCTTTAATGAATAAATTGTATTGATTGACTAAACCAAAAATTCTAGAAATTTTATGGTAAGAAGTTATATGAATCTAGTTTCCAAGAAAATTATTGAATCTAAATTTAGAGTTCCGTAGCTCTGATATAATTAATTTAGCGATCGTGACTCGGGAAGACAGCATAGGCTGGACATGAGTAAAAGTGAAATTATGTGAAATATCTTGCTAACTAAATTGATTATTATTATTATATGCCAACTTACTAAGCTGGAAAACTTACACCCTCTTTTCCTTTTCTCTTAGTATTGTCAGGTTAGCTCAGGGTTGGAGATCGTTGGAGGCAGCATCACACTATCAATTTGACAAGTTGGAGCAATGTTAATTCCTATTAGTTTACAAGTGAGTGGCATGTATAGAGATTTTAATTACTAGTAATATGTATTATTGTGAATTTGCTAAATGTATTAGCTGATATTACTTCAATATATATAGCCATGAGATGTGGCTTATAATGATTATGGGTATGTAAGACTAATTTATATATGTGTGGTAATGTTTTGATGTAGTTAGGTATACGACATGTGTTTGATGATTAAATCAGGAATAATCAAGGGTATGATATGTGTCTATGAAATGTAAATGAGTGAGAAGAGTTAAGAGGACAAAAAGGGCCTGGAAAATAGCCTATGTGTCGGCCATACGGGCAGAGGCACGGCCATGTGTCTCAACCGTGTGGAGGACACGGCCTAGCACATGGGCATGTGACTTGGCCGTGTGCCCCTAAATGTTTGATGACGTCATAAACAAAGAGTTACATGGGTGGAGGACACGGGTGTGTGAGATCACACGGCTTGCCCGCACGGGCGTGTGACTCTCCAAAATCTAAAAATTTTTAATTGTGTTCCAAAAGTTCTCTGTTTAGTCCAGAATCATCATCAGTGTATGTTTTGGACCTCGTAGGCCCATATAAGGGACTTTAAAGTGGAAGTTGAAAAGTTTTAAATTAGAGTGAAGTTTATGGCTCAATAATGTACGGTTGGTTGTGTTATCGTCCGGCAACGCCTCGTACCTTGTCCCAGCGTCAGATACAGTAATAGAACTGTCTCGAAACATCAAACACCCATCAAAACCAATCTGAAAATCTGATTTAATACCCGATTCACACTAGACTCTTTTGTTTTGCAAATCACTGTCGTTTTCCTAAGCTTCACAAATCTCTTGAAGAAACATTGGTCTAGTTCTTAACTCTGCTATAATTGAATCATCATCAGATACAGTCAACTGAGTATTCATAGCTCTCAAGACAAACAATGACTTTCTACTCAAAGCGTCGGTGACTACATTCGCCCTTCTCGGATGGTAGTCAATCATGAATTCATAATCTTTTAATGGTTCGAGCCACCTCCGTTGTCGTAGATTCAAATCCTTTTGATTCATCAAGTACTTTAGACTTTTATGATCTATGAATACTCGACATTTCACACCATACAAATGGTGTCTCCAGATCTTCAATGCAAACACAGTAGCGGCTAATTCTAAACCGTGCGTCGAATAATTTTTCTCACGCAGTTTCAATTGTCTCGAGGCATAAGCTATTACCTTGCCTTCTCACATAAGTACACAACCCAGTCCATTCATGGATGCATCACTATAAACCACAAATACTTTTCCCAGTTTAGGTTGTACTAAGACTGGAGTTTCAGTTAACAATGCCTTTAGTTTCTCAAAACTCTGTTGGCACTTTTCTGTCTATTCGAACTTGACATCCTTTTGTAATAGCCTCGTCATCAGAGTAGCAATCATGGAAAATCCCTTAACAAACCATCTATAATAACCAGCAAACCTTAGAAAGCTTCTAATCTCTGACACATTCCTCAGCGGTTTCCATTCAACAATAGCCAAAATTGTACTTGGGTCAACTCTAATACCATCACCCGAAACAATGTGTCCCAAAAATCCAACTTCTCGAAGCCAAAATTCACTTTTACTAAACTTAGCATACAACTACTTGTCTCTCAAAGCTTGCAAAACCATTCTCAAATGTTCAGCATGTTCGGTCTCATCACGAGAATAAATCAGTATATCATCAATAAAAATAACAACAAACTTATCCAAGTACGGTCAGAAAATACGGTTCATTAAATCCATAAATACAGCAAGAGCATTCGTTAAACCAAAAGGCATGACAAGAAATTCATAATGACCATACCTTGTCTGAAATGCAATTTTCGGCACATTTGGCTCCTTAACTCTCAATTGGTAGTAACCGGGCCTCAAGTCTATCTTTGAAAATGCTGTGGCTCCCTTCAATTGGTCAAACAAATCATCGATCCATAGCAAAGGATACTTATTCTTTATGGTTACCTTATTAAGCTGCCGATAATCTATACATAGTCTCATTGAACCATCTTTCTTTTTCACAATAATACTGGTGCACCCCACGGGGAATAACTAGGTCTCGTAAAACCTTTGTCCATTAGCTCTTGTAACTAAGCTTTCAACTCCTTCAATTCAGTTGGAGCCATTCTGTATGGAGAAATCAAAATAGGTGCAGTACCAAAGATTAGCTCATTACCAAATTCTACTTCTCTAATAGGAGGCAATTTGGGCAACTCTTTCGAAAACACATTCGGATACTCACATACTACCGACACTAATTCAATTTTCAACTCAGACACTTTTGTATTCAGTACAAGGCAAGATAAGCTTCATAACCCTTTCTTATACACTTTTTAGTAGTCATAGAAGAAATCACTACAGGGAAGTTATTCGATTCACCTGGTTCAACCCAAAGAATATTCCTATTTTCACATTTTAGTTCAATAATTTTCTTTCCACAATTCACTACCCCACCATGAATGGTCAACCAATCCATACCAAGAATTATATCAAATTTATCAAATGGCAAAAGCATAAGATTAGCCGAAAAACAGTGACCTCTAATCATCAAATGGCAATTCTTACATACTTTTTCAGCTAACACATACTTGCCTAGAGGGTCCGACACTTTTATCACAAATTTTGTAGACTCAACAGGCAAATTTATACTAGATGCCAATTTCATACAAACATACGAATGGGTAGATCCCGGATCAATCAAAAAAATAATAAAAGCATCATAGAGAGAAAAAGTACACATAATCACATCAGGAGATGAAGCCTCTTCATGAGCGCAAACGGCATAAGTCCTCGCAGGTATTCTAACCTCGAGTCTCACAGCCGACTCTCTAGGTGCACCATTGCTACTAGCTCTATTTCCTAAATTTCTCTGTGGTCTTCCTTTACTAGCAGTGTTACCCAATCTCACGCTCTGAAATTTATCTTTTTTTGCCATCTCGGGCCAATCGCGAATAAAATGATCTTGTAAACCACATCTAAAGCAAGATCTATCATTCACTTGCACTCATCGAGGTGACGTCTACCAAACTGTGGACACTCTGGTCTATTTGGTCGAACACTACCGACACTTGCAATCAAAGTGGTCTAAGCCTTATGACCCTAATATTGTTTACCCGTATTTCTATTCGAGAACCCAACTGAAGTATTCGATCGAGTAGTGAACTCTCTTAATTTCTTGGATGAGGACTGAAATGACTTCCCTATTTGTCTCTTCTTTGAGTCACGAGACTCCATTTCAGCTTTTCTTTTCTCTTTAACTAACTCCTCGGCCTTGCATGTTCTCTCTACAAGCACAACGAATTCTTTCAGCTCAAGAATGCCAACAAATAATCGAATGTCCTCGTTTAACCCATCCTCAAACCTCTTACACATAATGGCCTCAGTAGATACACATTCCCGAGTGTATTTGCTAAGTCTCACAAACTCACGCTCATACTCAGTTACGGTCATTTGACATTGCTTTAATTCAAGAAATTCCTTTCTCTTCTGATCAATAAACCTCTGGCTAATGTACTTCTTAAGGAACGCTTCCTGGAAAAATTCCCAAGTTACCCTCTCCCTCGGTACAGTCGACACAAGGGTATTCCACCATTGGTAGGCCAAATCTCGTAAGAGTGATACCACACAGTTCATGCATTCCTCAGGTGTTCAAGACAACTCTTCGAATACCCTGATGGTATTTTCAAGCCAAAATTTCGCTCGTTCTGAATCATCATTTTTATTAGCTTGAAATTCCTCGACCCATTGTTTTCGAATTTTATCAACCAGAGGCATTTCCCTTCTTACCATTTCCACAAATTGGAGAGCTACAGGGATATGGTGAGGAATAGGTGGGGGTGGAGGGGCTTGGGCATTAGGGTTCGTTCAGACGAGCTCCGTATACCAAGCGTTCATCATACGGAGAAAGGCTTCCCTAGCTCTTTGTCCTCCTTCTTGACTCACAGTCACAAGTCCACTTTCTAGCGGCACTGTCCCTTCAGTGGAAGCAGACGCGTTACTATCCACCTCATCCGCCATAGCTCTATTGGGATCTATTTACTGTATGAAAACATATTTTAAAATCATCAAGAGTCATCACACTATCACAATATATGTATAGCATGTATAGCTAGACTCTTTCACATGCTACGTAGTCTGGGAATCGACTAAACTGTAGCTCTGATACCACTAAATGTAACACTCCTTACCCATATCAATGCCGGACAGGATTCGAGGCGTTACCAGACTTAAACACACTTACACATACAATTTCGAGTCGTAAAATTTGCATCTAATTTAAAACTTTTCAAAAATATTCATAACGTTCCTATTATGGGCCTATAAGGCCTTAAACATACATTGCAGGTGGTTAGGGAAAAAACTAAGAACTTTCAAAACTTTTACAACACTTAGAAAATTTTTCATCAAAACAGGATCACACGCCTGTGTGACTTGGGACACCCCCGTGTGGGTAGGCCGTGTGGTCACACACGTTCGTGTCCCAACCCGTGTAAAAAACATTGAGCATTTTGTTTATGACATTGGAACAGTGGAAATGTGCAAGTGTACACAGTCGTAACAAGTAATAAAGTGACAAGTAAATGTCGAGTTATCGTACCCACAAGGACTGTAAAAAGGAATATTTATGAATGTAATTAAAAACACTTTGGAAAGAGTGATTTATAAACTAAGATTTTAAAACTAAGTAAACAATTTAAATAAAATAAAAGAGTTCTAATGCACGATTTCAAAAAGATTTAATCAAGATGGTATAATTGTGTTGGAGTAATTACATCTTTTTAACTTAGAATTATTAAAACCATGCTTATGCTGTTACGAATAAATTCATGGCAACTCGGAAAAATTGCTAACTATTGCTCATACATACTTATTAAATTCAACTAATATCTTACATGTTCCCATGTCAATTCAAACAATTAACTCAATTTAATAAACATATAAAAGACTATGTGAGGTAACAAGGTAGCCATACCTTGAAACAATTTAATCACAACAATCTTGCAAGTTATGCAAGGCATATGTATCGCCAAATACAATGCTAAAATTTTCAGCTGCCTTAGAATATTTAAACATGCACTGATTAAGTATTGTATCCATTAACTACAATTTCAATCCGTTTAAACAATTAATTCATTAGTTATCTAACAAATTTAATGCAAGAATAACTTAGGCATGATTTTACTTAATCAAGCATTTTTACTGAGGCCTATAACAGCATAAACACAATTTTAATAATTCAAGTAGGCAAAATATAATCAACCCAACACGAATTAAATTCAAGCTAAATTGATTAAAATAACCATCTCAACAACAATAATATTCATAGATATGTTCATCATAAAAAAAACAAAAATTAAAAAGATAGGGAGCAAGAGGCAAATCTGGTGTTTCTCCGTGGCTTGACAGATTGCTCCGTTCTTCGTCTCCGTTGTCTTCATCGAGCAAGGCTCCTATGAATCCTTGATTGCTGCCCAAGATGGCTGAAGAACACCTCTTTTTCAAGAGAGGAAATTAGCACAAGGGAAAGGGGGAATGGAATGGAAAAATGGCCAGAAAAACGTTAAGAGAAGAAAAGAGAGGATGAAAGAATGTTGTGGAATGAGGGATGATGAAAATGATCAGAAAGGGGTGGCTTTTATAGCTGATTGTGGCTGCTAAAAATATCAAATTCCAGCAGCCAAAGAGCCCCCCTATGGCCAGCCACACACATGGAAAAGTTGAGAAATTCAACTTTGCTATTTTAGGCATGGGGCAAATCTACAAAGCCACAATTTAAGGTTTGGTTTGAATACGAATTGGAGGTTTTTCAAGGGCCTTTTTGCAAGCATATTTAATCAGCTAAAATGCTTATTTGGTTCAGCCTATGGACAGTTCTGGTCCGCCCAATTAGTGGCTGGTTCGGTTCACTCCATTTGGTTTGACCAGTGCAGTTCAACTGGGTCCTTTCTCCATAATTAATTAAAATTAATTTATTTAACCAAAATTAAATAGGGAATAAATTAAAATTAATTTAATTATGAATTAATACACATTTTTGGACCGTCTTGGGCTGAAAATTAGTTCGCCTCTATACTCCAAATTGCTTCTCAGTTTTGTTCTTCTCGCAGTGTCTGCCGGGTCATTTTTCGCCCTTTGTGCAATTTTGTCAAAAAATAACCAAATTTAATCAAAATTAACTATAAAATTAATTAAAATTCATCATGTTCATATTTTTAACACAATTTAATTATTTTATCATATTTAATTATTTTTCGACAAGAATTTAACTGGAATAACATTATTTTAAGTAAAAAAGGGCATGAAAAAGTATATAAATTTTTGTGTTTCCAGACATCATCAACAATTTAGGGTCACAAAGCCAAATCACTCGCCTGTGTGCTAGGCCGTGTGGGGAATTTAATTTCCACATTTAAAGTGCAGACAAGGCCTAGGCACATGCCCATGTACTGAGGTTGTGTCCTTCTCATGGCTGAGACACACGGCCTTTTCTCTGCCCGTGTGTTTACTACTGGGCATTCTGTTTTGCCTAATTATGGTACAGGGGGCACACGGCCCATCAACACCCCTATGGGGCTGACCATTTGTCATACACGACCTAGACACACACCCATGTGCCTACCCGTATGGACAAAATATAGGTTATTTTCCAAGCCATTTGCCACCCAGAAATACAATAGCACATATGCCCATTCAACAACACTTATCATAACACAATTGAGCAACCAAACTTTCACAACTAAGACATCATCTCATCATTTTCATGACATATATAACATGCTTAGCCTATCACATACTCAACAATTCAAAACATGCAAATTACCACATCTATGGAATGCATCATCATGCAATTTCACTTATAATCAATATTAGCCAATACCAAATGTCCGTATACAAAATGAATCAAGTATCATCATAAGCCCATATATTTGGCTAAACCAACATGACATATAACAAAAAGACCAAGTCCATATACATGCCATACTCAAAATGTTAAGAATAGCTATACCCTAAATATTCTAATTGATAGTGTGATCGAGTCTTCGACATCCTTCGATCCTTGAGCTAGCTTGGTGATACTATAAGAAAATTGGAAAAGAAAGAGGAGTAAGCATGAAGCTTAGTAAGTTTGCATGTAAATAATTAACAACATTAATCTTGCAATATCATACACATAACATAAATATGACTTGTCACAATGTCATCAAGTATCATAGATACATCTTAAATCATGTCATTCACATAGTGAATGTAACACCCTATACCCCTGTCTGTCGCCGGAAAGGGATATCGGGGTATTACAAAACGAAACGTAACTTACCGAATTTCATAGATACATATCAGGCATAGATTCGATGGTACATTTTATTACATTTACTGATTTACTTAAATTTCTATTTTCGATCAATCTGCCTTTCAAATGCTTCAGCTAATGCAATCCCTATTACATTCGATCACTATAGGAGTACTATCATAGTTACAAAGTGACTACTTACCAATAGGTATAATAGAATCTCTAAGTGCAATTGAATTTCTTAGGTAGTAAGCAATCCTATTCGCATTAAAGTAACAATTTGCATAACATTTTATCAAAAACATATACTCAACTTAGAGATTAAACAATCCATTTTCGCATGGCTAGGATAATTACAACACAAAATATAATAAGGTTTAACGAAAGGAGATTAGCCTATACATGCCATTGTTATCAAAATTTACTATCGAAAATACCAAAATAACGACGATAGTGTAGGTGATTAAAGCTCCAATCCCTGAGTCCGTAGCTTCAAAAGGAGATCTATAAAACAGAGGAACAAAATAAACAAAGTAAGCATTTATATGCTTAGTAAGTTTTAAGCAATATAAACAGGTAAACATATCAAGTACAAAAATAGCCATTTGCAATTTCATTTCAAGTTTTCTTTGGGTATATCACCCCTTAGCCGAATATCTATACCTTCTTATAAAACTCAACAAGCAGCTAAACTTTCACTCGAAAGTGAGCACAAATAACAAAGGCATATTACACAATTTCACATAACTTTTCACTTTGACCAATTGTACTATAACCATATTATTAGTCATATTGCATACTCACATATGCAATCGTATACTGACCTTATGGTTTGGTCCAAACCAAGCTTGTGTATAGGATTAGGGTACATACCTGTACAGCTTAACGCTTTAAGCGCATTCATTAGCAATCGCTACTACAAAGTCTTTTAGTTTTAGAATTTTACTCGCATCATCATCGAGATCTTTAGCTCGAATAAAACTCCACTCAAAGCCAGCGGATCAAAATCCGGATATAATCTTCGCACATAGCCATCAGGCCATTGCCCGGACATAATCTCCCCATATAGTCATCGGGTATTTGAGCCCGGATATAATCTCCACATATAGTCATCGGGTATTTGAGCCCGGATATAATCTCCACATATAGTCATCGGGTATTTAAGCCCGGATTCGCATCACTGAGTCTCATACATATTCATTCACATATTACCCGATTTCACATAGCACAAAACACATGTGCAATTCAATCAATTCATTCACATACTAACATATAACATGCCCCTTGACTTTATGTCATAAATGTCATGCAAAACTCATACATGTATACTCCATTTACTAGAATTTCGGCTCAATAAGCGAACATACATGAGCAATACATTTCAAACCCCTATCTTAATTTCTTTCTCTATTAGCCAATCGGCTACATAACATGTCTAAGGCTTCTTTCTCATTAACCTTATTATGGTAAGGACAATGGGACATCATTCCTTTATCGTACAAGTATATCATGGCATTTAGAATTAAATACCAAATACAATTACTCAAAACTTACCTTGAACTTTCCCGAGCAACTATGAGTTGGCTATTCGACCACTTTAGCCTTCCCTTTATCCGAACTTGTCCCTCTATGCTCTTGAGCTAAATAAAATATTTAAATTTTATTAATCCTTATTCAAACATCTCAATTGATCATTTCCACTTATAGTCAAATAAGAAACGCATATACTTCTCATAGCAAACACACACATTCGGCCAATCACATATATATCACAAGTCACTACAAGCTGACTTCCTGAGCAACATTCACTAAATTATTCACAACTGGAGGTACGAAACTCCAAATCAGGTTCCGTAAATTTTCCCTAAAATTAGACTCATATATCTTCTGTCGATAAAATTTTCAGAATTTTTGGTTTGGCCAATCAATACCAGAATTTTCTTAAAGTTTCCCCTATTTCATTGTTTGACTATACTGACCACTCTTCACTACGAATCAAATTTCTCATTGTATAGAATTCAAAATATGTCCTTGCCTATTTTATTCGAAACTAGACTCGTTAAGGAGTCTAAGCATATAAATTTTATCTTATAAAAATTTTTATACAATTTATAGTGATTTTCTAAATACAAAACAGGGGATTTCGGAGTCAATCTGACACTGTCTCACACTACTTTAAATATCTCTTTATCGGAAATTCCTTTGCTTATAAGGTTTCTTTTATAAGAAACTAGACTCATTAAGCTTTAATTACATAATTTATTAAGCCTCTAATTCAGCTTCCCCAATTTATGGTGATTTTTCCAAAACACGTTACTGCTGCTGTACCAAGCAGATTTATACAAATTCTCTCTTTAAAGTTCTTATTCACATATTTAGAACATAACACCATATATGGCATCATTTAGAGAAGTCATTGACCTTAACATATATATAATTTACATTTCATTTCAAGCTACAACATATAATCAAGGTCACATTACCCAAATGGCCGAATACACCATTTAACTAGCTAAAACACACACACAAGCACAAATTCATTTTTGCCATCCACAATCATATTTACTTTAGTTCATATTCGGTCATTTCATATGATATTCAATGTATAATATATTTATTTTAATATGCTATGAATCACATCTCATATTTATCAAGTCCACCTTAGGTCATCAATTTAAAAACATATCAACTTTCACATTAATCACTTTGGCCCACTCATATCATCAATTTAGTCACATAAATAAGAGTCCAAGTTGACCAAATGTATTCTTCTATAATAGCATACATATAATTTATAACAAGCTCAATCTTTCTCTTTATACAATTCTAATTTAACATCAATCATTTAAAATTCGATACATTACACTCAAATCCCATTTCCAATATCAAAATCAACTAACATATACAAATACATAAGTCAAGAATTGATCGTACTATAATGAAAGTTATACTAAGGCCGAATTTCACTCTTAAATAACATTGGTCTTTTACTAATTAAATTCTCATGCTAATAACTCAAAACAGCTCCTTAGCATCATACTTCCATAATTCAACATCTAGTTATTCTTCCAATCTTCTTAAATTAAACTCGGCAAATCATGGGCATGTTCAAGCTCATTAATCGATCCCTATTAACAATCAATTCACAAATGTGCATTTAACAAGCTCAAATTCACTTATACTCTATTTCTTCTTAAATCATGGAATCAACTACAATTAAAGCATCAAACGCTTAGCCCTTAAAAAAAATATAGCATCTCAAGATATAGCCGAATGCACATTTCTTGACCAAAATCTAAAATTCAACATGGGTTTAGTAGGGAATTGCATATATTTCACAAATACACCAAGATCAACAAGAAATAGTATGAAAAATCACCTTAAAAGAGAGTTCCAAGTAGCCAAATGCCTTAGCCCTTTTCTTTTCTTTAGTAATCGGCAAAACAACCAAAAAGAATAAGAAGTAGACATAACATCTTTGTTTTTATCACCTTATTCTAATATAATAACCTTTATTTCATTTTATTATTATTTTTCATTTCCATTTATTTAATACATATAATACACACTCATCACAAAATTACAAAACAAAAACAAACAAAATGTCATCATGTTAGTAGGTTGGCCGGCCATCATAATAAAAAAAAAAAAATTGACATGCAAGGACATTAATTCACTTGCATGCACATACTAGTCATCACACAATTACCTAGCTCATTTTCATAGTTCACAATTAACCCCTTGTAAGTGCAATTCACTATGATAAGACTAAATTAAGTCACCACAAATGTCATATATGATTTAGCACTTATAATAAGCATCAAAATGAATGTTAAATTATTCCCGTGACTCGAATTTGTGGTCCCGAAACCACATTCCGACTAGGGGCAACTTAAGGCTGTCACAGTGAACAATAAAACTCATCCTCACAATTCCTTCATTCACTTCTTACCGAGAACTCGTCGAGTCATAATCTCAATGTTTAATGAGCTTCGTGTACATACCTGTACCTTTCAACATGTTCATACTTCGTCATTTCTTTGACATAGTCATTGAGTTACCCATTGAACCACTTGGAATACTAAAGGATACTCAGGAAATCTCATACAGTTTGGAAACCAAATTAAGTCCACTCAGATCTTTTACTTAGTGAAATATGCATTTTACTGATCATATTAGACTAAGGATTTCTTAGCATTTATGTAAGGTCACAGGGACATTTACGTTTGCAATAGTTTAATTACATAAACCTAAAAACTATGCAAGATAATAGAGCTAACTAAAGATATTATGAACCTCAACTTAGTCAGGTTTAAGGATCTACATTGAGCATTGCACTTTTCAATTATGTGTCTACTAGTCATCGTTTGGTTAGGATAGCTCAACTAATCTGGGTGCACCCAATCATGTATAAATGAAATGCATCATGATATTAATTGAAAACATGATCAACAGAGGCCCGAACATATAAAACATGAATAAAATAATCTTATTGAATTAACATAATCATCCTAGAAATTAAGATAAAAAAATATCATCTTTGATGTCAAAAATAATAAACTCAAAGCAAACATAATTAAAATAAATAACAAGAGGAAAGAGTAAACTTCTTTCAGTTCAGTAGCCTTTCGGATCTATTCTAGCTGATGTGCTCATCCGTTCTACTTGATGCTTCTTTTGCTAAAGAATTCCTAAGGTGGCTTGCCAAAGAATGCTTTTGACAAAGCTTATGTTGGCTAAAAGATGAGAAGGGAAATGGGCAGCTATGCAAGGGGAAGGAAAAGGGAAATAGAATGTAGAGAAAATGCTAATGAGAGAAGAGAAATGTGATATGAGGATGATGGATGAGGAATTGATGCATGGTATTTATAGGTGAAGGTAAAGGGTAGAGTTTGCTAAAAATAGAATTTAAATTCCTTCCTTTTTTCTCACATATGGCAGGCTACAATTCATGGAAAAAGGGGATGACTTAGTCTCCTCATTTTGAATTCAAACCATGGCTATTAATAGCCATAGGGTGGACACTTACAACAGAAAAGTTGTTAGGCTAATTTCTTATTATTTTCCAATTGTAAGGACCTTCAATTAAATACCACAAAAGCTTGCTTTTGGGTAGCCATCTAGTTGTGCCAAAATTGGGGTTTAATTCCCCCTTGTTAGACAGTTTCTCAGTCCAATAATTTAGCAGACATGTCCATATTTTAGTACATCTTTTACTAGGTCAAATTATCAACCTCATAACCTAGTTTGTATCGTCTTGCTGTCCACATGAACTGACTTATGCATGTCCATGTTTAATTCACATTAATCACATCTTTAATGATCCTCCTACAAAGTGAAAAATCACAGATTAATAAATTAACATGAAATAATATAAAATATGTACAAAAATCATGTAATTAAGCACAATTTCACATACTTTATAAATTCATGCCCAATATTACCTAATTAAGTAAAATTCACTTATTTTAATAATAATTACTCAAGATAAACATATTTATTAAGAAAAAAGGTTGTAAAATATGTAGAAAAACCTTATATATTTTTGAGTTTACAGGGTGCTACTTGTCCTCACGACTCCTTCGATTGGTTGGTTTAGATACTACTGGGTTATATGTCGAAGCCCTTTAACTTCTTTTATGACTTCTACAAGATGAAGCTTTGTTCGTTTGCTATTGACAAGTTTGCACAATGGGGATTATTGGGTTAGATAATAATTTGTTAACTAGTCCCACCAATCATAGGGTTATTGCTAGTGTAGGAATCGATCAAGCCTCTGAGGACACTTTAAGTGAGATTGATAGCATATCTCCTGAGCTCAATGAGGTTATGGATATTGATTTTTTGGTCAGTGGGGCGCGTAAGAAGTGCAAGACTACCACAGGAGCTGTGCGTATTAGCTTTACAAGTGAGGAGGAGGGGAATAGCGCACAACTAGAGCATCATAGTAAAAGGAGAGTAGATCCTGTTGGGGTTGCTGCTACTGTTGTTGGAGCCTTGAGTCCTTGCAGTTTTCCACTAGCGAGCTTGCCATCTATTTCCCCTACTAGTTCATTGATTACTATTGATGTGGATACCCTTTCACTTGTTGCTTGTGCTTTCCCTTCTGTACCCGTCATTACAGAAGCAATGATCAAAGGTAATTAAAGTTTGTTCCATTGGCATGAGGACTCGAGCACACAGGAGTACACTTATAACCCTAATGTCACGGCCCTTGAATAGGAGTCTTTAGTGCTAGAGGTTGCGAGACCAAGTAGCATACCCTTAGCCTCAAGTCTGTGTTCCTCTCTACGATTCTTACTTTCTAAGGTCAATATGGTGGGATTGACGTATGGAGAGGCCTGTCAAAGGGAACTCGCAAACACTAAGGTGGACCTGGCGAGAGTTTGTCAATAGTAGTGCAAGATGATGGAGGAAAATAAGGTTATCATCAAGCAAAATGAAGATCTCACAGAGTGTTTGGCCATCATTAAGACTAAAAAGGAGGGATTAGAGCGTGAGGTGGTCACTAAAAAGGAAAGCAAAGAGGCTTTGCAAGCTAAGCTAGACAAACTTATAGAGGAGCACGCAGTCGAAACAGATAGAATTTGTAACAGCTCGTTTTCGGTCAAATTAGAATGGTGGTTTCGAAACCACAAATTCGAAGCCAAAATATTTATTTTATTATTTTATTACTGTTTACAGCATGATAGAATAATGGTATAAAAAAATTCATTAAGAAATTTTACTATTTAAATGCTTAATTCGGTAAAAAGTACTAAATCATGTAAAGCGTAAAAGTTGGTTTCTAATAGTAAAAAAAGGGTTTATTAGCTATAGAATCTTAAATGAAGGGTCCTTGTATGGTAATTAAAACATAAATATTGATAGTGGATGATAATGGCACGGTACATGTGTAAATATTAAAGTTTATTAAGGTTAAAATAGTAAATTAGTAAATAAGGTTAAAAATTAATGAAACAAAAATCACTTCATCTCTTTCATTTGTAATCCACCACTGAAAATTAAAAAAGAAACCATGGAAGCATGCTAGGGTATTCAACCAAGCTTTGTCTGTTCATTTAGGTATGAATTTTTAATCAGTTTTTGATGATTTCTACGTTTTTTAGCTCGTTACAGCTTAATCTAGCTGGCTTGTACCTTCATTTTTAAAACTGTTAAAGTATTTAGATATTGCCATTGATGAGTATGTGAGTAATTAGATATTTTATGATAGATTGTTAAAGTTTGAAGCTAGATTAACAAGTTTTATAATTTTTGACAGAAATGTCAATTAGGGATTAAATTGAGAAATGTTGAAATATTGTGGTTAAAAGTGTGATTAAATAGAATATATGGGATGCTAGTATCATCATTAAAATTTGGCTATACATGGGTTGAGGCCTAATTGCATAAAATTTCTATTTTGTGTAATAAGGACTAAATTGCAAAGGTTATCAAATATTAGGGGCAAATGTGTAAGTTGCCAAAAATATGAATTATGGACTAAATTGAATAGTTTGAAATGTTAATATACTGAATTTGGTATTATATAGATCAAGATAAAAAAATACCAGAACTAGATCAGAGGAAACAAAAAGTAGACGAGTAGACGACAATTTATCCGAGCTATACGAGGTAAGTTCGTATAAATAAAATCAAACTTTTAAATACTTGTATTTATTTGAATTCGGTGTATGCAAATTGAGAAATTGATATTATTAAGGATTGAATGCCTAATTGATGAGAAATACTGAATATCGATTCCCATTTGAACTTTAGAAAAATCGTAGGATACAAGTGACATGTCATTAGGGTTACCGTTTTGGTTGAGATCTTGCATTTGTTGCAGACTCACCACAGCTTGTATGAGCTTACCGATATATCAGCTCATTAGAGCTTACTGTTTCAACTCGTTAGAGCTTACCGTTTCAGCTTGATAGGGCTTACCATTTACCAGCTCAAGAGGAGCTTACTGATCATGGCTCGAAAGAGCGGAAATGGTAATGAATTTATGAATTACCTATTAATACACTTAGTGTGTATCACCCGAGTATCCCTCGATATTTCATTAGGTTCAACGTGCATTATACTATTACTAATTATGTGATAAAGTGCGAAAAAGAGATATGATTTATATGAAATGCACATGTATATGAGATTTATTGCTAAACAAATTCCTTATGATTGATTTATTGGCTATGTGCAAATTTGAGTTACTAACCTATGAATGTATCTATGTGATAGGCATTTGAACTATTTGAGTTGGATTAAACTGAGTTTAATTACTTGTATTATGATTTACGGTAAGTTTAAATCTATATTATATGAGCTTACTAAGCTATGAAGGTTACACTATTTATCTTCTGTGTTTTATAGATTTGTTAAGGCTCGCTCGATTCAGACGTCGTCAGATATAAGTATTACACTATCCAGTCGACTTTTCGGTACTTTTGGAACTCAAGGAAATTGTGTAAATATGGCATGTATAGGCTAGTTATAAGGATGTTTATTTTGGTATATGCTTTTTTATATAATTAAGCCATGTGAATTGGCTTAAGTTGGTTTAATTGTAACACCCCTTACCCAAGTTCGACGTCGGGACAAGATACGAGGCATTACTTGACTTAAACATAACCAATAGTACAAAATTGGGCCATAAAATTTCATTCAATTCAAAACTATTCATACACAAGTATATCGTCCCTTATACAGACCTATGAAGTCCTAAACGTACATTGGAGGTGGTTCGGGACTAAACTAGAAACCTTGTAACATTTAGAAAACTTTTCATGTTTTGGAAAGTAACATACCTGTGTGGGGAGGCCGTGTGGACACACATGCCCATGTGGCTCAGGACATCCCCGTGGCCTCAACCCGTGTAACTCTCTGTTTATGACGTCATCAACAAAATAAGGTCACACGGCCAAGTCACACGCTCGTATGCTAGGCCATGTGGAGAATTTAATTTTCACATTTAAAGTGCAAACTTCACACGCCCTAGGCACACACCCATGTTCCAGGCCATGCCGTCCACACGACTGAGACACACGCCCGTGTCTCTGCCCGTGTGCTCCATACTGGGCACTTTATTTCTTGAAATTAAGTTGTAGAGGACACAAGGCCCGTTCACACGCCAATATGACTGGCCATGTATGACACACAGCCTAGACACACGTCCGTGTGTCTACCTGTGTGGAAAAAAATAAGGCTATTTACCAAGCATTTGCCACCCTGAAACTCATACACTCCAACACCAATTCATAGGCACAAATCATAGCATTCTAAGGCAACCATAATATCCACAACCAAGACACCAACACATCATTCTCATGCCAATTCTATCATACAAATTACTACATCTATGAAATGCCTCATCATTTGATTAAACTTATAAGCATCATTAGCCAATTTTCCATGGCCTTATACAAAATGAATATTCTTCAAAATAAGCCAACATGTTTGGCCAAATCAACTATGACACATAACAAAATGACCGAGTCCCTATACATGCCATACTCAAAACGTTAAGACTACTATACCCAAATGTTCCAATTGATAGTGTGATCAAGTCTACGACGTCTTTCGATACCCAATTTAGCTTGGCAATACTATAAGAAAATGGAAAAGAGAGGGGAGTAAGCATAATGCTTACTAAGTTTACATGTAAATAAATAACAATATTAACCATGCATAATAATACACATATCATAATATAATTTATCACAATGTCCTCATGTATAATAGACACATTTAAAATCATGCCATTTATATTATATACGAGAAAACTCATGATCAGAATTCATTTGTTCATTCACTTCTTACCGAGGTCTCATCGATTCATAATCTCAATACTTCTAAGAGTTATATACATACCTATACCTTTTCAACGTGATCATACCTTGTCATTTCTTTGATATTATCTTTGATTTACTCATTGAACCGCTTGGAATACTAAAGGATACCCGAAAAGTCTCATATACATAGTGAGATGCCAATGCCATATCCCAGATATGGTATTACATAAGATCACATATCGATGCTGATAGCCAAGCTATGGTTTTACACAAAGTCTCACATCGACGCCATATCCCAGATATGGTCTTATACGAAGTCTTATTTTGAAGCCATGTCCCAGACATGGCCTTACACGAAATCACATGCCGATGCCATATCCCAGATATGGTCTTATACAGGATCTCAATAACCCTAATGTCATGACATTTGTATCATATCTATTCCTAAGGTTCAATCAGGGTTTTCAAGTACCAAATCTTCGTCGAATCATTATCGAGTCATCATTAATCAAATTCACAAAAATAATTCTACAATTCATGCAATATTAAAGCATTAAATACATAATAATGAAATGTTGCATTATTTACACATACACTTACCTCGGTACCAAAATATGGCTAACTATTTGATTTAGTCCACAAACTTTTTCTTTCCTCGGTTTAGGTCTGGACTCCGTTTTTTATCTATAATAGCGAATATCACTCATTTAATTATCACATTGTTCAAACCAGTCCAAAAATCATACTTTGGCAAAATTATAGCTTTTCCCCTAAACTTTCACATATTTACAAAGTAGTCCCTAGGCTCGTAGAATGAAATGTACTCATTTTCTTTGTTACCCAAGCCTAGCCGAACCTATATCATGCTTATAACAGCCCACATTTTTCTCAAATCAGATTTTTACCACCTATTTTACAACTTTTACAAAAAGGTCATTTTTATGTGTTTTCATCAAAAATCACTTAATAAAAGATGTTTATCACACATCAAACGTTCAAAATCTATCATGAAACATCAAAACTCATGCATGTCACACATGGGTAAATTATTGAACATGAACCCTAGCTCAAATAAATGGTAGAAATAGGTAAATCGGGTCACGAGGACTTCAAAAATGTAAATAGCATTAAAAACAGGGCTAGGATGCACTTACTATCAAGCTTGAAAGTTGAAGAAACCCTAGCTTTGGAGAGCTTGAGAATTTCAGCTATGGTGAGAAAGATGGACACCAATTTTGACTTCATTTTCCCTTTTTATTCTTTTATTAACCAAATGACTAAAATGCCCTTAAAGCCTTTCTTTGAAATTTTACCCTCCACGACCATATTTGTCCAAAAATATAGAAATTGGGCAAATTGCTATTTAAGGACCTCTAATTTAGATTCCAATGCAATTTCACACTTAAAGCCGTTAGAATTTCATATTTTACAACTTTTGCAATTTAGTCCTACAAGTCAAATTAGACACTTATTCACAATTTTTTTCCATGAAACTTTCACACAATCATGCAAACATGTCATAGACCTCAAAACAATCATAAAACAAAATATTTTTACTTCAAATTTGTGGTCTCGAAACCACTATTCCGACTAGGCCTAAAATTAGGATGTTACATTAATGGTTGAATTTGGTAATAGCTAAATGACATGATATGTTTTGGCATTTTGGATGATGAAAGTAAATATGCAAATAGTTGTTTTGAGATGTGATAATACATGCTATATTAAGTGATATTAGGACATGGTATGCATGTGTTATTAGATAATGGAACTTGATAGTTTGGTATTGAATTGGATGAACAATTCGTATTGATTTGGGTATTTGATTGTGTTGTTTGAAATGGCACATAATGCATTTTGAAAATGTATTTTTGGCTGCCGATTTGAATATGGTTTTGGTATCATTTGGATGCTTGTAGGTACATGTGATTTGGGTGAGAAAAGTGGCTTAAAACAAGCCTATTTTCACCCACACAGATCGAACAGACTGGTGTGTAGCTCGACCGTGTGTGACACATGGCCTTGGTACACGATCGCGTGTTCCCTGGTGTTGCATTTTGAACCAAGGTAGTATGCTCCACACGGCCTCACACACGGGTGTGTGACTGGCCATGTGGGTAAGTTAGTATACCCTGCAGGAAGGACACGGCCTAGCACATAACCTGATACACGGGCATGTGAGGCCATTTTGAATAGGCACATGGGCTAGACACACAAGCGTGTGACTGGTCGTGTGACCCAAGTTAGTATACCCTCCAGTTTCCACACGGCCTGGAACACGGGCGTGTCATTGGCTATGTGACATAAGTTAGTATGTATGCCCTATTTCCACACAGCCTATGACACGAGTGTGTCTGATGGCCATGTGAGGCACACAGCCTATTCACATAGGCGTGTGCCCTTTGAAATGAAAAGTTTTCTGACTTATCCCGAAACATTCAAATGTTATCAGTTTAGTCCCGAATGTAAGTTTTAAGGCTTGTATGTCTGATTTAAGTATGCTGTGATTATAATTTTATGATATTGATCAGTAATGATAAATGTTTGAAAAATTTTATACTAGAATAATGATATGATCTCGGTAATACCTCTTAACCTATTCCGGTGACGGTTACGGGTTAGGGGTGTTACAAAATTATCCAGGAATGTCAAGATTAAGTAATTAGCATGGTCAGGGAGTAACTTCGGGTCTTAGAGAATTTTAAGAAAAAGATGGTTGAGAATGTTGTAGACTCTATTTCAAAGCTAAATATGAATATATTGCTTCATGCCTAGGTTGTTGGTGGTCCCTTCGAGGTTCACAAAGTGTATCTCGATGCCCTCGAGGGGGTGAATATGAGCGAGCTCGACTTTTATGTGTTTTGTCCTTCGACATTGTGTAGGACTCCTTTATGTCCTCCTGGAAGAATTCTCCAGCTTTCTACTTAGAGGAGGACTCAATTAAGCATAACACTTTAGTCTCTTCTACTAAAAGCACAACCTCCCTTGCTGTTGATGGTGACGTGGCCCTTGCTGTTGGTAATGACAATGTCAGGGAGTTGAAGGGGAAATTGATGTACTTTATCTTTCTAATGTTCTGTTCATCCTTTATTGAATGAAATGAGAATTTGTTTCTATTATTATAGTGTTGTTATCTTTCATCTATTTTTTATATCCTTTACACGACTTTATTATTATCATAAAAACCTTAGATAACTTTGCAAAAATCGTTAGTTGGGAACATTAATCTGCGAGCTATTTTATTCTTCTGGAAAATCTTAAAAGATAATAAACTGAGGATGTGAATCTACCAGCTATTTCATTCTTAAGAAAATTTTGAAATATAACACAGTTAAGGATGTTACTCCACGAGTTGTTTTATACCTAAGAAAAATTTGAAAGATAACATAGGTGGGGATGTTACTCCTCGAGCTATTTTATACTTAAGAAATTTTGAAAGATAACATAGTTGGGGATTACTTCAAGAGCTATTTTATACTTAAGAAAATTTTGAAAGGTAGCATAGCTTGAGGTTTTTAATTTTCACTAACTGTGTTATACGTTGCGGCTCTTATTTTGCGAACCTTAATACGATAACTAGGAGTTTTGCTCTCGCTAACTATGTTAGAGGTTGGGGCTCTTCACCTGCGAGCCTTAATATGATAGTTGGGAGCTTTACTGTCACTAATTGTGTTAGAGGCTGCGGCTCTTCGCTTGTGAGCCTTAATATGACAGCTAGGAGCTTTGCTCTAGCAAACTATGTTAAAGGCTACGGCTCTTCGCCTACAAGCCTTAATATGACAACTGAGAGCTTTGCTCTTATTAACTATGTTGAAGGCTGCGGCTCTTCACTTGCAAGCCTTATTATGACAGCTAGGAGCTTTGCTTTCACTAACTCTATTGGAGACTATGATTCTTCGCCTACGAGCATTAATATGACACGAATGTTATTTGGAAATTTTTTCATTCATAGGATAAGGAGTTGTACATAGTATTTTTTGAAATGTTGGGTGCTCCAAGTTCACGGTACAACTGTGCTCTCCATCCTTGCTAGATTATATAGTCCATAACATATTTTTTCTATCACTTTGTATGGCACTTCCCAATTTGGGGCCATTTTTCCTCGTTGGGAAACAAGTAAACTAGCATTGGTATTTCTTAAGACAAGATTGCCCACTTGGAACTATTTGTTTTCTACTTTAGAATTATAATAGCGAGCTACTTGTTGGGCGTGCACTGTATTCTGACTTTAGTTGTTTCTCTGAGTTTGTCAATCAAATCGAGGTTAAGCTTGAGAGCCTCCGATTAGCTTCCTCCTTGAAGTGTTACGTTCTGTGCAACCTCAAACCAATTTCTACGGGATTACTGCTTTTGTATTGTAGGCAAGAGAGAAATTTATTTCTCTTATCGCAGTGTGGGGTGTAGTTTGTAGGGCCCATAAAATTCCAGACAGTTCTTCCAACCAAGCGCCCTTAGCTTCACCAACTTCTTTCTTGAGGGCTGTTAGAATATTTTTCTTCATCGCTTCTACTTGCCTATTGGTATGTGGCATTTTTATTGAGCTTTGAGCTAGAGATATTTAGAGGTCAGTATAGAATTGTTTGAATTTTCCCTGAAACTGTGTGTCGTTGTCTGTGATGATCATGCGAGGTATCCCAAACCTATAGGTAATTAATTTCCAAAGGAAATACTCTATCTACTTTTCTATGATGGTTACTAAAGCTTTAGCTTCAATCCACTCGGTGAAGTAGTCTACGGTCACTACTATGAATTTCTTTTGTACCGTGGCTATAGTGAACGGGCCAAGGATACCAATCCCCCAATTTGCAAATGGCTAAGGACCTAACATGACTTGAAGGGGTTCCGTTGGTTATTGTTGGACTTTGGCGTTTCTCAAGCAAGAATCGCACGTGCAAAATAACTGATGGGCATCTTCCTGGACTGTAGGCTAGTAGTACCCTTGTCTAAAGATTTTCTATGCGAGCAATCTACCTCCTAAGTGATCACTACAAATTCCTCCATGGATTTCTCATAACGTACTCTGTTACAGGTGGCGATATGTACCACAATAGTGGATACAAAAACCCTTTCCTATATAGTACACCCTTTAAAAGGGTGTATCAATTAATCATAGGATAAAACACATTTTTTTTAATTCATCATGCAATGAGCTCACAGTGTTTAAATATTCAATTCATATATTAGGAGTTTAGCAAATATTAACTATTTGTGATAGTGGCATACCTCACAGCATTACGTTGTAGTTTTGCCAGCTCTTTCTTATCTTGATTGTCTTGTTCGCCTTGGAGTGTGTGGATTATTGGTGTCATCTAGGTCTCCTCCTTAGTCATGCAGATTACTTAGGGTGTTTCGTAGCTTAGAGTTTCCCTATGCTCGAGCAAGATTTTTCCTCTTTGGTCGATGATGACAGAGGATGCTAATTTTGACAAAGTGTCTGTACGTGTGTTGTCCTTTCTTGGGAGCTATTTAAGATTTGTTGAATCCAGCGAGCAGCTGAGTCACTATTGTATGATTTTTTTTAGCACTACTTCCTTTACGTTGTATTCACCATTCCTCTACTTTGCCACCAATTGTGAATCTGTATGGACAATTAGTTCCTTTGCTCCTAGTTGTCATGCTAATTGCAATCCTGGCACCAAGGCTTCATACTCAACGATATTATTCGATGTTTGGAATCCAAACAACAATCCGTACTACCACTTGTTGCAACTAGGGTCAATTATAAGTGCTCCTACCCCTGATCCTGTTTTGGTTGCGAAGCCATCAATGTAAACTAGAAAACTTTTTAGTTTCTTAGTTGCATGTGCACTTTCTAGGGAAGGGTTAGCTATTAAACAGTGTTCAATAAATGAAAAACCAATTTTAGTATAAAATGTGGAATACGTGGTGCCTCATCATAAAATATAACTCATTGAATCATTAACATGTCATGCTTTGTCATAAATATAATAGATCAAGTTGTTAACATTCATCAAAGTTCATATAGTGTAAATTTTTTACAAGATATATATTATCTAGCATTTCAAATCATAGCCCATATTACCTGCGGCGTCGATAATTTTTTCGAAGGAACACTCAACTGTGAAATTAGCCAGCACTTGTCCCTTTATTACAATTTGCGAGGCAAAGTCAATCCCATATTCTGTGAGCTCAATACTCCACTTTGTTACCATTCTGAAGTATCCGCCTTAGATAGTACTTCTTTCATAAGCTGATTGGTGACCACAACAACCATGTAACACCCCTAACCCCTATCCATCACTAGAATAGGTTAAGAGGCATTAACGAACATATAACACATTCCAGTACATTAAAATTTTTCAGACATTTATCAAATTATAATAAATATCATACATTCACACTCATAACTAACTTAAAATAAGCATACAAGCCTTAAATCATGCATTTTAGGACCAAACCAGTAACATTCAAATGTTTCAGAATAACTTAGAAAAATTTCATTTCAAAAGACACACGTCCTTATGAACATGCCGTGTGCCTCGACTATACACTGGCCTATGTCACAGGCCATGTGAAAACAGGGCACACATACTGACTTGCACCACACGGCCGACCGCACGTCGGTGTGCCTAGTCGTGTGAAAACTGGAGGGTATACTGACATGGGTCACATGCCCAGTCACATGCCCGTCTATCTAGCCCGAGTGCCTATTCGAAATGGCCTCACACGCCTGTGTTTGGGTCGTGTGCTCAGTCTTGCCAAACCTGGAGGGTATACTAACTTATGCCACATGGCCAGTCACATGCCCGTGTCTAAGGTCATGTGGAGTAACCTGACTTAATTCAAATTGAAACATCAGGGGACACAGCTGAGACACACGCCCGTATCTTTGCCCGTGTAAACAAAAATAGACAATTTGCAAGGCCAGTTTGCCACCCTTAAGGGCATACCCTACAAGCTCAAGAATGACACAAATTTTATGCCCAATTCAGCAGCCAAACATCAACATTTCTTATACTAAATAAACCATGTCTTTTCTAACCATTTCAAGTCTCTAATCATCATCAATTTTCACATTCAATCAAATACCAAATTGTCAAGCTTTCTTAACACATAAACACAAACATAACATGTTTTATAATTCAACCTTATGATCATCCAAATACCAATTCACATCCAAGCAATTTCATTTCATATATTCATTACATATCAATATAGCTATTCGCATATTTACATACCATCACCATACTTGCGAAAATATACCAAGGCATACATATATTTAAGCAACCAAAACATATTACTTAATAAAGCCAAATCACATAGCTTAATATATACCACTACATGTACCAAAATCAACATCCTTATAACTAGCCTATACATGCCATTTACACATTTCTTTGAGTTTAAAAGTACCAACAAGTTGTTTGGATAGTGTGTGTGTATCTCCAACGTCGTCCGAATCTAGCGAGCTGTCGGACCTTTATAATATATGGAAAAATAAACAAAGTAAGCTTTACAGCTTAGTAAGCCCGTATAATTCAGAATTAAACTTACCATACAACATCCACACAATTTAAACATAGTATATCCATATAATAAGCCAATTGCCTATCCACGATCATCCAACAACCAATTAGTTTTTTAAATGCACATATCAACTATTCACAAAGATGAATCAACAATTCATAATCTTATAACTGATTCATTTTATCATATCAATTCCATGTAACTTACATACATTCATTAAATCATAATTCATCTGTAAACATCATAATTTATCTGTATAAACACATTGTTTATTCATATGATCAATAACAGTAATTATGCTCGTTGAACCTATTAGAACATCGAGGGATACTCGAGTGATACACTATAAGTGTATTAATCGAAAATCCATCAATTCATTATCATTTTCGCTCTTTCGAGCCATGATCTGTAAGCTCCTTTTGAGCTGATAGACAGTAAGCTATATCGAGTTGAAGCAGTAAGCCCTAACGAGCTGAGAACAGTAAGCTCTCATGAGCTGATATATCAGTAAGCTCATACGAGCTGTGGTGAGTCAGCAACACATGCAAGATCTTGACCAAAATGGTAACCCTAGTGACAGTCACTCGTATCCTACGACTTTCTATGGTTCAATTGGGGCTCAGTAATAATCAACTTTCCAATTAGGCATTCAAATTTCGAACACAACATTTACTCAATTATATACATTCATTTCGAATAAGTACAAATATTTAAAACTTCGATTTTGATTATACGAACTTACCTCGTAACGTTCGGATAAAACTATCAACTATTCGTCAACCTTTCTTTTCCCCCGATCTAGTTCTGGTATTTGCTTATCTTGATCTATAATATATCAAATTCAGCATATCCAGCATACTAAGTTTCCAAACTATTCAATTTGACATATTATACATAGTTTGGAAAAATTACATTTTTGCCCCTAATGTTTCGCATTTTTCACAATTTAGTCCTTGTGATATAAAATTGCAAATTCATGCAATTTAGTACAACCCATGCTTAGCCGAATTATAATCATGATACTAGTAGTCCATAATCTCAATTTATTTCACATTTTAACCATAACATTTCAACATATTTTCAATTCAGCCCTTAAATGACAATTTCACTAAAAATCACTTAATTAAACTTGTTAATCTAGCATCAAACACTAATAATCTATCATGAATTATCAAAATACTAAAGCATTCAATAATGGAATCATTCAAATACTTTAACATTTTCTAATTCGAAGGTACAAGCTAGCTACATTAAGCTGTAACGAACTCAAAAACATAGAAACCATTAAAAATCGAGCAAAAACCATACCTTAATCAAGGATTGAAGTTGCCAAAACTTAAAGGCAATAAAAATGGCTTCTCAAGCCCTAAAATTTGGTTGTGGAAGATGATATGAAAGTGGAAAATTTGTTTTATTTTATTTAATTAACTTTTAATTACTTAATACCATAATTAACCTCTAAAAACATTAGAAATAACACTAATTGCCATGCTATCATCTTCCACTATCCCAATAATGGCCTATTTACCCTTTAAGGACCTTTGCTTTAATGTTCTATAGCTATTTGACACATTTAGCTAATAAAGCACAAGTTTTACAGTTTATGCGATTTAGTCCTTTTTACTGAATTTAGCAATCAAACAATAAAATTTCTTTACGAAACTTTCACATAATAATTTTATCATGTTGTAGACCTTAATAAAAAAATAAAATAAATATTTTGACTTCAGATTTGTGGTCCCAAAATCACTATTCCATTTGATTGAAAATAGGTTGTTACAACTCTTCCCCCTTAGGGATTTTCGTCCTCGAAAATCTTACCAGTAAATAGGTTAGGGTACTATTTTCATATAGCTTCCTCGGTTTCCCACATAGCTTCTTCTATCCCATGTTTTTGCCAAAGAACTTTCACTAGGGCTATGTGTTTATTTCTCAATTCTTTGATTTCACGAGCTAGAATCCAGATCGGCTCTTCGTTATACATCAAATCAGCCTGTATTTCAACATCTACCAGAAAAATCACATGTGACGAGTCAGCTCTGTATTGACGTAGCATAGAAATGTGAAAGATGTTATGAATATTTTCAAGTTCTGACGGCAAAGCTCTTCGATATTCACTAGGTCCTATTCTTTCAACTATCTCAAACGGTCCGATATATCACGGGCTCAGCTTTCCTTTACGACCGAATCGAAGGACCTTTTTCCACGGTGATACCTTTAGAAACACTCGATCCCCGACTTGAAACTTAATTTCTTTTTGTTTCAAATCCGCGTATGATTTCTGTCAATCTGAAGCTGCTTTAAAACTGTCGCGAATCGTTTTCACTTTTTCTTCAGCTTCTTTGATCAATTCAACCCAATGAATCTTTTTCTCACTCAATTCAGTCCAGTAAAGCAAAGTTCGGCATTTGCAACCACATAAAGCTTCATACGGTGCCATTTTAATACTCGTTTGAAAATTGTTATTATACACGAACTCAATCAACAATAAATATTTTTTTCTAACTACCCTCAAACTCTAAAATACAACATCTCAGCATATCTTTAAGAATCTGAATTACCCTCTCGGTTTGTCCGTTAATCTGAGGATGAAAAGCCGTACTGAAATTCAATTTTGTTCCCAGGTCTTCTTGCAATTTCTTCCAGAATCTTGATGTAAATCTTGGATCTCTATCAGAAATAATAGATAGTCGCACCCGGTGCAATATGAGAATCTTAGAAATATACAATTCAGCTAATTTGTCAAAGTAAGTAATCTGTTTGTACAGGTATGAAGTGAGCAAATTTCGTTAGTCGATCAATGACAACCGAGATAGCATCTTTCTTCTTTGGAGTTGGGGCAATCCCTATACAAAATCCATCGTAACTCTATCTCATTTCCACTCGGGAATCATCACAGGCTATACTAAACATGACGGTGCCTGATGTTCAGCTTTAACTTGCTACAGATCAAACATTTAGAAACGAACTCTGAAATACCTCTTTTCATGCGTGCCACCAATAAAGTTGTTTCCAGCCGTTGTACATTTTGGTACTTCCCGAATGAATAGATAAGCAGCTACAGTGTGCTTCTTGCAAAATCTTCTGAATGTGTAATGTCCCTAACCTGAATTCGTCACCAAAATTAGGTTACGAAACATTACCGAAATTTTTAGAACAAATATAGATAATTTATTTTATAAGAAAATTTCACAACTGAAAACTTACCACTCTTTCACGAACACAAATATATTTTCATTTGAGCACTTACCCTTTTAACGCATTATATAATAAACATTTTACCATTTGACCGGTATTTTGGCACTTGACTAAACGTCAATAACAACAACAATAACACTTGTTAACATACATGAACATATTTCCTATAAATTTAATATTGAAAAACTTATTTTATCAACATGTCACACTTGAGTTTACTGCTCATCACAACTTACGTAATTTCCATATATCACGTATTAGAAATAGTCACATATTTACATGTCTTGATGCATATCATTCTCTTGTCATTTCTTCATAAACATAAATCATTCAATTCATTGTATTAATATTTCGTGTACGATCATTTTCATGAATTTCATGTAACAATTCATAATCCTAAATATGCATAATTATCTAGTAAGTTTCACATACATGTAATTTCCATGTCATATTTCAATATATCAAATAAATATGATTTTCATGTATTTCAAGTTTACTTTCATAATTAATTATCTCATGCTCAGATTACTCCATGTCGGAACTTTATTCATTAATCCTTTCAAAATATCATCGTTATACATGTAATACTTTCAAGGTATATAATTTTATAATCATGGATGTACGTATCCATCAATAAATTCTATGTACAAATATCATCATCATCATAATCACATTCATTTTCACTTAATCATTTTAATTCAATTCCCGTTGAACATATCGGAGTAATAATGGATACATCGAGACATTTCACATAGTGCCACACTTATAGCCAAAGCTACTTCACTTCACATAGTCATTTTCACTTAAATTTTATACAACACAATGCCATGGATTGAGACCACTTAGCACAATACCATGGATTTATTTCACTTAGATGCCACGGACTTATATCACTTAACAATACACCATAGACTTATTTCACTTAGGTGCCATAGGTGTATTTCACTTAGATTTCCACACAGGTCCCTCGTATCCATTTTCAATTTCTAATGTTCAACTGGGAAATTATCTTACTTTCTGATACTTTATCAATTACATCAAATATTCAACATTATTTCATAAATTATATCAAAATATGAAAATGTAATTAAAAATGATACATTACTTACATACAAACTTACTTGGCACATCATGAACTCAAATAACATATACAAGATATATTAATGTATTTCAAGTACATTTCATAATATTCCATTTAGAATTCAGACTATTTCATATTAGAACTTTTCTCATTAATTCATTTGAAATACCAATTCATACAGATAGTACACTCAAGGTGTACAAATATATAATCACAATTGAACTCATTCATCAGACATTTTCCATGTTTATATATCATAGTCTCATATTTCCATGTATCAATTACCATCATTTCCTCGTATTTCAGACAATTATGTGTAACAATTTATAAACATGCAATTCATTAACTCTTCCTGTCAATCACAATCTAAATTAACAAATCACTTATTGAGTCTAATTTCACTATTCATCAAAATTTAGTCATATAAACTCACAAGTTTGATTTTTGTATTATAACGATAATCATAATTTCATAATAAATATTCCAAATAAAACATTATCTCATTTCTAATTCAACATTTGTAGATTATAAGCGGGCATGTGATCAATTTATACACAAGTCATTCATATATTTTTCCTCCTCCTCCTCTCCATCCACATCCTTAGTATAAATATCACACTTGTAAGTAACATTATCTCTAATTTACACTATTTACTTATGTGCATATTCAAGTTGTCCATCCATGTCATAGTCACTAAATTATTTTTATCTTGAGCTACAGAACTCCAAATTAAGATCCGTTAATTTTCCTTGAAACTAGACTTACATATCTTTTTACACTAAAATTTTTAGAATTTTGGTTTAGCCAATTACTACAGTTTATTTATTAAAGTCTCCTGTTTCACTTTTTGACAGTTCTGACCACTCTTTGCTAAAATTTTCCTTTAACAAAACATTATGCTGTTCGTTGTAAAACCATGTTTAATATTTGTAACCAATGAGCATTATCAGATTTAGAGACCATATTAATTATCAAGTAAAGTTTATATATAGAAAAGGTCTTTGTTGTGTTATCCAGTCATTTCGTAATGCATGTTTTAAAAACATTTGATTAAGTTTGGAAAAGCCCGCATAGACTAGTCTACTGTTGTAAAACAAGTAATAAAGAAAACCCAAAACAAAATACCCGAGCGGCCTTATTACAACTTAAATCCGAAATTTAAAAATGAACTATAAAAAAATTAAATTTAAGAAACCATTAAAAACCGGAAGCATGAATCACGTGGCCACCCCGAATCCCTCGCAGCTCAAAGTCCTCTATGGTTGGGGGTTACCTGCATGGATGGAAATAATAGGGTGAGTTTGAGAAAACTTAGTGTGTAATGTAACCCAACTAGTGTCAAAGATCAGACAAAGCTCAGTCTGGGCCGAAGCCCTATTCAGATACAGATTAAACTGGGCCTTGGCCCTTTTTAGAAATAGAGTGGGCCTTGGGCCCATTTCAGATACAAAACAGAGAACATATATAAAAATGTATGGATACAAAGCCCAAGCCCAGTCCAGCCCAACACACCACCTGTACCAGCCCTACACTCTATGTGGGGAATAACTCAACCCCCTCAGCCCTACACACCACAGACGCAGCAAAGCTGCTAATACAGAGATCATGGCAGAGCCACCAGAACAGAAATACGAGGCGGAGCCTCTAAGCAGATTATGTGGCAATACCACTTTATAACACTTCCTCCATATCCAGTACCCAACCCCATGCAACCTAGAGTACTACATGACATGGGCATACAGAATATAATATACAATTATACGCAAATCCGTCAACTATTTCTAGGGGTAAAACAGTCATTTAACAATAAGGGGTAAAATGGTCATTTAGCTACGTTTTTAGGTTTCATGCTTAATACGACCTTCTAGTAGGTCTAACATCACTCCGAGCAGATAGTCCATACATTCATATACTGTAATCGGGCCCAAAAAACCCCTAATGGGCCCGAGGAAGCCCACATGCTACTGTGGCCCGCTCAGTTTAATTTTATGCATATCATCGCAGATTTAATATTCAGTTTATCAGAAATTTTTCCGCATACTTTTACCAATATGGGCCCGTCAGCCCATTGGGCCCCATTTTAGCCAATCGTGGCCCAAAACAGCCCAAGTGCACGAAAACGGGCACAGCAGCCCTTGCCGTCCAATATTCCAGATTCAGGATTTGGGATTGACCCACGAGCGTTTGCACGCTTGCAAGTCCATGAAATTGCCGGCATTTCAGCATTTCAGCTTTTGCCGATCTAAGCTACTAGAGGGTGTCATTACACACTTGTTTGTGACCTGCGTCGAGATCCCTCGAATGATCAACCTACAATAGTTTAATCACTATGTTAATCCATAATCCAATTGAAACTATCATCACCTACCCTTGAAGTATTCGGCCCTAATTAAAATAATCTAATAACCACTTACCTTAGCCGAGATCTAACAAATAGATTTAAATTGCTACGATAACCTTAGACACCAACTGCTTCCCGTAAGATCGTCTTCTACCACAGCCAACACATAAACCACCAAAAAGAGATAAATGTTACTTGGTCTCCAGTGATAGGATCAAATCCGATTGTCCAAGAAGGTTAGTGGGTTTCAGCTTTTAACACCTACTTGAAAGAAAAGAATAAGGAAAAAGATCACTTACCCAAAAGTTTGCTTGCTTGCCTTAACAGAAAAGAGAACCACCAATCACTAGCCTAACCCCAGATCTATTGTAGATCTAATCAAAACGCAAGAGAAGGAGAGATCTAAGATTCGCCTATGAAGGCCACACAAAAAGAGTAGCTGACTGAAGAAGGGGTAATCGGTTTAAGGGTGTTTACTGGACTAAGGTGATCTTTAGAGAAACTAAAGGAGAAGAAGAAGTTATGGAAGGAAGGAGATGGCGACAGAGAGATAGGTGACTTGATGGTTTCAGTTTTTAAAGCAATCGACCAAAAGAGGTTAAGTATTTCAAGATTTTATCTTTTGAGAAATCGGCCAGAAAAGGTTTTAGGGAGATCAATTCAAACAATGTAGAAAAAAAGTAGAAGAAGAAGATAGGTCCGGCTCTTGTGTCAATCGGCCAAAAAAGATTGAGAGTTTAGGGACTTTTGGCTTTTGGAGAAAGTAAAGAGGGGAGAAAAGAAAGAAAAGAGATGAATTACCGATTCTGTATTAAACAAAAATACAAATCCTAAAACCCCAAAGAATGAAAATCGGCACCTACCTACCAAAATGCCAAAAAACTAACATCCCAAAAGTGCCCAAGAAGAATTCGGCATACATACATACACCCTAATTGCCGAAATGCACTACCCTTTGCCCCTTAGCCAAATTTTCCCTCCAAACAATCCCACAATCGGCCAACTCTTGCTCCTCACTCAACTCCTCAATTTTCTCTTTGATAATCTCCCCTTATCACTCCTTAATCCAATCCCATGAGCAACTCAAGCACCTCCCTTTAGAATTCATCTTGGAGTCCACCTTTTACCATGCACATGTAGCAAAATAAAATGAATATCCCTTGCTCACAAAGGGATTCGAACCCCAACTCCTTCACAAGGTACCACACGCCACCTCCCTGAGCTTTAAGTGGCGCCACCTTGCCACTTTACTACAGGCTTCCTTATGCCATAAAACCTAAATAATAATTTAAAAGCCCACTCTGCCAAAGTCCATTCTCAGATAAGGCTAAAATTTAAAATTTTGCCAGGCTTTAGACTTAAACCTAGGCCACCTAAAGGCCCACTAAATACACTCAATTCATTACTTTGGCATACCAAGACATCTAAAAATAAATTCAAGCAGAAATTTAAAAACCTAAAAATTGGGGCGTTACAACTCTACCCCCGTTAAAGAAATTTCGGCCTCAAAATTTTACCTGGTCCAGATAGGTGAGGGTATCGTTGATGTATCGCCTCCTCTGGCTCCCACGTAGCTTCTTCTCTACCGTGATTTCGCAAAGGACTTTTACCAAAGGGATAGATTTCTTTCTCAACATCTTCACATTACAGTCCAGAATTTGCATAGGCTCTTCCTCGAATGTCAGATTAGATTTAACTTCAATTTCCTCAACAGGTACAATGTGGGAAGGATCAGATTGATATCGTCTCAACATGGAGACATGAAAGACGTCGTGAATCCGGTCCAACTCTGGAGGTAGTTCCAGCTGATATGCTACCGGACCTACCCGTTTAAGAACTCGATAAGGCCCGATGAACCGCGGACTCAACTTGCCTTTCTTTTCGAATCTTAAGATTTTCTTCCAAGGTGAGACCTTCAAGAAAACTAAATCTCCCACAGAGTACTCAATTTCCTTATGCTTCAAGTCAACATAAGATTTCTGCCTATCAGATGCCTCCTTTAACCGATCTCTGATCAGCTTGACCTTATCTTCTGTATCCGCTACTAACTCTGGCCCAAGAACCTAACGTTCTCCTAATTCTGTCCAACAAGTAGGCGTACGGCACCTTCACCCATACAATGCCTCATATGGTGCAATTCGAATACTCGCCTAGTAACTATTGTTATATGCAAACTCCGCTAACACCAAGTAGTCTTCCCAGCTACCTCAGAAATCGATAATACACCCTCTCAACATGCCTTTCAGAACCTGAATCACAAACCTAATACCCTAGCAAACCCAGAAAACTCTGAATTTCTGACACAGATCTCAGTGGCTTCCACTCCAAAACCACCTTGATTTTCTGAGGATCCACCCTAATCCCCTCAGCAAAAACAATGTGACCCAAGAATGTCACTTCTCGCAACCAAAATTCACACTTGCTGAATTTTGCATACAGATGCTTATCCCTCAACACTTGCAAAATAATCCAGAGATGCTCATCATGATTCTCCTCAGTTTCCTAATATACCAGAATATCGTCTATAAAAACAACCACAAACTGGTCTAAATAGGGTTGAAATACCCGGTTCATCAGATCTATGAAGGTCGTTGGTGCATTCATCAATTCTAACAGCATTACTAAGAACTCGTAATGACCATATCGAGTCTTGAATGCTATCTTATGAATATCCACCTCTTTGACCCTTAGTTGATGATATCCAAATCAAAGATCGATCTTGGAAAATATTGAAGCTCCTCTTAGTTGGTCAAATAGGTCGTTGATCCTTTGCAGAGGGTACTTGTTCTTAATAGTCAGTTTGTTCGACTGACGATAATCAATGTACATACGCATCGTCCCATCCTTTTTCTTAACGAACAAAATTGGTGCTCCCCACGGTGACACACTGGGTTTAATAAAACCTCAATCTAGAACAAGTACCCTCTGGAGGTTTAATAAAAGCTCATCCAGGCAATAAGTCGATTCTAAATTTGACTTCACGGCTCGGAGGCAACCAGGGAAGCTCATCCAGAAAAACATCCTGAAACTCGTTGACAGTTCTAACTTCTCCTATGGACAAACCCTCAGAATCTGGCTTACTCACATACGCCAACAACGCCTCGCAACCTTTGCAAATTAGCTTTTCAGTTCTTAAAGCTGAGATAACATTGGACAAGTAATCTCTTCACTCCCCTATTACTGTTACCTCCTCATCCTCTGTGGTCTTTAACACCATCCGCTTGGCAGCGTAATCCAAAGTCGCTCGATGCTTTGCAAGCCAATGCATACCCAAAATGAGATCAAACTCTCCAAATGGTAACTCCATCCAGTCCGCAGAGAAAATCCTACCTTGCGTCTCTAAAGTTACATCCCTAAAAAGTTTGCCTACCCTAACTGAGTGACCCAGTGGACTTATTAAAGATACCCCACTCATAGTTTTCTCAGATTGCACACCCAACGTCCCAGACACGTCACAAGCAACATACGAATGGGTAGATCCAATATCAATCAGAGCAGTGTATGACGTGCTATAAATTAAAAACGTACCGGTTATGACGTCAGGTGCAACACCCTCCTCTCAGCGACGAGTAGCATAAACCAACACTGGCTATCATGCCTTAGCATTTCTAGTACCCCTGCCAAGTGCTCCACATCCACGTCCATTTCCATTGCCGCCCCTAGCCTGACCAAGTCCTCTCGGTGCTTGTTGACCACCTCTTACTGGCTGAGCAACCCTCGGTTTAGCAGCTTGCATCTGTGCCAGCCTCTAAGGGCTATCTTTGACTCGATGATCTTTGGACCCATACCGGAAACATGCTCCAGAACGCTTCCAACATTCACTCAGATGTACTTTACCACAATCCGCACAAGCCTGCGGTCTAACCACATTTACAAGAACTACTCAAACCGGCTCGTCCAATCTAGCTCTTTTAATAGTCCTACCCGTAGCACCCTAGGGCCTTGAATCCCTCCTGAATCGGTTTCTGTCTTTTTCATAGTTCTAGTGCTCCGAGTGCTTCACCTCCTCAGTAATCTTGGCTTTTTCCACCAGAGCAGCAAAATCATGCTCCCTCTATGGAGCAATCAGCACTCTTAGCTCATCTCTGAGGCCATCCTCGAATCACACAATACGTTCATATTCCGTAGTGACTATACCACCAACACACCGACTTAACCTTAAAAATTCAACTTCATATTCTGCGACAGTTTTACTACTCAGATTTAGATTCAGGAATTCCTTCCTTCGGGCGTCCACATAGCTTGCCCCGGCGTACTTCCTTTTGAAAGTCATCTTAAACAACTCCCAAGTCACTCGCTCAGCTGGTGTACCATCTCTCATAGTGATCCACCACTGATAGGCATCGTCAAGTAGCAAAGATACTACTCCTTTCAGCTTCTGCTCCACTGGGAAGTCCATGTCATCCATTATCCGCTCCGTGGCCTCCAACCTATACTCGGCCACATTCGGGGCTACACCAGATACACCCCTGAAAATCTCTGTTCCATTAGCTCGAAGCAGTTCAGAAATCGATACCCGATTCACCGTTCCCATGCTCACTCAACCAACCCTTTCCAAAATACGGAGCATCACCCAGGATAAAGCGTCATCCCCTATAGCCCGATCATAAGACCCCATCTCAGTTGCTGGTGGTGCTCGTGCCTCCCCAGCTGGTATATGTCCCGAAGATGAAGATCCAGCCTGAGTATCCCTTCAGCCTCGACCACGGCCTCTTCCACGTGCTGCCTTCGTACTCATATCGTATTATCTGATTTACGAATTTTATGAATTAGTTCAATATTTCAGTATTTATTACAATACAGAGATAGCATTTTAGAGTTTTGTTTTCGCAGAATTGTAGCCTAGCTACAGTTTTAGTCTTCTGAAGTTTTCAGTTTCCTACTGTTTCAGTCTTCTACAATCTCAGTGTTACCCTAACTACGAAATTTTAGTAGGGTCTTAGTACTAACTACAGTAGTATCATAGTATCTTCATTAAATACAGTAAAGGAGAGGGTACTTACGGACTTGGTACCGAAGACTTGATGTGCCACTATTTAGAAACCAAATTCAGAAAACCCAAATTTTGTCGGAAACAAATGTTTTAATATATTCTTTTGAAAAACTTCTCAAAAACCCTAGACTTTTGGAAAAATATTTTTGGAAATAAAAATCAATTTTAAAAGACTTTTCTTAAGGACGTTTTTCTAAAACCAAATTCAAAAACAAGTTAGGGCTTAAATTTTAAAGAAACATTTGAACCCGTTCCACAACCGAGTTGTTGTAACTTGGCTCTGATACCACTAAATGTAACACCCCAAATCCAGCCCAGAGGTTATGGCCAGATCTGGTGTGTCACATGGATGATTGATTCGTTTACGATCTTCCTTTAACAAAACATTATGTTGTTTGTTGTAAAATCATGTTTAATAGTTGTAACCAATGAGCATTATCAGATTTAGAGACTGTATTAATTATCAAGTAAAGTTTATATATAGAAAAGGTCTTTGTTGTGCTATCCAGTCATTTCATAATGCATGTTTTGAAAGCGTTTTATTAAGTTTGGAAAAGCCCGCATAGACTAGTCTACCGTTGTAAAACAAGTAATAAATAAAACCCAAAACAAAATACCCAAGCGGCCTTATTGCAACTTAAATCCAAAATTTAAAACTAAACTATAAATAAATTAAATTTAAGAAACCATTAAAAATCGGAAGCATGAATCACGTGGCCACCCCGAATCCCTCGCAGCTCCAAGTTCTCTATGGTTGGGGGTAACCTGCATGGATGGAAATAATAGGGTGAGTTTGAGAAAACTCAGTGTGTAATGTAACTCAACCAGTGCCAAAGATCAGACAAAACTCAGTCTAGGCCGAAGCCCTATTCAGATACAAATCAAAGTAGGCCTTGGCCCTTTTTAGAAATAGAGTGGGCCTTGGGCCCATTTCAGATACAGAACAGAGAACATATATAAAAATGTATGTATGCAAAGCCCAAGCCCAGTCTAGCCCAATACACCACCCGTACCAACCCTACACACCACGTGGGGAATAACTCAACCCACCCAGCCCTACACACCACAGACGCAGTAGAGCTGCTAATATAGAGATCGTAGCAGAGCCACCAGAACAGAAATACGAGCGGAGCCCCTAAGCAGATTACGTGGCAATGCCATTTCATAACACTTCTTCCATATCCATAATCCAACTCCATGCAACCTAGAGTACTACATGACATGGGCATACAGGATATCAGATACAATTATATGCAAATCTGTCAACTAATTCTAGGGGTAAAACAGTCATTTAACAACTAGGGGTAAAATGGTAATTTTCACCCTTTAGGGTTATTTTGGTCATTTAGCTACCTTTCTAGGTTTTATGCTTAATACAACCTTCTAGCAGGTCTAACATCGCTTCGAGTGACTCAGATAGTCCATACATTCATATAATGTAATCAGGCCCAAAAAACCCCTAATGGGCTCGAGGGAGCCCACATGCTACTATGGCCCGCTTAGTCTAATTTTATGCATATTATCGCAGATTTAATATTCAGTTTACCAGAAATTACTTACCGCATTCTTTTACCCATATGGGCCCGTAAGCCCATTGGGCCCTATTTTGACCCATCGCGGCCCAAAATAGCCAAGTGCATGAAAACGCGCACAGCAACCCTTACCGTCCAATATTCCAAATTCAAGATTTCGAATTGACCCACTAGTGTTCGCAAGCTCGCAAGTCCACGAAATGCCGGCATTTCGGCTTTTCAGCTTTTTGGCTTTTACCAATCTAAGCTACTAGAGGGTGTCGTTACACATCTTTTTGTGAACTACGTCGAGATCCCTTGAATGATGAACCTACAACAGTTTAATCACTATGTTAATCCATAATCCAATTGAAACTATCATCACCTACCCTTGAAGTATTCAGCCCTACTTAAAAAAATCTAATAACCACTTACCTTAGCCGAGATCTAACAAATAGATCTAGATTGCTACGATAACCCTAGACACCAACTGCTTCCCGTAAGATCGTCTTCTACCACGGCCAACACCTAAACCACCAAAAAGAGATAAACGTTACTAGGTCTCCAGTGACAGGATCAAATCCAATTGTCTAAGAAGGTTAGTGGGTTTCGGCTTTTAACACCCACTTGAAAGAAAAGAATATGGAAAAAGATCACTTACCCAAAAGTTTGCTTGCTTGCCTTAACAGAAGAGAGAACCACCAATCACTAGCCTAACCCCAGATCTATTATAGATCTAATCAAAACGCAAGAGAATGAGAGATCTAAGATTTGCCTATGAGGGCCACACAAAAAGAGTAGCCGACTGAAGAAGGGGTAATTGGTTTAAGGGTGTTTACTGGACTAAGGTGATCTTTAGAGAAACAAAAGGAGAAAAAGAAGTTATGGAAGGAAGCAGATGGCGACAGAGAGATAGGTGACTTGATGGTTTTGGTTTTTGAAGCAATCGGCCAAAAGAGGTTAAGTATTTCAAGATTTTAGCTTTTGAGAAATCGGCCAGAAAAGGTTTTAGGGAGATCAATTCAAATAATAGAGAAAAGAAGAAGAAGAAGAAGAAGATAGGTTCGGCTCTTCGGCCAAAGAAGATTGAGAGTTTAGGGACTTTCAGCTTTTGGAGAAAGTAAAGAGGGGAGAAAAGAAAGAAAAGAGATGAATTACTGATTCTGTATAAACAAAAATGCAAATCCCGAAACCCCAAAGGATGAACAATGGGACCTACATACCAAAATGCCAAAAAACTAACATCCAAAAGTGCCCAAGAAGAATTCGGCATACACACATACACCCTAATTGCCGAAATGCACTACCCTTTGCCCCTTAGCCGAATTTGCCCTTCAAACAATCGCACAATCGGCCAACTCTTGCTCCTCACTCAACTCGTCAATTTTCTCCCTGATAATCTCCCCTTATCACTCCTTAATCCAATCTCGTGAGCAACTCAAACACCTTCCTTCAGAATTCATCTTGGAGTCCACCTCTTACCATGCACATGTAGCAAAATAAAATGAATATCCCTTGCTCACAAAGGGATTCGAACCCCAGCTCCTTCACAAGCTACCACACGCCACCTCCCTGAGCTTTTAGTGGCGCCACCTTGCCACTTTACCACAGGCTTCCTTATGCCATAAAACCCAAATAATAATTTAAAAGCCCATTCTGCCACAGTCCATTCTCACATAAGGCTAAAATTTAAAATTCTGCCAGGCTTTAGATTTAAACCTAGGCCATCAAAAGGCCCACTAAATACACTCAATTCACTATTTCGGCATATCAAAACATGTACAAATAAATTCAAGAAGAAATTCAAAAACCCTAAAAATTAGGGCATTACACACCCCTTACCTAAGACCGTCGCCGAAGTCGAGCACGAGGCGTTACCAGACTTACCTTACTAGTTTGGGGCATAAAAAGTTGCTTTTAAAATTAATTCATTCACATTCATCCAATATATCCCTAAAATGGGCCCTCGAGGCCCTAAACATGCAATTGGAATGGTTCGGGAACATTTAAAAATTTTCCAATTACTTACACAAATTAAAACAATTTATTTCTCTGTTCAAAATAAAACTGTCCACCTGCATAATAGTCACTAAAATAATTATAACTCGAGTTACAAAACTCAAAATTTAAATCCATAAATTTTTCCTAAAACTAGATTCATATATCTTTTTACCATAATTTTTCCAGAATTTTTGGTGTGGCCAATTAGTACAGTTTATTAGTTAAATGTTCCCCTGTTTCACAGCCTAGTAGACCTAATCTCTCTTCACTAAAAATCAATTATCTCGTAGTACAGTTTTTATTTAGTGTTTCCACTTTTTATAATGAAAATAGACTTACTAAAGAATCTATACATATAAATTATTACTCATAATTCTTTTTTTACAATTTTTAGTGAATTTCTAAAATCAAAATAGGAGATCACCAAATCCCTCTGAACTAGTCTCACAAGAATTTAAATATCTTAGAATATAGACTTTCTTTGCTTGCTCTGTTTATTTTTTATGAAAATAGACTCAATAAGATTTAATTCTATATCTCATTCACCATTTAATTCCCTTTATACAATTTTTAGTAATTTTTCAAATTTACGTCACTGTTGCTGTTCCAAACTGTTTCATGGCCAACTTTTACTTTTTCATAATTTCTTTGAATAAACTATCATTTAGGCATACATAACATCAAATCATGCTCTTAATTAGCCATTCAATAGCTAATAACTATCAAGTATTCACATGCCATTCTTTAATCCTATCAAAAGGACATACACACAAAATAACCAGGTCTTTATACATGCCATAACTCAAAACCTTTCAAAGTACAAAATACCGAGATAGCCTTTGATAGTGTGAGACGAACTCCGACATCATTATGATTCCCGAATTGGCTTGGCTACACTATAAAAGGAAGAAAGGAAAAAGAGTAAGCTACAATGCTTAGTAAGTTTACAACTAAATAAATGACAACATTCACCAAGTATAAATATACTCATATTATGCCATCAACTAACAAAATCTTTATTTTACTTCTCCACTTACTCTTTAACTTTCCTTTTTATCATTCCTTTACCAGAAATTTCTTATAACATAGCCTGTATATTAGCTCGATGAACCATTTGGAATACTAAGGGCATTTAGGTTTTCCTACTTGATAATAGCCTGCCAATGCCATGCTCTAGGCATGGTCTTACATGGGATGTTCCCTGTCCTGCCAAAGCCATATATCTGATATGGACTTTCATGGGATGTTCCTCAACTATCTCAACTTGCCAATGCCATATGTCTGATATGGACTTACATGGGATGTTCCTTAACTTTCTCATTCCGTATCCCATATATCCCTAAGATTCAAACGAGCTTTCTGATACTTTTTCTCTGTTACCTCATCTTTGATTCAACATGGAATATTCTCATTAAATAAATGTATATATGTTGGAAATTAACAACATTAATATAAAATATCGAAATATTGCATTTATTTACCGTAAACTTACCTTGGTGCAAAAATACGATCAACTTGACAATTTCATCTTCTACCTTTTTCTTTCCTTAGTCTATCCCCAAATTTCGTTCTTCTTGATCTATAATTAGCAAATTTAGCTTATTTAATACTCACATTTATCAAAACAGTCCTTAACTCTGACTTTGGCAAAATTATTATTTTACCCCTAAACTTTTGCATATTTACACTTTTACCCCAAATCTCGAAAATTAAACTTTTTTCCTAGTTCTTATGTTTTAGGACAAGCTTATCATTTTCCCTTAATGGAAACATCAAATTCTCACTCTAACATGTACTTATAACATTAGGTATTTTTACCGATTATGTTATTTTACTCGTTTTCACTTAAAATCGAGTAGCATAAGTTGTTTAACATAATTTAAAACTTCATATTATATCATAAAACATCAAAATAAACACATTTCACCTATGGGTATCTTTCCAAATATGAACCCTAGGTTAAATTATTCTAGAATAAGCTAAATCGAGTTATCGGGACTCCAAAAACATAAAGAACATTAAAAACGGGGCTTGGATGCACTTACTATAAGCTTGAGAAGTGGAAGAAACCCTAGCTATGGAGACAGATGAGTTTTAGTGTAACACCCCAACCCGGCCTAGACGTTATGGCTAGATCTGGTGTGTCACATGGACAATAGATTACGCTTCGATCTTCTTTTAATAATCGTTATGTAGGCTTTAGCAAAACTGTATTATACTTTTTGTAAATAAGAACTTATTTAGGTTATAAAAACCCTTTCCACTACCAATTTAAGTTCACTTCTAAAAAGATCTTATTGTTGAGTCATCGTTATTAAGTTACCCATTTGTCACGTAATGTATATTTTGAAAACATTTGTTAAGTTTGAAATAAAACCCGCGCAGACTAGTCTATTGTTTTAAACAAGTATTAAATAAAAATACCAAAATAAAAATACCGAGCGGCCTTATTACAATTTAAAACCCAAATAAAAAATAAAGCATTTAAGAAATAAATTTGGAAAACTATAAACCAATAAGTAGTTCAAGTGGCCACTCCGAATCCCTCACAGCTCAAAGTCCTCTAAGGCTGGGGGTTACCTACATGGATGGAAATAAGAGCGTGAGTTTGTGAAAACTCAGTGTGTAAAAAAACCCAGCCAGTGTCAGAGATTGGTCCAAGCTTAGTCTAGGCCGAAGCCCTATTTAGAAACAGATTAAATTGGGCCTTGGCCCTATTCAGAAACAATGTGGGCCTTGGGCCTATTATAGAAGAAGATCAGATTATAATAATACATGCATGTATGCAAAGCCCAAGCCCAATCCAGCCCTACACACCACCCGTACCAGCCCTACACACCATGTGGGGAATAACTCAACCCACCCAGTCCTACACACCACAATCACAACAGAGCTGCTAAACTAGATATCGTGGCCAAGCCACCAAAATAGTAATACGAGGCAGAGCCTCTAAGCAGAATATGTGGCATTGCCACTTTTAGCACTTCCTCCATAATAATATCCCAACCCCATGTAAATCAGTGTATACATGTCATGGCATACAAAATATCAGATATAGTAGCATACAAATCAGTCAACTTTTCTCTAGGGGTAAAATTGTCATTTAGCATCTAAGGTAACGCAGTAATTTTCACCATTCAAGGGTATTTCGATAATTTTGCTAGGTTTTAGGGTTTTATGCCTATTACAGTCTACTAACAGATCTAACATCGCCCGAGCGACTCAATTAGCACATTCCATTAATATAGAGTCATCAGGCCCTAAAACCCCTAATGGGCCAGATGGAGCCCACAAGCTACTGTGGCCCACTAAGTCCAAATTTTACACATATTTGTACAGAATTGATGCCCAATTTACCAGAGATCACTTATCGCGTAATTTCACCCATATGAGCCCGAAAGCCGATTGGGACCAACTTTGGCCCATTGAGGCCCAAAACCACCCAAGTGCACGAAAATGTACACAACAGCCTTACCAACCATTATCGCCAATTTCACAGTTTCATACGGACTCACGAGTGCTCACACGCTCGTAAGCCCCCGAAATGCCGACATTTCGACATTTTGGCTTTTCGGCTTTTGCCGATCTAATCTACTAGAGGGTGTCGATTACACACCTGTTTGCGTACTACATCAAGATTCTGCACATGATTAACCTACAACAACCCACTATAATATTAGACTATAATCCAACGAAATCAAGCTGAATTGACATCATACTAATATCATCATATTCAGCCATCCTTACCCAAAACCAATATTCACTTACCTTTGCCAAAATCTACAACTAGATCTAAATCTAGATCATCATGATAACGTTAACCCCCTAGCCTCCACGAGATCCACCTTACAAAAAGCCATAAAACTCCATTAGTTATCAAAAGAGCCCAAAATCTAAACCCATAGAAAGGATCTAGACCGGTTAGTACAAAGGGTTAAGGGGTTTCGGCTTTTCCCTTAACCCAAAAGGAAGAGAAGATTGAAGTTCTTACCCAAGAATTCGCTCGATCCGATAGATAGCACCAAAGTCGCCTTCCACTCGACCAAATCCCGATCTCTAATGGATCTACCCAAAACCCAAAGATAGAGAAGATGTCTAAGGTATTCGGCCAAAGGGTAAATGTTTGCAAATAGATAACAAGGTTCGGCTATTAGGGAGTGCAAGAGAAAAATAACAAAGAAATAGAGAAGAGAAGAATAAGAGGTTTGGTAGAGAAGAAAAGGAATGAAGAGGTTCGACCAAGAAGAAATCAGCACAAATACTGAATATTAATTTTGACTTTTGAAAAGTCGGCCAAGAGAGGTTCCAAGTGAGTTGATTCAGGCAATAAAGTAAAGAAGAATAAGAGAAGAAGAGAGTAGATTCAGCTTGAGAAGAAAAAGAGAAGAAAAGGGTTTGGTTCTTTGAACAAATCAGCACAAAAGGGTTTGTATATTACGTTTTTGGCTTTTAGAATAAAGAGAAGTAGGAGAGAAAGGAAAGAAAAGAATAGAAAGAATAGTAACCCCTACAATCTACCTATTTGGCACTAATTGAATGACCACAGAAAATCCTGAAAAGAACCAAAAGGAATTCGGTACCCACTTTTTCTCTACTTGCCGAATATGCAAACATCAACAGACCCTAGCTGAAATTGCTCTCCTAAAGACCCATATTCGGCCAACTCTTGATCCCATTTCAAAATTCCTAAATTTTCTCCTAGATAACCTCCCCTTATCACTCCTCACCTAATTCCATGAGCACTTCGAACTCTTTCCTTCAGAATTTCACTTGGAGTCCACCTCTTACCATACACATGCACAAAATAAAATATGCACTTTGCTCACCAATGGATTCGAACCTCAGCTCCCTCACAAGCCTCTACACGCCACCTCCTTACTCTAAGTGGCACTACCTTGCCACTTTACCACAGGTCTTCTTGTGTCTTAAAACTTTAATATTAATTTAAAAGCCCACCTAGCTTAGGTCCATTCTCCCCCGAGGCCAAAAATAAAAATTTTGCAAGACCTTAGACTTAACCCTAAGCCTCCTAAAGGTCCACTAAACACACCTAAGACATCACTATAACACATCCAACCAAGCAAAAATTAAACTCCAAGCAGAAATTTAAAAAAAACTAAGAAATTGGGGCGTTACATTTGGCCCTTATGCAGAAGATGATAACAATTTTACCATCTTTTTCCCTTTTAATTTCTTTTAATTACCAAATGACTAAAATGCCCTTCATTAAAACTTTGGTTATTTTTATCTATGGATGTCTATTTTTTTCCATGAAAACCTAATGGTCTAGTTACCATTTAAGGACCTCTACTTCAATTATGCTCTTCAATTTAATCCTTTCCTATCTAGAACTCATATTTATCAACCTTTACAATTAAGCCCTAATAGGCAATTTAAACATGTGATTCATGAAATTTTCTATCAATATTCTAACACATGCATCTATTCGCTTGGTAAATCATAAAAATTAATCGAAATAAATTTTTCTATCTCAGATTTGTGGTTTTACAACCACTGTTCCATTTAGGCGCTATTTTGGGATGTTACAAATTTGATCCCATGTAAGACCATATCTGGGATATGGCATTAGTGTCATACCATGAGATTGACTCACGGGTATCCTTCGATATTCTAAGCATGTTAACAGAGATTGTATTCAAGTTGATTAGCTAATAAGAGAGACTAAAGTTCCTGATGAATGTTACAGGTACACCTGAATAAGTCATGAGAAAATATGGAAATGTAAGGTATGAGAATGAACAAGACATGTGAATGAGTAAGTCATGAGAAAGAGCCTGTCACAAGAGTATGTGAATCATGAGAATGAATATGTTATAAAATTGAATAAGTTACGAGAAAGAGTAAGAAGTTATATGAATTTCATGATGCCCTATTTAAATGATTTTCCATGACATTTATTGCTATTTTATTTCATGTAACTTACTAAGCATTTTATGCTTACCCCCTTTCATTTCCCTTTTTCCATGTAGATTTGCCGAATTAGCTCGGGGATCAATTGAAGTCGAAGCTCGAAGTCACACTATCAAACTATTCATTTTGGTATAGTATAGTTAGTTATATTTGATGTATGGCATGTATAGATTTTAGTCATTTTGATAAATGTCTTTTGGATAGCTAAAGGTGTTGGCTATTGATAATACCCAAGTCTTGTGGTAATGGCCTTTGAAAATGGCCAATATTGTCAAAGTTATATTTTATGAAATGATAGGGAAATTCATGATTGTGCAAGTTGCATGTTTAAGTAGAGTAATGATGGATGAGAATGACAGGCATGGTGGCATTTTGATGACTTAGTTGTGACTGATTATAATGTATATTATGTATGGTTTTATGAGGTTGAATTTAGTATGAGTTTGATTGTGTTTCAAGGTGGCAAAAAGACTTGGAAAATAGCCTATATTGTCCACACGAGTTAGGTACACGGGCATATGTCTAGGACGTGTGTGACACACGGTCCGCACTAAGGGCGTATAGCTCGACCGTCTATCCCCTACACCTTAAGTAGTTAAGTTACTATTGCACACGGGCTAAGTACACGGGTGTGTGCCTTGGCCGTGTGAACCCCTAGTTGTTTATAGTAATCAAATCAGAGTACTCCACGATTTATTGACACGGGTGTCTCTAGGCCGTGTGAGTGACACGGGCCATAGACACGGGCATGTGCCCAAACCATGTTAAAACCTGTAGGGTTAAAATGAAAAATAAATTCAGCACGGGCTAGGGACATGGGCGTGCGTGACCACACGGGCATGTCCCACCTCACACGGGCGTGTGGCCCTGTTTTAAGCAATTTTTTTCTAAAATGCCCGAAAGTTCCCCAATTGGTTTCAAACCACTCCCGATGTAGGTTTTCAGCCTCATAGGCCCATGTTAAGAATATTAAGAACATGTTTGCAATATTTTTAAATTGGATCGAGAATTAAGGCCTAATTTAGTATGTTTGAGCAAGGTTAAGAACGGTAATGCCTCGTACCTATCCTGGCGTCAGACTCAGGTAAGGGGTGTTACATGGGCGTGGTCAAATTTTGAATATTTTGTGTTTTGTGAAATAGGGACTAAATTGTGAAAAATGTGAAATGTTAGGGGCAAAAATGTAATTTGCCCATTTATGTGTTTTTGGACTAATTTGAATGAATATATGAATAAAAAAGTTAAATTTGTATTAATTTAGATCAAGAAAAGAGGAAATCAGATTTGGATCGGGGGAAATCTAAAGTGGTTGAATAGTCATCTTGGTTCGTTCGTTCTCGTCAGAGGTAAGTTCATAAGTAAATAAATGTCGCTAATTTTGAATATATATGAACTATAAGTGTCAAATTGAATTTTAGTTAATATAATTGTGTATGCCGAATTGATATACAAGTATGAGAGAATTATTTACGAGCCTGAATTGATTGAGTTACGACGTCTGAAAGCCCCGTACGAACCTTAGGAATAGTTAGCATACATATGTCATGACATAGGATTTCGATATGTCTTTTTGTGTAAAACCACGTCTGGGACGTTGGCATTGACTTGTAATTTACGTGTAAGACCATGTCTGGGACATCGGCATCGTATTTGATTCGTGTTAGACCCTGTCTGGGACAGTGCCATCGATATGTGATTACATGTAAGACCACGTCTGGGACGTTGGCATTGTACGAGCTCTTCGACTATCCGAGTATCCTTATTGATTCCGAATGGTTCAACGGGCAATATCGAGTTAAGATCAAATGTGAAATCAAGCTAAAAGGTTAGGTATGTGCTAAGTTAAATGATTGAGTAGTAAGGTAAGTACATACTTTATATGAATACATGAAATGTTCATTATGAAAGTGAGAATTAAATATGCTTACAAATATATGTGTATTTGGCCAAGTGGATAAATAATGCTAAAGTATAAGTATTGATATATGAAGTTGCAAGTGTGATAAATGAATATGTGGTTATGGTTAGCATGATTCGGTTTAGTTAAATTGAATTATGAATGTCATTGAATTGATTTATTTGCTTATGACTTACCAGGCTATTCAAGCTTACTCTGTGTGTATTTGTTTGTTGTTTTTTTTTAGATTTTGGAAGCTAGTTACGAGCTCGAGGATCATTAGAGAAATCCGTCACACTATCGATCGCTATTTTAGTATTTTTAAAAGTTGAACTTTGAACCTATGGCATGTATAGACTAGCTTATGTTTTGGTTAATTTGGAAGTTGTATATATGTTTAGCCATGCGAAAATGGCTTAAGTATAATATTATGGTTTGTGCGTATTCAGTCATGGTTTGAGCTTATATTGAAGGTATATATCATGGTAATTGTGCTTGTGGTATTTGATTGCATGATTTGGCAATGTTAAATGCTAAGTATGATGTATATACAATCGGCCTTCTGGTTAGCTCATTTTGGAAATTTGTTACATGGTGAATGTGTTTATGTATTTGATTATGTGATGGTTAATATCTATGTGTATCCGGATGTGATTTAAATTGTTTTAAGGTATGTTTTATGGTTTATAATTTGGTATTGAGTAGTGAATGGTATTAAGGTTATTAGGCTATGTAATTAACTCATTTGGAAGTGATTTTATGGTATAGTTTGTGTGTATGGATGAACATGTGTTTTGGCTTGAACAATATGATATTGGATGGACAAGTCTTGGATTTATGTTTCATAAATCTAAGCTGCAGGATAACTTTGATATGATTTGAGAAAATTAGTATATATATACGTATTGTATGTTCAGCAATGCTATTTGACCATTTAGGTTCAGTTTATAAAAGCATGAATGTATATGATTTAAATGTTATATAAGGTATATTAATTGATCAAAATTGAAATAAATAAGTTTGGTATAATGTTCGAATTGTTTAAGTGGTTGGTCTAGTGATTTGTTTTGTAATGGTATAAATGATAAATTTATAGTTGATGATATAATGGATATTTTGTTTTAGTTTGTATTGGTTAAGTATGCGCATATTCCTGTAATGAGTGAACAAGTATGTTTTTAGCCTTATAAATTAAATGTATATATATTTATAGGCATATGTCATGGTTGCTAATAATTTGATTGTTGGTTAATATTAGTTAAATGAGTAATCTTTGAGTTGAATATAAATTTCTTATATTAAATTTGTTAGCTGATTAGATGATAAGACAAATGATAACGTATTTACATGCATTATACTTAAATGGTTGATTATTTAGGTCCGAATTTTTCATGATTCAATCTTGGTGTAGTTAAATGCGTTTATGGTTAATATGTTAAAAAAAATCAACTTGACCATGTTACTAAATTGTTTGTGCCGATTGTGATATGTTCAAAAAGCTTTGTGTTATGATTTGTTTGGCCTAAAATGTGCATGTATAAATTTATGAAGTAAAATGTATGATCTTTATTAGGTATTCAAATACCATTAATTTAGTAGTTTTAAATTTTAAATTTTGAATAGTTTAAGTGATTTGATGTGATTAATTTACAAAATATGAAAATGTAATGTATGCATGTATTAGCTGTGTTTTGTTCAGTAACTCCTCGTAACCCTAATTCGACGACGAATAAGGGTTAAGGGTGTTACATTATTGACGATCCCCGAGCTCGAGCTAGCTTTATTTATCTATAAAATAGGGAAATAATACACAAGTAAGCTTTCCAAACGCTTAGTAAGCCATATACAAATAAACTTAACACTTGAAGCAAATATAAATCAATTCATCTATGGGAATCATGGTTAGTAGAGGTGCTCATGGGCCGGGCCGGGCCGGGTTCGGGCCGGGCCGGGCCGGGTTCGGGCCGGGCTCAACTAAAAATCTAAGCCCATTCATCGGGCTCGAGCCGGGCCGGGCCTAAAAAACGGGCCTAAAATTTTGCCCAAGCCCGACCCGTATAAAAATGTTAAAACCCGGGCCCGGCCCGGCCCGCCCGTATTAATTTTTTATATTATTTTATATAATTTTTAAATATATATAATATATAAAAAATACTAAAAAAATTAAAATAAATATTTCCCAACAAATTGAAAATTAATTTTAAAAAATATGTAGACTTAAATAACACTAAGATAGATGTAAATTAACAAGTAAATACCTCTAAAATAATAACAAAATTAACAAATGCCTTTAAAATAATAACAAAATTAACAATAAAATAAGTTTTATACAATATCCAAACAATAACAACAAAATAGTAGTAACATAATAGTAATATGGTATCAAAATAAGGAGAAAACATCAAGAAAATAACATTAAAAATAAAAATAAAAAATCAGATTTTTTTATTAGTAAATTCGGGCCGGGCCGGGCCGGGCCCGGGCCAAAAATCCTTTACCCGAGCCCGGCCCATTTTTTAAACGGGCCTAGCTTTTTTGCCCAAGCCCATTTTTCGGGCCTATATTTTTGCCCAAACCCTCCCACATTTCGGGCGGGCCTTCGGGCCGGGCCGGGCCGCCCGACCCATGAGCAGGTCTAATGGTTAGTCTCTTATACAAATATCACAATTCTCATCTAATTCACTTGTTCATATTCATTATGCATCACTTACCTTTTCTTTTCAATATTCATATAACTTCATACATACCTGGATCAGTTAACTCATTTACATATTCATTCTCTTCTCGACTTTGCCTGTTGAACCATTCGGAATTGTTAAGGATACCCGAATAACACATAAAGCTCGTACAAAGTCATATCCCAGATATGCCCTAGGGTCAATTCTGTATGAAATGTATAATTTTATGTATATGCATGAGTAATCTTTATTATGAATATATCTGATGCATGAGATGCTATATGTTGCATGCTAGTATGATTACATCTGTTGCATGAGGTATGGGTTTATGACGGAGGAAGCGTTCTGGCAGCCTCGCTGCAATCTAGTGACTTTGTCACATTATTATCTGGCAGCCTCGCTGCAATCTGGTGACTTTGTCACATTATTATATCTGGCAGCTTCGCTGTAAATATCTGTGGTGTGTAGCGGTTGGGTTGGTCGAGTAGTCTCCCCACATGGTGTAAGGCTGGTACGGGGGTGTTATGGATGGATTTGGGTTGGGTTTCTGTTTGCATATTATATCTGATCTGTATCTGTTATGGGCCTATGGGCTTAACCTGATTTCTGTAATGGGCCAAGGCCCAACTAATCTGATTCTGAGGCTTGATCTGTTTTGGCCTATGGTTGAGATAATGTTGCACACTGAGTTGTCAAACTCACCCCCTTTTATTTAATCTCTGTAGGTAACACTCAACCATAGTGGGCTTGGATCTGCGAGAGATTCGGAGTGGCCACAGCATCTGCAGAACTGGTTTTCATTTTGTTTAAAGTATTTTATTATTATTAAGTTATTTTGGGTTTTATTTTGTAATAAGGCCGCTATCTAAGTTTTTATTTGGTTTGATTTTTCTTTGATGATTAAATTACATTTTATAGAATCGCTAGTTTAGACTGCGCTGGTTTCAAAATCTAAAGAACGTTTTCAAAACTCAACGAGTGAATAATATGGATAACTTAAAGGATTAATAAACTGGTTTTAACAAACTTACTCTTTTGATTCAAACCTCACTTAAGACACAACAAGACTAAAAGGGTCGTAAACTTAGTTTTAGGATCGTGTGACACACCAGATCTGGTCGTAACGTCTAGGCCGGGTTTGGGGTGTTACATATGGTCTTACATGTTATTACGTATCGATGCCACTGTCCCAGATAGGGTCTTACATGAAACCATATAACGATGCCAATGTCCCAGACATGGTCTTACACGTAATCTCATATCGTTGCCAATGTCCCAAACATGGTCTTACATGAAATCACACCTCGGTAATCCTAATGTCATGACATCAGTATCCTATACTTTTCCTAGGGTTCGTATGGGACTTTCAGACATCGTAACTCTGTTGATTCTTGCTCGTACACAATCATTTATCATCCAATTCAATTCAATAACATATAAACATGTATAATTCAAATATAAGACATTTATTTGCATATGAACTTACCTCAAAAACGGGATGAATGGATCGAAGCGACTACTCAATAACTTTTGATTTCTCCCGATCTAAATCTGATTTCTTTCATTCTTGATCTATATAAATTTCAATTTAACTAATTTAATTATCATTTCACCCAATTTCATTCAAAGCACACAAATGAGGCATTTTTGCACAGTAGCCCCTATACTTTCATATTTATTCAATTTAGTCCCTATTTCACAGATACACAAAATTCATGCAATTTGATACCTTCCCAAGCTAGCCAAATTTTCGTAGTGTACATATCAGCCCATATTTCTCATTTATTCACATATTTAACCATACATTTTCACATTTTCACAAATAAATCCCTATTCGACATTTTTGTCAAAAATCACTTTACAAAACTTATCTAACTATCAAAAAAATTCATTTTTCATCATCAAACATTCAAAATCTCAAGCATTCATCAACGGCAATTCACAAAAACATTGAAAACTTCAAAAATTAAGGCATGGGCTAGCTAGAATACAAAGCAACGATCTCAAAAACGTAAAAATCATCAAAAATAAAGCAAAATATATACCTTAATTTAGCCAAACAAGTGCCAAATTGTTTAAAGACCTCAAACCCTATTTTTCTTTCTCTTATTCAGTTAAGAACACAAAGATGACAACCAATTTTAGCTTTGGTTTTATTTAATATAACTTATTTACACATTTACTATTATAACCTTAATTAATCAACTTATAAATCACATAATGGATGGTCATAAATGTCCATTAACCTTAATCATGGTCTAATCACATCATACCTCACCTTTAATTATTCAAAGCAATTAAGCACTTTAACAATTAGAATGCAACTTTTTCATCTTATGCAATTTAGTCTTTTTTGTCAAATTAATCACTTAAACGATAAAATTAGCATACGAAACTTTCACACACATATAATTACATGTCGTAAACATCAAAAATAATATTAAAATAATTTTATGACTTTGAATTTGTGGTTTCGAAACCACTGTTCTGATTTAGCTAAAATCGGGCTGTTACAATATATCCTAGAAATCCAACCTCTCGGAGCCAAAACTCACATTTGCTAAACTTTGCAAACAATTGCTTATCCTGTAGAGTTTGCAACACAATTCTCAAGTGCTCTATATGTTCGGGTTTCCTTTTGCGAATAGATCAGAATGTCATCAATGAACACGACAACAAATCTGCCTAAATACGGTCTGAATATCCGATTCATCAAGTCCATAAAAACTGCAGGAGCATTCATTTATTCAAATGGCATAACTAAAAATTCATAGTGACTGTACTATGTTCTGAATGTTGTCTTCGGCACATCTGATTCTTTAACTCGCAACTGATAATAACCCGATCTCAAATCGATCTTTGAAAATACGATAGCTAATTTCAACTGATCAAATAGATCATCGATCCGTGATAGGATATTTGTTTTTTATCGTCACTTTATTCAACTTTCTATAATCAATACACATTCTTATCGATCCATCTTTCTTCTTTACAAACAGAACCAGTGCACCCCAAGGCGAGAAACTCGGTCTGGCAAACCCTCTATTGGTTAACTCTTGCAACTGAGTTTTTAATTTTTTCAATTCGATTGATGCCAGTCTATACGGAGCTATCAATATCGGTGTTGTTCTTGGTACTAATTCAATACCAAATTCGACCTCTCTAATCAGTGGCAACCTTGATAGTTCTTCTGGGAATATATTTACAAACTCACAAACAACAGGTACAGATTCAATCTTTGAGTCCAACACCTTTGTATCTAGTACGTACGCAAGATATGCATTACAGCCCTTTTTCATACATTTCTTAGCTAACATAGATGATATCACAGTAGGTAATTCATTCGAATCATCAGACTCAATCCCAAGAATTTCACCGTTCTGACATTTCAATTCAATAATCTTCTGTCTACAATTCACAACTGCATCATGCGTAGTCAGCCAATCTATACCCATAATTACATAAAACTTATCAAATGGTAGAAGCATTAAATCAGCCGGAAAGTAGTAACCCCGAGTCATCTAAGGAAATTTCTTAAAAATTTTATCAACTAGAACAAACTTGCCTAAGAGGTCGATACTTTAACTAGAAACTCCGTAGACTCAACATGTAAACTCTTTTTAAACACTAAATTCATACAGATATATGAATGAGTTGATCCGAGATCTATCAATGCAACAATATTAGTGTTGTAAAGAGAAAAAGTACCGATAATAATGTCTGGCGATGATGCCTCCTCTCGTGCACGAATAGCATAAGCTCGGACAGGTGCTCGTGCCTCAGATCTCACAATATAATCTCTCGTAGCACCTCGATTTCTACTCACATTTCAAGTGTTTTGGGGCAGTCTCCCTCTAGCAGCTGTATTACTTGCTCTTACCCGTTGATCTCTTTCAGCTACAGACTTTTTTGGACAATCCTGAAGATAATAATGTAGGGATCCACATATAAAGCAAGCTCCGCTCATCACTCTACATTCACCGTAATGTCGTTTATTGCAATGCTTACATTCGGGCCCAATATTTCTAACACTGCCCAACTGGCAACAGATGTCGTCTGAGGTTTAGAGCTATAATGTCTCACATCTCTGTCTCTAATTGAAATTCCCACAGAAGCAGTAGAATGAGGATGATATTCTCTAGATTTCTTTGATGTTCATTGATGTGATTTTCCCATGAATCTCTTTCTAGAGTCTCTAGCTTCCGAATCAGTTTTTCTTTTCTCTTTGCTAAGCTCTTCATGTAACACCCCAATAACCTGAATCTGTCGCCGGAGTGGGTTACAAAGCATTACAAAACCAAAGGACCACATTTGTACATTCACATAGACTTAAGATCATTAACAATTTATATACATACTAAACACAATCAAAGGTTGAAATTCACGACTTATAAAAACATTCAAAGGATGCCATATTCGCATGGCTTATATACATTAACCAAAATGTCCTTCCACTAATAATCTATTCTATACATGCCATAAGTTAAATCCAAAACATAGCAGTACTGAAACAGTAGATAGTGTGACAAAATGCTGACGATCCCCGAGCTGGTAGTAAGAGCCAACGATCTATAAAACAGAGAAACATAACATTCAAAGTAAGCTTTCATAGGCTTAGTAAGTCTTAAGAAATTTTAAACAGTTGAACTTAAAAGCAAACCAAATAATCAAAGTCACATAACATTTTTCTTAGTATAATATCATCTGGTCGATTTTGCACAATCACATATATCATTTTACTCCGATTATATTCAAACTCATGTAGACATAAGCATTTACATGCTTCAAGATTAACTTTAATTCTATCGAATTGAACTAGTGTACCATTTCTTACCCACACTTACTTTTAACATTTATAATTAAATGGTATATCGAATACTTTTATGTAACTTTGCATAATGACTGAATGCACACATATACACATATACATATGAATTTACAACATCTTTACATATGCCTCTCATTACACATTCTTAATTCCCTTCAGATCAATCTCACATATATAATATAATATGTATATATCACATACCTGACCAACTTATTATCTTGAACTCATTTTATTACCAATTTTGTACAAGGTTGCATAATCTCTAACTTTAATTAGTTCACCACATTTAGTCTGCTAGATAAAATCTCTGAATCAAATCACTGGCATATTGCCTGCTAGGTTTATAACCTAAATCACACATATTAGGCAAGTATTTACCCGTTTAACAGATATTCTCTTCGAGTCGTTCCTGAAATGTACAGATTTTAGATAGGCCTTATACAATGCCGACGTCCCGGACGCGGTCTTACATGTTATTCAATATCGATGCCACTATCCCGGACAGGGTCTTATACGAATCATCAGTGATGCCAGTGTCCCCGACACGGCCTTATACACTATTTCAAATCAATGCCTTCGTCCTGGACGAGGTCTTACATGTTATTCAATATCGATGCCACTGTCCCGGACAGGGTCTTACACAAATCATAAGTGATGCCAGTGTCCTAGACACAGTCTTTTACACTATCTCATTTCACACACTTAGTGCCCCAATAATCGATCTCGCACACACAGTGCTTAGTTAAAGAACTCGCACACACAGCGCCTCTATTCATTCGCACACACAGTCCATTCGCACACATAGTGCCCATGTTCATTCGCACACATAGTGTCCATGTTCATTCGCACACATAGTGCCCATGTTCATACGCACACATAGTGCCCATGTTCATTCGCACACATAGTGCCCATGTTCATTCGCACACATAGTGCCCATGTTTATTCGCACACATAGTGCCCATTTTCACTTGTTATTAGACATCGAAATGACTTAACCAAGTCTATAAAACATCATACATATATAACAGTATCAAAGCATATACTGCACATCAAATCCATCTCTAATAAATTACATATATATTTCGCCCATACACATAAAATCATGAATCAAAAAATAACTTCTCGTGCATACACATCACAAATATCCGAATTTATTTCACCATATTTTTAATTCATAACACATTCGGTGATTCACATTACATATCAATACTCCAAATATATTTCATACTTCTATTCGGCTATAAAACTTTAACACATATACATATATATACATGTCCACCATTACAATTAATTCTTAGCCTCATTTAAATATAACACCAACCATCCAAACATTTATTCATTTCAAAATTTGCCATTCAGCCTTTACATATATCGGACCTTTACTTCCAATATCATAAATTAATATTCGATCATAAAGCATAATAGGCACTTACTCTCATTTCACAATTATATTTAACTGAGGCATATTGGCTAATTCTTTCCAACTATTATTACATACATTAAGTATAAACATCATTCAAGTACATATACATATACGTAATCAATCTCGATTCATCTTTCTTTCACATTTGCTTTGCACATATTAATCTATTCAAACACATTCCACAAAACTTAACTTAAATCATACTTGTATCAACTAACCACATTCGGCTTATAGCCTTAACTCAATATTTAATCGATACAAATGTGTGTATATATATATAGTAGGAAATCTTCTTAGTTGTTATGATTCAACCTTAAATCATATAATATAATCAAATACAAACATTTAAGAACTTACTTCTTTTCCACGATGTACGATGTTACTAAATAAATATAACACATATTAATCACTTAAAACTTACCTTAATTATCGTTGAACGACTACAGATTGACTAATCATTAGTTTCGCTTTCCCCCTATCCGAGTTTAACTCCCTTTGCTCTTGAGCTTAATTCAACAAATTTTAAACCAATTAATCACCTTATCTATTCATTATAATCAAAATTCCATAATCTCATTTGGTAACTTATCAATCAAATGAATTTTAAAGCATTATAACAACAAAGACAATCTCTCAAAGAAGTACATGCTTACGGCAATTATTCACTTAACAATGTACTCGGCAATTGCACATATAAATATACTTGAAAATTCAAATATTCATGTCGCTTGACTTCTTAAAACTATCACAAATTCATTTTCAAAATCCAACGTCTATAAGGTAATATGGTATATCATTGCCACACCTTAATTTATAATTACCATTCATCTAAAATATTCATACAAACCAAACCATCCTTAACATTTAACTCATTCGATCATCATTACAACCAAATTAAGCCATGCATCAATTTTAATATCATTCGGCCATTAAGTTAAACAAATTTATCAATTAACCACTGCTCCAAATCTTAAATACATAAACATTTGGCCGAACATTCAAATATCACAAATAACAACAACATTTCTTCTACTTATAAGCATCCAATCGGCCATTTATACTTTCAATCACTTAAATAAACAACAATTTACTCAATTAATTTCTTAAATCCACATTCAACATTTAAACTCACTTAGACACATTAGTCGATTGCTATATAACATCTAATTCAAAATTCTATCTCTTCTCAATTATACACTAAAGCCGAATATCATCCAAGGTTACCAAAAACATAGCATTTATCAAATTCACACAATTCATATACCAAACCTCACCATTACCAACAAATTTTCAATTCAAAACATAAAGCACCCAAAATTTAGCACATTTCCAACATGACCGAATACATATTTCATCTCAAATTCAAACAATTATACCTCCACAACTCAATTCATTCAATTAGCACATAATTCCATCCATTCAAGCTCAATTTAACTATTAAGCATGAATTACCAAGCTCCAAACTTAATTTATAATTATCCAAATCATTTGAAACATTCAACATCAAATTTTATACTATAGCCGAATACTAATTGTAAGCAATTGAGCCACACCCGGTTCCAAATTCATAATTTGCATTTCTCATCAAACACATCATCAATATGTATATATATATATATCAAACCAACACATCATATGCTTATTTATATAAGAGTCGAATCATGATTAACTTACTAACATAATTCATATTCATTTCATCACTTAATAAAAACATATTAAACTCATTTTTATCACATGCCATAACCGATTTATAAATGACTTTAATCATCACTTAATTATTTCATTTCATAGTCGAATACAAATACTCATTTTAGCCACTCATAATAAAGTCTAATTGGTTTATACTCAATTACTTATAATGATCGAATATCACTATGCCCTTAAAACCATATTTTAACAACATTTCACAAATTATAACCACTTGCCGAATGCATATATTTTCATCCAGACTCAAGATTTAATAAGCTTAGCCTCATTTAACCACTTACTTGTTCGTCCAAGCATTAAACACATCATGCATGACACACAAACAACAATAGCCGAGCATACTAACACATTACACCCTTGGCCGACTATCATTTTAGCACAAAACATTCAACATTTTCCCCAAATCATCTTCTATATTCCCATTCGGTAATTGCACAGCATATACAAATAATTTAACTTTTAAATTTCCATATTTAGAAAGCTCAAACATGCTCTTTTTTTTTTACCAAGGCTGAATGGAGCATTTTCATCACTTGGATACAAAATCAAAACACCATTTCCATATACACAAAAACATCATGGCCGAATACTCATTCCTCAACCAATTTGAAAATTTTAACATGGGTTATGTAGGAGGCTTAACAACTAACTCAAAATACACTAAAATTTCAAGAATTAACATCAACTACATACCTTTAGCTAAGCTTTAAGATGACCGAAACCTTAGCTTCAATTCCTTATTTTTCTTTCTTTGATTTTCGGCTATGAAGGAGAAAAGATGAACAACATTGTTCTTTTTCATCCATTTTCTTTTATTAATCTTTATTTCTTTATTATTAAACCATTATGTTATTATTATTATTAATATAAAATACATATATTTTGCATCAAGCAATAATCATGGCCGGCCACTATGTTTAAAATGGGGTATTTGACATGCCAATCCCCTATTTTAAACCATGCAATAATTTGGCCATTTTAAAATCACCTCTCACATTTTCAAGTTTTATCACTTGAGTCCTCTTTAATAATTTCACATTCAAATGACAAAATCAAAGCTTGAAATTTTCACACATGCAATTTCACATATAACAGACATAAATATAACATTTAATTATTTTTGTGACTTGATTTTGTGATCCCGAAACCACTTTCCGACTAGGGTCAAATTAGGGCTGTCACAGCTCTCCCCCCTTAGGGATTTTCGTCCTCGAAAATCTTACTGGTGAATAGATTAAGGAAACGTTCTTTCATTGAGTCCGCGAGTTCCCAAATTGCTTCTCCGACTCTGTGTTTGAGCCACAATACTTTCGCTAACGAAATTTTCTTATTCTGCAATTCTTTTACTTTGCGAGCCAAAATACAAACCGGTTCTTCTTCATATCTCATACCAAGCTGAATTTCAATCTCTGACGGTCTAATTATATGAGAGAGATCAGATCCGTACCGGTGGAACATCGAAACCTTTACGATTGAATATGAGTACTTTTCTCTATGGTGAGACTTTTAGAAACACTTTATCCCCAATTTAATACTATATAGTTTTTCATTTGCAATTCACTATAGCGTCAAATCGGCCAGAAAATAAGAATTTCGAATCATTAGGGAACATTTTTTTGCACACTTTATCTACTAACACACAACGGCCCTAAAGGGATTGACACTCGAATTACAAACTCAGTAGACTCAACAGGTAGAGTCTTACTGGATGCCAAAGTTTCACACACATAGGAATGAGTTGAACCGGAATCAATCAAGGCAATAACATCAGTATCGAAAAGAGTAAAAATACCGATAATAACATCTGGAAAAGAAGCCTCTTCACGAGCACGGATGACATAAGCTCTGGCAGGTGCACCAGCTTCAGATTGAACAGCAGTGTCTTTAATCCCTCTCTAACTGCCACTAGCATTACTCGAAATTCTGGATAGTCTAGCTCGTGCTGCAATATTACTAGGTCTCCTATTCAGATTAGTATTCTGTTCCGCTAATCTCAGACATGCTCGGATGAAGTGATCAGATGATCCACATTTAAAACAGGAGTGATCAAGCAATCTACATTCTCTTGAATGCCATTTACCATAGTGCTTACATTCAATTCTATGTGGTCGAATATTATTCATGCTAGCAACTGATGCAACTTTTGACTTTATAGAAGGCCGGTCTCGATCTTGCCTCGTATAGCCCACACCAGCTCTAGATTGGCTGTTATCTTCTCTGAAACTCTTTGAGGATGACTAAAAAGTTTTACTCATTGATTGTTCACAGGAGTTTCTAGTCTCAAAATTGACTTTTCTCTTTCTTTTTCCCAACTCTTTAGCTCCATATTTTCTAATTTTGTCAACCAAAAGCTTACTCAATCTCAACGGATCGGTCACAGGAGACACAATAGGTATCGGAAGGGGATTATTCGCGGGCGGAGGAAGTTGTGCAACCGGGTTATTTCTCACAAATTCAGAGCACCATTCATTCATCATAGCATAAAAGGCTTGTTTCATCTCATCATTTTGATTATTCGAATTCGGCTGAGAGTCAATCGGCGCTGTCCCTTTTGCGGGAGCAGGCGCAACACTCTCAACAACATCTGCTATGACTCGATTCGGATCGGGATTCATTGCTATACAAAAAATACATTTTAACTGTCAGAAGTCATCACACTATAATTTTATCATTATATGGCCTGTATAGCTAGATTCACACACCATGTTAGTCCTAGAATCGACTAAACTGTGGCTCTGATACCAATAAAATATAACACCCCAATAACTCGAATCCGTATACACAAAAACATCATGGCCGAATGCTCATCCCTCAACCAAGTTGAAAATTTTAACATGGGTTATGTAGGAGACTTAACAACTAACTCAAAATACAGTAAAATTTCAAGAATTAACATCAACTACATACCTTTAGCTAAGCTCTAAGATGACCGAAACCTTAGCTTCAATCCCTTATTTTTCTTTCTTTCATTTTCGGCTATGAAGGAGAAAAGATAAACAATATTGTTCTTTTTCATCCATTTTCTTTTATTAATCTTTATTTCTTTATTATTAAACCATTATGTTATTATTATTATTATTATAAAATACATATATTTTGCATCAAGCAATAATCATGGCCGGCCATTATGTTTAAAATGGGGAATTTGACATGCAAATCCCCTATTTTAAACCATGCAATAATTTGGCCATTTTAAAATCACCTCTCACATTTTCAAGTTTTATCACTTGAGTCCTCTTTAATAATTTCACATTCAAATGAAAAAAATGAAAGCATGAAATTTTTACACATGCAATTTCACATATAATAGACATAAAATATAACATTTAATTATTTTTGTGACTCGGTTTTGTGGTCTCGAAACCACTTTCTGACTAGGGTCAAATTAGGGTTGTCACTTCGGCTTTGCAAGCTCTGTCAACTAGAACGACAAACTCTTTTAGCTCAAGAATCCCAACCAACAGTCTGATTTCTTCGTTTAAACCATCTTTAAACCTTTTGAACATTATAGCCTCAGAAGAAACACATTCACTAGCATATTTGCTGAGTCGTACAAACACTCTTTCATATTCTATTACTGAAATACGGCCCTATTTTAACTCGAGAAATTCCTTTCATTTTTTATCAATGAACTGTTGACTAATATATTTCTTTCTAAATTCAACTTGAAAGAAATCCCAAGTAACTCTTTCTTACGGAACTACGGATATCAAGGTATTCCACCACTGATATGCAATGTCTTTCAACAATAATACCGCACATTTTAAACACTCGTCAGGTGTGCAAGAAAGCTCATCAAATACCTAAATCGTATTCTCAAGCCAAAACTCAGCTCTCTCAGGGTCGTCGCTAACAGTGGCTCTGAATTCTTCAGCTCCATACTTCCAAATCTTATCAACAAGGAGTTTATTTAATCGCAGAGGATCCGTACCTTGAGGAATTACAAGGATCGGTTAGGAAACAGGTAGAGGTGGAGGTTGTTGAGCAGCCGAATTTGCTTGAACATACTCGGTAAACCATTCACTCATCATTTGGAAGAAAGCTTGCTTAGCTTATCCTCCCTAATTTCCCGTAACGGGACTAGATTTAGAAGGCATTGTCCCTTGAATGGGAGTTGGCGCATTACTTTTTACGTCATCAGCTACAGCTCAATTTGGATCCATTTACTATATAAAACATAATTCAGAGACTGTCAGAAGATATTACACTATCGCAGTTTATATATGGCATGTATAGCTAGACTCACATATGCTACGTTAGTCCTAGAATCGACTAAACCGTAGCTTTGATACTAATAAATGTAACACCCCTAACCTGTATCCGTCGCCGAAATAGGTTAAGAGGTCTTACCGGACATATAACACATTCCAGTATATAATTTTTCATACATTTATCAAATTATAATCAGTATCATACATTCACTCATAATAGACTTAAAACAAGCATAAGAGCCTTAAATCATGCATTTCAAGACTAAACCGATAACATTCAAATGTTTCGGAATAATTTAAAAAAAATTTCATTTCAAAAGACACACGCCCGTGTCAATAGGCTGTGTGCCTCACATGGCTATAGACACGCCCGTGTCACAGGCCGTGTGAAAACAAGGCATACATACTGACTTGCACCACACGGTCGACTGCACGCCCGTATGCTTGGCCGTGTGAAAACTAGAGGGTATACTAACTTGGGTCACACAGCCAGTCACACGTTCATCTATCTAGCCCGTGTGCCTATTCAAAATGGCCTCACACGCACAGGCGTGCCAAACCTGTAGGGTACACTGACTTTTGCCACATGACCAGTCACACGTCCATGTGTGAGGCCGTGTGGAGCAACCTGACTTAATTCAAATTGAAACATCAGGGGACACGGCTGAGACACATGCCCGTGTCTCTGCTCGTGTAAACAAAAATAGGCCATTTACAAAGTGAATTTGCCACCCTTAAGGGCATACCCTACAACCTCAAGAATAACACAAATTTTATACCCAATTTAGCAGCCAAACATCAACGTTTCTTATACTAAATAAACTATTTCTTTTCTAACCATTTTAAGTCTCTAATCATCATCAATTTTTACATTTAATCAAATACCAAATTGTCAAGCTTCCTAAACACATAGACACAAACATAACATATTTTATAATTCAACCTTATGATCATCCAAATATCAATTCACATCCAAGCAACTTCATTTCATATATCCATCACATATCAGTATAGCTATTTGCATATTTACATACCATCACCATACTTGCCAAAATATACCAAGGCATACATATATTTAAGCAACCAAAACATATTACCTAACTAAACCAAATCACATGGCTTAATATATACTAAAACATGTACTAAAATCAACATCCTTATAACTAGCATATACATGCCATATTTACACATTTTACCAACAAGTTGTCTGGATAGTGTGTGAGTATCTCCGACATCGTCCAAATCGATCGAGCTATTGAACCTCTATAAAACATGGAAAAATAAACAAAGTAAGCTTTACAGCTTAGTAAGTCCGTATAATTCAGAATTAAACTTACCATATAATATCCAAACAATTTAAACATAGTATATCCATAAAATAAGCCAATTGCCTATCCACAATCATCCAACAACCAATTAGTTATTTAAATGCACATATCATCTATTCACAATGATGAATCAAAAATTCATAATCTTATAACTGATTCATTTTATCATATCACTTTCATGTAACTTACATATCATTCATTAAATCATAATTCATTCATAAACATCGTAACTTATCTGTATAAACACATTGTTTATTCATATGATCAATAACAGTAATTATGCCCGTTGAACCTATTAGAACATCGAACGATACTTGGGCGATACACTATAAGTGTATTAATTAGAAATTCATCAATTCATTATCATTTCTGCTCTTTTGAGCCATGATCGGTAAGCTCCTTTTGAGCTGATGATAGTAAGCTCTATCGAGCTAAAATAGTAAGCTCAACGAGCTAAGAATAGTAAGCTCTCACGAACTGATATATCGGTAAGCTCAAACAAGCTATGGTGAGTTCGCAATACATGCAAGATCTCGACCAAAATGGTAACCCTAGTGACATGTCAGTCGTATCTTATGACTTCTTACGGTTTAATCGGGGCTCGATAATCATCAACTTTCCAATGAGGCATTCAAATTCCAAATACAAATTTTACTCAATTATATACATTCATTTTGAATAAGTACAAATATTCAAAAGTTCTATTCTAATTAAACAAGCTTACCTCGTAACGTTCGGATAAAACTATCGACTATTTGTCAACCTTTCTTTTCCCCTGATCTAGTTCCGATATTTGCTTATCTTGATCTATAATATATCAAATTCAGCACATTCAGCATATTAAGTTTCCAAACTATTTAATTTGACATATTATACATATTTTGGAAAAAATATGCTTTTGCTCCTAATGTTCGTATTTTTCACAATTTAGTCCTCGTCATATAAAATTGCAAATTCATAAAATTTAGTACAACCCATGCTTAGCCGAATTATAATCATGATACTAGCAGCCCATAATTTCAATTTATTTCACATTTTAACCATAACATTTCAACATTTTTTCAATTTAGCCCTTAAATGACAATTTCACTAAAAATCACTTAATTAAACTTGTTAATCTAGCATCAAACACTTATAATCTATCATGAATTATCAAAATACTCAAGCATTCAAAAATGGAATCATTCAAATACTTTAACAGTTTCAAATTCGAAGGTACGGGCTAGCTAGATTAAGCTGTAACGAACTCAAAAACATAGAAATTATTAAAAATCGAGCAAAAACCATACCTTAATCAATGATTGAAGTTGCTGAAACTTAAAGGCAATAAAAATGGCTTCTCAAGCCCTAAAATTTGGTTGTGGAAGATGATATGAAAGTGGAAAATTTGTTTTGTTTTATTTAATTAACTTTTAATTACATAATACCATAATTAACCTTTAAAAACATTAGAAATAACACCAATTGCCATGCTATCATCTTTCAGTATCCAAATAATGGCCTATTTACCCTTTAAGGACCTTTACTTTAATGTTCTATAGCTATTTGACACCTTTAGCTAATAAAACACAAGTTTAACGCTTTACACGATTTAGTCCTTTTTACCAAATTCAGCAATCAAGCAGTAAAATTTCTTTACGAAACTTTCACATAATAATTCTATCATGCTATAGACCGTAATAAAATAATAAAATAATTATTTTGACTTTATCTTTGTGGTCCCAAAACTACTATTCTGATTTGACTGAATTTGGGTTGTTACAAATTGTAACACCCCAAACCTGGCCCAGACATTACGGCCAAGTCTGGTGTGTCACATGGAAGTATTTTTCGAAAACCATGTTTTCATTTAAAACCTTTCTTAGTGTTTAGAAACTTTTACCGTTAAACTTGTATAAAACCTTTTATGCTTCTTTATTTTTCCAAAACGTGAATAATCATTTCCCTTTTCAAACATTGTTAACAACTTTGTAAAATCTTACGGAAAATTGTGAAAGCTTGTAAACCTTAGTAGTTGTGGAAACATGTTATTTTCAAAAACAGTCTAAGTATCAGAAATTCAGACCTTCTTGTTATGGCTTAAAGTGAATGGATACTACGCATCAGGTAGGATTCAAGAGAAGAGGAGGTGAGTCATTTAGACTGCTTAAGTACCAAGCTCTTCCTAGATCCAATCCTAGACATGCACACATCCATTGCCACACTTTAACCTTATGACTTGTCCACGAACAACAAATTAAGTTTAAGTCTATTTAAAATATTTATTTATGAAAATGTTTACGTTGCGGAAGCTTTGTTCTATTATCGTGATATTTTGAAAATAAGTAACTTTTATAAAAATGTGCCTTAGAGCTAACCGATTTCAAAATGATTTAAACAATATCCTACTTAAGCTAAAAACTATGTAAACAATTAAAAACCCAAAATAAAAATAATAAGAGCGACCATATTACAACCCAAAATCAAAATAATAAGAGCGACCATATTACAACCCAAAATCAAAATAAAAATAATCAAGACTAAATTGGAATAAATAACTTATTTAAAAACCAATAGTCCAGTCCATGTGGCCACTCTAAATCCCTCCCAGCTCCAAGTCCACCAATCTAGGGCTCACCTGCAAGGATGGAAGAAAAAGAGGTGAGTTTGGAAAAATTAGTGTGTATAGAAGCCCATCCAGAGCCCAAATCAGCTCAAGCCCACTGGGCCTAAACCCTTATCAGTCTCAGTAATAACTAGGCCGAAGCCCTATTCAGATAACAGTAAACTGGGCCTTAGCCCTTTTCAGATAGCAGTGTGGCCTGTAGGCCCATTACAGTAACAGTACAGATGAAATGCATGAAAGCAAGCCTAAACCCAGCCTAAATCCAGCCGCTACACTCCACTCGTACCAGCCCTACACACCATGTGGGGAATAACTCAACCCACCCAGCCCTACACTCCACAGTTGCAGCGTAGCTGCTCAGATAATAGTAAGTTGAGGCAAAGCCTCCAGTACATGGTCAAGCCACTTTCAGTACTTCCTCCATCAATATCCCAGTCCCATGCAGCAGATAATGATGTCATGGCATGCAGTAGATAGTAACAGTAGAACATGCATTTTGGTCAAACTTAGCCCTAGGGGTACTATAGTCATTTTGCTCCTAGGGGTAAAATAGTAATTTTTCACCTATAAGAGTATTTGAGTAATTTTATCAGTTTTTAGGGATTTCATACACATTATAGTCACTACTAATCCATTTGTCATCCCAGTAGTCTATTTAACTTAGTTTAATAGTTTTAGCTATTGGGCCCTAAAACCCCTAATGGGCCCTACTAGTACCTTAAGCCCATTTAGTCCAAGTTTTACGATCGATTTACCGATTTCGGTAGTTTTGATCCTACAGTCTATCAGAATACTACAATTGCCTATTTTTACCCATATAGGCTCGAAAGCCCATTGGGCCCATTCAACCCATCAAGGCCCAACTTACTGAAGTGCACGAAATTGCACACTCATTCGTCTCACCAATCCCGATTACCGAATCTTAACGTTTCCAATCAACCCACGAGCACTCGCACGCTCGCAAGCCCACGAAATGCCAGAATTGTAGCATTTCGGCTTTTCAACTTTTGCCAAATTGAACCACAAGAGGGGGTTTCGATACACACCTATTTTGCAATTATATCGATGAGATCTCCTACGTGATTTCTTCTACAATCGATCACTAAAGGTATTAGACCATAAATCAATGATAACGTAATGTAACCATTAACACTATATTCGACCAACATCCTACATGGCCCTCAAATACTTACCTTTGTCGATTTTAATATACTGGATCTAGATCAAAATCTAGATCGCTTCCACGACTTTAGCCTTTATTGCTCCTTGCCAATTTCCCTTCTTGTGACACAAAAACTACACAAAGCAAAAACTAACATTACTCCTTACCAAATCTGACAGCCTCCCTAACCTTAGGGATTTTCGGCTTTTCTTAAATCTCAAGATAATGAATGTACAAGGTGTCTCTATTACTTACTAAGAGATCTATTTGTTTGAAGATTGTTTCCACACTTCTCTAACCTAGATCTGTTGTAGATTTATTCCCAACCCCCAGCAGAGAGTGGATCCAAAAGATATATAGTTTCGGCTTTCTCCCCTACTACGACTATGATAATTTTGGCTTTTAGTATACCGGAGAAGAAGTTTCGAGAAAGGTTTCAGGAGTTGTGAGATTTGGCTAAATAGATCGAAGAAAGAATGGGGTTTTGATTTAAGAGAAAAGAGTTCTAACTTAGAACGAAAATAGATAAATGAGAAGAAAAGGGATTATACCTTGATTCCGGTTTTAGAAAAGCCAACAAAAGATGAAGAAAAGAGAAAATACACTAATGGGTAGAAAGAATATAAGTTTTGGCTATCATGGAAAGAAAAACAAGAGGGAAACAAATCTAAGAAAAATATGGGCGAAGAGATGATAAACAAAAATAATAAAAAGATTAAAAACTGATTCATTAAAATCCAAGAAGAAAATAGCTCATAAAAGCTAAAAAAAAATAGAAGTAATCGGCACTTAATGCCTATTAAAAATTCTTTCTAATTTCAAATTCCTTGCTTTGCTCCTTGAATTTAGCATTTGAGTCCCATCCTACCACTAGCAGCCTTATCCCCCCCTTTTCCACCGATTCAGCCGACCCAAATCTGCTGCTAGGGAGAGTCTCGATCCAGCACAACAACTCCCCCACGCGTGCAGAAAAAAGGCCGACCTCCTGTACGCACCTCAGCTCGAACACGGGACCGCTAGGTAACCAAGCGCACTGCTGGCCACTACGTCGCGGCTTTGTTTTCAAAATAATATGGTTGCATTTAATTTTAAACCTTACCTGCTGCAGCCGCGTCCATTTAAAAATAAAACTAAAATTTACCTACGCCTGGACTCGAACCCGTGTCCCCTTAGAGTGCCTAACGCGCTGCTGCCACTGCACCACAAGCGCTCCTTGTGGCATAATCCGGTTGCAGCTATTCTTAAACCCTATCTAGTCGCACCCCTGTGTACTTCAAAAAAATAAAACAGTTTGCACATGCTGGGAGTCAAACCCCAGCCTCCCTTCCTGCTGCCTAGCGCTCTAACCACTGGGCCAAGTGCTTCTTCTATGCCCAGTTCTTGCCCAATTAACTTATAAGGCCTTAAGCCCAGATTTCCCTAAGAATGCAAAAATTAAGAATTTTTGGTAGAGTCTTGGATCGAACCCAAGACTTTTCCCGCACTATAAATCATTTAAAATTTATTTAAACACTAAATTTAAACACCAAATTAATAATAATATTATTATATATATTTTTATCTAATAATAATTATAATTTTCATAAAAATTTAAAACATCAATAATAATAGCAATAATATTTTATTAAAAATAATTTAATTTAATTTTTTTATAACTATAATATTTAAAACTTCTCAATTATTCAGGTTTTCTTTTATCCGGACCCAGACTCAAGCCCAATACTTCTAGGCCCAAATTTAGGTGTTACACAAACCATATGGGCTTGGAAGTACAATCGTAATTTGTGAGCTGCAACAACTGAAGCATAGATGCATTTTTCTATTTCTGAGTACTTCAGTTCGTCATTTTGGAATACCTTACTGACATAGTATGTAACAGTCCGGTTTAGACCCTAATCAGAACAGTGGTTTCGGGACCACAAATCTGAGTCTGAAAAATATATTAATATTATTTTCCATCTACAGCATGTTAACTTCTATATGTAAAATTTTCATAATTTAATTTTATCGTTTAAGTGTCTGATTTAATAAAAGGACTTAATCGCGTAAAATGCAAAAGTGGCTATTAAATGTGTAAGTGCTGAATTGCTATTGTTTTTATAATGTGGGGTACTTAAGTGGCAAATTGACCATTGAAATATTGCATGGACGGTAGTGGACAACCAAAATTAAGTTTGTATATTGTTTCATTCAAGTTAGTTTAGTAATTGTGTAATAAAATGATAATTAAGTAAATAAAACATGAAAAACTTTGCATGTTCATCTTTGATAGCCGAACTTGTAAGAAAAAGAAAAGAAAAAGAGCTTTAAGGGTTCAGCCATGTCTAAGCTAAATTAAGGCATGTGTTTAGCTCAGTTTTTGATAATTTTTACATTTTTGAGATCGTTGCTTCGGGTACTAGCTAGCCCGTGCTTGAATTTCTGAATTTGATGATGTATTCATGAATTGACATTGTTGATAGCTTGATGAATTTTGTGTTTGATGATGGAAAATAAATATATGTTGTTAGATTGTTAAGTTTAATTAAGTGATTTTTGGTAAAAATGCCTAATCAGGACTAAATTGTGAATTTATAAACTGAGGGGTCAAAATGTGAAATAAATGAAAGAAATGGGCTACTAGGGAACTTAGTGAAATTTGGCCAAGCATGGGTGTGGTCAAATTTTGAATATTTTGTGTTTTGTGAAATAGGGACTAAATTGTGAAAAATGTGAAATGTCAGGGGCAAACGTGTAATTTCCCATTTATGTGTTTTTGGACTAAATTTAATGAATTTGTTAATAAACAAGTTAAATTTGTATTAATTTACATCAAGAAAAAAGGAAATCGGAATTGGATCTGGGAAAATCTAAAGTTGCCGAATAATCGTCCCGGTTCGTTCGTCATCGTCCGAGGTAAGTTATAAGTAAATAAATGTCATTAAATTCGATTGTATATATTTTATTTCTGTAGAATTGAATTATTACTTGTATATGCATGTTCAAGCTGAATTTATATAATTATGGGAGAAGTATTTACGAACCTAAATTGATCGAGTTACAACGTCTGAAAGCCCATACGAACCTTAGGAATAGTTAAGATACATATGTCATGACATAGGATTCCAATAGGTGTTTTCGTCTAAGACGACATCTGGGACATTAGCATCGATTTGTGATTTACGTGTACGACCATGTCTGGGACATCGGCATCATATTTGATTCGTGTAAGACACTGTCTGGGATAGTGGCATCGACCACGTTTAGGACGTTGGCATTGTACGAGCTTTTCGACTATCCAAGTATCCTTATCAATTCCAAATGGTTCAACGGGCAATATCGAGTTAAGATCAAATGTAAAATCGAGCTAAAAGGTCAGGTATGTGCTAAGTTAAATGATTTAGTAAGGTAAGTATATACTTTATATGAATATATGAAATGTGCATTATGAAAGTGAGAATTAAATATGCTTCTGAATATATGTGTATTCAGCCAAGTGGATAAATAATGCTAAAGTATATTTATTAATATATGAAGTTGCAAGCTTGATAAATGTATATGTGGTTATGGTTAGGATGATTTGGTTTAGTTAAATTGAATTATGAATGTCATTGAAATGATTTATTTTCTTATGACTTACTAAGTTATTCAAGCTTACTCTGTGTGTGTATGTTCTTTGTTTTATAGATTTTGGAAGCTAGTTACGAGCTTAGGGATTGTCAGAGAAATCTATCACACTATTAATCGCTATTTTGGTATTTTTAAAAGTTGAACTTTGAACCTATGGCATGTATAGGCTAGCTTGTGTTTTTGTTAGTTTTGAATTTGTAAATATAAAGCCATGCGAAAATGGATAGATATGATGCTTAAGTTGATGCAAATTTCGGTCATGGTATATATATGTGTGTGTGATGTGTTTGGCATGTTAGAGTATGCCTAAAGATCAATCATGAGATGGTTGTAATAACATACTTGATTTACCATATTTATTAATATAAGGTGTTGCCATTATTATATCAGTTTCTTTTCTGTGTATAAATAAACTATTTTATAATAATGTCCTAAGAATAACATGATTATTCTTAAAAGATCCTTAGTCAAGTATTATTGTTGACTAGGACAGCAATGATGCATTAAGACTAACATGTAGTTGATTGATAATAATGAGTTGTCATTGATATGGAGTGTCAAAATCAATGCATGAATATGTGTGTTAGAGAACAACATATTGGACTGACCCGATATGAGTATGTTTCTTGGATTATTATGTAATTGTCACAACATTTGTAACACCCTACACCCCCGTCCGTCGCCGGAATAGGGTATTAAGGCATTACCTAACTAGATACAGCCTACCGAGGTTCTTAGTTACGCACTAGACATAGATTCATTTAGTTCTTTAACTGAATGTAACACTGCCAAAGAGTTCGGTCAGTACGTCATATCTCCTAAAGAAAACGTTTCATAAGCATAGCACGCTAGTATACTTCTACTATGTGGCTACTAACAACTAGGCCGAATCAAACCTTTCAAAGACAGAACATCATATTAGAAATTCATCACATATTGGTTACTGACTAAATAACATACCACAACCTTAAACCATACAAATATCATCCACACATATATTCAACTCGAAGACTAAGCAAGCAATTTTCGCATGGCTAAAATAATTACAGCTCAAAATGTAGTTTGAATCGACAAAAGGAGATTAGCCTATACATGCCATTGACCCAAAAATAACCATCAAATGTACCAAAATAACAGCGATAGTGTAGGTGATTAAGGCTTCAATCCCCGAGTCCGTAACTTCCAAAATGAGATCTATAAAACAGAGGAAACAAGGGAAACAGAGTAAGCATTACAATGCTTAGTAAGTTTTAAGCAATGTCACAGATAAGCATTAAATTCTAACATGGTTGATCATATATTTGTTTCCCTCTCCTATTTGGGTAAGTCACCCTTTAACCGAACATACACATTCTAATCATATACAAAAGTAGATAACTTTCCCTTATAGTGAGCTCATGTAAACATAGACATGTCGCATAATTTCACATAACATTTCGCATTGACCAATTGTATTTTGACCATATTAATAATCTCGTTTCATGAACACATATGAAATCACATAATGACCTTAGTATTCGGTCCAAAATCCAGCTTGCATATAAGCCAAGGGCACATACCTATATAGCTTAGCACTTTCAGCGCAATTCATTAGCGACCGTTACCTTGAAGACAATTAGTCTTAGGCTTTATTCTCATCATCATCGAGATCTTTAGCTCGGATAAACTCTATACATAGCCATCGGGTCTCTACCCCGGACGAAATCTCCGCATATAGCCTTCGGGTTTTTAACCCGGACATCATCTCTGTCTATAGCCTTCGGGTCTTAACCCGGACATAGTCTCCACATATAGTCAGCGGGAATTAATCCCAGATTCACATCATAAATTCTCATACACAGACATATTTGCATGTAGCCAAATTTCACATAGCAAGATTTCACTTGCAATTCAATCAATTCATGTGCATACCAACACGTAACATGCTTCTCGACTTTATATCATAAATATACATATAATTCAAACTTATACACATATACACTTCTTTTCTAACTTTCGGCCCAAAGATCAAACATACATAAGCAAATGCATTTCAAAGCTCCATTTCGGCCCTTTTCTCTATGAGCCATTCGGTCATATAACAAACATGACTAAGGTTTCTTTCTCAATGGGACATCATTTAATATCAGCATGTATATCATGGCATTTTTAACTTAAATATCAAATTCGATTACTCAAAACTTACCTTGAACTTTCCCGATAATTTACGAGTTGGCTATTCGACCACTTTGGCCTTCCCTTTATCCGAACTCATCCCTCTATGCTCTTGAGCTAAATAAAACATTTAATTTTTTTATTAATCCTTATTCAAGCATCTCAATGGATCATTTTCACTTATAGTCAAATAATACATGCATATTCTTCTCATTGCAAACACATACACACATTCGATCATTTCACATACATATCATAAGTCTCAACAAGCTGATTTTCTGAGCAGCATTCAATAATTTACTCATAACTGGAGCTACAAAACTCCAAATGTAGTGCCGTAAATTTTGCATGAAAATAGACTCATTTATCTTTATTCCATAAAATTTTCATAATTTTTGGTTTGGTCAATCAATACCAGAATTTTCTTAAAGTTTCCCCTAATTCACTGTTTGATTAAACTGACCACTCTATACTACGAACCGAATTTCTCCTTGTACAGAATTCCAAATATGGCCTCACCTATTCCATTCGAAACTAGACTCATTAAGGAGTCTAAGCATATAAATTTTGTCTCATAAAAATTTTTATACAATTTATAGTGATTTTCCAAAAACAGAGCAGGGGACTTCGAAGTCAATCTGACACTGTCTCACTCTACTCCAAAAATCTTTTTATCGGGAATTCGTTTGCTTGCAAGGTTTCTTTTATAAGGAACTACACTCATTAGGCTTCAATTACACAATTTATTCAGCCTCTAATTCAACTCGCACAATTTATGGTGATTTTTCCAAAACACGTTACTGCTGCTGTACCAAGCAGATTTTTATACAAAATCCACTCTTTAATGTTCTTATGCACATACTTAAAACATAGCATTTCCTAAGGCACCATTTAGAGTAGTCATTGCTCTTAACACAATGTACATATTTCATATTCATTTTAATCATTATACCACTCTTAAGACACTAATTATCAACACAAACATCAAAGATTTTATGCACATGGCCGAATAGGTCATTTCTTTAACCAAGAAGCTCCCACAAGCATAAATTGATCAATTGGTTTAATTACCATTTCTAATGCATACTCACTAAGGCCATTCGGCCATATGTCCAGCATGGACTTTATTCAAATCCATATCATACATAACACCCCATATAACTTACCCTACTAAACAACTAACATTTTATAGCATTTCAATTTTTATACGTAACACATAATTCCATCATATAACACCATAAGGTTCATTGGCAAGCTTTAGTAAGTTCATGACTTCAATTTAACAATTCCTTAGCCTAATTTGACATAGCCGAATGCCTACATTCTTCAAGCTCAAAGAATTCCATAATGGGCAAGGGGGAGGACCCCTAAACTAGCTCAAACAACACCCAAATTTCATTATTTAACACAAGCATTAAAGAAAGCACAATTTACCCATCCTAGCTCATATGGCCGAATACTCCACTAAGCCCCAAACACAAAATTTCATTTACTCAAAGTTCAATTCACCAATTAAGCACATGCTACTAATGCTAAGAAAATTTCTACAATTTATCCTAGTTGGCCGAAAACACTTATGCCCTAGTTCATGACTTTAAACAACATTGGCCAACTTTTCAAGCTCATATGAGCCATCAACCACACCTACTTTGTTCATACTCAAATAGAATCAATTATCCAACCGAATCAACATCTCTATACACCACTCTTTACTCACAATTCAAATTAAAAGCAACATTTAGAAATCATACAACCCAAGCATGCAAGCCGAATCCTCTCTAGCAAATTACTCCACATATAAGTGCATTTGTTTAGTTCCATTTCTCTTAACCACCATTACTTCTAAATGCATGAAACAACAACCATTTCTCACCAATTTGAACAAGACCGTATGCTCATATCTCTACCAAAAATCAAAATTTAACTTGGGTTTAAGGGAAAACAAGACAAGGAGCTCACATTTCCAAATTCAACACAAAATATCAAAGATTTACCTTGAATTTTTGCCTCTCAAGTGATCGATTGCCCAAAGCTCACCTTCTCAAAGTTTTCTTTAGTTTCGGCTATGAACAAAGAGATATGAAGCCTTTTTTTTTTTTTGTTTTTCACACCCGTTTCTAATTTTGTTTATTCTTTATTATTTCTATTTTATGACAATAAATTAATTTAAATCTAATTCATTATTATTTCCCTTTTATTTTAACACATATAATATATATATATATCACTAAGTTACAAAGCAAGAACAAACAAATTTCATCATGTTAGTAGGTTGGCCGGCCATCATGAGAAAAAGAGGGAATTTGACATGCAAGGACATTAATTCTATTGTATGCACTTACTAGTCATCACATAATTACCTAGCTCATTTTCAAAGTTCACAATTAAGCCCTTTTAGGTGCAATTCACAATTATAAAAACTAAATTAAAGCACCCAAAATATCACACATGAATTTACACATACAATAGGCATCAAAATGAATATTAAAAATATTTTATGCCTCGGTTTTGTGGTCCCAAAACCACATTCCGTCTAGGGTCATTTTAAGGCTGTCACAACATTACTCATAGTGATTAATATGTATATGATCCATAAACTTGAGATCATCATTATCCCAACATCGTGAGTTGTATATTTTGATACAGTCAAATGTACACCGTAACTGGTTGTTCTATAAAGGCTGATGTTGGATATACCACAATCTATGTAGAGAGATATGGTTGATCAATATAGGATAAGTCCCTCCTAAATAATGGGACTAATATCTTAGGCTACTTGATTGAGTGAGACTAGAAAAGCATGGCCATGCTCAAATAAGTTGATATGAGATGTCATACTTATTTGTGTATCATAGTCTACTCAAGATATCAAGAAACATGGGATGGACTATGCAAGTGTGAGTATTCCATGACTTGTTTCCATTCCAGAGATAAAGGGCTTAAGGATTAATACATGAAAGGTTAATCACAAAAAAGGTTATGTCGAATCATGACTTCTTGTAACTTAGGTAGCAGTGATGCATTGCTAGATGCCACTCATTGTTTGTAACATTAGAATCATTCTAGTATTACTGCTAACATTACAAGAACCTACAGGGTCACACCCTATGGTTAAAATGAACGAAATAAAACATAGTTGGTATTGTGTTTGGTTGTCACATGAATTAAATTAATTATAGAATTTATTTAATTGGGCAATCAAACATCGAACATATTATATGTACAAGGATGTTGTACACATAATCAGAACATAGTTCTATTAATATATGAATTTGGTTTGTATATAAATTTAAATAAATATAGTTTATCGAAATCCATGTTATAATTAATGTAATTATAATTTTCGGTTAAAACATTATTATATTTATTTATTTTTAATTATGATTATTATGTTCGAATAAAAATTTTATGAATTATGATTCATTATATATATACTGTTTATAAAATGTGAAAAAAATGATAGAGAGTTATTTTTTTTAGGGAAAACCCTAAAATAAAAACCTAAAAATTTTGGCTTGTGAGGTCTAGCAGCCGTCAAGCAAAGAAATTTCCAAAAACTATTTTTGGAGATTTCTTTCGTTCATCGTCAAACCAGGTGGATTATGTAGAGGTCGGTATCATCAAGGTTGCTGCTTGGTTCGATAATAGATCAGAATTCTCGTTGCTGAGACATTGCTATCTACTCATATTGGAGTTTCGATATTTTCGAAACCGTTATTTCACCTCGATTCGTTCCTCGCACATGGATCCATGGTTTGGATCGCCGAAATTATTTTTATTTTGCTGCGCCATGGGGGTACCGGCATTCCAACATGGCATATGTAACACCCCAAACCTGGCCTAGACGTTACGACCAAGTCTGGTGTGTCACATCACCTACAACTAACCTTGTGACCTAGTTACTAAGATTGGGGTAAGCTTTGCAAAACTGTTATTTAAAGTCTTAATAGAAATTCCTGGTTTATTGGTGAACGCCCTATCCATTACCAGTTATTAAGAGATTTATTATAAAATTTAACTTTGTTACTCGTTTGATACGTGTGTTAGATTTTGAAAATGTTTGAATAAATTTTAAGAAAACTCGCGTAGCTTTGTACATAGCATTATAAGTATAGTATAAATAAAAAGTTGAAAAACCCAAAATAATTAGAGCGGCCTTATTACAACCCAAAACCATAATGAAAATAATTTAAAATAAATACGGAAATAAAGTAAAATAAAATAAAAGAAGAACTTAATTGATTAACTACAGTCCATGTGGCCACTCTGAATCCCTCCCAGCTCCAAGTCCGCCAGTCTAGGGCTCACCGGCATGGATAGAAGGAAAAGGGGGTGAGTTTGGAAACTCAGTGTGTAAAGAAAGCCCATCCAGAGCCCAAATCAGCTCAGGCCCATTGGGCCTTAGCCCTACCAGTCTCAGTAACTACTGGGCCAAAGCCCTATTCAGTATTCAGTTAACTGGGCCTTAGCCCTAGTCAGTAAATAGTACAACTGGGCCTTAGCCCTATTCAGATAACAGTACGGCCCGTAAGCCCATTTTAATAACAGATCAGATATCAATTATGAATGCAAGCCCAAACCCAACCTAAATCCAACCACTACACTCCACCCGTACCAACCTTGCACTCCATGTGGAGAATAATTCAACCCACCCAGCCCTACACTCCACAGTTGCAGCATAGCTGCTTAGATAACAGTGTAACGAGGCAAAGCCCCTTCAGCATGTGGTCAAGCCACTATCAGTACTTCCTCCATCAATAACCCAGTCCCATGCAACAGATAATCATGTAGTGAACATAAATAGAAAAAACATGCATTTCAGTCAGATTTAGCCCTAGGGGTATATCGGTCATTTTGCACCTAGGGGTAAAATAGAAATTTTGCACCTATAAGTGGTATTTTAGTAATTATTCCAGTTTTTAGGGTTTTATGCATATTTTAGTCATTAATAGTCTAATTTTCATCTCAGTAGCTTATTTAGCCCATTTTCATAGTTTTTAGTTATTAGGCCCTAAAACCCCTAATGGGCCCTACAGTGTCATATTACTATTTTGGCCCATTTAGCCCAAAATCTATGATCGGTTTACCAATTTAAGTAGTTTTGGACCTACAATCTACCAGAACACGTTTATTGCCTATTTTACCCATATGGGCCCGTAAGCCCATTAGCCCACATTCAGCCCATCGAAGCCCGAACTTATCGAAGTGCACGAAATCACACACTCACCATCCTTTCTGATTCTAATTATAGATCTATCACTTCCAACTAACCCACGAGCGCTCGCACGCTCGTTAGTCCACGAAATGCCAGAATTTTAGTATTTTAGCTTTTCGACTTTTGTCGATTTGAACTACAAGAGGGTGTTCGATACACACCTGATTGCGATGATAGCTAACGAGACCTCCCATGATATCCTACAATTGGTCACTTGACATATCAGATTCCAAAATCCAATGATAAGAAACATAATCTTACCTACCATAATCTGCCATCATCACCTAGGTCCTTGAGATCTTACCTTTGTCGAAATTAATGACTAGATCTAGATCTAGTCGTTCCACTTGTCCAAGCCCTCAATCAGTAGCCTCTAGATCACACTAACACAAAATAAATTGATTGTTAATACACTTAGAGCCTCAAGCCCCAAATCAACAGCCTCCCTATGCCCCTAGGGATTTCGGCTTTTCTAAATCCCGAAATAAAGAATAGAATCAGATATGTCGAGTACTTACCATAGGTTCTCTCAACCAAAATGATTCCACTTCCATTCCTACTCAGATCTGATGCAGATCTAGCCCCTAAACACTAGCAGAGAATGAGTCTTAGAGATCTAAGGATTCGGCTACTAAGTCCCTATGAATATGGTGATTTCGGCTTTTGATGAGATGAAGAAGAAGATAATTTGAGGTTATGGATTTGAAGTGGTGGTGTCGATAGAGGTTAGGGGTCTTGAGGATGTGAACTTCGGCCAAGGAGAAGAAGAAAGTAGGAGGATTTGGCTACAGACAAATCGGCACAAAAACAAGCTTTCGGGATTTCAGCTTTTATATGTATTCAGCTATGGAGAATTAGATGAGAATGGGAATGAAAAAAAAAGAATGAAAAAAGAGATGAGTAGAGTGATAAGGATGTTTCAGCTTGAGAAGAAAAGAAGAAGAAAAAGAATGAATGAGGAGAGGAGAAGAGAAGAATAGTTTCGGCTATGGCAAATCGGCACAAGAGGAGAACTTTTCTTGCGTTTTGACTTTTTGGTACACTAAGAGGAGAATAGAACAAAAGTAGAAAACCTTAAGTGGCAAAACCCTAATTCAGCAAGACAGAAAAAGAAATTAGAACTTACCCTAATGGCTATTCACACAAACGGCACAACCTTCCTTTATTTGCCAAAATTGCAACCCCTAAAGCCCTAGCCGAATGCCCCTATCCACATGACCAAAAATTAAAAGTATTATCTGCTTACCTTGCAACTAGAACCTTGGCCCTAGCACTCAGTCCACACGCCACTTCTTTAGGAGCTTAGTGGCGCCACATTGCCACTTTACCAAGAGCCTCTTTGTGTCTTAATTTACTAACTTTTCCTTAAAGGCCCACTTAACCAAGTCCCCCTTCTCTTTAAATTCAAAATTTGATATTTCTGTCGGGTTTTAACTTAGGCTTGGGCCTTCTAAAGGCCCACTAACACACTTAAACACAATTTCAATAGCCAAAACACCAAAATTTCAAGATTTCACCAAAATCACAAAAATCTCAAAAAATCCTAAAAATCAGGGTGTTACAACTCTACCCCCTTAAAGAAATTTCGGCCTTGAAATTTACCTGATCCAAATAGTTGAGGGTATTGTTGACGCAATGCCTCTTCTGGCTCCCAAGTAGCCTCTTCTTTTCCATGATTGTGCCAAAGCACTTTTACCAATGGAACTGACTTCTTTCTCAACACTTTGACCTCGCGATCCAGTATTTGCACAGGCTCCTCCTCAAAGGTCAAATCGGTTTTTACCTCAATCTCTACCACTGGTACGACATGCGAAGGATCCGATCGATACCGTCTTAGCATGGACACATGAAAGACATCATGTATACGGTCCAGCTCCGGTGGTAACTCCAGCTGATAAGCTACTGGCCCTACCCGTTTAAGAACTCGATAAGGCCCAATAAATTGCGAACACAATTTGCCCTTCTTGCCAAACCTCAAGATCTTCTTCCAAGGTGAGACCTTTAAAAGGACCATATCCCCTACAGAGAACTTGATTTCCTTACGCTTCAGATCAGCATACGACTTTTGCCTATCAGATTGATTTACGATGCCAGAATGGTGAGATTATTCGAATGGAGTCTAATGATCTGAATGGTTTATCAGCAGTGATATCTTCGATGTTAGCTCAAAAATATGTGAAAAAGGTTATAAAGCTTACTTTGCCTATGTACTCGACTCTAAAGTGACTAAAAAGAAGATTGAATCAGTACCAGTTGTGTGCGAGTATTCGGATGTGTTTCCCGAAGAATTACCAGGTTTGCCATTGACCTGACAGGTATAGTTTGGTGTTGAGTTAGTGCTGGAGACAACTCTGATTTCGATAGCTCCATACAGAATGTCACCAACTGAATTAAAAGAGTTGAAAGCTCAGCTGCAAGAATTGACAGATAGAGGTTTCGTACGACTGAGTTTTTCTCCTTGGGGTGCACCAGTTTTGTTTGTGAAAAAGAAAGACAGAACTATAAGAATGTGCATCAACTATCGATAGCTCAATAAGGTGACTATAAAGAATAAATATCCTTTGCCACGTATTGACGATTTCTTTGATCAGTTGAAAGGGGCTGCAGTGTTTTCAAAGATTGATTTGGATCGGGTTACTATCAATTGTGAGTTAAAGACTTTAATGTGTCGAAAACTGCTTTTCGAACGAGGTACAAACACAATGAGTTTCTGGTTACGCCTTTCAGACTTACTAATACACCTGCTGCTTTTATGGATCTAATGAATTGGATCTTCAGACCGTATTTGGATCGATTTGTTGTTGTGTTCATAGATGATATTTTGATATATTCCCATGATGAATCCGAGCATGCCGAACATCTGAGAATTGAGCTACAGACTTTGTGAGATAAACAATTGTATGCAAAGTTTAGTAAATGTGAGTTCTGGTTGCATGACGTTTGTTTCTTGGGACATGTTGTACCAACATTGGGTATTAGAGTTGATCCGAGTAAGATTTCGGCCATTTTAGATTGGAAGCCTCCGAGAAATGTATCCAAAGTTAAAAGCTTTCTAGGACTCACTAGTTATTACAGATGGTTCATAAAAGATTTCTCAATAATTGCAACCCTGATGACGAGACAGCTTTAGAAAGATGTTAAGTTCAAGTTATCAGAAAAATACCAGAAAAGCTTCGATCAGTTGAAAGCTTTATTGACCAAGGCTCCGGTACTAGTTCAGCCAGAGTCGGGTAAAGAATTCATAATCAATAGTGATGCATCTTTGAATGGTTTGGGCTATGTTTTAATGTAGGAAGGCAAAGTCATAGCTTATGCCTCAAGACAGTTAAAGCCGCACGAAAAGAACTATCCAACACATGATCTAGAATTGGCAGCTATTGTGTTTGCGTTGAAGATTTGGCGACACTATCTATTCAGTGAGAAATGCCACGTCTATTCTGATCACAAAAGTTTAAAATATTTGATGATTCAAAAAGACTTGAATTTACGACAGCGAAGATGGTTAGAGTTGATAAAAGATTACGAGCTAGTAATTGACTACCATTCGGGAAAGCTAATATTGTTGCTGATGCTTTGAGTTGAAAATTGTTGTTTGCTCTATGTACGATGAATACTCAATTCACCCTATCCGATGACAGTTCGCTTGTAGCTGAGTTGAAAGTGAGACCGTTATTCATGTAGTAGATTTACGAAACTCAGAAAGTCGATAATGAATTGATAGCAAAACAGGTATAATGTGGTTCGAATTTTGATTCAGAATTTCGAATTGATCCTAATGATTGTTTGAGATTCAGAGATCAAATTTGTGTTCCGAGAAATTCAGAGTTGATTTGGATGATTTTGCACGAAGCTCATAGTAGTCGATTATCTGTTCACCCGGGAAGCACAAAAATGTATAACGATCTAAAACAGCTTTATTGGTGGCATGGTATGAAATGAGATATCTCGGAATTTGTTTCAAAATGCTTAATTTGTTAGCAAGTTAAAGCTGAGCATCAGGTTCCGTTTGCGTTACTTTAGCCGATTATGATTCCTAAGTGGAAATGGGATAGAATCACGATGGATTTTGTATCGGGTTTGCATTTGTCACCGAGCAAGAAAGATGCAATCTGGGTTGTTATGGATAGATTGACTAAATCGACTCATTTCATTCTGGTTCGCATAGATTACTCGCTTGATCAGCTTGTTGAGTTATACATTTCTCAAATTGTGAGATTGCACAGAGTACCTATTTTTATTGTTTCGGATAGAGATCCAAGGTTCACATCGCGGTTTTAGAAGAAATTGCAAGATGCATTAGGTACGAAATTACATTTTAGCACTGCTTTCCATCTGCAGAAAAATGGTCAGTCTGAATGAATTATTCAGATACTCGAGGATATGTTGAGATGTTGCATTCTTAAGTTTGAAGGTATGTGGGAACGATACTTGCCACTGATTGAATTTACGTATAATAATAACTTTCAATCGAGTATCAAATTGGCACCTTACGAAGCTTTGTACGGTCGCAAATGTTGAACACCTCAGTAATGGACTAAGCTTAGTGAGAATAAGATACACAAGGTCAATTTCATCAAAGAGACTGAACAGAAAGTGAAAGTGATTTGAGAAAGTCTGAAAGCAGCGTTAGATCGTCAGAAATTGTATGTAGACTTGAAACAAAAAGACATTGAATTTCAAATCAGGGACAAAGTGTTTTTGAAAGTCTCACCGTGGAAGAAAATAGCTTCATTCGGTCGTAAAGGCAAATTAAGTCCGAGATTTATTGGGACGTATGAGATTATTGAGCGTATCGGACCTGTGACAGCCCTAGTTTGACCATAGTCGGGAAGCGGTTTCGGGACTGCTAAACCGAGTCAGAAATTTTAATAGATGATGTGAGTCGTGTAGTTGATATGAGTTTTGGTATGTGTTATAATAATTGTGTAAAAATTTGACCTTCAAATGATTAATTGCTTAAGGAGGACTTAAGTGTTGAACTTGGGTTTAAAGTGAGCAAAAATCAAAGGACTAAAAAGTGTGAATTTTCAAAGAATTTGCCTTTGCATGTCAAATTTACCATTTCCACTCTAGTGGACGGTAATGATGATGTTTAATTATATTTTATACATTGTTTTTATTTTATTTCATTAGAAAATAGGCTTTATTGCATAAAATAAGTTTTAAGAGGAATAATCAAAAAGGAAGCCATTTTCTTTCTTTCTTTTGCCGTGAGTGAGGATTGAAATGGAGGAGGTTGAAGCTTGAATATTCGGTCACCTTCAAAACCAAATTAAGGTATGGAATTATAATGAGTTTTGCATGATTTTTAGAAGTTAGATTGGTTAGAACATCTTCTAGCTAGCCCACGTTTAAATTTTTGTGAATGAGAGAGTATTTTGAGTTTTCGGTAATGTGGAAGATATGAGCAAATGGTTGTGAAAGTAGTTGCTATGTTCTCTTTGGGATTTCGGATAAGGAAGACTATAGTTTGGTTAATTTGAGTTTCAATGGAGGTTTTTATAAGTATGAGTATTTTGACCAACAAATTTAGTAATGGCCGAATATAAAAATAGGTAGGACTTGGGGAAATTGTGGATGTGAGTGTTGGGGGAGTTACACGGCTACTAAAGAATGAAAATTTGCATGTTTTATATGATTATGTGGGATGTTTTGTTTGGTATTGGAAAATTTAGTCGACATGGGTCCGTTTGACGAATTGAATTTTGAGCTAGGGAGTACATTAGACATTCGGCCATGAAGATTCTAAATTTAGATGGTTTCCATAATATTATTAGATAGGGAGTTTAAATCGAGATTGAGCTAATTTATGTGTGTGTTTCCATTTCAATTTTTAATGTTTGGTGCTTTGATTTGAAAATATTTATGTGTTATAAAATCTATGTGTGCCGAATTGAGCTAAGGAAATCGGTCTAAAATTCAATGTGAGTAATTTAAATTGCTTTCTTCAATAGTTGGATATTTTTATTTGGGAAGATTGAGGTCAAGAAGCTACGTTGGTGTGACTGAGGCCGATAGGTCTTAAGGAAGACATAGGTTGGTGTATGAACTCTTATATGTGGAAATGGAATGACCATTCGTGATAGGGTAAGTGTCAAACAATGTCAATTGGGGCTAGACATATTCTTAAAGCTATAGTATAGATGGCGAACTATAATACCAAATATGCATTATATGAGCACGCATATAGTTAGACATGCTTTAGGTACGAAATTCATATGATGTTTTTATAGAGAAATTTGGTTATGTGGACTAGTAATTTTTGCTTGTGAACTAGAGATAATTACATATCTACTGTATGTGTGAGGGCCGAATATGCTTAGTGTGTAAAGTATGAATATGCTTTGTTAATATGCTAGTAAAGTGAATAAAGTCTAAATTAAGCGAACTTGTGTAAAATTAAGATCAAGATCGAAGAGGGACACTCTCGGACAAGGGAAAAGCGAAGGTAGCAGAATAGTCAACTCGTGCACTACTCAGAAAGATATGAGGTAAGTCCTTGAGAATCGAACCTTTATTTAGGATAAGGAGAAATTATAGTACATACGTATGACCTATGAACTAATGGAAAATGATATGTCCGAATGTGAATTTTTGGAAATGAACGTGTGAGAAATTGTTGAAAGCCGAATACTAAGGTTGAATTTTAATGTATCTAGTTGTGAAATTTTGTGTTCCCTTGCTTGCAATTTAAACAAACCGTATGGAACTTGATGTGGTATTATGCCGAAATTGTGTGTTTGGATCTGGATGGTTATAAAAATAAAAATAAAATAATAATAATATGAAAGATATGCTAATATGTACGAGTACAGATTTCGTTGATAAAGCCGAGCCTAGTCTCGAAGGGCTTACGGGCCAGAGTTAAAGCCGAGCCTAGTCTCGAAGGGCTTACGGGCCAGAGTTAAAGCCGAGCCCAGTCTCGAAGGGCTTTCGAGCCAGAGTTAAAAATCGAGCCTAGTCTCGAAGGGCTTACGGGCCAGAGTTAAAGCCGAGCTTAGTCTCGAAGGGCTTAAGGCCGACGATAAGCTTCGAGTTTGACCTCGATAACCATTCATGGTGGAAATCGGATATGGGTTAAGTGTATAAGCTCACGTATAAATAATATTGCCCTGGTTGTAACATATGCGCCACTTAATGTAAGGAAGGCAGGTATGTCTTCTATACTCTCAATGAATTAGAATATCATTAAGATCGTTTTATTTGAGTCTAGTAAGGATTTATGAACTATCGTTTGATACCATTTGTTATGTTTAAGTAATCTGATATTGAGTGGTATACGTATATATGTGCTAGCTGACTATGCAAAGAGCAAAATCAAAATACTCAGTTATGAATGAATAATTCTTGGATTACACTGTGTTTTCTTTTGAGTCATGCTTGCGAGTAAATAGTAACATGTTATACTCATATTCGACCAAAGAAGGTTTTAGACAAGAGTTGATAATATCATGTCCTTTACTTATTTTGACTAAGTTACTTAAGTACTTACTAGGCAAGTAATTGCTTACTCTGTTGTTCTTGCTTTCGATTTTGTAGATCTTGATCGGAAGCTACGGTCTCGGGAGTTCCAGAATTGAAGTCATCTACACTATCACTCATCTTTTGGTGCTGGTAACTAAATTTAGGATTGGCATGTATAGGCTGACTTTTGGGTGTTCAAACAAACATCTCTTGTATTTTGTAACTAAATTAGGCCATGCGAAAATGGCCCTCTTAAGATTTTCACTATGATAGTCATGGTAATAATTCAATTATGTCATACTTTTAACATGGAAATATATGAAGTATAAGTGATGAACGACTAGGGATGAGTACGTTTCGTGCATTGTTTTTGAGTGCGACAAGTTGGTTTTGTTATTGTTCGGTTGATGAGCTTTTGTGCAACTTTTGTCAATTATAGTGATAGGTTCAGTAAAAGATCTTCTTTCTTTATCATACGGCTTTTCAAGGAAATAGTCTGGTGATGCCTCTCGACCCTCCTGCGATGGGACCGGATCTAGGGGTGTTACAGGACCGGTTGTTTACCGATTATTGTTGCCACCTGAATTAGAAAAGATTCACAATGTATTTAATGTATCGATACTTAAATGATATCAATCTGACCCATCGCATGTGATTTCCCCATCTGAGATTGAGATTCTATCCGATATGACATACGAGGAAGAACAAATCTAAATTTTAGATCGCGAGGTTAAAAAGTTAAGAAATAAGAAAATCTCTTCAGTGAAAGTCTTATGGCATTGACACGGGGTTGAAGAAGCTACATGGGAGCCCGAGGATGCTATCAGAGAACGTTACCTAAACCTATTCGCTCGTAAGATTTTCGAGGACAAAAATCCCTAAGGGGGAGAGTTGTAACAGCCATAATTTATGCTATAACACATAAACAATCCATAATTCAAATTCGTTCATCAATCACATAGATATCAGCTTTTAACTAAACAACCATAATTTATGCTATACCATACTTCAACCTTAAGTATTTAACAAATCACATCTTACTCAAATAACATGCGCATTACCTAACTACTATATATAAATATACAACCACGCCTATATTCATACTAATTTAATACGCATATATATATATATGCCATAACCAAAATTACACCACCATTAGCAAGTATATCAAACACACCACACATATCTACCAAGGCCAAATTTGCTTAACTTAGACATTTTAGTTAGCCATATTCGCATGGCTCATAATTACATAACCCAAATTCATTGTTTTCCAAATGTAATCTAGCCTATACATGCCATAGTTCCCAAAATGTAATTTATAAAATTACTGAAGATAGTCGATAATGTGATAAGCTTCTCTGATGATTCCCGAGATTGTAACTTCAAATTCGTAATCTATAAAACAGAGTAGACATGAAAACATAAACATCTCAATAATGTAATCAACTCATATTAATTAAGCGAATTACATTAACATTATCATGCTTGACCTTAAACCTACAAATTCCATAACTTACACTTTTTCATAGTCGATTACCATCAAGGCCGAATATTCACATGGTCCTTTAACATATTATTAATCATCCACCAAACCCATTAGTCATAATAAACCATACATCCATTTACTCATATACACAAACTCAATAATCATAAATTAACATGTCAGATGTATATTACCTATATGGCCAAACATACCCAACTCATATATTCACATATTTAAGAAACATTTCAATGTTATCCAAATTATTCATTCACAAGCCGGATATATATATATTTACCACAAACACATATATTTTTCATTAAACTAAACCAAATCGCATTATTAATGTCACGATTAGTCCCAAACATGCAATTTTCATATTAGATAAGTTTTCATGTATATAAATCAATTTGGTCAAATATGCATATGGCCAAATTAACATAATAACAATTCATATCCAAGGTCAATTAATTATTATGAAACCTAATCCCTAAACACTTAAATACATAAGCTCATGTCACAAGAACCAACCTCATATATGTACAAATCAATCATATGACCGAATATACTGCCCCATATATGCACATATTTAGGAAACAAAAAAATGTCACACAAGTTGTTTATTCATAAGCCAAATTCACATACCACCTACACTCACATCTTTCATTAGTATCACACATGAATTATAACAAATTTCAAGTTAGTTAGTCACAAGACCGAATACACATACTAATCTCACCTATATTTTTCATTTCTACCATACATAATTTAACACAAATATTCAAGGTAATTACTTACCTTATCACACATAGGTGACAAGTTAATTCATACATGGCCATTTTGCTCGTTTTAACACATCCGTACACGATTTATCTTTTCCCTATGAACCATTTAGAATTGGATAGGACACTCGGATATTCACACATATCATACAATGCCAACGTCCCAGACGTGGTCTTACATGTAGCCACATATCGATGCCACTGTCCCAGACAGGGTCTTACTCGTACACATATATCGGAGTCATATATTGATGCCATGGTCTTACTCGCACACATATATTGGAATCCTATGTCATGACATATGTATCCTAACTATTCTTAAGGTTCATACGCGGCTTTCGGACATCTAACTCAGTCGAAACGATATCACAAATGTAGTTACCAAGCTTAGCCATATTTGGCTATTACACATATAAATTCCTATATTCCAATTCAGCATATATAATTTGCATCTATTAGAAATTAAATACGTCTATTTGCTTATAAACTTACCTTGGACGATAAAAAACGGAACGGGACAACTAGTCGACCACTTTAGCTTTTCCCCGATCCAATTCCAATTTCTTTAATTCTTGATCTAAACATATTTAAGTTAAGCTCATTCAAACATATTTTCATTCAATGTAGTCCAAAAGCACATAAATGGGTAAATTACCATTTTACCCCTGACGTTTACAATTTTTACAATTTAGTCCCTAATGCACAAAACACAAATTTATGCAAAATTAATCACATCTAGAGTAGGCCGAATACCCCTAATGCCCAAATAAGCCTATATTTTTAACCAATTTCACATTTTAGTCCCCCCACATTTTTTTTGCAATTAAGTCCTGATTACTCAAAATCATCAAAAATTTCTTTACAATATATATTAACCCAATCCATATCTTCCATAATTCATCATCAAACCATAAAAATCACAAGCTCTCATCAATGGCAAAATTCAAAATATTCATCAAAATCAAAAATCAAAGCTTGGGTTTTGAAGATTACTAAGCAACAATCTCAAAAACGTAAAAATTATCAAAAACCGAGCTAGTTACGTACCTTAATCGAGCTTGACTATGGCCGAACCTAGGTTTTCTTTTTCCTTTCTTGCTTTCATATTCGGCTATGGTGAGAAAATATGAACACTAAGCTTGTTTCATAATATAACATATATTATATAGTTTTAAACTTCGTTTCCTATTTTACCCTTCTAAAATTTTAACCAACCTTTATGCTTTAAGCCCTTTTTCGTCTCTTAATGGCATAATGGGCATGAGTTGGCTTCCTTTCATGCATTAACATATATATACATAATATCTTGTTATAAAAAAAGGATAAAAAAATAAACTTAATTTACATAAATGTATAACTTTAATAAAATAGTATAAAAATTATATAATAATTATCTAATACCATCCAACTATTATATAAATGGGCTATTTACAACTTAAAGGCTTCCATTAATAAAGCCATTAACAATTAGGCCCCTTTTAGAAATAACCACTAAATTTTCCTTTTTACGCGATTAAGTCCTTTTATTAAATTGGACACTCCAACAACAAAATTAAGTCACGAAAATTTCGCAGATATAAATTCACACAAAATAAACATAGAAAATAATTTTAAAATATTTTTCTGACTCAGATTCGTGGCCCCAAAACCATCGTTCCGATTAGGGTCTGAATCGGGCTATTACACTCATTATCGGTCTTCTAAAAATGGCGTTGTATGGCATCGGGTGGTCCACCACATAGAACTAAACATACTTTGTGGTGTGTGCTCGCCATCCCCCAAGGTGATTGGCAAGGTGATTAAGCCTTTAACCTCAACTAGGTGGTTTGCAAACCTGTACAATGGACCAGCTTTAGACAATACTTGTTCTTTTAATCCTATTTTTTGGTATGCTTCCCAAGATAGACTTCCGCTGTCAACAAGTATTCTTTTGACCTTAAAATCGGTGACCATTACTGAAACCATCATCGGACCATTTCCCTCTTCGTTGTGCACTAAGTCTTCATCGTCCTACCAAACTCAGTACCCCACTTTTCCTGTCAATGTAACCTCTTAGGAGCACTAATGTAACACCCTTAACCCGTCTCTATCAATAGGATTACGGAGTATTACTAAACAATCAGGAACATGTGAATATTATATCATTCAATATTATAATCACATCATAAACTATTTCATACACAAGCATATTGTCCACAAATCAAGCCCTCGAGGCCCTAAAAATAACCTAGAAACAATTTGGGACCAATTTGAAATAGTTTGGAAAGTTTAGGAAAAAGATGCAAAAATTTGCAAAATGGGGGTCACACGGCTGTGTAACAATCGAACTACGAACACGTGGTCGTGTCCCAGCTCGTGTTTTCACCCGTGTAACTCTCTAAGTAGGTTCACACGGTCGTGTCACAAACTTGTGTGCCTGGCCGTGTCACAAGCCCGTGTGCCAGGCCATGTTCTAGCTGTGTAACTCACTGACTTGCACCCTAAAGAAATCATCAAATGACACACAGCCGTGTGCCTCATATAGCTAAATCACACGCTTGTGTCTCAGGCCGTGTGGACCCAAAATGAACCTTAAATAACAAGTTTACCCTTTCAAGCTTACTTGGACTCTAAGTAATCCTTTTACCAGCCAAAAGACCTATTCAAAATTACAATAAACAAGCTAAAAACATGCTAAATCAACCATCCTAAGTACCTAGCCAGTGTATCCTCTATGATACCACAAGTATATTCAATTTCACAACAAAAAAAACCATCATTCAAAGCATGTTAAATCACACCATCTAACATTCAACTAATATGCCTAACATAGGCACCTGAATCACAACATTCCATTAACCTATATCATATATTTCACCAAAACATCTTCCTTGCTTCACCTATCATATTAGGTTAACTACTTACACTTAAGATCATAGTTTAACATTTTCAAACCAAAACCATAGTAATGACATACAAGCCTATTACATGCCATATAATCCGAAATGAACATTCCAAAAACTACCGAAAATGAATCGATAGTGTGACTTGAGTGCAGATCCGATCGTCCAACCTTCAAAGTATCTACAAGAATAGAAAATAATACAAGTAAGCTCATTGAAGCTTAGTAAGTTCGACGTGATAAAATAATAAATCTTACAATGTGTAACAAATAATTCAATAATATTACAGCCATATGTGTTCCCTGTTATTCAAAATCTCAACCAAGTGAATTGTAAAATTCAATTCAAAGCTCAAATACATGTCATAACCATCAAAATCACTAATCAAGTTACTTTACAAAGATTTACAATCTTAGGAACTAATTATGGACATGAGTGCATCGATACTGAAACACACAAGATACTCATAAGAGCTAATCCACCCGACAACGCGCCAGATGTTCATAAGAGCCAGTCCACCTGATAACATATTAATGGCTTCAAAGAGTTAGTCTAACCAAAAACACACCAAAACAGGGAATATAACATGAGAGTTCGTAACAAATGTTGAACCTCAGTTTACTCGGGAAAAATATATATATCACTCCATAACAATCTCCACTCCAATGCCCTATAACACACCATATCTCGATTGTACTCTATCTTGCGTTCAATTCGATCCAAGTATTGAATTTCAACAACATTTCTCAAATAACTCTGCATCATTTATAATCAAATGTCTTTATTATATCACATTATATCATCAAAGATTTCATATAGATGTTAAATTATAAACTGTACAAACTTACTTGCACTGAATGGTAGTAGTTGCAGAAGTTTAGGGACAATTCTACCATTTTTCCTTTACCACAAGTATCAACTGGGTCTGGATATAAAATGTAAAATTTCTCAATTATTAGCTTATTTTTCACCTTTCAATAACTTTACATTTTATACCCTTTTATTTTTCAAATTTATACAATTACCCCTAACTTTTACAACTTTTGTAATTTAGTTCCTTAATCCGAAAATCATCAAATTAACCATTTTTATGAAGTCAACATTTCAACCGAATATACTAGGCCCTTAAACAATCCTTACTAAACATCAAATTCACTGTCAAACCCTAAAATTTTGACAATTCACAATTTAATCCCTAAATCAAAATCTAACAAAAATCAATTCACAAAATCACCAAATAACACAATCAAAGCTTCAAATACATAATTATCATAAAAAACATTCAAGATTCATCAATGGAAACTTTTAAAATTTTTAATAGATTAAAAAATGAAGGTATGGTTTAGTTGGACCTAGTTTCAACGATATCAAAACCATAAAAATTATAAGAAATAGGTATGAATTTCACTTACATGCAATGAAAAATAAGAAAACTGAAGCTCCCTCTCCATCACTATGATTTTTCGGCATGAAAGTGAAGAAATGGAGAAGAAAGTGTTTTATTCTTTATTTAATTTTGTTTTAATTTTGCAAAATTTTCAAAATTGCCATTAACACTATTTTCTTTCAATTTTTTTTAAAATAAGCCTCATTACCGTCCATTATGTAAAATAAGGACTAATGTCCTTATTAGTCCTCCTACATTACTAATTAGGCCATTAAATCAGTCAAATGCTTTAATTAACAAGTTTTGCACCCTTTTCAATTTAGTCATTTTTCTTTAATTAACTATTTAAACATTAAAACTTCTTGACCAAATTTTAATACGACCTTAATGACTCTATAAATATTCTATAAATAATATTTATGAGCTAACACAACAGAAATTTGTGGTCCTGAAACTACTGTTCTGTCACTACTGAAAAATAGGTTGTTACAAGTAACTGACATCACACTCCTCATGTGTGCCTTTCTTTTTGTGTTAGAACATGCCCATTCATTGTCTATTCCTATGATCACATGGATGGTTCCTCAAACCTTTCGCTTACCTTTGGGGTCACCGCGCGAGCTCTGACCCTGTTGCGTACCACTCTAATTCACGTATTCTATAAGTTTGCCATTTTTGGACTGCTTCCTCTATGACATCTTTTATCGTGAAGCAATCCTTAGTTTTATGCCTTATATTATCGTAGAAGGCACATCAATCCCTCGAGTTCACCCTTCTCCCCATGCTCCTCATTAGAGGTGGCTTGAGCAAGATACTGAGGCTCTTAACCTAGCTAAAGATGTAAGTTCTCATAACATTCAGGGGTATAAGCCTCAAACCTTCCCTAAGGGGCATATCTGTGCTCTTGTTGGGGTCTCTAGAAGGCCCTAAGGGTATCACTCTAGGTCTGACTTTTTTGTGGCATGTTGTTTCTTACTCGCAATGATTGGCTAGGAGGTCCTTGCCAGCTGTGAGGTCCTTCTCTATTCTGGAACTCTCTATCTTCCCTTTGAAATGTGGCACGTGATGCTCTCTTTATTTTTTCTACTTTTGTGAACTTATGAGCTCACTCATAAAAATAAGCTAGACTCTATGGCCTGTTATTCGTAAAGGAATATTGGACGTGGTCATTTTGCACTCCCATGATGAAGGCATCTATGGCCCACTTGTCCTCTAAGTTTTTTGTGTTTAGGATCTCCATATAGAATCTTTTTATGTAATCTTGAAGGGGTTTACCTTCCCTTTGCTTCATCCACATTAGGCCCATAAGCATATTCATGATTTCCCTATAGGCATTGAATCTGCCTAAGAACATTTGACCCAACTAGGAGAAGTTTCAGACTGAACCTTATGGAAGGGAGAGGTACCAGTCCTTGGCACTTCCTTTGAGTGTTATGGAAAAAGCTTTACACTTTGCTCTATCCCGCTTTGCCATTCTTTCACTGGGGTTTCGTCTTGTGTGTTTATGTTACCTTAGGAACTAGAGTTATCAGCGTGCATCTTCCTTTACTACTCCTTGTTCTATTTCAACAACTCCTTTTGAAAGGCCTGTTGCTTCATGAACTGTGCCTCCTGAGTAGTCATCTATTCCCTTATGAACTTCACTTATTCCTAGACGGCCAGGAACTGCGGGGGGTGCCTTTAGGTTGAGAGGGAATGGCAGCCCCTGGTCGGTAGAGAGGTTCAAATCCAAAGAAACAGAAACTCCCCCGTAGACTGTATTGTGAAATTTTTTTGGTCTATTGGCTAACCATACAACAAACAAGTTTGTTTTGACGTGCTGGGCACCAGTGTAACAACTCATTTTCGGTAAAAATCATAATAGTGGTTTCAGGACCACAAATCCGATTTCAAAAAGAAAATTTATTTTATTATTATTTTATTATCTATGGTATGATAGAAATGATATGTGAAAATTTCGTAAAGAAATTTTATTGATTACGGGTTCAATCAATGAAAGGACCAAATTGCATGAAATGTAAAGGCTGAGTTCTAGTAGCTAAAAGTCTCAAATAGCTATAGAATTCAAAATTGGAGGTCCTTATATGGTAATTAGACCATTAATCAAAAGTTAATAGATTTTTATGGATGAATCATCTATGGAAAATTAGAAAAAGAAAGGACAAAATTGAAAAGATGAAAAGTTAAAAGATGATATTTTAATTAATTAAGAATATCATCATTTTATATAATCTTCATTCCCAAAAACTCCATGGAAACCCTAGGAAAGAGAAAGCAAGCTTTCATGGCCAAATTAGGTAAGTAATCAAGTCCCGTTTTTAGTAATTTTTATATTTTTGAGATTGGAACAACTTAATTTAGTTATTTTGGGGATTAAATTGCGAAGATATCAAAGTATGGAAATTTTTTCATGAATGAATATGCTAAAATTTGGAAATTTATGGTAGAAAATGAAAGGTTGTTAGTAGATAAACAACTTTTACAAAGTGAATTTTGATGAAAACATGATTTAGGGACTAAATTGAAAAGATGTAAAATTCATGGAAAATTTTTTATTTTTATGAAACACATGAGCTATAATTTTTACATGTAAAACTAAGTTAGGCTTGGAATAAGGATTAATTTGTGAGAATTTCATTTTCCGAGCCTAGGGACGAAATCGTCATTAAGTAAAAAGTTAGGGGTAAAATGGTAATTTTGCCAAAGATGTGAATTGAATGGAAATGAACATGAATCGATGTTAAATTTACTTCTATAGATTTGGATAGACCAAATTCAGAGTTAAAACGAAGAAAAGAGGAAAATATTGGATTAGTAGATTTTACATACACGAACAATAGTCGAGATAAGTTCGTGTAACTTAATTGAATATATTTTATGTTTGAAATAAATGTTGTATGTGTGAATTGTGTGAATATTCGGTATGTGAATGCTTTGTGTAAGAATTGATCATATGCCCAACTATACTTAATATATGATAAACCTTGACAAAATGAAAAGTGTTAAAAATATACGTTTGAATTAAAGGTTATATATGTGAAATATATAACTGCTGCGTAAAAGAAATATATTGAATGTCCGATAATACCAGATAAATGAATATCCGGTATCACCTGATAAATGTTAAATGATTTTGTAAATGATATGAAAATGGTATAAAATGCAAGAATTGAATGCATGCTTGAAATTACTTGAGAAAAGGAATAAGGCTCGTTTGAATATTGAATTTCGATGGATCACTGAAATGGTTACGGGATGAATGATAAAAAGTATTTAGCCCAGACGGGTAATCCTATTATAAGCTCTCCCGATGAATATGTGGTGAAATAGATTTAGCCCGGATGGGTAATCCAAATTAAGTGATATAGAGTTTAGTCATTCAAAGGATTTAGCCTAGACTGGTAATCCTAACAAAACTCTTTGAGCATATGTTAGAGGGGATTTAACCTAGAATGGTAAAATGGGGTTTACGGGAGTGTTGTAACAGCCCGAAATTAGGCTTAGTCGGAATAGTGATTTCAAAATCACTTCTCGAGGTTTAAGAAATTTAATTTTAGTGTTAATTTATGTGTTGTATTATTTTTATAAGTATGAGTGAAAATTTTAGTGAAATAAATTTACGCGATTGAAGGCTTAATCGCGGAAATGGGCTAAATTGCATAAAAGGAGAAAGCTGCAATACTAGTAAATTGAGTTAAATAGCTAGAGAACTAATATTTGGGGTTTTAAAGGGCAATTAGGCCCTTATCTAGCATGGCCGGCCAAGGAGAAAAAAGGACAAGAAAATAAGAAAAGTCAAAGGCTTAGGTGCATTAGGTGACTAAAATGATAAAATAGTACCTACTCTTGCCTAGCCTTCTTTTCTTCTTCATCTTAGTCCTCTCTTTCACCAAAATTATCAACCATTCTTGGGGGTTTTAGAAGCTTAAATTTTCAGCAACTTCAGGCACTCATAAGTAAGTGATTTCTAAGGCTTTTCTTAAATATTTTTGCACTTTTGATACCTTTGTAGCATGAGCTACCTTTTGAGGGGTGTATTTTGCAAAATGGTACAAATTTTAGGATGTTTCCATGAGTGAATAAGTATTATTTACTGAGCTTTTATGGAAGAAAATGGGTTGTAATTGTGTAATGAACAACTTTTGTACAAGAGTTTGCATGAAAAAGTATAGAATGGACTACTTTGTGAAAGTGACAAATTAGGTGGTAAGTGTGTGAAATAATGAAAATTTAGGGCTGTCATAAGAATGAAAAAGATTTAGCTGAGCTAGGTGAATAAGGAAATTCAATAAAAATCGATTTCCAAGCCTAGGGGCAAAATGATCATTTTGCCAAGAGACTAGGGGCAAGATGGTTATTTTGCCAAAGTGTGAATTTTGGATTGTTTTGATTAATGTAGTAATTAAAAGGGTGAATTTGTGTACATATAGATCAAGAAGAGCCTGGAGTCAACCTTGACCGAGGCAAGGGCAAGGTTTCAGATTAAATTTTGCATTTTTCATATTTTGTATACCGAGGTAAGTATATATGTAAATGATGCCTACCTTACTAATACTTTTATCCATAATTGCCTTATACGATATGTGGTTGATTGTATTGTCATTGGATGACAATGTGAGAAATGAGGGTACGGGTAAAATTTCGTAAATCAATGCTAAAGGTGGGCTATGTGTGAAACCACAGTAAATTATAAATAAAGATGAGCTAAGTGTGTTATCACTATAAGTTGTCAATAAAGGTGGGCTATGTGCGAAGCCACCGGATAATAATTGAAATTGGTGAGCTAAGTGCGTTATCATTCATAAATTATCGATAAAGGTGGGCTATGTGCGAAACCACTGTAACTTATCGAAAAAGGTGGGTTATGTGGGAAACCACCGTAAGTGATTGATGACGGTGGGCTAAGTGCGAAACCGCCTTATTTAATAATATTACTATGTATGGCTACGTGTGAATTTATCTTGTATGGTTTATGCAAGGATACGTATATTGTGGAATCGTTGAATTAGAATTTATGAGTGTTATGGTGGTCAATAAGTGCAGGGAACGTATGTATTGACGAGTTGAGCTTTGTGCGTGAACTTGTGTTAAGGATATTGAGTAAAATGTGGGATGAGTAAGTGAAATTATGTTGTGAAAGTATCGATATGGTTGAGTTATCCTTTAATTTTTCAATGCATGGTTATGGTATTAAATGTTTGCATATAGACTTACTAAGCTTTATGCTTACGCCTCTCTTTTCCATTTTCCTATAGTACCGCCTAGCTAGTTCATAAATCATCAGACGTCGGAGGTCTCGCTCACACTATCGGCTTGATCACTCGGTATAGTTAGTTCTTATATTTTGAGAAGTATGGCATGTATAGGACTCTATTCTTTTGTAAGTGTCATATTATTTTGGGAGCCAAATGTGTTGGCTTGAGTTTGAAATACTACCTTTTGTATTAAGCCAAAAGTATTGGCTGAAAATTTACATTTGGTCAATGAATGCAATATTGATCTTTCATGTTTATGCAAAGTGGTGTGATGGATCCAATTGCTATGGTAGTCGTATAATGGTTGTTTTGATGTATCATATTAAGTTGTGTGGATGCCAAATTATGGCTATTGGTGGAGTATGGGAATCTTAGGGATATTTGAATGTGTTGATTTTGTTTCAGGGTGGCAAAGAAGCTTGGGAGATAACCTATTTTTGTCCACACGGGTAGACACACGGGCATGTGTCTAGGCCGTGTGTGACACACGGTTCACCCACGGGCATGTACTTAGACCCTGTGCCCCCTGCACCTTGCATAGATAGAATTAAATGCCCATCAATGTTCCACACAGACATGAGACACGGTCGTGTGTCTCAACCATGTGAGGGACACTGCCAAGACATGGGCATGTGTCACGGCCGTGTGTTTGCTGACGTTAGAAACAGAATGTCAAGGTTTTTACACACAGGCTGTGACACGGGTGTGTCATGGCCGTTTGAAGGACACAGGCTGGGCACATGCGCGTGTGCCAGACCGTGTGAAAACCCTGTAGGTTCAATGTTAGAAAATAAATCCACACAGACGAGGGGCATGGGCGTGTCCCTAGATTGCTTAGGTCGTGTGAGGTACACGGGCCATTATCACGACCATGTCTTAAGGCCACACGGGCGTGTTGCCCTTCCACACAGGCGTGTGCCCTGTTTTAAATGGAATTTCATGAAAGTTTTGTAAGTGCCTGAAATGGTCTCGGATTGTTTTAAAACCATGTTTTAGGCCTCGTAGGCCCATGTGAAGGACCGAAGAGCTATGTTTGAAAAAATTTTAAATTGGGATGTATTTCGGTGGTTTAAGATTGATTAATTGCTTGCGTTTTAATAAGGTAACGCCTTGTACCCTATTCCGGCGTCGGATATGGGTAAGGGGTGTTACAAGTATGCTTCTTGATTATGTGCCCTAATTGGGTACCCTTGGATATAAATTAACGGATCCTGATTTGTACACTTTAAGTGTACTATATGTGGATATCCATCGATATTTCTAACAAATTCAATGGGCAAAATCTTGACAAGAGAAAACATGAACATGAAATGAATTGTTACACAAGTTTACCGAAAATATATGAATGTGATGATATATGGTATATGGAAATATGTGATGATGATATATGAATATAAAATTTGCTTGATGAAAGTGTTCATCCATGATGATAGAATTGTATACCATGAGTGTATTACATGTGGGACATTAATATTTCAAATGATTAAATGGGAAAAGTTCTGATGTGAAATAATCTTAACTCGAAATGAGACAATATGAAAATATACTTGAAATACAGGGATGAAAATTGTACATGTTACATGAATACATGATGTAAGAAGTATATGAATATGGAAATTTGAGGATTATGGAGCTCTTACATATTTATTGATTTTTATACGAAGAATATGCTTACAAGAATGATGAGGTTATGTGTTAGGGCACGTGATCAAGATGATTGAATGTACCCTGTATATTTATATTGAATTTAAATGAGTGGTAAGCTAATTACCGAGTTATACGAACTTACTAAGCATTATATGCTTATTCTATTTTATTTTTCCCCTGTTCAATAGTGACTTGGAAGCTTGTTGGTCAAGAAGCTTGGCGAAAATCACTCGCACTATCCATCGGCTCTGTATGGTAAATTAATTATGGTTATAATGGCATGTATAGGATAGTTAGCCAATGTTGGCACATAAAATAATATGAATGCAACTAGCCATTTGTATGGCTTGTGTTTGATATGCTTGAAATGTACAACTATAAAGTCTCACATATAGTTGTGAAAGAGTATGAAATGGCAAAGTAGAGGTAGTTGCATGAATAAGATAAATGAGATAACTTATTTGACGAATTATGCTTATATATATGAAATAGAGTAAATAAGTAAGCTTATATACATGAACATCAATGAAAATATATCATGTATAAGGCTTAGTTAAGGCTTAGTTAAATGCCTTAAATTGGTTTCTGAATGTATTTAAGTGTTGGTGCAGGTGATGAATGGAAATGGGTGAGAAATAGGGCTTGGAAAATAGCCTTATTTTGTCTACACGGGTAGACACACGGGCGTGCACACCCTGTTACATAGGCATGTAGCCTAGCCGTGTGTCCCGTGCATCCAAAAATTTGAAAACAGGATGCTCAGAATGGAGCACACGGATAGAGACACGGGCGTGTTTCTCAGCCGTGTGAGGCACACGGCCCCGTACACAGATGTGTCTTTTGGCCGTGCGAATCCTACATCTACTTTATTTGAAAATTCGAATTAACTATAGGGCCTAGCACATGGGCGTGTGACTTGGCCATGTAAGATCAATTTGTTCTTGGTATGGAAGTCAAAGAGTTACACGGCCTAAGGACACGGGTGTGTGAAGCCACACGGCTTAGAGTAAGGTAAGTCACATGGGCGTGTTGGCCATACGGCCTGACCACACGGGCGTGTCCTCGACTCACATGGGCGCGTGACCCTTGTAAATGAGAAAAATTTTGAGATTTTTCAAAAAATTCCCTATGATCCCGATTTAGTCCCGGATCGGTCCTAATGTATGTTTAGGGCTTCGTGGGCCTAATCAAGGGATGTTATGATTGTTTTTGGAAAATGAATAGTAAAGGACTCGATTAATCAGGAAATGTTTTGTAAACTTCGATAATGCCTCGTAACCCTATTCCGACGATGGATACGGGTTAGGGATGTTACAACCGAAACCTGACGCTTCAGCCTATCTTAATGATGAGTTCATAGGGGATTTTCATTCGAGTGAGCTATTTGTTTCTAGAAATGAAGAAACTTAATCAAACTCAAAAAATCTAATGATCGGAAGTCTATTAATGCTCACTGCACCAATTGTTGAGTAATACTTTTTTTGTGGCTTATTGATAGGAATGTTGGTGTATTTAAACATGCGGTTACATGTAAAATTATAGCTTAAAGCATGGCCTCACTACTATGTCTTGATTCTATTACCTCCGATACTAACACTCCTTATGTGCGTAAGCGTAACACCCAAACCCAGCCCAGACGTTACGACCAAATCTGGTGTGTCATATCACCTACATCTAACCATGTTACCTAGTTACTAAGATTGGGGTGAGCTTTGCAAACCGATATTGTGGGTTTAAGAGAAATCCCCAGTTTTTGGAAAACGTCCTAAACATTACTAGCTATTAAGAGGATAATATTAAAACTTAACTTTGTTACTCGTTTGAAACGTGTGATGAGATTTTGAAAACATTTGATTAGTTTTAAGAAAAACTTGCGCAGCTATATTAAATATAATTAAAGTAGTGTTGAATAAGTAATTAAAAACACAAAACAAAAATAATTAGAGCGGCCTTATTACAAACCCAGAACCATAATAAAAATAATTAAAAAAAACTAAAAACAGATACGACAATAAAAGACTAAATAAAACCTACAGTCCAGTCCATGTGGCCACTTTGAATCTCTCTCAACTCCAAGTCTACCAGTTTAGGGCCACCTGCATGGATGAAAAGAAATGGGTGAGTTTAGAAACTCAGTGTGTAAAAAAACCCATCCAGAGCCCAAATCAGCTCAAGCCCACTGGGCCCAAGCTCTATCCAGTCTCAGTAATAATTGGGCCGAAGCCCTATTTAGATACAGTAAACTAGCCTTAGCCCTTTTCGGTAACGGTACGGCCCATAGGCCCATTTCAGTAGCAAAACAGATATTAAATATGAATACAAGCCCAACACATATGGGGAGACTACTCAACCCACCCAGCCGCTACACTCCACCCGTACTAGCCCTACACTCTATTTGGGGAATAATTCAACCCACCCAGCCCTACACTCCACAGTTGCAGCATAGCTGCTCAGATAACAGAAAAATGAAGCAAAGCCTCCAGTACGTGGTCAAGCCACTTTCAAAACTTCTTCCATCAATAACCCAGTCCCATGCAACAGATATTCATGATATGGCATACAATAAACAGAAATAGTAAATCATGCATTTCAGTCAAATTTAGCACTAGGGGTATAACAGTCATTTTGAACCTAGGGGTAAAATAGTAATTCGCACCTATAAGGGGTATTTCAATAATTAATCCAGTTTCTAGGGTTTCACACATATTTCAGTCACTAATAATCCAATTTCCGTCTCAGTAGTCTAATTAACTCGTTTTAACAGTTTTAAGTTACTGGGCCCTAAACCCCTAATGGGCCCTACAGTGTCTGTTAGCTACCTAAGCCCATTTAGTCCAAATTTCACGATCGATTTACCCATTGTAGTAGTTTTAGACCTACAGTCTATCAGTACACATTTATTACCTATTTTTACCCATATGGGCCCATAAGCCCATTGGGCCCACATTCAGCCCATCGAGGCCCAAATTTATCGAAGTGCATGAAATTGCACACTTACCAACCTTATCAATTTTGATTACAGATCTACCACTTCCAACTGACCCACGAGCACTCGCATGCTCGCAAGTCCACGAAATGCTGGAGTTTCGACATTTTGGCTTTTCGGCTTTTGTCGATTTGAACTACAAGAGGGTGTTCGATACACACCTGATTTGCAACGACTGCTAACGAGATCTCCCACGGTATCCTACAATCAATCACTAGACACATCAGATCCAAAATACAATGACAATCATCATAATCCTACTTACCATAATCGGCCATTAACACCTAAGGCCCTTGAGATCTTACCTTTGCAGAAACTAGTGACTAGATCTAGATCCAGTCGGTCCATTTGTCCAAGCCTTCGATCAGTCGCCTCTAGAACACACTAATACCAAAATAAATCATTTGTTAATAACCTTTAGAGACCTAAGCCCCAATTGACAGCCTCCCTAAGACTCTAGGGATTTTGGCTTTTCTAAACCTGAAATAGAGAATAGATATGAGATGTCGAGTACTTACCATAGATTCCCCTTCTGTTTCTACTCAGATATGATGTAGATCTAGCCCCTAAACACTAGCAGAGATCGAATCTTAGAGATCTAAAGATTCGGCTATATGTCCCTAAAAACTATAGTGTTTATGGCTTTTGAAACTGTGAAGATGAAGATGATTTGGTGTGGTGGTTTTGAAGTGGTGTTGCCGACAGGGGTTAGGGGTTTAGAGGATGTGAAAATCGGCCAAAAGAGATGAAGAAGATAGGAGGATTTTGGCTAGAAGAAATCGGCACAAGAAGCAGTCTTTTGGGATTTCAGCTTTTAGCAGTTGATGGGTTTTAGAAGAAGAGAATGGCAGATTCGATTTTTGAAGCAAAGAAAAGGGAAGATGAATGAGGAGGAGAGGTAGTTTCGGCTATAGAAGAAAATAAAAAGAAAAGAATGGAAGAGAGGAGAAGAGAAGGCAGAATTCGACACCCAGGAGAACTAGCTTACGTTTTCGGCTTTTTGGTACACTAAGAAGATAATGGACAAAAGTGAAACCCCAGGTGGCTAACCCTAATTCAATAAGACAAAAAAGAAAATAAAACTTACCGTAATAGCCATTCAAACCAACGGCCCAATCTTCCTAAAGCCCTAGCTGAATTCCACTTGAGCTCTATCACATGCCCGGCATATGCACAAAAATAAAAGTTTCATCTGCTTACCTTGTGACTTGAACTCTGGCCCTTAAACTCAGTCCACACGCCACTTTTTTAGGAGCTTAGTGGTGCCCCCTTGCCACTTTGCCAAGGCCCTCTTTGTGTCTCAATTTACTAATTTTTTTTCTTAAAGGCCCACTTAACCAAATCCCTTTCACTTAAAATCCAAGTTGATATTTCTGTCGGGTTTTAACTTAGGCTTGGGCCTTCTAAAGGCCCACTAACACACTTAAACATAATTTCAGTAACCAAAATACCAAAATTTCAAGATTTCACCAAAAATCACAAAAACCCGAAAAATCTCAAAATTCAGGGCGTTACAACTCTACCCCCTTAAAGAAATTTCGGCCTCGAAATTTACCTGATCCAAATAGGTGAGGGTATTCTTAACGCATCGCCTCTTTTGGCTCCCAAGTAGCCTCCTCTCTACCATGGTTATGCCAAAGCACCTTCACTAACGGAACTGACTTCTTCCTCAATTCTTTCACCTCTCGATCCAGTATTTGCATAAGCTCCTCTTTAAAGGTCAAATCGGTCTTCACCTCAATCTCCTCCACTAGTATGACATGTGAAGGATCCAATCGATACCATCTTAGCATGGACACATGAAAGACGTCATTGATTCTATCCAATCCGGTGGTAACTCCAACTGATACGCTACTGGCCCTACTCGTTTAAGAACCTGATAAGGCCTAATAAACCGCGGACTCAGTTTGCCTTTCTTGCCAAACCTCAAGATATTCTTCTAAGGCGAAACCTTCAAGAAGACCGTATCCCCAACAGCGAACTCAATCTCCTTACGTTTTAGATCCGCATATGACTTCTGCCTATCAGATGCCTCTTTTAACTGATCTCTGATCAAATTAACCTTACTTTCAGTGTCTACTACTAATTCCAGTCCAAGAACTTGTCGTTCTCCCAACTCCGTCCAACAGGTAGGCGTACGACACCTTCGCCCATATAGTGCTTCATATGGAGCCATCTGAATACTCGCTTGATAACTATTGTTGTATGCAAATTCCGCCAATGGTAAGTAGTCCTCCCAACTACCACGAAAGTCGACGACACAACCCCTTAATATATCCTCCAGAACCTGAATAACCCTTTCCGACTGTCCATCAGTCTGAGGGTGAAAAGCAGTGCTGAAATCCAATCGCGTACCCAATGCCTCATGCAACTTTTGCCAGAATTGAGATGTAAACCTTGGGTCTCGATCAGAAATAATCAAAACTGGAACCCCATACAGTCGCACTATCTCCGCCACATACAGTTTAGCCAACTTTTGCAGTGAGTAATCAGTTCAGATAGGTATGAAATGGGCAGATTTCGTTAACCTATCGATAATTACCCACACAGAGTCCTTTTTGGAGGGTGTCAAAGGTAGCCTACTTACGAAATCCATGGTTACTCTCTCCCACTTCCAACATGGAATTTTCACTAGCTGTAGCAATCCAAAAGGCAGTTGGTGCTCAGCCTTAACTTGCTGGCACGTCAGACATTTTCCCACAAATTCAGTCACCTCACGCTTAAGTCCAGGCCAGCAGTACACCTCTCGCAAGTCTCGATACAGCTTATTTCCTCCAGAATGCATGGCACAAGATCCACCATGAGCCTCTTTCAGAATCAACTGCCTCAATTCAGAGTCCTTCGAAATATAAACTCTTCCACGAAAGCAAAGAACTTCATTAGCATTCAGTCTAAAATCTGAATTCTCCTCATTCTCAGCTTGCTGAAATCGAGGAACCAACGATTCATCCTTTAATTGCTTCTCTTTAATCTGCTTAGTCCAAGTTGGTCTTACTTACAACTCCGCCAACAGACTCCCATCGTCGTACAGACTCAAATGAGAAAACATTGCTCTCAACTCAGCTACAGTCCTTCGGCTTAGTGCATCAGCCACCACATTCACCTTGCCTGGGTGGTACTCAATTGAACAATCGTAATCCTTAAGCAACTCTATCCATCTTCGTTGCCTAAGATTCAACTCCTTCTGTGTCAACAGATACTTGAGACTTCTATGGTCTATGTATATAATACACTTTTCCCCATATAGATAGTGTCTCCGGATTTTCAACGCAAAGATCACTGCTGCCAACTCTAGATCATGCGTAGGGTAATTAGCTTCGTGAGGCTTCAGCTGTCGCGAAGCATAAGCGACTACCTTACCCTCTTGCATTAGTACACAGCCTAGACCCACATGTGATGCATCACTGTACACAGTAAAATCCTTCCCAGACTCTAGCTGAATCAACACTGGTACTTCAGTCAAAATCTTTCTCAACTTGTCAAAAGCTTCTTGTTGTTTCTCAGTCTAAACAAACACTACTCCTTTCCTTAACAGTTTCGTCAATGAAGCAGCAATCAGAGAAAATCCCTCTACAAGTCTTCTGTAGTAGCCAGCCAGACCCAGAAAATTTTAAATTTCTGATACTGACCTCGGTAGCTTCCATTTCAGAACTACTTCAATTTTCTAAGGATCTACCCTAATCCCCTCAGCAGAAATAACATGGCCCAGAAAAGTCACTTCTCGCAACCAAAATTCACACTTACTGAACTTCGCATAGAGTTGCTTCTCTCTCAGCACTTGTAGCACAATACGGATATGCTCATCATACTTCTCCTTAGTTTCCGAATGTACTAGAATATCATCGATAAAGACGACTGCGAATCGGTCCAAGTAAGGTTGGAACTCTCAATTCATCAGATCCATGAAAGTTGCAGGTGCATTCGTCAGTCCAAATGGCATGACCAGAAACTCGTAATGACCATACCGAGTTCTGAATGCTGTCTTATAAATATCTACCTCCTTTACCCTCAATTGATGGTATCCAGATCGAAGATCGATCTTGGAAACTACCGAAGCTCCTCTAAGCTGGTCAAACAGATCGTCGATTCTTGGTAGATGAGATACTTGTTCTTTATCGTCAGTTTTTTCAACTGGCGATAATCAATGCACATACGCATCGTCCCATCCTTCTTTTTCACAAATAGCACTGGTGCTCCCCATGGAGACACACTTGGTCTAATGAAACCCCTATCCAACAACTCTTGAATTTGCGTCTTTAGTTCTACTAACTCATTTGGTGCCATCCTATAGGGTGCGATGGATTCTGGAGCTGTTCCAGGCAGCAAGTCGATTCTAAACTCAACTTCTCGATTCGAAGGTAATCTAGGAAGCTCCTCAAGGAATACATCTTGGAACTCCTTAACAGTTCTGACTATTTCCACAGTCACAATCTCAGTTTCAATTTGGCTTACAAAAGCCAAGTACGCCTTGCATCCCTTGCGAATCAGTTCCTCAGCCCTTAAGGCCAAAACAACATTGGACAAGTAGTCCCTTCGCTCTCCAATAACCATTACCTCCTCATCCTCGGTAGTCCTTAACACTATTCTCTTAGCCGCACAATCCAAAGTCGCCTTATGCTTGGTCAGCCAATCCATTCCTAAGATCAGATTAAACTCTCCGAAAGGTAACTCCATCAAGGCCCCAGCAAAGATCCTACCTTGAGTCTCTAAAGGTACCTCCCTAAAGAGTTTATCTACCCTAATCGAGTGACCTAGTGGACTAATCACAGTTACCCCACTTACAGTTTCCTTAGAGTACACACCCAACGACCCAGAAATCTCATATGCGATATATGAATGGGTTGAACCCATATCTATCAGAGCAGTGTAAGGCATGCTAGAGATAAAAAAATGTACCTGTTATGACGTCAGGTGCATCACCCTCCTCTTGGCGACGAGCAATAAAAACCAAAGCTGGCTAACGAGCCTCAACATTACTAGTAGCCCTACCAGGTGCTTCACGGCCACGACCATTTCCATTGCCACCTCTACATTGTCCACAACCTCTCGACGGTAGCGGTCCACCTCGCACCGGTTGAACAACCCCTTGTTCAGCAACTTGAGTCTGAGCTGGTCTCCTAGGACAGTCCTTAATCCTATGTTCCTTGGATCCACATAGGAGACATGTTCAAGTACGCTTCTAGCATTCTTCAAAATGCGCTATCCCAAAGTCCCCGCAAGGCTGCGATCTAATTGTATTCACCAGAATCGCTCGGACCGGTTCCTCCACTCTAGCTCTTTTGACATTTTGGTTTGCAGCTCTAGATGGTCCAGTATCCCTCCTAAAGCGGTTCCGATCCTTATCACGGTTCTGCCGTTCAACTCGCTTCACCTCTTCGGCTATCTAGCCTTCTCCACTAGTGCAGAAAAATCGCGCTCCCTCTACGAAGCTATCAGCACCCTTAGCTTGTCTCTGAGGCCATCCTCAAAGCGAATACTATGCTCATACTCAGTGGCAACTATACCACTAGCATAACGACTCAACCTCAGAAACTCCGCCTCATACTCAGCAACGGTCATATTGCCCTGGGCCAGGTTCAGGAATTCCTTCTTACGTGCATCCACATAGCTTACTCTGACGTACTTTCCCTTGAAGGCCATCTTAAACAATTCCTAGGTTACCCGCTCAGCTGGGGTACTCTCCCTTACAGTGATCTACCATTGATAAGCTTCGTCTCGCAGCAACGACACCGCACCTTTCAGCTTTTGCTCCACCGAGCAATCCAGGTCATCCATAATCCGTTCCGTAGCTTCCAGCCAATACTCAGCTACATTTGGGGCCACTCCAGATATGCCCCTACAGACTTCCGCTCCGTTAGCCTGGAGTCACTCAGAAATAGATCCCCTATTTACTGGCCTAACATTAGCTCCAGCAACCCTTTCCAGAACCCTCAACATGGCTTGGGACAGAGCGTCGTCCCCTGCCGCCCGATCATATGGCCCATTTTCAGCTATCAGTGGTTGTCGTGCCCCACTAGCTGGTATGTGTTCCGAAGATGAAGACCAAACTTGAACACTACCTCAGCCACGAGCAGCTCTCATACTCATATCGACTTATCTGATTACGAATTTTATGACATTAGTTTAATATTTCAGTTGGTTATTACAAATGTCTTATGTACAGATAGAGTTTCAGAGTTTCGCGAAATTGTTGCCTAGCTACAGTCTCAGTTTTTCTAGGGTTTAGTTTCCCTACAGTCTCAGTCTCTACAGTTTTCAGTACTGCCCTATCTACAGTATCATAGCAGGGTCTTAGTTTTAACTACAGTGATATTTTAGTATAGTACAGTATGAGAAACAGTAATACTTACAGACTTGGTGCCGGGGATTCAGTGTGCCACTTCTTTAGATACCAGATTTCAGAAAACTTAGAAAGATTTAAACTTTTCAAAATCAAACCTTTAAAACATGTATATTTTGAAGAAAACAAGTTTGAAAAGGGTTTTTCTAAATTTTTCAAAAATCGATTTCCAAAAATACCCTTCTTGGGCATAAATTTTAAGAATTTTTGAAAATATTTTTGGACCCAATCCACAGCCGAGTTGTTGCAACTGGGCTCTGATACTACTAAATGTAACACCCCAAACCCGGCCTAGAAGTTAGGACCAAATCTGGTGTGTCACATCACCTACATCTAACCATGTTACCTAGTTACTAAGATTGGGGTGAGCTTTGCAAACCGATATTGTGGGTTTAAGAGAAATTCCTGATTTTTGGAGAAGTCCTAAACATTACTAGCTACTAAGAGGATAATATTAAAACTTAACTTTGTTACTCGTTTGAAACGTGTGATGAGATTTTGAAAACATTTGATTAGTTTTAAGAAAAACTTACGCAGCTATATTAAATATAATTAAAGTAGTGTATGAATAAGTAATTAAAAACCCAAAACAAAAATAATTAGAGCGTCTTTATTACAAACCCAGAACCATAATAAAAATAATTAAAAATAACTAAAAATAGATACGGAAATAAAAGACTAAATAACACCAATAGTCCAGTCCATGTGGCCATTCTGAATCTCTCTTAGCTCTAAGTCCACCAGTTTAGGGCCACCTGCATGGATGAAAAGAAAGGGGTGAGTTTGGAAACTCAGTGTGTAAAAAAACCCATCTAGAGCCCAAATCAGCTCAAGCCCACTGGGCCCAAGCTCTATCCAGTTTCAGTAATAATTGGGCCGAAGCCCTATTTAGATACAGTAAACTAGCCTTAGCCTTTTTCGGTAACGGTACGGCCCATAGGCCCATTTCAGTAGCAAAACAGATATTAAATATGAATACAAGCCCAACACATATGGGGAGACTACTCAACCCACCTAGCCGCTACACTCCACCAGTACCAGCCCTACACTCCATGTGGGGAATAACTCAACCCACCCAGCCCTACACTCCACAATTGTAGCATAGCTGCTCAGATAACAGAAAAATGAGGCAAAGCCTCCAGTACGTGGTTAAGCCACTTTCAGAACTTCCTCCATCAATAATTCAGTCCTATGCAACAGATATTCATGATATGGCATACAATAAACAGAAATAGTAAATTATGCATTTCAGTCAAATTTAGCCTTAGGAGTATAATAGTCATTTTGCACCTAGGGGTAAAATAGTAATTTCGCACCTATAAGGGGTATTTAAGTATTTAATCCAGTTTCTCGGGTTTCATACATATTTTAGTCACTAATAATCCAATTTCCGTCTTAGTAGTCTAATTAACTCGTTTTAACAGGTTTTAGTTACTGGGCTCTAAACCCCTAATGGGCCCTACAGTGTCTGTTAGCTACCTAAGCCCATTTAGTCCAAATTTCACGATCGATTTACCCGTTGTAGCAGTTTAGACCTACAGTCTATCAGTACACATTTATTACCTATTTTTACCTATACGGGCCCATAAGCCCATTGGGCCCACATTCAGCCCATCGAGGCTCAAATTTACCGAAGTGTACGAAATTGTACACTTACCAACCTTATCAATTTCGATTATAGATCTACCACTTCCAACCGACCCACGAGCGCTCGCACGTTCGCAAGTCCACGAAATGCCGGAGTTTTGGCATTTCGGCTTTTCGACTTTTGCCAATTTGAACTACAAGAGGGTGTTTGATACACACCTGATTTGCGACGACTGCTAACGAGATCTCCCACGGTATCCTACAATCGATCACTAGACACATCAGATCCAAAATACAATGACAATCATCATAATCCTACTTATCATAATCGGCCATCAACACCTAAGGCCCTTGAGATCTTACCTTTGCCAAAACTAATGACTACATCTAGATCTAGTCGGTCCACTTGTCTAAGCCTTCGATCAGTTGCCTCTAGAAAACACTAATACCAAAATAAATCATTTGTTAATAACCTTTAGAGCCCTAAGCCCCAATCAACAGCCTCCCTAAACTCTAGGGATTTTGGCTTTTCTAAATCTCGAAATAGAGAATAGATCTAAGATGTCGAGTACTTACCACAGATTCCCCTTCCGTTTCTACTCAGATCTGATGCAAATCTAGCCCCTAAACACTAGCAGAGATCGAATCTTAGAGATCTAAAGATTCGGCTATATGTCCCTAAAAACTATGGTGTTTTTGGCTTTTGGAACTATGAAGAGGAAGATGATTTGGTGTGGTGGTTTTGAAATGGTGTTTCCGATAGGGGTTAGGGGTTTAGAGGATGTGAAAATCGGCCAAAAGAGATGAAGAAGATAGGAGGATTTTGGTTAGAAGAAATCGGCACAAGAAGTAGTCTTTCGGGATTTTGGCTTTTAACAGTTGATGGGTTTTAGAAGAAAAGAATGGCAGATTCGGTTTTTGAAGCAAAGAAAAGGGAAGATGAATGAGGAGGAGAGGTAGTTTCGGCTATAGAAGAAAAGAAAAAGAAAAGAATGGAAGAAAGGAGAAGAGAAGGGAGAATTCGGCACCTAGGAGAACTAGCTTGCGTTTTCGGCTTTTTGGTACACTGAGAAGAGAATGGATAAAAGTGAAACCCCAGGTGGCTAACCCTAATTCGGTAAGACAAAAAAGAAAATAGAACTTACCCTAATGGCCATTCAAACCAACGGCCCAACCTTCCTAAAGCCCTAGTCGAATTCCACTTGAACTCTATCACATGCCCGGCATATGTATAAAAATAAAAGTATCATCTGCTTACCTTGTGACTTGAACTCTGGCCCTTAACTCAGTCCACACGCCACTTTTTTAGGAGCTTAGTGGCGCCCCCTTGCCACTTTACCAAGGCCCTCTTTGTGTCTCAATTTACTAATTTTTTTCTTAAAGGCCCATTTAACCAAGTCCCTTTCACCTAAAATCCAAGTTGATATTTCTGTCGGGTTTTAACTTAGGCTTGGGCCTTCTAAAGGCCCACTAACACACTTAAACATAATTTCAGTAACCAAAATACCAAAATTTCAAGATTTCACCAAAAATCACAAAAACCTGAAAAATCTCGAAATTCAGGGCGTTACAGTGCGGGCTGAGGCCATGGCCCTCCCTAGATTCCTGTGAGCTTGATCTGCGACCCGTGCTCACATACCCCTTTAGCGAGCCATATCCGTGAGCTCTCTTTGCGAGCTATGTCTGCGAACCCGCCTCGCTATCTTCTTGTGATTCTCCTTATACTTAATCTTTGAGTGGGATCCATCCGGTGACTGGGTTGGAAACCCAGATCCTTAAGTAAGTTTTTTTGGCCTGAGCCTGGTCTGGCTTGGCTCGAATTTACAAAAAAATTTGTTGCTGTTTTTTACTGTTTTGACTTTGTTTTTCATTGTTTTACTATCATTTTGCTATTATATTGCTATTATTTTGTTGTTATTGTTTGGATATTGTATAACTCTTATTTTATTATTAATTTTGCTACTATTTTAGAGATATTTGTTTGCTAAGTTGCGGTTATCTTAGTATTAATTAAATATGTTTTTTTATTTTTTATTTGTTAAGAAACATTTATTTTAATATTTTTAGTATATTTGATATATTATATTTTTGAAATTTATTTTATATAAAAAAGTAACATAAAAAATTTTAATATGGGTGAGCCGAGCTGGGCTCAAGTTTTAACATTTTTATTTGGATTGTACTTAGACAAAATTTTAAACTCATTTTTAGAGCCGAGCCTAGAAAAGAAACTTAAATTTTTTTACTTGGCCCATCCCCACCCGTGGGCAACTCTACCACTAATGTACCAAATGCTTTCCTTTTATTAATATGTTTTATATTTTTTATTAAAAATAAATTTTGTTTCTATTCCCTAAATATATATTTTTAACTTCCCAAATAAAAAAAAATGAATACCTATTTTGTTAAAAATAAAAACATAAAATATTTTAAAAAGAGACGAAGTCTTATTTTCTACTTTTGACCAAAACCATCTAAAGATCACGGCGACAATTTTCTGCCACCTGTAGTTGGCTAACTAAAATCATTCTGTCGTTTCAGTGCACAGTGCTCGCGAGGACACCGTAGCAAAACCTTAAGACACATCACGTGTCGTCACTCAATTCACGGACTTGCTTGGTCAGTATATTACACAGACCTCAAAAGGAGCAGAAGAAAGCAACCTTTGTCTCTCATTTCTCTTTCTTGGACTCCTGTAATTGAAAGTTGAAAAAGCCACGATGCATCCGATGAATGCGGTTTTGGCGGCGAGGATGCTATTTAACACGGCGGCCTCGGTCAGTGAATCCGTCGGAGAAGGGATTCCGTTCGGATCTCCATGGTGGTTTATCTACGCCGGGATTTCTTGTTTTTTAGTACTTTTCGCAGGGATGATGTCGGGTCTCACCCTCGGACTGATGTCGCTTGGTCTCGTCGAACTCGAAATTCTTCAACGGAGCGGCACTTCCACCGAGAAAAAACAAGCAGGTAGATTTTTTTTTGGTTCTGATTTGGAATAGTTGTGAAGGAATGATTGAAATTCGATTATTATTTAGTGTGAAATTTGTTCTGTTTTTAAAAATATTTTTGGGTTTTTAGCTGCTATTTTGCCGGTAGTTCAAAAACAGCATCAGCTTTTGGTGACTTTGCTTCTTTGCAATGCAGCTGCTATGGAGGTAAAAGCTTATTAACAACTTTTTCGGTTCAATTTGATATGAATTTGAGTGAAACTATCATGTTTGTTTATTTGATTTTTGATCCCAAAGAAAATTAGATAAGGATCGTTCAAAGTTTTTGAATAAGCAATGTTTGATTGGAATTACATTTGCTAGAAAACAGACTTTCCGATGAATTTCTGAGATAGCAAACTGAAGTTTTCAGTTGATTAGTGAGGTCCTAGTAATATGGCTTGTTGATAATACTGTTTCTTACATACAAGTTTGTTGGAGCTTTGCATCTGGGAATGACTGCCGAACCCATCACCATGTACTTTTTTGCCTTTATCTTATTATACGAATGAAGTTTTGATTCTGTCAAGTAGGCAATTCAGCTCTAATTACAAAGAAGTATTTAACCTAGAGTTATTAGCTGATTTCTTTCCTAAGCCTTTTGTATATCATATTGGGTAAAATTTTAGGTAGTTTCCCATTATCAATTAGCTAGCTGTGGAAGTTCAGACGGTGTCATTTAACTTATTCACAGTATGTCCGCAAGTAGTTTGTTAGAAACTTGAAATTGCTTTTTTTATGCTGCTAAGGGGGTTGAGGCTATCTAATGAGCATAACGTAGTTGCTTTGTGACCATTTACTATTACTTGAAATTTTCTATTTATTGCATAATCGGAGGATGTTTTAAAATTGTTGCTTTATTTATGCTTGCTGCGGGGGTTGAGGCTATCTAATGGGCATAATAAAGTTGCTTTGTGACTTGAAATTTTCTTTGCATTACATATTTGGAGGATGTTTGAAAGAAGGTTGGCTTTCTTTGACTTGCATGATATATTTATTACTTGCAGGCCCTCCCTATATACTTGGATAAGCTTTTCAATCAATATGTGGCTATCATACTTTCTGTGACTTTTGTTCTAGCTTTTGGTGAGGTAGGCTGTTCAGCTTTTGTATTATTTAAGCTTGACTTTCAACCTTTGAATCCTTGACCAAAAAGAGTTCCTTTTTACTTTTTAGGTTATTCCACAAGCAATATGCACTAGATATGGACTTGCAGTAGGTGCAAACCTTGCAGGTCTTGTGTGGATTTTAATGATTATTTGCTATCCAATAGCTTATCCCATTGGAAAGGTAAGTTCAAAGGCCATTACATGATGTGCACTCTTTTAATCCCCCATATTGGGAAATGTCCTGTTGATTCTTGAAACTTGCATAAAAGTCCTAGTTTATGCTACATGCTATGGGCAATGGAGTAGATTTTGTGAACCTTTTTTTGTAGTTAGTCTTGTCTGTTTACTCAATAAGACGGTTTTATGAGTAGTTGAACCATGTTTGCTAGATTCGAGTATTATGTTGTTGCTAATTGGCCGATGGCCTGAAAAACAAATCCGTGGGACTTAGAGCCAGTTTCTCATTGCTTATGAAAAGTTGGATTTCAAGTTCATGTTGTTTAGTATTGCTCTCCAAAAGTGCTTTTGAAAAATAAAATGTTCATTTTAGACATGATGTTGTGAAGTAAAAATATGCATTTAAATAATGTTAAAATTCGTTAATATTGTGATATTTTAGTAAGAATATAAAAAAATAATCTATTGAACTCATTATTAATATTTTAATTTATGAAATATAAATTTTAAATATTTACGAGCAATTAATATTAATTATTCTCAAAATTTAATTTGAATATATAATCTACATTTTAAATATTATTAAAATACAAACATTTTAAATTTAAATTATAATGTTATATATTTGGAATAAATTTCAATAGGAAAATAATTATATACCCAATACAAATATTAAATAAAATCTATTGGATTATAAATAAGGGTTAAAAATGTCATTTGGCTTCAAAAGTACTTTTCCCAAAAGCAAAAGCTAAAATCACTGCATATGCTTTTGGCTTTAAAAGCACTTTTGGTTTCAAAAGTTGTTTGTTTAACATTGCTTATGGCTCCGAAAGCACTTTTGAAAAGCAATGAGAAACAAAGCCTTATTAAACTACAGAAAGTTGGAGGAAATCCTCTTTCTTAGCTTCTTGGGGCATTGAAGTCAGGGATTCTTTGGTAATTTGGGGTAAAATGGCTTTACATGATCATGTGTAGATAGTTTGACGAATAGTGGTAAAATGGCGTTACACACCTTTTAGGAGTCGTTTTTTAATCACTGGAGATGCGAATAAGTTGGTGCTATCCGAACAATTCTAGAAGCCTTTCAGCCACCACCGTCACAATTGCATCCTTTTGAATTAAGGGTTATCTATAAAGTTTAATCTTGAACGTCTTGAACTCATCGATAAGAGGAATCTTATGATTGGTAAACCTCTTAGGGGGCAATACCTTAGGGGTGTTAAAGAGTATTGAGTATTGTCATAGCAATGTCTTCAAATATGCAGGGAGAGCATCAATCAAGGCCTTATCATTTTGAGAAGGCAACCTTTCGTGACACTCATTAGTCAACAGCAAGGTCTAAGTCCACATGGGATAAGCGTGCATTCTTGCTAGCTGCTTGTCATTAACTAACTCCACTGTTTCATCATTGAGGCCATCAAATGTCACCCACTGTCAGCTGCAGAAAACTGCATGATCAGCTTATGGAAATCCCAAATAATAGGTCCTAGATTTCTTAACCATTGCACACCATGGACTACATCACATCTATTGAGAGATATCACACCAATATTAGCTAGTTGTACCACTCAAGCCTCCCATTGAACCTCCTTGCATAAATCTCAAACATGCATAAACTCTTTATTTGCCATAGACGCATTAATCCCATGAATAGGCACAGTTTTAACACCTGTCCTTTTCATAAGTGTCTGGCCTATGAAGTTATGTGTTTTACCAAATCCAGGGTCTTCTCTTATGTATCATAAGATCTTTGAGGGAGATTTTCCAGCAAATGACAAGTGCCCAAGATACGAACTGGTTTGGAAATTTCTGGCTTAAGTCCATTTGCTGGGCACTTGTCCTTCAAGAGAAGACCCCGGATTTGAAGCCTGGGATGAACAAGATTCCATTATAATGTCTTGGCTTTGGAATTCAATGATTCCAGAAATTGACATCATTATGTTCCTGAACATGACTAAGGATATTTGGGATGCAACTCATTTGACCTATTCAAAAGCTAGCAATGCTTCAAGAATTTTTGTGCTGAAGACAAAAATATCAGCAACCAAACAAGGAGCATGTTCCGTCATGGAATATGCCCATTTGCTACAAGGACTATGGCAGGAACTGCATCAGCTCCTGCAATGCATCCAGATGATTTGTGTTGAAGATGCTGCCATGTTGAAAAGATTCATAGAGAAGGAGCACATCTATGAATTCCTGACGGGCTTGAACATTGAATTTGACCTTGTAAGGTGCAGATTGTAGGAAATGAGGATCTGCTACCCCTAAATGAAGTTATCTCAATTATAAGAGTGGAGGAAGGATGAAGAGGTCTTACGTTGGAGGACTAGGGAAGTGATGGTTTAGCCTTAATCTAGAAGGCCAATGGAAACAAGGAGCTGCAACAACAGACTGGATCCAAGATTATTAACTAGGATTCATTGTTCTGCACTTGCTGGAAGAACTGCCACACCAGAGACAAGTGCTGGAAATTACACAACAAACCACAAAGTTTTAAGGAAGGAAAGCGGGCATGTGTGGCCAATGGTAGTTAGGAGAACCGTGAAAATGCAACCAAAGCAAACTGTTGATTGGCCGTTGACTGATCGTTGACTGGTGTTGATCAACCATTGATTGTTGACTGTTTTAATATATATATTTTTAAATACTAGAATTTCCTTTTTCCCTTTTTTGAATTATCTATATTTTATATAATGTTTTATAATTTTTTATTTTATATAATTAATATATTATTATTTTTTAAAAATTTTAATTTCATAAATTTTTATATATTTTCTGAATTTTTATGTTTTTCAAGTTTATATATATTTGTGTTTTTTATATATTGTATAATGTCTTTATAATTTTTTATTTTAAATAATTTATATATTTTTAAAAATTGAACTTTTTGAACTTAATAAATTTGTATATTTTTTGAATTTTTTATATATTTTAGATATTATATATATTTTTTGAATTTTGAGTAGTTTTTTAATGGATACCTTGACTTCAAATGCCACGTAGAAAGGAATGGCATGGGGCACGTTCTCAATGATTGGTGATGCCACTTGTTTTATTTATTTTTTAAATATTGTTAACTTTTTTGACCAAAGACTATAATGGAATGATAGTTCGATATTGTTCTATTTCTTAATGGTAAAGGTATAGCATAAAAAAGTAAAATTTAGAATAAATAAAATAGAACTTCAATCAGGCGGGCTTTTTTGTGCTTATCACCTTACCAAAAGACTGCCTCAATAAACACGTGCCTGATCAAATGCACCTTGCTGAAAGGGTTTGAGGCACTTTTGTGTCTGACACTAAGGTGCAATGCCTGGGCAGATGCCTAGACAACACTAGTGCCTATACAGTTGTCTTCTCATTTTGGTGGTTTAACAGGCCATTAGAACGGATGAAGCACTGAAGTTATATATGTTTTCCAGGTTCTGGATTGGGTACTGGGGCATAATGAAGCACTATTTAGGCGGGCTCAACTGAAAGCCCTTGTCTCCATCCATAGCCAGGAGGTAAATCAATTTGATGTCACTGCACATTACATAGTAGCCCCTGAGCAGAAGTTTGCTAATTTTTGAAGAATACTATAAATAGCAGAAGATAACCATTACATTCATTTCTTTTTCTCACTATGAAGATTTCTTTCTTGATTTTAACTTTTTAGGCTGGAAAAGGAGGTGAGCTCACACATGATGAAACAACAATTATTAGTGGAGCACTAGATTTGACTGAAAAGGTATGCATCACAATAAAGGTAACTTTATCGATAGCTTTTAGTCTTCTTCTACAAAGATGATATGGTTGAGGACTGCTACTGTAGTAATGGTCATTTCTGTGCAGAAGTGAAATATTATAAATTAACATAAGATTTAGATTGTGCATACTCATTTCTTTCTGTCATGTGACTTTACTAGGATCAGTATTGAAACAGTTTCTTCATTTTCCTCGGCTTCTTAAACTAATTTTTCCTGTTCTGTTATGATAAATGGACAGACTGCTGAGGAGGCTATGACACCTATAGAATCAACTTTCTCTTTAGATGTCAATTCAAAGTTGGACTGGTAATAGTTCTCCTCAATTCATATTGTAGTTTGATATAAGGATTAATACTTCAATAATCTTAAGTGCTAAAGTTTGTACTTTTACAACTAATTCCCTCTTCCAGATCTGTCATAAAAAGAGATAAATATGTTAAAACTTTCTTCCGCTTTTCCTATACTTTCTAAGTGAATGAGCAATTTATAACTACTTATTAACTGATGCCTATTGATTAACGTGTTTATATAATTAGTTTCTATCATAATGCTTTTATATGTGTCAATGAAATCTAGCGATATAACTGCTGCATCTATTCCCTTTTTGTTGTTTCCTTAATCTTAGTTGAAACTTGAAATGCTAAAAGAATTAATGTAATAAGTTTCTCATTTATCTCTCTCTGATCTTTAATCTTGAATGAATTACTCCAGGGAGGCAATGGGTAAGATCCTCGCTCGTGGTCACAGCCGAGTCCCTGTCTACTCAGGGAATCCCAAAAATATTATTGGACTTCTGCTGGTATGTGTTTGTCTTAAACTTTAGATGAAGTCTCATGGCAGTCGTGCATTCGGGTCTAAAGCTTTGCTGATCTTGTTGGTCATTTTGCTTATTCTGCATTTGAAATCCTCTTTGGAAATTGGAATAAGGTGAAAAGCCTTCTCACCGTACGCCCTGAAACTGAGACACCTGTCAGTGCTGTTTCCATCCGAAGAATTCCAAGGTTTCTTAATTATTGATAAATATGGTTATGATTTCTGTATAAGCTTAAAATATCCTGCTAGTTTAGAGTTCATGCATGGGATGTTTGACAGGGTTCCAGCTGATATGCCTCTCTATGATATTCTGAATGAGTTTCAAAAGGGCAGCAGTCATATGGCAGCTGTTGTGAAGGCTAAAGGAAAAAATAAGAACCTTCCTCCAACTTTTGACGGACTGAAGTCTGAAGAAAACAAAGTCTCCAGTGCAGATACCCAGCTGACTACTCCTCTGCTATCCAAGCTGGTTGAGAAGCCAGAGAGTATTGTAGTTGACGTTGATAAGTTGTCAAGACCTACCAATACAAGCAGGCTAGATGCTGTAACAAATGGATTGTCTGTCACATCAGAGGACATTGAAGATGGTGAAGTGATTGGTATTATCACCCTAGAAGATGTTTTTGAAGAACTATTGCAGGTAAATTACAGTAAAACCTCAATAAATGAATGATCAATATGTTAGTAATCTTGTTTAATCAATAAAATCCCAGTCTTTAACGAATGTATTAAAATAACTAATTGCTAAATGCATATCATAATAACTTTTACTAATTCTGGGGGCCTAAGAAATAAATTCATAATCCTTAAAAAAAAGAGAATATATATATATATGAGGTTACCATAAAGAAGTTTTTTCTTAACAACTATTTTTAATTCTTCTTCCTTTTCCCCCTTAAAATATGCATCTAAAGCTTGTATTTTCTTTGTACCTAAACCAAACCAAACCAAACTTCGTCCTTAAGTTTTTGCATTGCACACACAATACTCAATGCATTCTTTTTATTATAACACAATAGTTATTTAAGGTGACTTGCTCGAAATATTTCTTCTGAAGAAACAGCTAGTAAAAACACTGTTGTCCTTTGGATTTTATTGTTTTCAATGGGCATATTCATGACCTGAATAAATTTTCATTTGTAGGTGATTCCACCACTATATCTAGTGTTGTTTATTCATATGTTGTCTATCTAAAAGAAGATGATAACATGAAGTGTATATGGATTGAAAATATAAATTCCTTATCAATTAATAAATATTAATTTACAGTAAATGAATAATTTATTCATTCATCCATAATAAAGTAAATTCTTTGAAATAAATCTTTTCTTAGTCTGAACTGTATCATCTTTGAAGGGTTTACTATTGCTACTGATCTGTTACTAACACAGGAGGAGATAGTGGATGAAACCGATGAATATGTTGACGTGCATAAAAGGTATTGGACTGTTAGAACTTCAATATTCATTCAATTATCTTCTAAAAGAATATGAAAAATAAGAATGGATTCCATATCATCTATTTTGTAGAATCCGTGTTGCTGCAGCTGCAGCTGCTTCATCAGTGGCACGTGCACCATCAAGTAGGAGGCTAACTGGTCAGAAGGGAGTGGTAAGGAAATGTTACTTTTAGCATTTTCTTCCTTTTTTTTCGTCTCTCACGGATGGATCTGCTTACTCTGTTCAGAGTCACTTGCATATTCAAAAGATTTGAAACTACTTGTGAAAGATCAAAAGCTTTTGAACTTAATAGAAAAAGAAAAAGAAGGTTTTGGATTTATTTATAAAATAACAAAGCATTAATGTTTTCCTTTGCGTACTCTGACTTAAAAAAAAAAAGAAAATATTAAAGAAAGACTTTTTTAAATAAAAAAATTAATAGCTTATAAGTACAGAGAAAACACATTGTAAGGTACTACAAAAGTTGTATACTGCTTCATAATCACTAGCTTCTCTAGCTTTAATGGTTAGTATTGGAATATGCACAATTTTTTAGAGACGGACAAGATTTGGAGCATGAAATTTTGTCCAAATTCTTTTAGGTTTTTCTTGGTAGAGTAGAAAAAAAATTGGAAGGATGAAAAATTAAGGGGTAGAAAACTAAAATGATGGAAAATATAAATTTTCTTTCCATAGGTTACTTGGTTGGAAAGATGGAAAAATATAAAGAAGTATTTTCTTTCCCTCCATTGCTTGGTAGAGTTGAAACATGAAAGAAAATAAAATAAAACATTTGAAAAATGTATAATTTTGATCTAGCATACACATCTATCCTATTTTCTTTCCTCTCATTTTTCTTCCCTATCAAGCACACTCAAAATGTACTTTCTTCACTTTTCTACTTTCTCCACCCATCATTCCACTTCTTCACTCAATCTAGCACACCCTTAGAGCACTTTTATAAGGTGGTATTAGGTTCAGTGAGAGACGATCATCACACCACAGATAAGGACTAGTACAAAAACTGCATCTCCAAGTAATTTTAATTCTATAAGACTACCTAATGAGTTCTCCAAGTTGGAGTTTGAGTATTGGTGTTTCTTCTGTTTATAATTTCGTCCAGGGGGTCCAAAGCAAAGGTCAAGCCACGAAGAAACCTGCCTAGGATGGTTCACTCCTCTACTAGGTTTCAAGGTACACCTGCTGAGAGAAAAAGAGATGAAACAAGTATATAATTGTTCGGGTTAATGCTAGCGATGAGGGGTGGGTTCATTGACATGATTCCTTTGTGTCTTGAAGATTTTTTGCCCTTGTGCATAATGGCTTTCTCTCTATATATAAGGAAAAATGTGATTAAACTTCGAAACATATTATATTTTTCATTTTGGGTCAAGAAATATGTAATTGAACCATGATTTTGTGGGGATAGTTTTGATTCAAGTTTTTGGTGTAACTTTCCTCTTGAAATAAACAATTAGTTAACTAGCCAACGGCTGGGGAATGGAAACTAGATTAAATCGGGAAAACCCCATGCAGCTTTGTTATCATCTTTGTATTTCAATTCGTGAACTGCTTCTTCAAGCCATAAAATTATCTATTTGAATTTTCTGCTTTGCCTGAACTTCAAAGATAAGATCAAGTTGATGGCAGTGGTGAAACATAGTTTTAACTGTTTTCTGGGCTTGTGTTCTTCGGTGTCAACTATAGTCCTTGGGAAAGATTATTAACTCTATCAACCTCCAATATTCTAAGGGTCAGATCGGAATGGGTTGAGATCAGGGTTATATGTGGAATTCTTACAACTCTTGTTTGTTTAAGCTAAGTCTGGCTTAAAACATAAATTTCAAATTGATTTAAAATTTTTTTAAAGAAGACGTTATTTTAATTTAAAGTTTAATAACTTCAATTTTATAAATTTACATATGGAATTCACATCATTTTATAAATTTATTTTTTATATTATATAAATTACATAAAAATAAAAATAAAAATAAAAATAAAAATAAAATATAAAATTAGCAAACAGGTTGGATTGTATTGAGCCTTGAATATTAAAATTAAAGGTTGATTCATATTTTAAATTGACTTAATTTTGTTTATTTAAATGTTTTTTTGGGTTTAACGTTTTTATATTAAATCCTTAGTAATATTAGGTGAGATTTCAAGTTTGAGCAAGTAATTCAGTCTTTGATCATGTCCGTTATCTCTAAGAGTACAGTGCGCATATATATAATATATATATATATATAATGGGTGCTTTGAATTTTATGTACTTTTGAGGGTGATTGTTCGACAACTGATCGCTCATGTTAATTCTGAAGAGCTGCACAATTAAAGAAAGCCTTGGGAGGAATTCTTGAGTCAAGGAAGCAATATGATTCAATCACCGTACATTTTTCATGGGATCTGATATGATATAACTGCATTATTTGCAAGCGTGATACCAACAACCAGTTGAGGCATATAAAAGAGCTGGAAAATAGCATACGAGGTTAAAAAGCTTACACTAAAAAATACTAAATTTTGTCGTAAACGTTCTACCCAAGCATTTTGCCTGATCGCTGACCCTTCGAAGCAGTCAGTCATATAAGTGCACTACTTTTATCCCCCGAATAACCCAGTCGGCAATAGAAGCAAACAAAACTTTAGGCATATAATCCTAGTTGATTCCATGAAATTAAAATAAAAAAGTAGCTTGAGTTTTGCACTGTAAAGACCTAACCCTAGCTAACAAACCTGCAAATTTACAAGGATTCTAAATATTCCAGCTAAGCTTCTAAACTTTGCTCCTCCCAACGTAAAAGCAGCACTGTACATCTCCATATACTGTAAAATATTGTTCCCTGCTCCTTGGCAAGCCTTGAGCATCTCTGCCATAGTCGAAGCTTAGGGATTCGTGCTGGTTTTGGGCAAACGGCTGCCATGTTCAACCAGAAGCATGACTTACAATTACAGCCCAACATGTTTTTTTTGGTATTATAACTTAGAATCTCGTATATTTGCTTTCTATGAAAGAAAGCTCTTCATGATATTTGCTTTCTATGAAAGAAAGCTCTTCACGGAACATGGAATTATATAGATGTGAAGATCTGTGAGTGGCAATGAGTGGTGAGTGGTAAGTGCTGGCAGGTAACTTGCTTAACATGGACAAGGCCCCATTGAATCACGAAATGACAAGGCAGACTCCCATCAGCTGGTCAGCCTAACAAACCAACCCTGGAAAAGAATTATCTAATGCCATAACTTATCCAACATCTTGAAGGCCCTCCCTTGTCTGTATAAGATTCCTGTTTGTCCCAATGTTTGTAAGATAACATAACTAGACCCACCGTCTGCCAGGATTCGAGGATATGTTTGGATGGCTTCTTAGAAGTTTCTTCAAAAGCTTAGATTAATGGATAGTGGAAAGTCATACGCTCTATTATACTATAGGTGGAATATGTTTACTTGATTAGAGCCATAAATTATGCTTCTTGGAAGCCCAAACTTCATTTCCTGTTTCCATCATCAAACAAAAGAAAGGAATTCTCTAACTTCAAATTATTATGAATAAGTTGTTTAAGGTTCTTTCGGTAAGTTGAGGAGATATTACAATATAACAAAACGAGATACCATGTAGAGATGGCGGAGAAGAAGATCGGAGCAGACTGTTGGAAACAAGTACGTTGGCAAGCAATGGTGATGAAAACAAACAATAAGGAGCTGAGAAGAACAACAATCGCACTAGTTGTTGTGGTTCTAGAAAGAAAGTTGCTAAGAGAATATTTAGAGAGCTAAGTTTGCCCAAATGAGATGCTCAAACTTCTATTTATAAGTCTTGAAAAAGGAAGTTATGAAGAAAATGTGGGCATGAATATGCTAAAATTATGGGCAGTGAATTGAAAGCGGTTACTTGAACAATTGGAAAAATGGGAAGTACTTGTATAGATGATGGGTATAATAATGGTTAATTAAAGTTGCATCCACTTGAAGTATTTTAATAATGAAAGGTTTTTAAGGAACAATGTATTTGTTAAAGAAATAAGAAGAAAACAGTTGCATTCCTTAATAAAAGTTAAAAGACACTCTTAACAATTTCCGTATCTAAGCCTTTAAGTCATACTCTCTAGAATATTCCAAAAGTAGAATAATCCAAGAATTTTGCCAGCCTTACAAAGTTTTTTTTTTCTTTTTATTCAAAAAAGTTGTTTCAAATGTGGAGTTATTCCTAAAGAAAGTTGTTTTAGAAGGTGCTCATGTAAGAAACAATATTTTCCAAAATTATTATTGATTGGACAGTTGGTAAGGAAAAAAAAATTATCTACACAAATCACTTTGAAATTGATGAACCAAACTAATACAACTTATTAAATAAATGTTTAAAAAGTTGTTGTCAAAGTGTCTATGGTCGTTTTTCTAATATTTATCTTTCAAATAAAATGAAAATTTATTAGAATTGAGTGGCAATATTTTCTGCTTTGTGGTGTGAAAGAAAAAAAAATAAAGAAGAAACGGTAGCAAAATCAAAGCAAAGATATATGCTTGCAATTGCAAAGCATTGCACATTGTCAACCACGCAATTAAAAGGACCGTACTGCAATAGCAATAATTGCCTACAAAGAAATTCTTTGATAGGGAGAAATCAAACTAATTGATTTATAATTAAGTTCCAACTTTTCACCAATTAATTATAAATTCATTTAGTTATAAAATCATTCTACTATAGTATCATGATTAAGCTCTCTCCAACGACATACTATTATGAAAGCAACTTGACCAGTGCTTATCCAATGGCCTTGTCATAAGTCTTTACCCTTATAGGAAATTAGAAACACTAACATATATAATTTTTTAGCACCTTTTAAGCACTAATTCATGTAGTTTCTAAGTAATTTCTGTCAAATTTTATACTTACTATAAAATAATTAATTTAAGCTTAGTTTATAAAACATTTTGAATTTTAATAATTTTTATAATAATTTTGCATAAATTAGGTTAATTTTGGCAGTTTTACAAAAGGGTGATTAATCAACCCGACAATCACCTTGGAAGAATTAACTTATGTAACGCCCTGGCTAATTTATTTTTGTTTTTGTAAATTCTGTCATAAATATGTATCTGCTTTAGTTGCTAAGTGTTTTGATTGTGTGTTTGAGGTTTTGGGTTCAAGTCCCATTTATGAAAAATTTTGTTTTTTTTCCATTTATGAAAAATTCTGTTTTTTTTTTTTTTTATCCTAGCCTTATCTTTGCTGGGTGGGCTTTATTATATTTTTGGTAAACTCATATCAAAATGAGCTTGCTGGTTCGAGTGGTAAGGGGTCATCTTGTTTAAGGTCTCGTGTTTGAACCCTTGTGTGAGCGAAGAGTGTAATTTTTGCTCCTATGTGTATCAGTCGTGTGGTGGAATTTGAATGGAGTTAAAATTCTAGTAGGGATGAGGATAATGGCGGATTTAGGGGGATTTGGTGGGTAGTGGTTGTTAGTGGGGAGTTAGGATAGCAATCAAATATATTATTTTATTTTATTTTTATTTTTATTTTCTTAAATTTTCTTTCTCTTCCCAAAACTCTTTTTGATGTCAATTTTGCTTCTCCCCTCTTCCTGTCCATTTCCTTGTTCTCTCTATTAGAATTTGCCCTTTTGCTTCTCTGAATTTCTACCATAATTTTCTTCCTTTTTAATTGCAGTGTTTCAAATTTTTGTCTGCTCGTGCGGTTAAGGTAAGTGGGGTCTCACTAGTGGTAGATTTCGACTTCTGTAAGACTGTTTTTTTCTTTTTGTATTAGCATAATGGTATATTCGAGGGAAGTGATTTTTTCGATTATTGTTGTGTAGGTGAAGGCGGTGAGCAGTGATTTTTCACTCCAACAGTCTGATTCAAGGTTATGATTGTATTTGTTAGCGGTAAGTATGTATATGTGCTTAGTTAAATCATGTTATATTCGTAATTGGTTGCTCAATCGGTGTTTGGGGTACTGTTTTTAGTTTTCGGAGGGCTCGAGATTGCTGTAGCATAAAAAATGAACTAGGTGTGTAAGAAAACACGAAAAAATGAGGTTTGGCGAAAGTAAAAAAATGGCTTGTCAATGCCACATGGGCATGTGCTCGGCCATGTGCGACATACGACCGTGTGACGGGCAAGTGTAGGCCATGTGGGCTATACAGGTTATGTCAATTTGGACATGTGGGCCATACAAGCATGTGGGCCCACATGGGCATTCCACATGAGCGTGTGGGCCTTGGGCCAAGCCGCGTGGGCTATACGGGTAAGGCCGATTTGGGCGTGTCGGCTTACACAAGCATGTGGGCCCAAAATTCTAAAAATTTCCTTAGGGTCGTATAAGTCTTTCTAATTGACTGTGGGCCTTCCGTAGGGTCGTTAAGGGCAAACAAAGCCTAATGCATGATATCTTCCTAATCTGATAGATTGATTTGAGATTAAGATATTGATACATAAGATTTGTCTATTTTGTATAAGCATGTATGATATATGTATGTGAGCATGCGAGACACGTTAAGTCTGAATATTTGCATATGTTATCTATACTTGATATCTGTATCTGTATATGGGGTGGGATTTGTATATGTGGAGGAAGTGTTCTGTGAGGCGACCTATCGCCTATGTACAGGCAGCTTATCTGCATACTATTCTGATAAGTGTCATATAGACACTATATGGTATGTAGGGATATGTGGGTGTTTTATACCCCATATGGTGTGTTGGGATAGACGGAGATGGTGTGTAGAGGATGGGCGTAGGACTTTGTATACCTGTATGTTCTAAAAATATGATTCTGATATGATCTAAGTCTATTAGGGGCTTATGTTTGCTTCTGATCTGAAATACTAGAAATTTGAATTTTATGCATGTATATTTCCATGAGTTACATATTGAGTTTATAAAATTCACATCTATTTTTCTATTTTGTTTAGGTAATCCTCAGATATAGGCGGGTCGGTGTGACGGAGGCTCAACGGTGACCACTAGTATATAAGCCATCTTTTAATTATTGATTATATATTTTTAATTTTAATTTTTCTTAAGAGTTTTGTAATTTTTGGACTCTCCAGACTTTTGGACTGTTTGTTTTAAAATTTTGGATTTGGATACGTTATGATTTCTAAGCTGCGATGATCGAAAAAAACCCGATTTTACGCAAACAATTGTTTTCTAAAAACACGAATTGGATTTAAAAAAGATGGCGTTTAAGATTTCCACTGCAAATTATGTTTTGGTGAATGAACAAACTAATGACTATTTCAGTAATGAATATGTAAGTGAATATGTTTTGCAAAACTCAAACTCTTCTTAACAAGTAACTGTACAAGATTTTTATCGAAGTAACACTAGTTTCAAAACCCTTCTTCATAACACTTCCTGATTCAGCCATAACATCTAGGCTGGGTTTGGGTGTTACAATTTATGAGGCACCTTAGGAACACAAGATGATGAATTAATAGCCATGGAGGAATTAAATTTAAGTTTCTAGACTTCCTCAAATCAGTTGGTCCATTTTAATTTTTATCGGGAAAAACGGGTAGCTTGAAGTAGAGGAAAGGGCTTAAATTGAGCAAGTAAAGAGGAAGGATGGACAAGCCCAAAAGAGCAGTCCAAATCGTCCCATATTGCTTACCCAATCAACTTATTTTTGGCTGATTTTAACACTTGCAAATCAGCCCTTGAACTTTTCCTAAATGTCATTCAAACCCCTAATCTTTTTCATGCTTTCTATTTTTAGTCACAAGCTTAAAATAAGAAATTCAAACTCAACAACTCCTTCCACTTGCATGGCTGGCCATAAGATGAGGGATTGACTTCTCTCTTTAGCCAAATTGAGATACCAATCTCAAGTATAAATAACCCCCTCACTTCCTCATTTTTCATCCATCACTTTACACATCATTCTCCCTTTTCTCTCTTCCATTCCTTTTTTTGTTTTACCATTTTCTTTGTAACAGCTTGAATTAGGGCCTAGTAGGAATAGTGGTTTTGAGACCACATATCTGAAGTATAAAAGTATAATTTATGATTATTTTTAAGCTTATGACATGATTACATGATAGTGAGAAAATTTCATGAAGGAATTTTTATGAAATAGTGGTTAAATTGTCTTTTAGGACTAAATTGCAAAAGTTACAAAATATGAGTTTCTAGAAGGTTTAAGTATGAAATAACATTAGAAAAATTATTAGAGGTCTTTATTTGGTAAATAGACCAATTATTAGCATGATGGACAAAAATGCCCAAGGAAGGGAAAAATATCAAAGAAATGCCATAATGGCATTTTGGTCATTTGGTTAATTAATGTGTAACACCCCAAACCCGGCCCAGATGTTTTAGCCAAGTCTGGTGTGTCACATCACCTATACCTAACCACGTGATCTAGTTACTAATCTTAGGGTGAATTTGGTAAAAACTGTTGTTGGAGTTTTTAAGAGAAATTCCCGGTTAAATATGTAGGTGTCAATTTTATAAAGACTTACTTTGTTGTTCATTTGCTTCGTGTGACGAGTTTTGAAAATGTTGAATTAATTTTAGGAAAACTCGCGCAGATATTTTCTAATCAACTTTAGGTAATGTAAAAATTAATAGCTAAAAACCCATAGGAAAATAAATTTAGCAGCCTTATTACAACCCAAATAGAAATAATAATGAAAGAAATAAGTAATAAATTAAATGAAAAACTTATTAAACCAGTGTTCAATTTTCTATGACCACTCTAAATCCCTCCCAACTCCAAGTCCACAATCTAAGGCTCACCTGCAAGGATGGAAAGAAGAGGGGGTGAGTTTGGTAAACTCAGTGTGTAAAGAATCCCATCCAGAGCCGAAATCAACTCAGGCCCACTGGGCCTAAGCCTTAATCCAACTCAATATTAACTGGGCCGAAGCCTTTCGTTTATCGGTACTGGGCCTTAGCCCCTTTTCAGATACAATATCACTGGGCCAAAGCCTTTCATATATCAATAAACAGTATGGCCCAAAGGCTTATTTCAATAATAAATCATGAATGCATGCAAAAACCCATATCAATCTGTGGGGAAGCTACTCAACCCACCCAACTGCAACTCTCCACCCGTACCAACCAACACACCATGTGGGGAGAACTACTCAACCCACCCAACCGTTACTCTCCACTAACAACATAGCTACTTTGTTATATAACATGAGGCCTAGCCTCTTTCGGTAAACTGGGGCAAAGCCCTTTTCGGTAAACTGGGGCAAAAGCCCTTTAGCACTTCCTCCAATCATATACACCCCAACCCCATGCATTAGATGATCATGACATGGTATATAATAAACAGAAGTAATAAAGCATGCAAAACAATCCAATTTAACCCTAGGGGTATAACAGTCATTTTATACCTAGGGGTAAAATTGTAATTTCTCACTTTTTAGGGTGTTTCAGTAAATAATCCACTTTTTAGGGTTTTATTCCTATTTTACGTCACTAATAACTCTACTTTCGTCACTGTAACTTATTTAACACGATTTACCAATTTTTAGTCACTAAGCCCTAAAACCCCTAATAGCCTTACAGTGTCTTTTTTAGCGATTTAAGCCCATTTAGTCCAGAACTTATAGTTAATTATTAATTTAACCTATTTTAAGCCTACAGTCTATTAAAATACATCTATAGCTCGTTTTTACCTAAATGGGCCCGTAAGCCCATTGGGCCCAAATTCAGCCCATCAGGGCCCATCTTACCGAAACGCACGAAATTGCGCACTTAGCCCACTTGTCACTTGTGATTACTGGTTCTACCATCTATTGAGTATTCGCATACTCACAATTCCACATACTGTCGACCTTTCGGTCATTTTTTTCCGGTCACTTTTCGGTCACTATGGCCTTTGCCGATTTAAACTAAAGAAGGGTTCGTTACACACCTATTTGATGATTTCACTGGTAAGATCTCCTCCAAATGATCCTACAATCGATTAAACCATATTAAAATCTAAAACCCAAATCGAATACTTACCCCTATGCAATACACACCTTCGGCCACCCTCCTACAGTGGCTCCAAACACTTACCTTTGTCGAAGTAGGGACTTGATCTAGATCTAGTCGTTCCTCCTTGCCCAAGCCTTCAATCAAACGTCTCTAGAACATAATAATACCAAAAGAAACCATTCGTTAGTGACTCCTAGAGCCCCATGCCCAAATCGACAATCTCCCTAGATTTTAGGGACTTCAGCTTTTACTAAATCGTAAAATACTTATAGATCTGAGTCGATAAGCACTTACTACTGATTTCTCTTTGATTTCTACACAGATCTGATGTAGATCTACCCCCTAAAATCCAGCAGCACCCGAATATTTGAGATCTAAAGTTTCGGCTAAGATCCCCCAAAGGAATGGCGTTTTCGGCTTTTGACTAACGAAGAAGATGATGATTTGATGGTATAGCTTAGAGTGGTGTTGCCGAAAATAGTAAGGGTTTAAAGAAGGTAACAATCAGTCAAAAAGAGATGAAAAGAATAGGGGAATTTGGCTTGGAGAGATCGACACAAAAACACTAATTTCAGGTTTTTGGCTTTTATGGAAATCGGTTATGGTGTTTTGTGGAGGATGAAGTCAAAAGAGAAGATGAACAAGATGGTAATGAGGTTTTGGCTAGAGGAGATAGCAAAAAGAAAAGAAAAAGAATGGAGAAGAAGGAAGCAAAAGAGAATTTGGCACAAGGAAGAAGAAAGCTACGTTTTTCGGTCATTTTTGTGAAGTGGAGAAAAGAATGGCTTAAGGTGGCTAACCCTAACTGTCAGTACAAAAGAAAAGAAAATTAAGTTGCCCTAATTGCCACTTAAACATTCGGCCCATACTCCCTTAAAGCCCTTGCCGAAAATTCACTTAAGTGATCACATACCGGGCACATGCCCAAAAATTAAAACGACAGTACGCTTGCCTTGCAACTTGAACCCTGGACCCTTTTACTCCTTCTCAAGCGCCACTTTTTTAGGAACTTAGTGGCGCCACCTTGCCACTTTACCAAGGCCCTATTTGTGTCATGTTTCACGAAGTTTTTCTTAAAATCCCATTTGACCAGGTCCCCTTTCACTAAAAATTCAACCTCGATAATTTACCGGGTTTTAACCTAAGCTTGGGCCTTCTAAAGGCCCACAAACACTCTTAAACATATTTCCAACAATCAAACACCCAAAATTTCAAAATTACCCCAAAATCACAAAAACTCAAAAATTCCCGAAAATCAGGGCGTTACATAATGAACTAAAAAGGGAAAAAGAAGCAAAAATGTGTCCATCTTCTTCCCCAAGTGTGCCGAAAATTGAAGGGTTCTCCATAGCTAGGGTTTTGACATTTTCAAGCTTCAAGTAAGTGTAGTTTAACCCCGTTTTTAATTCTCTTCGTATTTTTGAAACCCTCGTAGCTTAATTTAGCTAATTCTACCACTAATTTGAGCTAGGGTTTATGTTCAAAAATGTACCCATGCATGGCATGCAAGTAATTTGATGCCTAGTGGTAGAAAATGGAAGTTCAAAGTGTAGTAAACATCTTTTATTAGATGAATTTTCATGAAAATACCTAATAGGGACCAAAATTGAAAAGGTGGTAAAATGTTTAGTAAAAGTGAGAATTTATGAAAAATAGGGGCTGTTATGAGTATATGAAAGGTTTGGTTAGGCTTAGATAGTCAAGATATTAAGTGCATTTCATTTTACGAGCCTAGGGACTATTTTGCAAATATGCAAAAGTTTAGGGGAAAAATTATAAATTTTGCCAAAGTGTTAATTATGGGCTAGTTAGCCAATGTGAATATTAAACAATCTTAATTTGTCGTTTTAGATCAAGAAACACAAAGTTCGAATCGAAACCGGGGAAAAAACAAAGTGGTGTACTGAATTGAACATTCATCCACAATTTGATTTCCGAGGTAAGTTGTATGTAATAATTTAACATTTTGTATGATGAAAATTATTATGATGATATTTCATGAATTCTATATATTTCTATGAAATTTATTGATATGGAATTCACAAGGAAATGATGATGGACTAAATGAGAAAGCTCGATTAAATGTTAAGGAATACGAAGTATTCCGTAGTCATAACATGAGAAATTGTAGGCCTCGTGTAAGACCATGTCTGGGACATGGCATCGGCACCGAATTGACATCCCATGTAAGACCATGTCTGGGACCTGGCATTGGCATTGACATAAGGTCCCATGTAAGACCATGTATGGGACATAGCTTTGGCACTGTGATGAGACATAGATCCCCTGTAAAACCATGTTTGGAACATGGAATGGGCATCTAAGAGACATCCCGTATAAGACTATGTCTGGGATATGGCATCGGCATCAGCCTACAATCTCGTGTAAGACCATGTCTGGCACATGGCATGGACATCGATATGAGATCCAGTGTAAGACCTTATTTGGGATATGGCTTCGGCATCGACTTGATATGCCATGTAAGACCATATTTGGGATATGGCTTTGGCATCTTTCCATGAGAATGACTTTACGGGTATCCTTCGATATTCTAAGCACATTAATAGAGAAAGCATTCAAGTTGATTAGTTTAATTAACAAAGACTAAAGTTTATGATGAGTGTTACAGGTACACTTGAGTAAGTTACGAGAAAATGAAAAGTAAGTCATGAGAACAAGTAAGTCGTGATATTGAGTAAGTTATGAGATTGAACTAGATATGAGAATGAGTAGAAAAGTAAATGACATTTAATGATACTTTATTTGAACGATGTTTTATGACTTACATTGCTATCTTATTCCATGGAACTTACTAGGCATTTTATGCTTACCCCTTTGTTTTCCCTTCTTCCTTGTAGATTTACTGAATTAGCTCGGGGATCGATTAAAGTTGAAGCTCAAAGTCACACTATCAAGCCATTCATTTTGGTAAAGTTAGTTTTTTTGATGTATGGCATGTATAGGAAGTTTGGTTATTTTGATATAGGTTATTTTGAGTAGCCAAATATGTTGGCTATTGTTATCACTTGAGTCAAGTTGTAATGGCCTTTGGAAATGGGCTAATATTGATTAACTTATAATTATGCGATGTGGATGAAATTCATGAATGTGCAAGTTTGCAAGTTTAAGTAAAGTAATGATGTATGAGAATGATATGTATGATGGCATGTGAGTGCCTTAAATTGTGAATGTTTAGAAAGTATAATTATGTATTGAATTGTGAGTTTGAAATTGGTATGAGATAGTTTTGTTTTAGGGTGGCAAAAAGACTTGGAAAATAGCCTATATTTGCCCACACGGTTAGGCACACGGACGTGTGTCTAGGCCGTGTGTGACACACGGTCTGCACGCAGGACGTGTAGCTCGACCGTGTGTCCCTTGTATCTTAAGTAGTTAAGTCAGTATTACACATGGGCTGAGCACACGGGCATGTGTCTTGGCCGTGTGAAATCAAGTATTTTATAGTGTTCTAATAGAATGGTCCATGGGTTAATGACGCGGCATGTCTAGGCCGTGTGAGGGACACGGGCCATAGACACGGGCGTGTGCCCAAGCTGTGTTCAAACCTGTAGGTTTGAAATAAGAAATTAATTTAGCACGGGCTAGGAACATGGGCGTGTGTGATCACACGGCCAGCCCACACGGGTGTGTCCTATCCCACACGGGCGTGTGGCCCTGTTTTAAGCAAAAAAAATTTCTAAATGCCCGATAGTTCTTGGATTGGTTCCGAAACACCCCTGATGTACGTTTTGGGCCTCGTAAAACCATAATAAGGATAATAAGGGAATAAACGAAAAGTTTTAATTGGAAATGAAATTTTATAGCTCGAGTTTGTATGTTCAAGTGTGATTAAGTACGATAATGCCTCGTGCCCTGTCCTGGCGTCGGACTTGGGTAAGGGGTGTTACATTCTTTGTCTTCCTTCCCTTGCCGATTTCCCCTCTTGAAAAAGAGCTAGCACGCCTTTTGGAGTAGTAGCATGCAAGTGTTCGTGAAGGTCTTAGATCGATAGAACGAGCAGAGAAGAAGAGGAGCACACTAATTGGGATTTGTTTTCTAGTTCCCTTCTCTTTATTTTTTTTCATTTATGTTGTTATCATGAACATGAATACTTGTTGTGTTGTTGTTCTTGAATTAATTAAAATGACTTAAAATTCTTTCGTGTTAGATTAATTGCATTTTTTCCACTTAGATTGTTAAAAATGTGTTTGTGCTGTTATTAGATCTTGGTAAATTGTTCAATTAAATAAAATCATGCTTATGTTATGCTTGGATTTTAATTGTTGTAATAATTGAATTAATTATTAAATAAATTTAAATTGTAATTAATTGGCAAAATATTTAATTGGTGCATGTTTAATATTTTAAGGTAGTTGAGTGTTAAATTAGTGACGGTATTAAACAATACATTAGCCGTGCATAACTTGTAAGACCATTGTAATTAAATTATTTCAATATAGAGATATATTGTTACCTCACTTAATCTTATACTTGCTTATAAAAATTTAATTAATTTTTTTAATTGACATAGAGATATGTTGAAGAGATTAATGGGTTTAGTAAGTACGTATGTACATTAGTTAACATGGTACCAAGTTGACGTGAATTTATTCGTAATATTACGAGCATAGTTTTAATAATTCTAAGTTAAAGAATAAAATTGATCTAACACATTTTTGTCATATTGCTTAAACTCGTTCTTAGAAATCGTGCATTGGAATTTTTAATTTTATTTTTTTAGTTAATCACTTAGTTAATTTCTACTTTTTATATCACCTCTTTTCAGTCAAACATAATTTTCCTCAACAATTTGTTTAATTTTTACATTTTATAAATATTTTCTTGCACAGTCCCTTTGGGTATGATAACTAGACATTCTTGTCACTTTATTACTTGATACTATTGTGTACACTTGTACATTTATGTCATTCCATATATCCTTATTCTCTTTGGGATAAATCCGTTCTCCCAATATGATCCTATTTTGTCTTATGATAACCATTACATCTTCCTTAATGAAAAGTTAATTACTATCAAATAGTAATAAATCCATTCTTCACAAGGATGAACAACTCGTGCCATGTTTACATCAACCATGTAATGCCAATGAGAGGATATCATTTACCTATGTTTCGAGTTATGAATTCTACTGTTGTGAGTGACGCTACATACTGTAGAAGTCATATACCCAACGCACCAAATTTTGGTTCATTATCTATTTGAACTCAGGCTTTTACTTATATCAAAGTATACGAGTCACAGATATATAGTCTGTCATCCACTCACAATTTAGGTATGTGACACTATGAATGTGACAAGTGAATAAATTCATAAATAGATTCAGGATCTATTCTTCTTGGGTCTAGTCTGATGTACTGTCAATCCAGTCTCTATCTTTTGGGAGTCATCTACTCCGATACCCAAGATAAGACATGTAACAACTCGATTTTTAGTGGTGTAAAAAATGGTGGTTTCGGGACCACAATTCCAAGAGTGAGTCAATAAATTTTATTTATTTAATATTTAAGAGTCTATTAGAGTGTCGTATTAAAGTTTGGTTCAGTGGTTTAGATGTTTGGTTGGTTAATTAGGTAAAAAGGACTAAATCGTAAAAGCTAAAAAATTTAATCGCATTAAATTATATGTGCTAAATGGATATAGAATCATAATTAGAGGGTTTTACGTAGAACTTATATAGTTTAATTGGGCGGTTAATGCTTTCTAATTAATAAAATTATGTTAAAATATTATTATTATAATTTAGTAAAAACATTAACAAAAAGGAAAAAAATAATCATATTTTAGTTTTGCTTTCTTCCATTGTCCAACCTAGAGAAATAGAAGAACCACCATTTTTTAGAGCTTAAAAAACAATCGGGTTTGCATGTGAGTTGTTTCTAAGCTCGTTTTTCGTAAATTTTATATTTTTAAAATCGTTCTAGCTTAATCTAGCTAACCTAGAGACCATTTTGTAAAACTTTCAAAGGTTTTGAAACTTGCCATTAATGGTTTTTAGATGTTTATAAGATTAAATGATAGATTTATGAGTTTGGTTTTTAAATAGGACTATTTTGTAAGGTACTTTTAGTTAGTTTTAAGTTTATGGAGTAAAGTGATAAAATATTAAATTTCCAAGAAATTTTGTGAAATATATTTACTTTTGGGCTGTTAAGGGACTATATTGAATTCGACACTAAGGTTGTTGGTTTAATTGTAAAAAATATGTGAGTTTCGGTGTTAGGGACTACATTGAATAAAAGGTAAAAGTTTAGGGTAATAAAGTAAAATGTTACTAAAGGGTTATGTGCATGAAATTAAACATTATAAGGTATTTTAATGGTTAATTAAATTAAATTCTATTATAGATCAAGAAACGGATCAACTGGTAGACAAACATGAAAAAGGAAAATTTGCTGAGTAGTCGTTGGTGTAGTGTTTGTTGTTGTTTCAATTTAGGTAAGTTCATATAGCTCTTAATTTTAAATATAATTTACTTGTGATTTTGTATGTATTTATATCTTGTAATCAGTGGTTATGGAATGACAATTTGGAATAGTGGTTGGATTAAATTGTGAAGTATGGTATAAATAAGGTATATGATTGAAAATGGGAATTTATACATTTGAATTGATGAGTATGGGAAAATGTTTAAGAAATAATGGATATGAATTGAGGCCCATATAAACTTAGTGAACGTTTAGGATACAAATGACTTGTCATTAGAGTTATTATTGTTTCGGATGTTTGTCTTGGATATCTTGCATATGGCTAAGGTTTTGCATTTGTTATGGATTCTTCACAGTTCATGTGAGCAGCATCAGGTAGCATTATTATTCTGACCCACAGCTCATGTGAGCAGACCCATTTTCACAACTTGTGTGAGCATTATGTTCATAGCTCGTGTGAGCATTGTCATCTCACGTATCCAATGTTACTTTGCTATAGTTCATTAGGTAGAAAATGGTTATATGAAATGGAAATTGGATATATGTAATAGGAATTTGATATATGAAATGGAAATTGGTTATCGAAATGGAAATGAAATTCGATTTAAGTACAAGAGATTGATTTTGAGATACGAATGTATGTGATGAATTTGGTATGAAAGCATAACTTAGGATTATGTTACAGTTGTGAATATGCTAACCATTTAAGGTTATGATGTGCATAGGACAAAGAATGTCATGTTTCCAAATTGTATATGTATGTGTGTTCAATGCTTAGGTTACACTAAGACTGGTAAGTTATATTTAAATTTCAAACGAACTTACTAAGCAATGAGTTGCTTATATTTGTTATGTTTGTTTCTTTGTAGATCATCAGAAGTATTGTAGTTGGTTGGGCGTCAAGTCTGAGCTCACACTATCTGTTTAACAACTCGGTAGATTTTTTTATCATTTTGTGATAGATTATATGTGGCATATGGTTACAAGTGTGTATGTATAATTTTGTGTTTTGAAATGACATGTAACGCCCTAATTTTTCAGGATTTTTGCAATTTTGGTGAAATTTTGAAATTTTGTTGTTAAAATATGGAATTTATGTTTTAAGTGTGTTAGGGGGCCTTTAGAAGGCCCAAGCCTAAGTTAAAACCCAGTAGAATCTCAGAATTTTGAATTTAAAGTGAAAGGGACTTAGTTAAGTGGGCTTTTAAGAAAAAGGGAGTAAAATAAGACACAAGTGAGGCCTTGGTAAAGTGGCAGTGTGGCGCCACTTAGTGCCTAAAAAAGTGGCTTGTGGATGTGTGTACAAGGGCCAGGGTTCAAGTCACAAGGTAAGCAGTATGGTATTTTAATTATTTTTATGCATGTGCAAGTCATGTGATGGAACTTAAGTGAAACTCTGATGGAAGAGTTTGAATTGTTCATGAGATTGAATTAGGTGGGATAAGGGAGAGAGATTTTAGGATTTTTGAAAGGGTGGAAGTGTTGGCCGATTGTAGGGGTGTAGGGAGAGTGCATAATCGGCTAGGGGAGTTAGGTATCAAATTCAACATTGTTCTTTGTGAGCCGATTGTTTAAGGCTAGCCTTTCGGGATTGTTGGTCTCTTTTCTTTTTGCCGAATTGGTGTAGTGAGGCTAGGGTTTCTTTGCTTTCGTTTTTTTATTATCCCTTGGTTCCAAAAAGCCGAAAACATAACCTTTGTTCTCTTGTGCTGATTTTCCATAACCGAATCTTCTCTTCTCTTCTCTTCTTTCATCTCTTCTCTTTACTCCTCCTTCCTCTAAATCAAATTCACTTCACCACTCTTTTTCTAGGCGTAATCTGCTCTGTACTTCTCTTCTCATTCTTCTCAAGCCTAGTTGACTACTACCCAAAAGCCGAAACCATAGACGTTGTCGTTTTCTCCCTTGACCGAGACCTTGCCCTTCTCTTCAATCCAACATTTTCAAAAATCGAAATCTCATACCATAAATCCTGTCGACATCACTTCTTCAACCCATAGTTGAAATTTTCTTCTTCTTCTCACTTAAGAGCCGAAACCTCCATATTCAAGGTATTTCAGGAATTAAACCCTTAGATCTATTAGATTCATTCTCTACTCGTGTTTGAGGATTAGATCTACATCAGATCTGAGATAGAAGAGGGTTGGAAGCATTCGGGTTTAGTGAACCTTTGGTAAGTGCTCAGATGTCTTCTTTATTCATTATTTCGAGATTTAAGGAAAAGCCGAAAACCCCTATGTCGGGTGACTGTCGATTGGGGCTGAAGGCTCTATAGATCTTATCGTTCAACTTGTTATGTGCTAGGGTGGATTAATGGTTATCAGACGAGGAGTGGTGAAGGCTTGGATCATTGGAACGACTAGATCTAGATTTAGTCACTGTTTTCGGCAAAGGTAGGTGGTTAAGGGCCTTAAGAGCGATTGGCCGAATATGGTAAGCAAGATTACATTAGTTGTCGTTGATTCTTGGATCTAATATGTTAGTGACCGATTGTAGGATACTCGTGGGAGATCTCGTTAACGTCCGTCGCAAATCAGGTGTGTAAACGAACACCCTCTAGTAGACTAAATCGGCAAAAGCCGAAAAGCTGAAATGCCAAAATCTCGGCATTTAGTGGGCTTGCGAGTGTGCGAACGCTCATGGGTCAGTTGAAAGCGGTAAGATTTTGTAACCGAAATTCGTAGGTTGGTGAGTACGCAATTTCGTGCGCCTCGGTAATTTGGGCATCGAGGGGCTAAATTCGGGCCCAATGGGCTTACGAGCCTATTTGGGTGAAAATTGATGGTAAGTGAGTTTTGGAGTACTGTAGGTTAAAACTGTTAAATTGGACATAGAATTTGGGCTAAACGGGCCAAAATAGCTAAATGACACTGTAGGGCCCATTAGGGGTTTTAGAGCCCAATAACTTTAAACTGCTAAAATAGGCTAGAAAAGTTTCTTAGGTGATTACTGGATTGTTAAATTGCTATAATATGCATAAAACCCTAAAAATTTAATAATTACTGAAATGCCCCTAAAGGGTGGAAAATTACTGTATTACCCCTAGCTGCAAAATGACCGTTATACCCCTAGGGCTAAATTTGACTGAAATGCATATTTTACTATATCTGTTCACTGCATGCCATGACATGATTTACTGTTGCATGGGACTGAGTTTAATGATGGAGGAAGTGCTAAGTGGCAATGCCACGTTTACCGAAAGGGGCTTTACCTCGTTTTACTAAAAGGGGCTTTGCCTCGTTATACTGTTAGTGGCTTGGCCACGTTATCTAAGCAGCTATGCTGCGACTGCGGTGTGTTGGGCTGGGTGGGTCGAGTTATTCCCCACAGGTGTGTTGGGCTGGTATGGGTGGTGTGTAGTGGATGGATTTAGGCTGGGTTTGGGCATGCATGCATTAATACTGATCTGTTACTGTAATGGGCCTATGGGCCGCACTGTTTACTGAATAGGGCTTCAGCCCAGTGGACTGTATCTGAGTAGGGCTATGGCCCAGTAATTGAATACTGAATAGGGTTTCGGCCTAGTTATTACTGAGTTTGGATAGGGCTTAGGCCCAGTGGGCTTGAGCTGATTTGGGCTCCGGATGGGCTTTCTTTACACACTGAGTTTCCAAACTCACCCTTTTTCTTCCATCCATGCAGGTGAGCCCTAGACTGATGGACTTGGAGCTGGGAGGGATTTAGAGTGGCCACGTAGACTGCATAGCTGGTTTTTAATTAAGTTATTTATTTTCTTATTTATTTTTAATTATTTTTATTTTGGTTTTGGGTTTGTAATAAAGCCGCTTTAATTATTTTGATTTGGGTTTTCAATTATTTATTTATACTATACCTTAAATGATTTGAATAAAGCTGTGCTAGTTTTCTTAAAATTAATCAACGTTTTCAAAACAAAACCCTCGTAACACATGAATAACAAATCAACGATCAAGATATGGTAACAAGATAACTTTTAAACGGTTAGTGGATAAGAAAAACACTAATTAAACCTGGATTTTCTTCCCAAATTACAGAAACAGTTTTATAAAGCTCACCCTAATCATAGTAGCTAGGAAGCGTGATTAGTCCTTCGTTGATGTGACACACCGGATTTGGTCCTAACATCTGGGCCGAGTTTGGGGTGTTACATGACGGATAATGTTAAGTTCTAGTTGTTGTTATGTTTTGAGATGAAGTGAGTAATATAAGTTGGTCATTTGGTTAACTTCGTTGAAGGTTGTTTTGGTATGTGAAGTTGAATTTGTGAAAATGTGTATGGTATGTGAATGATGCTTAAATGGTGATGAATGTTAAATTGTAAATGTTTGAATTGATGTACCAATTGTGGCATACTAGTTAGACACTTAAGATGAATGAATTAAATGCTGTTTTGGGTATGTTTTGATATTTTTGAATAGGTTTGAATGATGGTATAATGTACCTTGTCACATAAGTGAACTAGGAATAGGTAAGTTGAAAAAAGGATCTTTTAGGTACACACAACTTGATACATGACCTGAGACACGACCGTGTGCCATACACGGGCATATGGCATAACCGTGTGGTTTGTGTGATTTTGGTGACAATTGGTATGCACGACATTGTGAGTTACACGGCCTAACCACGCGGTCATGTAAAAGTATGCATAGTTTTGTAATTTAGTTCAGCAAGACCACAATTAGTTACATGGCCTGACGAAATGACCGTGTGACCTGGATTACAGGGCATCAATTTGTAGCATGGTTTGGGGACACGGCTGTGTAGTTCAGCTCCACACGGCCTGGCTATTCGGCTTTGTGACCTTTGTTTTGTATTTTTGTTTTATTTTTTTGAAATGTTTCAAATGAGTCCCTATTTTGTTTTAAATTATTTTATAGGTTTCAAAAGCTCAATTTAACATCTTCTTGATTATATGTTTGATGATTAACGATCGTTTAGAGAAATATTAAGTTGATATAGCATGATTCTATTCTGTTATGTGTGGTAGCATCTTGTAACCCTAATTCGACGACGGAGACGAGTGAGGGGTGTTATAGGGAATCTTCCCAATTGCACAGAAAAGCAAACAATTTTTAGAAAGCAATTTAAAAGTGCAGTTTTAACTACAAGTGGATAATGCCAATTGATCTTTATAGTTCTGATGGAACACAAAGTTTTCCAAGTGGTAAAACCCAAATGATTGCCAAGTGGGTAAATGTATTTATCAAGTTAATTACAATTTAAGCAATTACTAATCTAATCGAGCGGAAATTATAAGTGCAAGTCCAAATAAAATTTTTTATAAACTAAAATTAAGCTATTAATTAAACTAACTATGCTAATCAATCAAGAGTAGAAATTAACTTAAGCCAACAAAGAAACAAACAACCAATCACCAGCCATCCAACAATTTAGCACATAATAAAGCTGAACATCCAAATAGACATTTCATCGAACAATTAATAATCACAATAAAGAGATAATGTTAAGAAATTATCATTTAGATGTGGAACCAATGACACCTAACAGCTTCATCCATCTTCATTTACAAAGTATTTTACAAGAAAGAAGAAAGAAACTACAAGAATAAAATCTACTCTAAAGAGAAAAGAAAAGAAAAGAAAAGAAAACCTAACCCTAAAACTATGGAAAGCTAAAGAAAATCTAAAATGAAAGGCTTATAAAGTTGTATTTATAGCCTACTAACATTGGCTAGTTTTCCTTTAAGTAAAAAGAAGACATAAGCTTATTTGGACACAAAATTGCCCCTACAATTTTTTCACTCGCCAAGCTTGGGTATCACGATACCCAAGCTTGGGTATCGCATACCCACAACAGTCTTGAGATTGGGAGTCATGGGGGTCTTGGTATTTCTATAGCCGTTGTCTAGTATCACAATACCACTATTGGTGGCCTCTATTCTTCTCATTTCAGCACTATCAGGGGTATCACGTGATACCCCCTTCTAGGTGATGTTTTCTTCACGTTTAGGCCATCGTCAACTCCTTACAATACTCAATCAACTTGTTAGGTTCCTCATGGCACGAGTGGGCAATTTGGGTCAAAAAAATGACCTAAAACTAATGAAAATAATTTATTAACAACAAAACTAAAAATCAACAAAAACATATATAAGGCACTAAATTGCTTAAGAATAAGCTCACTCCCCCACACTTAAGTCTTTGCTTGTACTCAAGCAAACACACAAAATATGCAAAAAGATGATCCTTGGACTAAACCAAACAATTAGGTTATATAGTAGTAAAACATCAAACTTGTATGAGATCTACCTCACATGCAACTTAAGAGTGATATCTAGTTAACTCGGGTATTCTAAATGCAACCACAATTAGTTTAATAAGTTAAAGTATTTATAAATATAGAGGTAATTAAAAAAAATGTATGTACAAGTGTTGTACATCATAATGAAGTACAAGGATAGCTTATAGATGTAAAAAATGAATTGGTCATGTTCATTCGGACAAATGAAATCAAGTTAAGAATTATTGTGTTAGTGAATTATTTAGGTCCCAAAGGTCCTCTATGCTTGTAACATTCTAAGGCTTAGGATGGTTCAGAGTAGAAATAACAAATAGATCGAAACAATTTCAAGCACTAGAAATGGTTAAGTACATGACAGTGTTTCTTATTTGCCCCCAATTTATTCATAAGCTCACCTCCTTATATCTCCTCTCGCCTACCTTATTTCTGCAAAATTTTAGAAGACACTACGCAATATCGGCACATACAAAACTAGTAAGCGTTAATATGTTATGACTTGAAAGATTTTCTTTCTAGGAGTGTAAAAATTAAAATCAAACTAGTGACATTGCCTCCTCGGCAATGACGTGCACAACTTGACTACATCTGACGTACTAATGTCCAGAGTATGAATACTACAGTAAAAGATATAGATATATGAGGTGGTATTCGCAAGTATACGGGTCTAGTTGCAATATAGTTACAACTTCGAGGATCGTACTTCGAGGATCGTACCTAAAAGAGGCGAGTGCTAGATCAATTTTAACTGAAACACTGAAAGATCTAATTAGTACTTTAATTTAGTTATAGTATGATAGTAAAATAAAAGAGAGTTTTTAGGATTTTTATTAAGTAAAGTAAAATAACACAAGAAAGTAAAATTCAAGAGATCAAAGAGTAGAATAAATCAAATCTTGATTATGGGTGATTAGCTCGTTTCGGTAATCCCCATCAACTGTAGGTTTAGGCTCCTCCTCAATCAACTAGTCACCATCCCAGAAGAATCTTCTGAGCTTCCACTCAAATAACAAGTCAGCAAGAACAACTTATCTTCTAACCTCACAATCCAAACCGGTTTAGGGTAAAGTGTTCACGGATAGGCCATACCAATTTTGGGTTAATTCCTACCTTAATTACTTCCTAGGGTTGTCAGGCCTAAGGTTTTAAGTTCTTCCTATCCCAAACAACTGATCCATTGAGTAACCCTACAAAACAGTTAATGCAACATACCTCCACTCACTAATCTCCTATAGAAGGATTAGTTCCTCGTGGTTTTCATAATGAATATGAAACTGATGCAAATAGAAATCATGATAAATGAATTGGAATGTAGAGTTTAAGAAAGTACTTGATTTGTATTAAAAATAAATCGAGTCCATAGAGTTTTATTGTCTCCACAGATCAGATCTCTTGAGATAAACAAGAACAACTTAAAAATAAATCTAAAATGTAAAAACAAAGCAAAGCTAAGCTAGATTTAAAAGCAAAAATCTAAACTAAGTAAAGTGGTGTCTTTTACAAATGACAAATGAGCCTATTTATAGATCTTAGGTGGCCGTTGTAACACGCTAAACTCATCTCCATTAACTAATTAGGGTTACAAAATGTTACTGAGCAAAATAGGACATTTCATTTCATTTTAGAATAGTGAAGCAAATAATTTATAAACAAATGGCACTAAATGTAACACCCTTAGCCCGTCTCTGTTACCTAATTAGGGTTACGAAATGTTACTTAGCAAAATAGGATATTTCACTTCATTTCAGAATAGTTAAACAAATAATTTATAAACATATAACAGACAAAATCAATTCATGGTATAAATACACGTATGGGCCTTAAACTAGGCTTATGAGGCCCTAAAAACAATTTACAAATGATCAAGGATCATTTTGAATAAATAATTTTTTTAAGGAAAACTAAAAAAAATGAAAAACAGGGGTCACACGGTTGTGTGAAATGGCTAAAACCATTTGGACATTCAGAATTAGGACATACAACCATGTCCCAACCTGTGTGTCCGCTCGTGTGAGTATTCAAAATAGGGCCACATGGCCGTCTCGCAAGCTGTGTGCCAGACTGTGTGTGCATTCAAAGTTGGGTCACATGGCCGTGTCGCAGGCTGTGTGCTAGATCATGTTGATACTGCACCTAAAACAATAATGACACATGGCAGTGTAGGGCGACCATGTGTAACACCCTAGACCCGGCCCAGATGTTATGGCCGAATCCGGCGTTGTCACATTAAAGGGTTTATTTCCAAAACAACTTGTTAAAAAGTTTAACTTAATTTGAAACGAGTTCAGTAGAAAGTTCACTTGGTTAAAAGCTTAAGCAGGTTTGAGTAAAAGCTTAATTTTGGGAGTTGAAAACCCGAGTGCTCATGTTTTGTTCTATTACGGTGAAAGCCCATGTTTTAAGGAAACGTTCAAATGTTTATGATGATTTAGAAAACATATTTAATTTTAGAAATCCGTTTGAGTTGGAGAGTTCAGCAGCTGTAATAATAGTAAAACCCGTTTGTAAAATCATATCGGAGATACAAGGCCTTATTACGTCCCAATGAAAAATAAAATAATTAAAAATAAAGTAATGTGAAACTTTTAAAAACTTCTAAGTAACTTGCAATGTGGCCACCTTTGAGTCCTCTCTCACGTCGAACCGCTTACTTAGGGTTACCTGAAACATTAAATAAAAAAGGAGTGAGTTTCAAAACTCAGTGTGTACGACCCTCGACAATCAAATCAACATGCAATTTACCACATTGGGCTTTAGCCCTATCAACATCGATGGTCTTGGGCCTTAGCCCATAATGACCTCATATCACATCAGTATCACATGAATGCAATGCTCTCATCCCAAATCCAACCCTGCACTTCGTTTCCTTTCCAACCCTACACTCCTGTGGGGATATAAATATCAACCCACCCATCCCTACACTCCAATGGTAGCACTAGTAGCAGCACTACTCAAATGTTGCAGCAAGGCTGCTAATCATATAATGGGCTTAAAGCCACCGATGGATCCATGGTCATCAAGCGACTATGCGATCCTCACATATCTTCCTCCGTACTATTAAACCCACCCAAGTGCAACATACATCTCATAAATGCAACATACACATTTCCACACATTAAGCACCTAGGGGTATTTTAGTCATTTCATTCCACTTTCTACCCTACAGGGTTATTTTTGTAATTTCTTAACAGTACAGGTTTTAGTTACAAACTTTGGCCCATCAACTAGTCCTTGTGGCTAAAGTGAACAAACACTATGCACCAGGTAGGATTCCAGAGAAGAGGAGGTGGGTCACTAGGACCGCTTAAGTACCAAGCTCTCCCTAGATCCAATCCTAGACATGCACATGCCCATTGCCACACTCTAACCTTGCGACTTGTCCACAGACATGTTTGATTAATTGATTAAGTTTTATGCTGTTTAAGAATTCATCAGAACAAGGCCTAGAGTCCATTATAAAACCCTAGCAAGTCTACATGCTTCCCTAAAATCACATATGGCCGATCAAGCCCAATCATGTCTATATGTCCCAATTATATGGCCCATCAGGCCCGATCATATTCAAATCATTCAACCATCCATACCAACTCATCATTTGTCATCACTTATCAACTTTTGCCGATTTGGGCCCACGAGCTCGGCAGGCCCATTTAGCCCATTTTTGCCCGGTTGGCCAAACAATGGCCCAAGACCATGAGATCGCTCTCTTGGCCCTAGTAGTCGTATTGGTATCTCGACATGAATGTTCGCATGCTCGTGTGGTTACCGGTGCCAACCTTTCAGCTTTTCGGCTTTTTGGTATTCTGGCTTTTCAGGATTTTAGCTTTTGTCGATTTGTCGTGTGTGAAGTGTATGTACACACCTAATTGGAAATCAGTACTTAAGATTGTCAATCCTATGAACAACTAGCCTCCTCTGATTCCAAGATCTGCACCCACACATATACTATCAAATATCAAGTGACTCATATTCCACACAAGTCACCTCTATAAGCCACACTTACATTCGACCACTTACTAATCCAAAATTGAGAATGAGTACACTTACCCCTTGCTAGTGGTCCTTACGACGCTTGTGATCTCTGAACCCTACCCTTGTTAATATAGGGTTAACAAAAAGAAAGAGTTAGATAGCCCTCTGACGTTTACCAAAACGCACTAAAGGATGTTTGGCTAAGTACTTACCGAATCTAACCTTTGATCCTGCGGCCTAGATAGCTACTGAGTGAGATCTGTCTTTTAAAACTTGATTAAGGGCAGTAGATAACAGAAATAGACTTGTGAAGGACGAAAACAACAAGGAATCGGCAATTAGATATAGTTATTCGGTCCTAAGAGATTAAGAATGGTATTCAGCTTTTAGAGAAAGAAGAAGAACACAACACCAATAGAAATTTTGGCAAAAGGATGATAGGTTATTCAGCAGTGAGAAAATAGTATGAGAAGAAGAAGAGGATTTGACAACAGTGAGAAGAAGAAAAAATAATGGCAAAGCAAATAAACCTTTCAAAGGAATTTGGCACGACCCTTAAATAAATCAAAACCCAAAACTAACTTCTCCCATAGTCATAATCGGCACCAACACATCCACTCCCCAATCTCCTATTTTTTCTCTATTATCCTTACCTTAAATTTCTCTCTTGAACACTCCCTTCCAGAGTCCACTCCAGCGCCACTACCAACCTTCCATGGTGTAAAAATAAAGTCCCCAAATTCACCGCTCTAAGCCTCGAACCTTGGACCTCTTTACCTGATAGTGACGCCACCTATAGCTCCCCAAGTGGCGCTACCTTGCCACTGAGCCACAGGCTCATTTGATCGATATATCATATCAATCTATAGTGGTGGAGATTTGATTTTCTTGCAAGCTTATGGTAATAACTTGTCAGATTGATTAGAGAGTGCTTAATTTTGGAACCCTAAACACTTTGAGTGGATAGAGTGAATCTTTAGTAAGGATGTCAATTCTTGTTGATTTTTGATTGAGAGATAATCACTTAGGAGAAGGGAGAAAACTTATGTTTCAATGATAAAATTCTCAACTTAGAGTGATTGAATCTTTAATGTTCTTCTACTTGAATCTTCATTGTATGAATACTTGTGAATTAGTTTGAAACATTATTGATAAAGATTGTAAGTTGAGAAGAATGATTCTTAATTGTAGGTTGATATTTTACTTGAGGACAAGCAAAGGCTTAAGTGTGGGGGTATTTGATAAACGATAAATTATACATATTTTTACCTCATGTTTAGCCTAATTTCTGGATGGATTATCATTGAATTTTACTCGGAGTTAGATACTTAGAGGCTAAGCAAGGCATTCCAAAGCTCTATATAAAGGCCCTAGGAGGTAACTCTAAGGGTGTACCTTTTCTCCCACAAGAGAGTGCTGTATTTCTACCAACACAGAGAGTGAAAGTAAGGAATTACTCTGAGGGAAGCTGATTGATTCATCCCAGAAGCTGAACTCTACATCAAGACAGATGATCTCCTTTCAATCCTTCTAGGGTTTTTAGGTTCTTTATGTTTTGTTATCTTTATTCTGCTGAGATGTTTTCTTTATTAAATATGAACTAAATCCCCCAAATAATTGAGGGGGATGAAACCTAAGACAGATCTTGTTGTTATTTTATCTTGAGTTATATGATAAATACTTGAATTGTTCTTAATTATGTGTTCTTAATTCTTGTTTTAATAATCCTAGGTATTAATTCAAGTATTGATGTGCTTATTCAGAGGAGCAAAAGTCCCTGTTTAAGAGTAGATCTAGCATAATTCAGTGGAGTTGCATGCAACCCTAGACATAAGGCGACATAAATCTGCCGGATTAGGGTCAAACCTAATAAGGGGATCCATAGATTAAGTTAATGCAAGACTAGGGGTTTTAACTAGAAAGAGATGTCAGTTAATCAACCTAGGATTAGTTGTTCTTATCCTCGACGGAGGTATTAACATAAGTTAGGGATCTGTACGGATCAAGTCAAGTAAATAAATCGTCTAGCTCAAGAATTGATAACAAGTGAAGTCTAGGTGGATTCTCCCTTGAGTATTGCCCAAATCAATCAGTTTTTCCCAAAGAGTTTTTCCCCAATTTACTTTTTGTACATTCATAGTTTAGTTTTAGAATTAGTTTAGTTTCATAAAAACCCCTTTTATTTCTAGGTTAAATAATAGAAAGGAAGTTGGTACTGGTACTTTTGGTTCCCTTAGGTACGATATCTCGGTCTTGCCACTAAGCTATATTACGGTTCGATAGGTACGCTTGCCCTAAACTCGTGATAATAGTTAGTTTTTGGTGCGATCATTATTATAAATTTTATTACTTCATATCACGCATCAAGTTTTTGGCGCCGTTGCCGGGGAACTGAAATATTAGGAATGCTCGATTTCTATTACTTTAGCCATATTTATTTTCATTTATTTTCAGCTTATTTTTATTTTTATTTTTATTTTTATTTTACTAAAATTTTCTTTTCCACTAGGTATCTCTAGTTTATGACTAAAAGAAACCTAGGAGGATTATTACTTTTTGACGAGGATTTAGAAGCTACAGTTCGTAGAAATCGTAGAGAGATCAAAAGAAGCCTACATTATCTAGAACAAGGACAAGAACAAGAGCCAGAACCTACGGAAGAGATGGAAACAAATCAGGACAATCTACCACCTCCCGCGATGGCCGTACAACTAGTAAACCAAGATGATACTCCTCATACTATGTATAATTATGCTAAACCTAGTTTGGCTAGTGCTCAATCTAGTATTATTAGACCTACTATTGCTGCAAATAATTTTGAATTAAAACCTAACACTATTTAAATGATATAGAAATTTGTGCAGTTTGATGGTTTATAGGATGAAGATCCAAATTCACACATAGCCAACTTTTTGGAACTTTACGATACCTTTAAAATAAATGGCATTTTTGATGATGCCATTCGCCTTCGATTATTTCCTTTTTCCATAAGGAATAAAGCCAAACAGTGGTTAAATTCTTTACCACGAGGATCAATCACTACATGGGAACAGATGACAGAGAAATTTTTACTTAAATATTTTCCTCCAGCTAAAACAGCTAAATTACGAAATGATATCCCTTCTTTTGTGTAGATGGATCTAGAGACACTTTATGATGCTCGAGAGAGATCCAAAGATCTGCTGAGAAGGTGCCCTCACCATGGGTTACTTTTGTGGTTACAAGTTCAAACCTTTCACAACGATTTGAGTCTATCAATGAGGCAAATGATCGATGCAACCGCAGGAGGAACAATCAACAACAAAACACCCAAAGTAGCTTATGAGTTTATAGAAGAGATGTCATTGAATAACTATCAGTGGCAAGTCAAGAGGACAAAGCCGACAAAAGCTACAAGAGTTTATAATATTGATGCTGTCACCATGCTTACTAATTAGGTAAAACTTTTAAATAAAAAGTTTGATAATTTTTTTGGTTCTATGCAGGCACAACCAGTGATGCAGTGCGACACAACTCAAGGAAATATGTTCAATTCAGATTACTCCTCTTATGGACATGGCATGGAAACCGAGCAAGTCAACTATGCGGGTAATAATTCTAGACCTCAAAATAACCCTTATAGTAACACTTACAATACAGGTTGGTGGAACCAGCCCAATTTTTCATGGGGAGGACAAGGAAATCAAAGACAACCACCTCCTCTAGGATTTCAACAACCACCACCACAACAAGAGAAAAAGTCAAACCTTGAAGAGATGTTCACCAAATTTATGGCCGCATCAAAAACCCATTTTCAAAACACTGAAACGGCACTAAAGAACCAGGAAGCATCAATTCAAGGGCTTGAAAATCAAATTGGTCAACTTGCCAAATTAATATCAGAAAGACCACAAGGTGGACTACCAAGTAACATTGAGCCAAATCCCAGAGAACATGTCAAAGTAATTACTTAAAGAGATGGGAAAGTACTGGCAGAATTAGAAAAGAAGCCTGTTCAAGAATCCATAAAAAACAAGGTAGAGGAAGAAGAACCCAAGGAAAACACTCCACCAACACTTAAGGAGTATCAAGCACCTATACCATATCTAAAAAAGTTGAAGAAATACTTCACAGATGCTCATTTGGTAAATTTCTTGAACTTTTTAAACAGTTACATATTAACTTGCCTTTTGTTGAAGCAATTTCGCAGATGTTGAAGTATGCAAAGTTTCTTAAAGAACTACTCAGAAATAACAGGAATTTGAAAGAATTAGCCACAGTGGAACTCAACGAGGAATGCTCAGCTATTCTAAAAAATAAACTGCCGGCCAAACTAAAAGATCCAGGGAGTTTTACTATTCCTTGCTTAATTGGTAGTTTAATTATTGATAAAGTTTTAGCTGATTTAGGTGCTAGTATTAATCCCTACAAAATGTTCAAGCAACTAGGTCGAGGGGAATCAAAACCCACTAGGATGAGTATTCAATTAGCTGATAGATCTGTTAAATACCCTAGGGGAATCATTGAAGATGTGCTGGTAAAGGTAGATAAATTTTTATTCCCGGTTGATTTTGTTGTGCTTGATATGGATGAGGATATTGATGTGCCTTTAATTTTGGGACGCCCATTCTTAGCTATTGCTAGAGCCGTTATCGATGGAGGGGATGGTAAATTAGTGCTTAGAGTTGGTGAAGAAGAAGTCGTTTTTAAAATCTATGATGCTATGAGATTTTCTAGAGAACAGGATGATTCCTATTATGTTCTTGATGTTCTTGATTATTTTTTTCAAGACAAATTTTAGGAAATTTTTCTCGCAGACACGTTGGAACTGTGTCTTGTTCAAGGTGGGGGGGAAGGTGAAGCCACCACTGAAGTTAGAGAAGTAATGAAGGAGTTAAACTCTAATAAACTTGTCACGAGGCACATAAGTTATGAAAGTATTAAGATGAATGATGAACTGAGACAAAGACCTTCGATTGATGAACCTCCTAAATTGGAATTAAAACAGTTGCCTGACCATTTAGAATATGCATTTTTAGGAGATGATTCAACATTACCAGTAATTATCGCATCAGACTTAAGTACTGAAAGGAAAAAAGAATTACTTCAAGTATTAAAAGAACACAAGAAGGCTATAGCTTGGAAGATTTCTGACATTAAAGGAATTAGCCCTTCTTTTTGCACCCACAAAATTCTAATGGAAGATGAATATAAGCCGTCGGTGCAAGCTTAGAGACGATTGAATCCCAACATGAAGGAAGTTGTAAAAGCTGAGGTAATTAAACTTCTAGATGCAGGCATTATTTATCCTATTTCTGACAGTTCTTGGGTAAGTCCTGTGCAGGTTGTTCCTAAAAAGGAAGGCATGACCGTGGTATCCAATGACAAAAAGGAATCAATACCTACGAGAACACTCACTGGATGGAGAGTCTGTATTGATTATAGAAAGCTGAATGATGCAACTCGAAAAGATCATTTTCCCTTACCTTTTATCGATCAGATGTTGGAAAGATTATCAAGTCATAAGTATTATTGTTTCCTAGATGGCCTCTCTGGTTACTTCCAAATTTCGATAGCTCTAGAAGCTCAGGAGAAGACGACATTCACATGCCCATACTGTACGTTTTCTTATCATAGAATGCTTTTTGGTTTATGTAATGCTCCTGCTACTTTTCAGCGATGCATGATAGCTATCTTTGACGAATTCGTGGAAGACATCATGGAGGTATTTATAGATGATTTTTCAGTTTTCGGTAATTCTTTCCAACTTTGTCTTAATAATTTAAAACACGTTCTGATAAGATGTGAAGAGACGAATTCAGTGCTTAATTGGGAAAAATGCCACTTTATGGTTCAAAAAGGTATTGTCCTAGGACATAAAATTTCTAGTAAAGGGATAGAGGTAGACAAAGCAAAAATTGAGATTATTGAAAAATTACCTCCCCCTAATTCGGTTAAGGCTATAAAAAGTTTTTTAGGACATGCTGGTTTTTATCGCAGATTTATTAAAGACTTTTCTAAAATAGCTAAGCCTTTGACGAAATTACTAGAAAAAGATGTGCTTTTCAACTTTGACCAAGAATGTTTAGAGTCTTTTAACACTCTCAAGGAAAAGTTAGTCAATGCCCCGATTATGATTTCACCTGGTTGGAATCTACCTTTTGAACTAATGTGCGATGCAAGTGATTTTACAGTAGGTGCAGTTTTGGGACAGCGAAGAGACAAGCACTTTCAACCGATCTATTATGCTAGCAAAACTCTGACAGCCGCACAAGCAAATTATACAACTACGGAAAAAGAATTGCTAGCTATTATTTTTGCATTTGATAAATTCAGATCTTATTTAATATTGTCAAAAGTCCTCGTTTATACTGATCATTCTGCTATTCGTTATCTTCTAACTAAAACTGATACAAAACTGTGATTGATAAGATGGATTCTATTGTTACAGGAATTCGACTTAGAAAAAAAAGACTATAAAGGAGTTGAAAATTTGGCAGCAGATCACCTTTCAAGATTAGGAAACACACATCCCAAGTGCCTCGATAAAATAAACGACTGTTTCCCTGAAGAACAAATCCTCGCTTTAGCAGACACAACAGTTCCTTGGTTTGCTGATTTTGCAAATTATTTAGCTGCTAACATAACCCCAAAAGGGTTGACCCATCAGCAAAAAAAGCGATTCTTCGCTGATGTGAAAAACTACTTCTGGGAAGATCCTTTTCTTTTTTGTATTTATGCATATCAGGTTATTTGAAGATGCATTGCTGAAACAGAAGCATACCAAATTTTAGATCACTGCCATTCAGGACCAACAAGAGGACACCATAGTGGAGCTAGAACTGCCTACAAAGTACTCGAATCAGGTTTTTACTGGCCTACAATTTTTAGAGATGCCAACAGGTATGTGACCTCTTGTGATAAATTCCAGAGAACAGGTAATATCTCTCAACATAATGAAATGCCTCAGAACTATATACTCTCATGTGAAATATTTGATGTATGGGGTATTGATTCCGTGGGTCCATTCCCTACTTCATTTGGGAATAAGTACATACTAGTAGCAGTAGATTATATGTCAAAATGGGTAGAAGCCCAAGCCTTACCTACTAATGATGCTAGAACGATAGTACACTTTTGAAGAAACTTTTCTCTCGATTTGAAGCACCTAGGATAATTATTAGTGATAGGGGAACTCATTTTTGCAATGCTCAGTTCGAAAAAGTTTTAAAGAGATATGGAGTACACCACAGAACAACTACCCCTTATCACCCGCAAACTAGTGGTCAAGTCAAAGTAACAAATAGGGAATTAAAACGTATCTTAGAGAAAACGATAGAAACAAATAGAAAAGATTGGTCAAGAAAAGCAGATGACGCTCTATGGGCTTGTAGAACCGCTTTTAAAACAACCATAGGAACATCTCCTTATAAACTTGTCTATGGAAAAAGCTGTCATCAGCCATTTGAACTTGAACATAAAGCATTTTGGGATATTAAATTTTTAAATCTTGATTTTAAGCTCACAGGTGAGAAAAGACTCATGCAATTAAATGAGTTAGATGAATGGCGTTACAATGCCTACAAGAGCTCACGACTATATAAGGAAGCCATGAAACAATGCCATGACAAATGACTGAGACAACCTAACCAGTTCAAAACCGGTGATCTTGTCTTACTTTACAACTCAAGGCTGAAACTATTTCCTGGAAAACTTAAGTCAAGATGGTCAGGTCCATTCACTATTCAAACTGTCTTTCCATACGGCACAGTTGAGGTAACTCATCCAAATCACGGTACTTTCAAGGTAAACAGCCACCGGCTTAAACATTACAGAGGTGAGAATTTTAAAGATAACAGGGAGGAGCTTCAGCTCCACGAAATCCCTTCGTGATACATCCAGGTAGAGTCAAACTTAGACTCTAAATAAGCGCTTCTCAGGAGGCAACCCGAGCACTAACTTAGTAACTTTTTATTTCAGTCTTCTAATACATCAACTAACCCTTTGGGATGCAGGATTTTTGGACCACACGGCCATGCCCATGGGCGTCCCTAAGGCCGTGTGGACACTCTAAGCTGAGACACGGTCGTGCAATTTGGCTGTGTATAAACAGGGTCAAAATTTTCCAGAGACACGGGCTACGACAAAGTGCCACGGCCATGCAAAGTGGCCGTGGCCAACACTATCACTTGAAACACAGGCTGAAACGAGAACGACATGGCCGTGTAATACGACCGTGAACCCAAACACGAGCGTGTGACATGCCTGTGCCCCAAGACCGTGGTCAACACTGTCAAATCCAACACGGGCGTGTGACCTATTACACTATCATGTGCGAAGCGAACACCTTAGGCCATGGCCGTGTGACATGGCCATGTGCCCCAACACACTCGAGGTACACGGGCATGTACTTTGAACCAGGAGTGCCAAAATCCCTAAATTTTGAACAACACAGGTAAAACCCGAGCCACACGGGCGTGTGCCATGCCCGTATGACCCAAAATCTATGAAAAGGAGCCACTATTCATCATCTTCTTCCATTTTAAACCCTAAATCCTCCGACCCAAACCCTACCCAAAACTCCCTAGCGCCGCCGCCAGTATCCACAGTGCCTCCACGACCGTGCTACCCACTCCACGACCGTGTTCCGCCTTATTCCTCTCCCATTTGGTTCTATTTTCTCATTTTGCTTCAAATTCTTACTGCTTATTTCTAGTTTTATTTTAATATCATGTTATATTCAGGCTTAGCATTGTTTTAAGCATGGAATTAAGTGAATTAGGATGAATAATCTAGAATGTTTCATGATATCATGGCACTTAGATTCACATTTACTTGCCATTTTTTTTCTATCTCAACTAACATGAATTTAGTATCAATACATACCCATGTCTCTTAAATTTGATATCATGTTAGGATTAATAGACTATATTATTTAAGTTAGTTCACATTTCATTCAAAATTGTTTTAGTCGCATTGTCATTTAAGCATAAATATTTATTATTTTTCATAGTTTTTGATTCAATTTAATTTCAATTTTTTTAGGACTAATGTATTTCGTTTTGTTTAGGCACTATGTCGTTGTCACGTGGTAAGAGAACTACCGCTACTGCTTTAAAAAAACGCAAGGGGCCAGGTGGTTCATCCTCGTCGAGACCTACAGCCGAAAGCTGACACCCGTTCATCACATTTCCACAGCACTCCCAAGAGGAGTTATTTCAGATCCTCTGAGCCCGTCCTCTAGGAGCTGGCAGATGTATCGATCGGGCTGCCCTAGAGCGAGTCCAACTCGCTGATGCCATTCAGGCCCTACTGTAAACCGATCCATGGGGGCAATTTTTCAACATCATCGAGCCCACCTATCTTGAACTAACCTTGCAATTTTGCTCTACATTTCAGCTACAGGTGGTAATGACAAACCATGATGATTCGAGTACTATTTAATTCTACCTCGGTGGATTGGTGCGTCAACTGAGCATCCCCGAATTTGGAATCGCACTAGGACTCTACACGGATGAGTTCATAGCCGACGAGGATTTTTCCACACTTCCCCGTCGCCTCCATATCACACCAGTCAACTGTTGGCATGATCTCGCCCCACGGCACCCCACATATGACCTTAGTCATACCAAGGCGACCGCTCTTACCCCATCCTTGAGGTACCTTCACGCCCTCCTCGCACATACTTTGACGGGTAGACGCGAGAGCACCAGCGTCATCAACACACATGATGCCTACTTCCTATGGAGCATGGCGAACGTGCACACTATCGACCTAGCCTTCTTTATCGCCTATGCCATCCAACATCAAACGGAAAGGCATCATAGGGGAGTGATATCCATGGGCCCATACATCACATGCTTGGCCGGCCACTTTGGGTTACTCAATACCGCGGCTCAGACATCCTCATATACGCTGATCGGCCAGATGTCCCCTCAGAGCATCCAGACTATGCTCTACATGAGGATGATCCAGTGCAGACCAGGGGCCGACCCCCTATAGTACCAACTCATCCAAGGGGCCGAGGACCCAGAGGACATTACTGATGATGTCCCAGCACCAGAGGAGCACCCCACCGAGCCACTACCCCCTCGCTGCCCAGTTCATGCGGCAGCTTCATACGCTGACATATCTGAGTGCCTCTCACGATTCGAGCAGCAATGTGTCCAGTGCTTCGATCATATCGACGCCACACTTCAGCAGATATACCAGCACCTCCACATCACTTCACCACCGCCACCGCATGACCCACTGAGATTAGAGACCTCTATTCCTCTTAACTTTATTTTTATCTTAATTTATATTTTTTACTGATCTCTATTTTTACCTTTTCTTTTCTTCTCCTTTATTTTCCTTTTTTACTTTTACTTTTATTTTTAGTTCACCTTATCTTTTTCATTATTTGAATTTTAGAATTTTTAGAATTTAATTTATTTTCTTTCTTTATTATTAATTATTTCATATCGGCCAGCCTTAACAAATGTATTCTATTATTCCAAATTCCCCACGACTGATAAATACTTTCACAGTTTCAAAGGAGCTCTACAGCTCATATCCATATGGAAATGGGACAACCTTGCCACAATTGCCGGCTCTTCCAATTCCAATCTCCATCTCACAAATTCATCCAAAATTCAGGGAGTTTCATGTCTTCCCCTATCTTATGATCTGGTGTTTCTATTGCTACCAATGTTATCTTTGTACACTGAGGGCAATGTACATCTTAAGTGTGGGGGGGGGAACTTACTTTCAGTCATTACATTCTCTTTGAAATCCCTGAAAATTTTTAAACTAACTTGTTGCATTGTTCTCAATATTTCAAATTTTCACTTTCACTCTTTGCATCATCTTCAATCTCCTGTTAGGAATTTATTCTGATTGATTTATGATTTTTATTGATATGTTGAGAATTAAGACATAGGCACTTGTACTTTGATTATTCAACCTTTAAAACACTAGGTAATGAAGCATGATAAGTTGAAATTTTTGAGAATCTAATTTTTTTTTATAAGTTATTTTCCCTAATTTTAAGTGTTATCTTGAGATTTGAAATTCGCAGGGTTGACATCAAAAGCCATAATTCTGGTGAGATTTTTGAGCTTTTTGAGCATACATCCTTTCGTGCTCACCTTTATTTTTGCTTTGAGTGAGTCAATACTGATTTGTTATTCTAGAACTTGCTTTGATTATACATTTCGAGACCACACCATTGATTTGATATACCAGAATGATAAAGGCACATAGGATTTAGCCCACTTACTCCATAAATGCCTACCTTCATAAATTAACCCCTAGTAAACCCCATTGATCCTAACAACCCATTCTTTGACTTACCTCTAATATTAACCTATAACCCATTTTTTGTTAAATTCTATTCAATTATATTGATCCCTATTTTTATCGAGATCTGAGTTGAAATTATTATCTAGCTTTATTCCCTCTTTCCCAGGTTGTAAAGTTGTAAATATTCAATTTATTGTATTGTACTTGAGTTTTTCTAAAAAAAAATAGTTAATTCAATGTAATTCATAGTTAACACTTTTTTTTGCATATTTCTATTTTAAGGCTACCAAGGCTAGAATAATGTCATCATAAAGCTTAGCTCGAGGAATATGTTCCAGTGATAGAGATTTTTCTAGCTAGATAATTTTTTAGTTCAATCTCCATTCTAACCCTTTCTTTTTCAGCTTTTGACAACACCCCTAACTAAAGCCCCATTACAACCGTTGAAAGACCTTTTGATCAATATATCATATCAATCTATAGTGGTGGAGATTTGATTTTTTGTAAGCTTATGGTAATAACTTTTCAGATTGACTAGAGAGTGCTTAATTTTTGAACCTTAAACACTTTGAGTGGATAGAGTGAATCTTTAGTGAGGATGTCAATTCTTGTTGATTTTTGATTGAGAGATAATCACTTAGGAGAAGGGAGAAAACTTATGTTTCAATGATAAAATTCTCAACTTAGAGTGATTGAATCGTTAATGTTCTTCTGATTGAATCTTCATTGTATGAATACTTGTGAATTAGTTTGAAACATTATTGATAAAGATTGTAAGTTGAGAAGAATGATTCTTAATTGTAGGTTGATATTTTGCTTGAGGACAAGCAAAGGCTTAAGTGTGGGGGTATTTGATAAACGATAAATTATACATATTTTTACCTCATGTTTAGCCTAATTTCTGGATGGATTATCATTGAATTTGTGGAAATTGGTTCTCTTAATTCTTCTATTTCATGTATTATACTCAGGAGAGGATAGGGAAGAGAAAGGAACAAAAAACGTGTAACACCCCTTAACCTTAAACCGTCGCCGAAACAGGGTTACGGAGCATTACCGGACATATCGGACAATTTACAAATAATTCATAAATAAATAACATACATAGCATAATTTAATTTTTAAGTCTTTATAATGGACCCTCGAGGCCCAAAATACGTATTAGGAGTGGAATGGAATTTATTAAAATACTCAAATTTTTATTTTATTTTTATAGAAATTTCGGCAGCATTTCTGCTTATTTTTATATAAAACACCCTGCAAGTTCAAACCGAAAAAAACTAATACCAATGTATTTCAACCACTGCAGTTTCATATCTAGTTGCATTAAATTCATAGCTATAATTTTGAAAAAATAATTTACCCTAAAAACATCCATATTACCATTAAAATTTAACTTATAATTTTATTCATTTTATTCTAGATTCAGCACCAATTGTACCTTATATATTATATAAATTTTCATACCATTTCATTAGTATAAACACTAAAATATTAAATATCATTCCTTACAACAAAAGTCATGCAACATTTTAAAGTGACCAAAATAACACCTATGTACATGCCACTTTTATCAAAAGAAAATACGTCACTGAGTTTTGAGCTGGAGTCGGGATCGTCTGGATGCAGAACCGGGACTCTGAACACCTATTAACCTGCGCATGGAAACAACCGTACGCTGAGTACATGTATACCCAGTGGTATTACTATAATTCAAATTATAATAATAAATAATAAAATTTAAATATCAAACATACAACAACTTAATTTCTTAAGTACTAATGAATTTTCTAGCTTTCATTCCTTAATAATAATTCAATGTAACTAATCATCATTTATTATCACATATCATCAATTTGAATTTCAATTACTTCATGAACATTTAGTTCATGCCTTTCATTCTCAATTTCAATTTCATTTCACATTCCAATTCACGATTCAACTTTTCATTTCTTTTCAATAGCTTAATTGATCAAATTCATTTGATTCATCATTTCATTTATTTTCCCTATTAACAAGACTCGGACTTTGGCGGATACACGGATCCAACCAAACACACTCGAGTGGTGACCAACGCCTCATCAGATAGTTCGAAGCAAATAAGTGACGACCAACGTCTCATCGGCTAAGCCGAAGTAAAGTGGTGACCAACGCCTCATCGAATCTATCCGAAGCAAATAATGACACCCAGTGTCTCATCGACTTGAGGTCAAAGTATCCCTGAACTCTTCCAATCCTATGGCATGCCAACTATATCCGACTCAGCCCGACTAGTTAATAGGGATTTTTCAATTCTCAATTAAAATTCAGTTTTTCTTTCAATTGATCACAATCATCAAATTCGATTCATATATATATTATCAATTCAATCTCTATCTCAAATTCACAATTCAAATCACTCCAAATTCAATTTCACAATTTAATTCATTATACTTTTCATACCAATCACATGTAATTCAATCTATAATTCAATACTAACACATATTCATCATTCAATTCAATTTTCTAAATTCAATTCAATAAGGTTACTTACCTCAATATTTACTTACCATAAAATAAATAAATTTAAAATTAACAAGTAACTTGAATTATAGTAATACAAACCTGAAATTCTTGATTTACTCCTCGGTAATCTTCTCCTTTCCCTTTCGAGCTGATTTCTCTGGTTCTTTGTTAGCTACGAAAATAATAATAATATATAATCATCAATACAATACAATTCAATTTAATTCATGAGCCTAAACATGCAAATTTAACCATTTTTAACGTATATATAATTTCACTATTAAGCTGTCTACTTGAGTCATTGTTACTAAATCATCTATAGCTTGAGTTACAGAATTCCAAATTAATATCCATAAATTTTCTATGAAACTAGACTCACATATTTTCTCGCCATAAAATTTTCAGAATTTTTGGTTTAGGCAATAATTACAGTGTATTCTTTAAATTCACCCCTGTTCTGCTATCTGATGGTTCTGACCTTTCTTTACTAAAAATTATTTATCTCTTTTTACAGAATTTAAATGATGTTCTGGTTTATTTATTATAAAAATAGACTCATTAAGGAATCCAACCATATAAATTATGTCCCATAATTATTTTTGTACAATTTTTAATGATTTTTCAAATTTAAAATAGAGTATTTCAAAATCTTTCTGAACTAGTCTCATAAAACTTATTATATCTCATAATCTAAAATTTATTTCCTCACATCATTTCTTCTATGAGAAACTAGACTTATCAAGCTTTAATTCCATATTTTGTTCATCCTCTAGTTCAATTTCTACAATTTTTAGTGAATTTTCAAAGTCAGACCATTGCTACTACCCAAAGCTGTTTTGGTGTAAAATGTTAATAACCAAATTTATAACACCAATTCACACCTTATTTCTATTCAAATTTCATTCAAACTCAAATTTAACTATTAAATTTTCAACATATTTTCCTAATTTCGAATTTTCCTCAATTTAGTCCCTAAAATACAAAACTTATAGCTTACTTTACAATTCAATCCCTATATCTATTCTAACTTGAATTTCATTCAATTAAACCCCTATTTCATCATTTTTTATTCAACATGAACTTTGTTTAAAAACCTAAGAACTTCCAAATTACCAACATAATTCCATCAAAACCTTATTTTAATACTTCTAAAACATCAAAATTATAAGAAAAGGACTTGATTGAGCTTACCAATTAACTCCAAGTTTCATAAACCCTATTTCCCTTTTTCTTTCTTTTTCCTTCTCCTGTTCGAATGCTTTCTGTTTTCTTTTCTTTGTTCTTTTCTTTATTCTATTTCTTTTATTTCTTTTATTTGTTTTATGTTATATTTTATATTTAATTGCTTTAATAAATATCTATTTTAATAACAAATACTAATATTACAATTGGATACATATTTATTTTTACATTTGTGCCAATAATTTTATTACCATTGTCATTATTTAATTTGTTTCTCAAACAAAAATTTCATAATTTTAATAATTTGATTATTTAATTAATAAATATCTTTTTTACTTAAATTATAAGTAATTAAGTATTTAAATTACAAATGTACCAATATAATTTTTACACATGTATATTTTTATTACCATGCAATTATCTACTATTTAATTTATTTAATACTAATACTAATAAAAATAATCTAATATAAAACAATAATATTAATTAATAATTATAATAATTATATATAATATTTAAATATAACTTAAATAAAATCTTAGATTTTAATACAAATTTGCCGCCTCAACTTTTGTAAATGGTTTAATTACCATTTTTAATCCTTTTTATTCTCTATTACTTTAGAATTAAACTTTTACCCCTTATTCAATTTAGTTCTTTTTACTAATTACTCTAAATTAAGCTAAATTTACCTAATTAAAACCTATTTAGAAACACCACTAGACTCATGAATATTTTTAATAATTATTTTCAAACTTATTTCACTAAGACGAAGACCCTATAACTCACTTTTCTGGTGCCCGTGAATTTTGGGTCATTACAAAACGGGCTGAAAGCGAAGAAAATGGGCCAAAGTGTGAAAACGACACAGCCCAAGGATCCACCACACGGTCGTGCCACATAAGGTCCAACACGGCCTAAACCCAACAAGCACGACCTGACCACATGGCCGTGCCTCCATCAACAGTCTCGCACATGGCCTCCCGTCGATCCACACGGGCGTGGCACACGGGGGTGTCCTTGTCGTGAAGAAGTTCAATTTCACTCAGATTTGGATACTTAGAGGCTAAGAAAGGCATTCCAAAGCTCTATATAAAGGCCCTAGGAGGTAACTCTAAGGGTGTACCTTTTCTCCCACAAGAGAGTGCCGTATTTCTGCCAACACAGAGAGTGAAAGCAAGGAATTACTCCAAGGGAAGCCGAACTCTACATCAAGACAGAAGATCTCCCTTCAATCCTTCAAGGGTTTTTGGGTTTTTTATGTTTGTTATCTTTATTCTTCTGAGATGTTTTCTTTATTAAATATGAACTAAATCCCCCAAATACTTTAGGGGGATGAAACCTAAGACAGATCTTGTTGTTATTTTATCTTGAGTTATATGATAAATACTTGAATTGTTCTTAATTATGTGTTCTTAATTCTTGTTTTAATAATCCTAGGTATTAATTCAAGTATTGATGTGCTTATTCAGAGGAGCAAAAGTCCCTGTTTAAGAGTAGATCTAGCATAATTAAGCGGAGTTGCATGCAACCCTAGACATAGGGCGACATAAATCTGCCGAATTAAGGTCAAACTTAATAAGGGGATCCATAGATCGAGTTAACGCAAGACTAGGGGTTTTAACTAGAAAGAGATTTTAGTTAATCAACCTAGGATTAGTTGTTCTTATCCTCGACGGAGGTGTTAACATAAGTTAGGGATTTCTACGGATCAAGTCAAGTGAATAAATCGTCTAGCTCAAGAATTGATAACAAGTGAAGTCTAGGTGGATTCTCCCTTGAGTATTGCCCAAATCAATCAGTTTTTCCTAAAGAGTTTTTCCCCAATTTACTTTTTGTGCATTCATAGTTTAGTTTTAGAATTAGTTTAGTTTCATAAAAACCCCTTTTATTTCTAGGTTAAATAATAGAAAGGAAGTTAGTACTAGTACTTTTGGTTCCCTTGGGTACGGTATCTCGATCTTGCCACTAAGCTATACTACTGTTCAATAGGTGCGCTTGCCTTAAAGTCGTGATAATAGTTAGTTTTTGGTGTGATCATTATTATAAATTTTATTACTTCATATCACGCATATCAATTTATAAGCCAACATCAAGCCATATATATGAATAAGCTTTAACCACATCATATTGACAAATAATATAAAAACTCCTATTACATGCCATTTATAACTGAAACCAAAACCACCAACATAACGAATGGATAGGGTGATGGCACTTCTAACAAGATTCTAACCGGTTGAGTTTTCCGATGATCTACAGGAAAAGAAAACAACTAACATAAAAAATAATGCTTAGTAAGCTCATATAAAGGAAACTTAACTTACCGAACATTTTAAGTTAAACAGCCAAGTATAAGTTCGTTATGTCATAAATCAACTTTTCTTTCCTATACAGACCACCTCATAAGGTAACTTGATGAAACATTGAATATATGTAATCTCAAATATTCATTTCAAATGTCCCTTTTCTTATATTTGTATTCTTATAAATATTTTGTATAAACAATTCATAGAACTGTTTCATATATATATTTCCTTATAAGCATTTTGTCTAAATATTTCATCTTACCATTTCATATATACATTTTACACATAATTATATTGCATATCACATTTAGTTTCAATAGTTCGTATAAACATATCATCCCCAAATTGCTTACTTCAATTAAACACCGTGAAACCTAAATAAACATATTAATCATACCTGTCAATCATTTACAAGATACGTATAGGATTAGTGCTGAAAATAGTTCATCATTTGCTTCCTGTTCTAAAATAATTCAACCCAAACTAATTCATAAATGTATATAAATATCTACCTTTAATCACGTAATCATCAATATGAAACATATTACAAAATCATTCTTGATACAATATTCAAATGGAATACATCAATATTTCAACATTAAACACATATTTTCATAGCCCGGTGAACCATAGCAACATGACTTAGATACTTGGGTAACTACACCACACCAAAGGCATTAAAGATGTATAATGTAACAACCTGAATTAGGGCCTAGACGGAATAGTAGTTTCGAGACCACAAATCTAAAGTAGAAAAATATAGTTCATGAATATTATTGAGTTATTGATATGATTGCATGATAGTGATAAAATTTCATGAAGGAATTTTTATGAAAAGTGATTAATTTGTCGTTTAGGGCTAGATTGCAAAAATTGCCAAACATAAGTTTCTAGAAGGTTTAAGTCTGAAATAGCATGAGAAAAATTAGTGGAGGTCCTTATTTAGCAATTAGACCAATTTTTGGCATTATGGACAAAAATGCCTTTGAAAGGGTAAAGTTTTAAAGAAAGGCCATGAGGGCATTTTGGTCATTTGGTAAATTAAAGAAATAAAAAGGGAAAAAGAAAGCTAAAAAGTGTCCATCTTCTTCCTTGTGTGCCAAAATTCCAAAGGACTCCATAGCTAGGGTTTCCTTCATTTTCAAGCTTTAAGTAAGTGACTCCAAGCCCCGTTTTTCATACTCTTCATATTTTTGAAATCCTCATAGCTTAATGTAGCTATTTCTACCACTAATTTGAGTTAGAGTTTATGCTAAAAAATATACCCATGTATGACATGCAAGTATTTTGATGTCTAGTGATAGAATATGAAAGTTTAAAGTGTAGTAAACACCTTTCTTTAGGTGATTTTTTATGAAAGGCCCTAATAAGGACTAAATTGCAAAGTTAGTAAAATGTGTAGTAAATGTACAGATTGATGAGAAATGTTGGCTGCTATGAGCACAAGGTTTGGCTAGGCTTGGGTAACCTAGAAAATTAGTGCATTTCGCTATACGAGCCTAGGGACTATTTTGAAAATATGCAAAAGTTTAGGGGCAAAATTATAAATTTTACCAAGTGTAAATTATGGACTATTTAGCCAATGTGTGTATTAAATTAGTTTAATTTGTCGTTTTAGATCAAGAAACATGAAGCCTAGACCGAAACTGAGGAAAAAGCAATATAGTGGACTAAATCGAACAATTATCCTCGTTTTGGACCCGAGGTAAGTTGTATGTAATAATCTAGCCTTATATTTTATGAATGTTTAAATGCAATGCTTTTTCTATGAATCCATGAAGTTTCATGAGACTTATTGCTAAGCTAATTTATGAGCTATGTAAAATTCCATGAAATTTATTGATATGAATTTTTCCAAGACATAATGGAAACATGAAAGAAAAATTACACATAAGTATGAAAGATACGAAGGATACCATAATCATGTCATGAGCATTGTAGGTCCCGTATAAGACCATGTCTGGGACATGGCATCGGCACCGAACAGGGATCCCATGTAAGACCATGTCTGGGACATGGCATTGGCATCCACATGAGGTCCTGTATAAGACCATGTTTGCGATATGGCGTCGACACCGAGAAGAGATATAGATCCCCTATAAGACCATGTCTGGGACAAGGCTTGGGCATCTAAGAGAGATCTCGTGTAAGACCATGTCTGGGACATGGCATCGACATCGACATGAGACCCGTGTAAGACCATATCTGGGATATGGCTTCGGCATTAGTTTGAAGTCCCATGTAAGACGATGTCTAGGATATGGCTTTGACACCTTACCATGAGAATGAAATTACAAGTATCCTTTAATATTCTAAGTATGTTAATAAAGAATGTATCTAAGTTGTTTAGCTAACAAGAGAGACTAAAGTTTCATGATGAGTGTTACAGGTACATTTGAGTAAGTCATAAGAAATTATGAAAATGTAAGGCATGGGAATGAGCAAAGCATGTGAATGAGTAAGATACGAGAAAGAGTAAGAAGTTATATAAACCCCATGATGCCATGTTTGAATGACTTTCCATGACATTTATTGATATTTTATTTCATGAAGCTTACTAAGCATTTTTATGCTTACTCCTTTATTTCCCTTTCCATGTAGATTTGTTGAATTAGCTCGGGGATCACTCAAAGTCGGAGCTCGAAGTCACACTATCAAGTAATTCATTTTGGTATAGTAAAGTTAGTCTCTTTGTTGTATGGCATGTATAGGAAGTTTAGTTACTTTGCTATGTGTTATTTTGAGTAGCCAAATGTGTTGGTTATTGTTATAACTTGAGTCAAGTTGTAATGGCTTTTGAAATTGGCTAATATTGTCTAAGTTATATTTTATGCAATGCGAATGAAATTCATCATATGCAAGATGGCATGTGAGTGCCTCAATGATGAATGTTTTTACTGTATGTTATACCTTGATTTGTGAGTTTGAAGTTGGTATGAGTTGGATGAGCCTCAGGGTGGAAAAAAGTCTTAGAAAGTAGCCTATAATTATCCACACGGATGGGCACACGAGCGTGTGCCTAGGCCGTGTATGACACACGGTCAGCCCCTATGGGCATGTTAGTAGATCGTGTGTCCCCTGCATCTTAAGTAGGTAAGTTAGAATTGCACATGGACTACACCGGTGTGTGCCTTAGCCGTGTGAACCCATGATGTTTATAGTATTTAAGTCAGAGTGCTCCACGGGTTATAAACACGGACGTGTCTAGGCCATGTGAGGGACACGGGCTATAGACACGGGCGTGTGCCCAAACCATGTCCAAACTGTGTCCAAACCTATAGGTTTGAAATATGAAATAAGTACAACATGAGCAAGGGACACAGGCGTGTGTGACCATATGGCCAGCCCACACGGGCGTGTCCCACCTCACAAGGGCGTGTGGCCCTATTTTAAGTAGAATTTTTCAGAGAGTTCTAAATTCTCGAATTAGTTCCAAACCACTTCTGTTGCATGTTTTGGACCTCATATGCTTATAATAAAGCTAGTAAGAGTTCATTTGAAAAAGTTTTAAATTAAAGTGAAAAGTAAGGGTCAATTTTGGTGTATACAAGCATGTTCTAGTACGGTAACGCCTCATACCTCATCCCAGCGTCAGACTCGGGTAAGGGGTGTTGCATGTAACAAAGGCATCAAAGTTTAGACAGAAGCACCAAGGTGCAAAAAGAGGCATCGAAGTGTAATATAGAGGCACCGGAGTGCAAAATAGAGGCACCAAAGTGCAATCCCATACAAGCGCATGTTCTAACGCTTTTGGCATGGCAATCATATCCTAGTCGTTTATTACATTCAGACGGGCATTTTTGCTGAATTCATCACATTAACAAATCGGAGGCACTTCTTTAATATTCATACACATACTGTAAATCCATTAAATTCATTCCGAGATCATATATATTATTTTTCACAACCATTTCACAACTTTCATATAATTACTCATTCACTTTATACTTAATTATACATAATTTATAGTCAAAATTTCAATACCAAATATTCAACCACACTTCAATAAAACAATTCAAACGTCCTAAATTATAAATATATATACTTGTTCATCTATACTATGAACTTACCTCGACAATTATAGTTGTAAAAATAAAGACGACAACTGTTTCGACACATTAGCTATTCCTCGGTTTAGATTCGCTTGATTTATTTAGTGATCTAAATAATAATTTTTCACTCAAAAACCATTCAAATAACTTAAAATAATTAATTTAACTTATAATCCTTATTAATGGGAAAGTTACAATAATACCCCAAATATTTTACCTTTTTTGCAATTTAGTCCTAAATCCCAAAAGTTACAATTTAATCACAATTAGCTATAATTTATGCTAACCAAATTTCATATAACTTCTAAACAACCCATATTTTCCATTAATTGACAATATTTACATTAAATTTTACTATTTTCACAAATAAATCTCTAAACATTAAAATCACTAAAAATTACTTACCAAAACTTGTTTATTTCACAACCAAATTTAATAATAAACCATCTAAATTCATAACACATCAATTACATCCATATCATAATTCTAAACATTTAATGCGAGCTCAAATATATAAAATCACTAAAAACGGGGCTTGAAAACATACCATGCATGAGATTTAAGCTTTAGCCGAACGCTTTCTTTACCAACAATGATGTTTTGGCTACCACATCTCAAATGAAAGAGATGATACCTTTCTCTTTCCTTAATTTTAAGTTTAATTAACTAATTACCATTTTACCCTTTAATATTAAACCAAATTTTATCAAATGCCAAGCCATGATCATCTACTATTATTAAAATAGTTAAAATTACTACTTAGGGTTGTTATTTCATGCTTTTATATCCATTTAATACAATTAAGGCTATAGTGATTAAGTTTACATCTATTACAATTTAGTCTTTTTTCTTTAATTAACAATTCAAATATCAATATTCTTGAATTAAGTTTCAATATATCAATATTGTGACTCAGTAAATATTTAATAAGATATTTAGGGCTCGATTTGAAGAAACGAGGTCCCGATACCTCATTTTCTAAAACCACTTGACTTTTAAGGCATACCACTTGAACCTAATTATTCTTTCAATTAACAAAAATCATTAAATCAAATTTAAATGTAATTCTATACTTGACTTGTACATATTAAATAATAATATTTACGAACTCACTCATCAGATTTGTGGCCCTAAAACCATTGTTTCCGACGCCACTGAAAAATGGGCTATTACAGTCGTCATCCTTAACCCTAGGCTAGCTAACGTTCCTAAGCTTTAAGTTTGATTGTGTGGACCAAAACGTCCTCTGACTCCTATTAATCACGACAAAGGAGTCAGTATACGCCTTTTGGGATATCTTTAGGGGTATGTTGCGACACCTTTAGGCTGTGTCATGACATCTAATGTAGTTTCGTGATTTCTCCATTCTGCCCTCTATGTTGCGACATTGAGCATTCTGTGTTGTGACAGAGCAACCAATATCCATTTAATATGCCTTCTAATGGTCTCCGACACATTTATAAAGTTCACTAGCTCACCCTTAGGGCTCATTTGACTCCTAAGGCCAATAAAAGACTCAATTTGCACATTTTATTGGATTTAACAGAACTCACTAAAACATAATTAAATCCTAATGAAAATACTTAATTTCAAGCTTTTAAAGTGCGAAAACTAGTTTAATCTGCTACATCGAATTACGGTAGATCAACAAGATGGAGTGAAAAAGGTCTATGATGAACTTCTCTTAGCAACTCTTTCCTCAATTCATTCCTAGCTAGTACAAACATTCTTTCCATGAATCTCATCTCACCATCTTTACCCAGACTAAAATCGTAACGCCCTTAACTCGTATCCATCACCGGAATAGGGTAAGAGGCATTATTATACTTATTACATCATTTACACATATATTTCACATACATAAGCATATATCAATCACATTGTCCCTTAAACAATCCTATGAGGCCATAAACATACTTTAAAAGTGGTTTGGGACTAAACCGATAACTTAGGAAAAACTTTGGGAAAGCATAGAAAATTTCTCAAAACAGGGGGACACAAGCCCGTGTGAACAGGCCATGTGTCTCACACGACCACCAGACATGCTCGTGTGACAGGCCGTGTGGACGTTCGAAATGGGAGCACATGGCCATGTCCCAAACCGTGTCCTACCTTGTTTAACTCTCTGACTTAGGTCACACGGCCGACCAAATGCCTGTGTGTCTAGCCTGTCTGCCTATTCAAAATGGCCTCACACGCTCGTGTGCTAGGCCGTGCCAAGCTTATAGGGTATACTGACTTATGCCATACAATTAGTCACATGCCTGTGTGTGAGGCCGTGTGGAGCATACTAGCTAAGTTCCAAATACAACACCAGGGGACACACGGCCGTGTACTATGACCGTGTATCACACACGGCTGAGACATACACTCGTGTCTTGCCCGTGTGGAGAAAAATTAGCTATTTACCAAGCCATTTTGTCACCCTATTTATGCATACTGGAATGACGGAAATGTGCAAGTGTACACAATCGCAACGAGTAATAAAGTGACAAGTAAATGTCGAGTTATCGTACCCATAGGGACTATGAAAATATTTTTTTATGAATGCAATTTAAAAAACTTTGGTAAAGAAAAATATTTTTGTTTAAAGAGGTGATGAAAAAAATAAGATTTTTAACTTAGTAAAATAAATAAAAATTAAATAAAGTTCCAATGCACGATTTCAAAATATAATTTTAATCAGGATGACATAATTGTGTTAGATTATTTACATTTTTTAACTTAGAATTATTAAACTCATGTTTATGTTGTTACGAATTAATTCACGGTAACTTGGTAATTTGCTAACTTATGAACATAATCACCTACCAAAATCCATTCATCTCCTGACTATATCCCTATCTCAATTAAACTGATTAAACAAATCTTAATAGGCAAATATGTTAATGCACATACATATGTATTAAATTAAAATAATCTCTTGTACATATCCATATGTCAATCCAAACAATTAATTCAATCTAATAAGCACATAAAAGATTACGTTAGGTAACAAAGTATCCCTACCTTGAAACAGCTTAATCACAATAATCTTGCGAGTTATGCAAGGCAAATGTATCGCCAAATACCGTTGCGAATTTAACCCTCAGTTACCTTAGTTGATTAAACATGCACTGATTAAGTATCATGTCAATTAATTACAATTTCAATTTGCTTAAATAATTAATTCATTAGTTACTTTACAATTGTAATGCAAGGATAACTTAGTTATGATTTTACTTAACCAAGCATCTTACTAAGGCCTATAACAACATAAACACAATTTCAATAAACTAAGTGGACGAAATGCAATCAACCTAACATGAATTAAATTTAAGACCTATTAATTAAATTAAACATATTAACATCACAAATATTCATGGATATGCTCATCATAACAACAAAAATTAAAAGGATAGGGAACAAGAATCAAATTCGGTGTTTCTTTGTGGCTTGACCTCGTTTGTTCTTGTCGAACCAAGGCCACTATGAACACTTCAATGCTGCTCCAAATTTTGATGAATGACACTTTTCCAAGAGGAGAAATCGACAAGTGAATAAAGGAAATTTGGAAGGTAAAAGAAGAGAGAAAGTTGAGAGAAAAGAGAAGAGATGGGATTGTTTGAGACGTGTTTCAAATGATCAGCTTAAGGGGGTTTTATAGCTAAAGAGGGCTTCTAAAAATAGCTAAAATTAGAAGCCAAAGAGCCCTCCCTTTGCCGGCCACACATGTGGCAAGTTTGATATTTTCAAACTTGTTAAATTAGGCTTGGGGCAAAACTAGAAAGCCACCATTTGTGGAGGGGTTTGTTTGCAACTTGAACAAGTCTTCAAGGGCTATTTTGCAAGTTAATTATTCAGCAAATAAGCTCATTTGGGTCAGCATATGGACGGTTTTTTGGGTGCCCATTCTTGGTTGGCTCGGTTCACTTGGTTCATCAGAATTGGACCACTTTTCATAATTAATTAATAATAATTTATTTAACCCAAATTATATTGGCTATAAATTAAAATTAAATATATTATAAATTAATACTCATAATCTTGGACCGACTTAGGCTGAAAAATTAATTTGCCTTGATGCTTCAAATTGCTTCTCGGTTTTTCTCTTCTAGTAGTGTCTACCGAGTCATTTTTCTCTTTGTTCAAATCTGTCGAAAATAATCAAAATTAATAAAATTAATTATAAAATTAATTAAAATTCAGCATGTTCATAATTTAATTAAAATTTAATTATGTTAGAAAAATTAACTATTTTTCAACAAGAATTTTATCGAAACTACATGATCATAAGTTAAAAAGGGCATGAAAAAGTGCGTATATTTTCGTGTTTCCACACCCCCAAACTTAATTCATTGCCCGTCCCGTATAATGCACAAATTTGAAAAGAATTTCTCAGAAAAACCTTTGAAAAATTCCTTCAGAACAACATTCTTCCCAACGATCATGAATTTGGTATACTTATGCTCAAGAACTGTGACAGCCTTAAATCGACCCTAGTCGGAATGTGGTTTCGGGACCACAAAACCGAAGCACAAAAATGATTTAATATTTAATTTGATGCCTATTTTATGTGCCAATTTATGTGTGACATCTTAGGTGCTTCAATTTAGTATTATATTTATGAATTTCACCTAAAAGGGCTAAATTATGAACTTTGAATATATGCTAGACAAATGTGTGATGACTTTTAATGCATGTATGAGAAATAGTGGGCTTGCATGTCAAATTGCCCACTTTGTGATAGTGGATGGTAATGATGAAGTTTTGGCATCTTGTGAATTGTAATTTAGTCATAATAATAATAATAGAAATAAGAAATTAGTTGTCATAAAATTGAAATAATAGAACTAATAAAATAAGGATTTTGGGTGAAAAGAAAAAAAAAAATGTTCATCTTTTCTTCTCACTTTGCCGTACACTAAGGAAAGGAAAGAAATTGGGAACCAAAGGCAATCGGTTGGCATGTGTTCTAATTAGGTATGTTCCTTGATGAATTTCTTTTGATTTCTATGAATTTGAGCTGGTCATGAGGTTCCCTCCTTTGCCCATTATGAAATTGTTTGAGTTTGAGAGATTGAAACATTCGGTCATGGTTTAAATCTTGCTAGAGTTTGGAAATTTATGTTTGGTACTTCATATTTTGAGTAGTGAAAGCATAAAGAGATGTTATATATGTGTTTATATCATAGTTGAGTCCATGAGTGTATTCATGAGTGAATTTCTAAGTTTTTAGGGCATGGAACTTTCGGTTTGAGTTGAAAGGTACTAAAGGGGATAGAAGTTTGAAATTTTAAAAGCTATAAGGAAATTTTTGGAGATTTTGTTGTTGAATTCATGAAATAGGTAATTTGGCTAAAAGGAGTTACCCATTCGGCCATGTTAAGATCTTGTGGGATTAATATTAATAATTAAGATTTTTATTATTGGTTAAGGAATTTGAATGAATGCATGGTTTTCTTTATGTTTCAAAGAGCTTAGAAAAAAAATAGTGGAAAGTTGATCTAGTAAAAGAAAGGCATGTGGGTGGTCTAAATTATCATAAAGAAATCAATTTCTTTAGGGATGAGAATACATTGTGCCGTATGTGCATTGTGACATTGCCATGTGCTTGAGACTAATGAATGAATGAAGTGAAGCCCCAATGTGGTTATTAAATATTAGAAATTAAACTGGAATTAAGTTGTAAAATGTTGATATACATTGGTTAAAATGAGTTCAAAGCAGTAAATTAAATGATAGTAACGAGTGGAGTTGAGAAACAAATGTCTAAAATGCCTTTTATGATGTTCGGTCTTAAGAAAATTTAGAAATAGAAGCTTAATGTTCAACACTTAATACATGCTTATACAATTGCTTAATGTGGTCTTGAAGACTTAGCGTTCTTGAATCTTGCATTGTTAAATTGATTTTTTTGATTAAAAGGCCGAATGTGTACAAGGGCTATCTCATGATCATTTGATTAAGTGTGTTAGAAAACATGATTAAATAGCTTTTCAATGAGACATTTGCATTTTCGGCTATAAGGTTAGATTTTGTATAGGGGAGTATGAAATTAACGTATGGTGCAAATTGAGTTGTGAGTTGATTATTACTGACTTGTGTGATTCATCTAGTTAAATGAATGAATATGAATTATGTATATATATGTTAAGGTCAATGACTTCTCTAAATGATGCCATATATGAAGTTATGTTTTAAATATGTGAATAAGAACTTTAAAGAGTGAATTTGTATAAACCTGCTTGGTACAGCAGCAGTAACGTGTTTTGGAAAAATCACCATAAATTATGGGAGCTGAATTAGAGGCTGAATAAATTATGTAATTAAAGCTTAATGAGTCTAGTTTCTTACAAAAGAAACCTTACAAGCAATGGAATTGCCGATAAAGATATTTTTAAAGTTGTGTGAGACAGTGTCAGAATGACTCCGAAATCCCCTGTTCTGTTTTTAGAAAATCACTATAAATTATAAAAAAATTGTTATAAGATAAAATTTATATGCTTAGACTCCTTGATGAGTCTAGTTTCGAATAAAATAGCCTAGGACATATTTTGAATTCTGTACAGGGAGAAATTCAATTCGAAGTAAAGAGTGGTCAGTTTAGTCAAACAGTGAAATAGGGGAAACTTTAAGAAAATTCTGGTATTGATTGGCCAAACCAAAAATTCTGAAAATTTTATGGATAGAAGATATATGAGTCTATTTTCAGGAAAAATTAACAGCACTTCGTTTGGAGTTTCGTAGCTCCAGTTATGAGTAATTTATTGAATGTTGCTCAGAAAATCAGCTTGTTGCGACTTGTGATATGTATGTGAAATAGCCGAATGTGTGTGTGTTTGCTATGAGAAGTATATGCATGTATTATTTGACTATAAGTGAAAATGATTAATTGAGATGTTTGAATAAGGATTAATAGAATTAAATATTTTATTTAGCTCAAGAGCATAGAGGGACAAGTTCGGATAAAGGGAAGGCTAAAGTGGTCGAATAGCCAACTCATAATTGCTCAGGAAAGTTCAAGGTAAGTTTTGAGTAATTGAATTTGGTATTTAATTTAGAATGCCATGATATACATGCATGATAGTTGAACGATGTTCCATTGAGAAAGAAGCCTATTTCATGTTTACTATATGGCCGAATGACTCATAGAGAAAGAAACTGAAATTGGGATTTGAAATGTATTGCTTATGTATGTTTGCTCATTGGGCTGAAAGTCTAGAAAAGAAGAGTATACATGTATAAGTTTTGATTTACATTACGATATAAAGTCAAGGAGCATGTTATATGTTTGTATGCGAATGAATGTATTGAATTACACGTATGATCTTGCTACGTGAAATGTGGCAACATGTGAATACATATGTATGAGACTCTGTGATGTGAATCCGGGATTAAAGTCCCGATGACTATATGTGGAGACAATGTCCGGGTTAAGACCCGAAGGCTATATGCAGAGATGATGTCCGGGTTAAGACCCGAAGGCTATATGCAGAGATTCTATCCGGGGTAAAGGCCCGATGGCTATGTATGGAGATTTTACCCGAGCTAAAGGTCTCGATGATGATGCGAGTAAAGTCTAAGACTAAAAGTCTTCATGGTAACGATTGCTAATGAATGCACTTAAAGTGTTAAGTTATACAGGTATGTACCCTAAGCTTATATGCAAGCTGGTTTTTGGACCAAATACTAAGGTCATTATGCGATTACATATGTGTGCATGATATGAGACTATCAATATGGTCAAAATACAATTGGTCAATGCGAAATGTTATGTGAAATTATGCGACATGTCCATGTTTACATGAGCTTACTATAAGTGAAAGTTATCTACTTTCGTATATGATGAGAATGTGTATGTTCGGTTAAAGGGTGACGTACCTAAAAGAAGAGGGAAATAAAAATTCAAACAACTATGTTATAATTTGAGTTTTATCTGTTGTCATTGCTTAAAACTTACTAAGCATTGAAATGCTTACTCCGTTTACTTTGTTTCCTCTGTTTTTGGAAGCTACGGACTCGGGGATTGAAGCCTTAATCACCTACACTATCGCCGTTATTTTGGTACATTTGATAGTTATTTTGGATCAATGGCATGTATAGGCTAATCTCCTTCTTATTGAACCAAATTACATTTTGAGTTGTAATTATTCTAGCCATGCGAAAATGGCTTACCTAGTTTTCTAGTTTGATTATATGTTTGGATGATACTCATATGGTTCGATGTTTGTGGCATGATATTTAGTTAGTACCCAATATGCAATGAGTTTCTAATATGGTGTTCGGTTATTGAAAAGTTTGATTTGGCCAAATTGTTAGTAGCCACATGGTGGAAATTTGCTAGCATGTTTATAAAACGAATTAAATGAGATATGAGGTACTGACCGAACCTTTTTACAAGTGATATACATTCGGTTATAGAACTCAATAAATCTATGTCTAGCATGTAACTATGAACCTCGGTAGGTTGTATTTAGATATGTAATACCTTAATACCCTATTCCGGCGACGGACAGGGGTGTAGGGTGTTACAAGAATAAGAAATTTGATATTTATGCTTTGATTAAATAATATTTACTTGATTCATGCTCATAATATTTGTGCCTCAATCGATTATGTTTTCAATTAAAATCAAGTCTGTATTTCATTCATACGTGATTGAAATGCACCTAAATTAGCTGAGTGATCCTAACTAGATGACAGCTAGTGGACACATAATTGAAATGTGCATGCTCAATTTAGATCCTAAACTGTAACACATCCTTATTACCTCGCACGAATTCTAAGAAACCCTTAATAAATAAGGATCAGTAAAATGCATATTTACTAAGTAAAGGATTCCGAAAGGACCTAGTATGGTTTCCAAACTAATGAAAGATCGAGTTGCCATGGAATGTTTTTCCGAATATTGTTCAGAATGTTGATGGTAAATTGAGTTTAATTAAAGTAATTCTCCTAGTTTATTTATGTTATAATTGTTGCAAATTGTGTTTAATTCTGCTAAAATCTATTTCTTTCATATAGTTGCATGTTAGGATAAATCACATTAGGGATCATTGTATTTAGATTAAGTTTACATAATTTTAATTAACACTTCCAAATCAAACTGTGTTTTTATTTACCAAGTTGTTAATATAATTCTATAATTAAGTGACTTAGCACGAATACAATCCCTGCGGAGATGATAACGCGATACTTACTTATTACTTGATAATGACTGTGTACACTTGTACAAACCCCAGTGTTTTTTGTGAAATTTTTTATTTTCAATTTGGTTTATTACTAACAGTACTAACCTGTTCTTTTTTAATTTTATTTGAGGTGTTTATGACCATAGATCGGATTATCGATTTACTCTAAGTAGACCTTGGAATTGAGCGAACTTTTCGACAAAGAAGACGTGAACGAATAGCTCATAGACAGAACAAGATGGACCTTGGAAATTAGAATCAAGACCAAGGTAATGAAGCTGATCTTGTATGAAATCCCATTCTCATTGCCGATGATAGGGATCGATTCATCAGACAATATATTGTGCCACCTTTTAGCGAGTTAAGTCCAGGAATGAGAAGGCCAGATATTGAGGCAACTAAATTTTAATTGAAACCAGTGATGTTTCCAATGTTCCGAATGGTGGGCCAATTCAGTGGTATGCTCACAGAAGATCCACATCTCCACCTTCGATTGTTCATGGAGGTGAGTGATACATTTAAGATAGCTTGTGTAATGAAAGACGTACTGAGGTTGAAGTTGTTTCCATACTCGTTGCGAGATCGACAACGAGCATGGCCCAATTTATTGCCCCCAAGTTCCATATCTACATGGCGAGAATTAGCAGAAATGTAACACCCTGAATTTGGGCCTAGAAGTATTAGGCCCTGGGCCTGGGTACGGGTGTGAGATAGTTTGTAATAAAATTATTGATGTGTTGAAGTCTGTTATGGAAGGTTATTATTAATGGGTTAATGTGGTATTTTAGTGAACTGCGAAGGATTCATAGTGTGGGGAAAAGTCTTGGGCTAATTTCTGGGATTCCGGGATTTTTGTGATATTTGGTGTAATGTTGAAATTTTGATATATGGATGTGTAATTCGTGTTTGGAGTGTGTTATTGGGCCTATGGAAGGCCCAAGTGTTGGTTAAAAACCCGGGGAATTCTTGGATTTTTGGACTTAAGGAATAGAGGACTTGGAAAAGAGGAGTTGTAAGGAATGATGTGTGTAATAAGACACAAAAAAGGAATGTGGTGTAGTGGCAAAGTAGCGCCACTTAGGGGATAAGGAAGCAAAGGGTCCAAGGTTCAAGTCTTGGCTCTTGCAATTTATTTTGGTTTTTCTTTTAAATAAATCTGGAAGCAAGTAGGTGAGCTTTAAAGTTAAATGTGTTGGACTTATGACACAAAGGAGCTTGTGTCCGAGTGGTGATGGCATGACAGGGTTACTGAGAGGACTTTAGTTCGAATCCCGTTGCACGCAAAGGTTGATTATTTTGCTAATGCTTTAATTTTGGGGGGATTGATAGAGAATCCCACATCGGAAAGCTAACATGAGAGCAGGTGAGGAGCTAGCTTTAAATAGAGCAAACCAGGAGGAGAGTAGGCACAGCCTTCTTGGCTGATCCCTTTCGCTTTATGGCGTGCCCGTTTGGGTTGGGCATCGGCTAAGAGTGTTTGGAGCGCGGATTAACTTCAGTCTCCTATCAGGTGTGTATTTCTCACTACTCTAGCGTAGGACGGCTACTTCAGGCTGCGATGGGCCGAAGGGGCCATGTAGGCCTAATGGGCCTACGGGGCCATTTGGACAAGTTGTTTAATTGTATAGTAAATATTGGACTAGACTAGGTGAATCGCATATCTGTAGCTAAATTTGGGCTAAAAGGGCCACACGAGCGTGTGGGCCTATTTGGGCCGAGAATGGGCCCTAGGCCCATTTGCATTGTTATTTCTGTTTAGAATGCTTTAGTTTACCAAATTACTGAAATACCTTCGACTTGTAAAATTACCATTTTACCCCTGATTTGTAAAATTACCATTTTACCCCTGATTTGTAAAATTACTATTTTACCCCTGATTTGTAAAATTACTATTTTACCCCTGATTTGTAAAATTACCATTTTACCCATGATTTGTAAAATTATCGTTTTACCCCTGATCTGTAAAATTACTGTTTTACCCTTAATTTGTGAAATTACTGAAATACCCCTTTAGGGTAGAATTACTGAAATATCCCTGTAGGGTAGAATTACCGAGATACCCCTGTGGGGTAAAATTACCATTTTGCCCCTACGTGTTAAATGACTATTTTGCCCTTTGTGGGTAAATGACTAACTTGTGTGATGATTGGGCTAGTTTGACCGTGGATATAAGTTGGTGATATGAATGACTTGACTGTGATCTATTCTTATTTTTGGGATTTGGAAAAGTTGGAATCCCTATGTGTTTAGGGAGGCTGTCGAAATAGTGCCTAAGGCTTTAAGGGGCTGTTACCAATTATTTTACTCTGTGCTTGTAAGGGTTAAAGGCTGTTGACTAAGGGCTTGGATCAATAGAGCATTCGGATCCAGATTTGGGTATCAACTTCAGCAAAGGTAAGGATTTAGAGCCTTGTTCATGGATGCCCGAATATGGTAAGAGCATGTTAAATTTAGTTATCATTGATTCGTGGTCTAATGTTTTAGTAATAGAATATAGGATTGAGTTGGAGCAGATATCATCATCGTTCGTCGTAATCAGGTGTGTATCGAACCATTCTTTAGTCTAATTCGGCAAAGGCCAAGTAACCGAAAAGTTGGTATTATGTGGGCTTGTGAGTGTGCGAATGCTCACAAGATGATTGGAAATCCTGAGATCTGTAACCGTAAGTGGTAAGTTAGTTAAGTGTGCAATTTCGCGCACCTCGGTAAGTTGGGTCTCGATGGGCCGAACATGGGCTCACGGGCTTTCGGGCCCATATAGGTAAAAATAGGAAATAAATGTGTTCTATTAGACTGTAGTATCGGAACTGTTAAAACTAGTAGCTAGATAGGAAATTTGGGCTGAATGGGCTTAATTTGCTAAATAGACACTGTAGGGCCCATTAGGAGTTTTAGGGTCCAGTGACTGAAATTATTAAAATCTGTTAAATTGACTGCTAAGATGGAACTAAATCTTATATGTGACTGTAACATGCATAAAACTCGTAATATTGGAACAAGTATTAAAATACCCCTAAGTATGGAAAATTACCATTTTACCCCTAAGTGTAAAATGACCTTTATACCCCTAGGGTAAATTCTGTATGAAATGTATGATTTTCTATTTCTGCATGTCATATCTCATAACATATGTATATATCTAATGCATGTGATTCTGTATGTTATATGTCATAGCATGTATGCCTACTGCATAGGGTTTGGGTTTATGATGGAGGAAGCGTTCTGGCAGCCTCGCTGCAATCTGATGGCCTCGCCACATATATATCTGTTCTGGTGGCCTTGCCACATATATATCTATTATGGTGGCCTTGCCACATATATCTGTTCTGGTGGCCTCGCCACAATATCTGTATCTGGTGACTCTGTCACAATATTTGGCAGCCTCGCTGCAAATTCTGTGGTGTGTGGCGGTTGGGTGGGTCGAGTAGCTTCCTCACATGGTGTGATGGTTGGTACGGGTGGTGTGTAGCGGTTGGATGGGTTGAGTAGTCTCCCCACATGGATCATGGGCTTGCATTCATGCATTGTTATCATTAATACTGTTCTGTTACTGTAATGGGCCTATGGGCCGTACTGCTATCTGAAAAGGGCTAAGGCCCAGTTTACTGTTATCTGAATAGGGTTTCGACCCAGTATTTAACTGTGATGGGATAGGGCTTAGGCCCAATGGGCTTGAGTTGACTTGGGCTTTGGATGGGCTTCTGTATACACTGAGTTTTCCAAACTCACCCCTTTTTCCTTCCATCCTTGCAGGTGAGCCTTAGATTGGTGGACTTGGAGCTGGGAGGGATTCAGAGTGGCCACATGGACTGGACTATTGGATTTCTAATTAAGTTACCTATTTGAATTTAGATTTCATATTTTATTTCTGGTTTTGGGTTGTAAAAAGGGCCTCTTTAATTACTTTTATTTTGGGTTTTTTCTTTACTTATTTAAATTGGTTTTAGCTCACGTAGGATATTATTTAAATCGAGTTGAAAATAAATGATTTTAAGACGCGGTTTTTATAAAAGTTACTTGTTTTCAAAATAACACGATAACCAAGCAAAGCTTCCGCAATTTTAAATAATCTTGTATATAAATATTTCAAATAGTTAAAGTGTGGCAATGGTAGTGTGCATGTCTAGGAGTGGATCCAAGAAGAGCTTGGTACTTAAGCAGTCTATTAGACTCACCTCCTCTTTTCTGGAATCCTTCCTGGTGCCCAGCTTCCATTCACTTTAAGTCTTAACGAAAAAGGTCAAATTTTTTTGATACTTAAACCGTTTTCAAAATTAACATGTTTTTGCAAACTACAAGGGTTTATAAGCTTTCATAAAACTTTTACAAAGGTTTAAATGATGTTTGCAAAGGGATGATTATTTCAATGAATCACGTTTTGGAAAAAGACAAGCTAAGTTTAACGGTAAGAGTTTTTAAAACTTCAAGGGTTTTCAATGAAAGCACGATTTTCGAAAAACACTTCAATATGACACATCAGACTTGGCCGTAACGTCCAGGCCGGGTTTGAGGTGTTACAAGAAAGATTTTTGGTTAAGCATTTCCCGCCTAGCAAGAACAGTAAGTTGAGGAATGAGATCCCAACTTTCCAACAATTGGATGACGAGTCTTTGTATGAGGATTGGGAATGATTCAAGGAGTTACTTAGGAAGTGTCCTCATGATGGGATTCGTCATTGCATCTAGTTGGAAACATTCTATAATGGTCTCAACGCACATACAAGATTTATGGTAGATGCTTCTCGAATGGTGCAATTTTGTCCAAGTCTTACAATGAGGCTTATGAGATTATCGAGAGGATTGCAAACAACAACTACCAATGGCCAACAAATCGAACAGCATCAAGAAGACGTGTAGCTAAAGTTCATAAAGTTGACACCTTCACTTTGTTATCAGCTCAGGTATCATCTATTTCCTCTATGTTAAAATAGTTTATCGCTAATACTGCTAATAATTTTGCAGCTTAGCCACCGAGTCCGTTTGAAGTAGTTTCCTGTGTGTACTGTGGAGAGGGTTATTCTTTGGAGAATTGTCCATTGAATCTCGAGTCAGTGTACTATGTGAGGAAACAATATCAGAATAGGAGTGGACAAAGACCCAGTCCAACTTCTACAATCCTTCATGGCGTAATCATCCCAACTTATCTTGGAGCAACTAAGGAAATAGATCGAACAACAACTTTATGTAGCATAGACCCAACCAATCTTAAGGGTTTAATCACCAAGCTCCAAAACCAGCTCAAGCTGAGTCATCAAATAGTTTGAAGAACTTGTTGAAAGCGTACATGGAAAAGAATGACGCTTTGATCCAGAGCCAAGTAGCAACACTGAAAAATTTAGAAAACTAAATGTGTCAGTTGGCTACGGAGCTTCGTAATAGACCATAAGGAACCTTGCCGAGCAATACTGAGAATTCAAGAAATTTGGGTAAAGAACATATAATGGCTGTGCCATTGCAAAGTGGTAAAATTCTGGAACCCCGATTGATTGATGTCGAAGATGAGCCTGTTGAAAAAGAGGAAAGTCAACCTGCTATTGAAGTTCCTACATCAAAAGAATCATAATCTACAAAGACTAACAAGGTAAACCCTGACTTAGTGAATTCAAATATTTTAACATCTTCTTTGGATGCAAATTTACCTACTCAAAAGAGTTGTCTGATTCAACCAAAAGTTCTATCACCTCCATATCCGCAAAGATTACAGCAACACAAGCAGAAACAGGAGGTACAATTCAAGAAGTTTTTGGATGTTCTGAAGCAGTTACACATTAATATTCCACTAGTGGAGGATTTAGAAAAAATGCCAAATTACATGAAGTTTATGAAGGATATACTATCTAAGAAGAAACGATGAGTGAGTATGAGACTGTTGCTCTGATGAAGGAGTGTAGTGCGTTCTTGCAGAACAAGCTGTCACCAAAATTAAAAGACCCAGTAAGCATTACTATACCCTGTAACATTGGTGAATCTTACTATGGTAAAGCTTTGTGTGACTTAGGAGCAAGTATCAACTTGATGCCTAAGTCTATTTTCAAGATGCTAGGGGTAGATGATGTAAGACCTACAACTATGACACTTCAGCTAGCAGATTAATCTTTAGCATATCCCGAAGGGAAGATCGAGGATGTCTTGGTAAGATTTGATAAATTTATTTTTCATGCTGATTTTATTGTCTTAGATTTTAAAGTAGATAAAGAAGTGCCGATCATCCTTGGGAGACCTTTCCTAGCCACAGAAAGAGCATTAATTGATGTGCAGAAAGGAGAACTCACCATGTGAGTTCAAGACGATCAGGTAACTTTTAACATTTTTAAAGCAATGAAATTTCCTAATCCTACAGAAGAGTGTTCAGTTATGGAAGAAATAGAAACCTTGGTTTCTATGGAACACAATTTTGAAGAAGATCCATTGGAGAAAGCTTTAGAGTTTGACCCTTTGGAGGATGAATAAGGTGAAGAAAACATGTCTTTAATGGAAGCCAATCTGAGAAATTTTATTCAATCCACATGGTTTGAACCATTGGATTCAGAAGTCAAAGAAGTTGTGCAACCCAAGTTGTCAATTGAGGAACCACCTAAACTCGAACTAAAGGTACTTCCGTCCCATTTGAAATATGTTTATTTAGGTGACTATTCTACTTTGCCTATGATTATTTCAGCTGAACTAACGAAAGATCAAGAGGAGCAACTAATTGTTGTTCTAAAGAAATTTAAGAAAGCAATTGAGTGGACCATAGCTGATATTCGAGGTATAAGCCCTTCTTTTTGCATGCATAATATTATTTTAGAGGAAGGTGAGAAATCTCTAATTGATGGGCAAAGAAGTCTCAATCCTATTATGAAAGAAGTTGTGAGAAAGGAAGTGATTAAATGGTTAGATGCAGGAATCATCTATCTTATTTCAAATAGTTCGTAGGTGAGTCCGGTGCAGTGTGTGCCAAAGAAAGGTGGGATTACGATTGTTGAAAATGAGCACAACGAGTTGATTCTAACAAGAACTATTACTGGTTGGAGAATTTGTGTTGACTACAGAATGTTGAATACAGCTACTCAGAAGGACCATTTTTCGTTACCTTTTATGGATCAGATGTTAGACCGACTGGCAGGTAATGATTCTACTATTTTTTAGATGGTTATTCGGGATATAAACAAATTGTTGTAGCTCCTAAGGACCAACTTATAACAACCTTTACTTATCCGTATGGTATGTTTTCTTTTAAGCGAATGCCTTTTGGTTTATACAATGCACCTGCAACATTCCAACGATGCATGATGGCAATATTCGCTGATATGATTGAAAATATTGTTGAGGTTTTCATGGATGATTTCTCTATTTTTGGTAACTGTTATGATATTTGCTTGAGTAATTTAGCTAAAGTACTAAAGAGATGCGAAGAGACGAATCTTGTCCTTAACTGGGAAAAATGCCATTTTATGGTTAAGGAAGGGATTGTCTTAGGGCATAAAATCTCGAAGAAATGAATTAAGGTTGATAAAGCAAAAGTAGATGTAACTGAAAGATTACCGGCCCCAATTAATATGAAAGGAGTCAGAAGTTTCTTAGGCCATGCCGATTTTTACTGAAGGTTTATCAAGGATTTCTCAAAAATTTCTAAACCGTTGTGTTTGTTGTTAGAGAAAGATACATTGTTTGATTTCAACAAAGCATGTTTGGAAGCTTTTGAAGAGCTGCCCGATCGGAGCTCACCTTTGAGTTGATGTGGAATGCAAGTGATTATGCTGTTGGAGCTGTGATGGGTCAAAGAAGGAATAAAGTATTTCACCCCATCTACTATGCAAGTGGAAACTTGACGAGTGCCCAACTCAATTATACAGTAACTGAAAAGGAACTATTTACTATAGTTTTTGCTTTTGACAAATTCCGCTCATATCTTATAGGTACCAAAGTTACAGTATTTACTGACCATACTGCCATTGCATACTTGCTCACGAAGAAAGATGCGAAACCAAGGCTAATTCGTTAGATGCTTTTACTCCAAGAATTTGACCTTGAGATCCATGACAGAAAAGGTGTTGAGAATCAAGTAGCTGATTATCTGTTAAGGTTGGAGCAATATATGGCAACTCGATCATGTGTGCCTATCAACGAGAACTTCTCAGATGAACATTTATTTGAGCTAAGCCAAATTCATGAAACACCTTGGTTTGTTGATTTTGCTAATTATCTTGCATGTGGAATAATTCTTTTAGAAATGACATACCAACAAACGAAGAAATTCCTTCATGATAGTCGGTATTATTTTTGGGAGGATCCGTTCTTGCTTAAATAGTGTGCAGATAATATAGTCTAAAAGCGTGTAGTTGAAAGTGAGATTTTTAAGATCTTATATCATTGTTATTCATCTCCAAGTAAGGGACACTTTGGAGGTTCACGTACTGCAGCTAAGATTCTACAAGCAGGTTTCTTTTGGCCTACACTACTTAAAGATGCTCATGCTTATGTGAAGAATTGCGATAAATTCCAAAGGACCGAAAATATATCACGGAGGAATGAGATGCCCTTAACAAATATTTTAGAAATTGAATTATTCAATGTATGGGGCATTGACTTCTTAAACCCGTTTCCATATCTTAGTTGTTGTAGACTATGTATTTAAATGGGTTGAAGCTGAAGCATACCCTACAAATGATGGTAAGGTAGTCATGCGATTCCTGCATAAGCATGTGTTTACATGATTTGGGACACCAAGAGCTATTATTAGTGATGAAGGTTCTCATTTTGTGAACAAGTGGCTTAAGTGGTTTCTTGACAAATATGATGTGAAGCACAAGGTTGCTACTGCTTATCACCCACAATCTAATGGGCAAGTTGAAAGAGTGAATAGAGAAATCAAAGGTATCATTGAGAAGGTAGTATGCCCTAGCAGAAAATATTAGTCTCGAAGGCTCGATAATGCATTATGAGCCTATCGAACAGTGTTTAAGACACTGTTAGGAATGACTCCTTACCGGTTAGTTTTTGGGAAGGCATGTCATTTGCCATTAGAGTTGAATTTTGATCTTAAGAAAGCCGGTGAGAGAAGGATGTTACAACTTAATGCGTTGGAAGAGCTGAGGTTGTTTTCCTATGAGAATGCCAAAATGTGTAAAGAGAGATCCAAGAGATGGCATGATAGTCATATATAACCTCACGAGTTTAAAGAAGGTCAAAAGGTTTTTTTGTTTAATTCAAGGTTGAAGTTATTTCCCGAGAAGCTTAAATCCCGATGGAAAAGACCTATATTGATTATTGAGTTTATCTTTATGGAGTTGTTGAGTTATACAACAATTACGGAGGTATGTTTAAAGTTAATCGTCAACATCTCAAACACTATTGGGATGGTGAAGTTGAGCGAGTTGAATCCTCGCTCAAATTAACAAACCCTTGATTTTTTCCGAACTTGTTTTGTAAATAAATAAATAGTTGGAACTTATTTTCTTAATTTAGTACATTTAATTAATTCTGTCTAAGGAGATTGGAATTTAAGCGGGACCGCTGTGACCCCTCCAACCTTTCCTGGGAATTAATTTAATGTAATTTGTTAAGAAGAAATTTTCTAATTAAGATTTAAAATTTTTAAGTTCAATTTGTTTTGTTTTAATTTTAATTTTTATATTAATAAAGGGGGTCAAATTTGGTCCAAGAACTAATCAATTGTTTTTCTCTTGAGTAAGTTTGTAAATACAGTCTGAGTTGAGGCCCAAGACAGCAAAGAAAAAAGAGGGAAAATCTATACCTATTGCTGCCACTCTCATTGCTTGCCGCCCAAGTAACTCTAATGTAGCTAAATTTTTTCTACATGTTGTCCTAATTTTTCCCTCTATAAACCCCTCTTCATTCTACTATTTTTCATAGCCTCCAAAGTAATTTGCTTAACCGTAAAAATCCCTAAAGCTCCCTCTTGTGCCACTAGCCTTAAATCCTGAAAGAAGCCCCTAGTCTTCTTCCTTTTGTTTGCTGAAATATCCTAGTACCCTCGCAAGAAGATTACTGGAGCACCATTGCCATTGCCGCATACCGCCGTTGCTATCACATGTCATCGTCACCGCTGTAACCTCCTTGCCATCACAAGGTGTTTGCCGTAGTGAATCCCACCCACCTGGCTGATTTTTATTTCCCCCTTATGCCGAAACTTTGTCGAATTTTCGGGAAAAGATACCATGTCTCACAAAAGAACTAGATTGTTAAAGACTACTCTTGAAAACCCGATTGTGATCGATGAAGAAGTGAAAGAGAGATTTGATTCAATTTTCAAGCATCAACCCATGATGCCAGAAAAACCTTTTAACTTGAAGAGAAATGATGTGATGGTTGTTCCTGTGCCAATTAAAAAGACAATCAATGCTCTCAAGTGGGAACGATTTTTTGATGCTCATTCACTTCTCGATGATGAACTAGTTTGAGAATTCTATGCGAGTTTGACTATACAAGATGCTACTATGGTCATCGTTTGAAGGAAAAAGGTACCTCTCACTTTTACGTCCATCAATGATTTGTTTAACTTACTTGATGTTGAAGAAGATGAGTACTACCCTATGATGAACAACATCAATTGGAATTTTCTTCAACAAGTGCTAGATGTTGTGACAAATCCAGGATCCTAATGGATTATAAGAAAGTATGAGAGCCATTCTTGTCAAAGGGAATACTTAAAACCAGTAGCAAAGGTACGGTTTTATTTTGTTCACTACAGTTTTATGCCTATCTAACACAGTTCCACCATCTCGATGGAACGGATGCTCTTGTTATATGTAATCTTGACAGAAAAGTCCATTAATGTTGGGAAAATTATTCTCAAGGAGATTGATGATTGTGCTAAAAAGATGACAGGAAGTGCTTATTTCCCATCATTAATCACTTCACTTTGCTTAAGCGCCCATGTTAAAATACAAGCAAATTTGAAGGGGTAGTATGTCCAAGGGTGCATTACAAGTCATGATCTTAAAAGATTAGTAGTGTGATAGCCCGAATTTGACCCTATTCAGAACGGTGGTTTCGGAACCACAAATCTGAGTCAGAAAAATATTTTTATATTAATTTTCGTGTTTAATTTACGTCAATTTATCTTTCTGAAAATTTTGTGTTCAAATTTTTTCGTTTAGATGCTGATTTGATAAAAAGGACATAATTGTAAAAAATAGGAAAGTTTATGGTTTAATTTATAAAGGCTAAATTGTATATGTTCTTATAAATTGCAGTATTTATGTTGATATTAAACCAACATTAAATGGAGTGGACGATTTTAGCCATCACTTATAAAGATTACAAATTTTATTATAATAGTTATAATAGTCATTTAAGTGTTATTATATGTTTTAATAAAATAAAACAAAAGAGACATGCATGTTATTCATCTTTGGCTGATTCACAAAAAGAAAAAAACAAAAGGAAAAGCTCTTGAACATTCGGCACATTGGAAGCTTAATTTGAGGTTAGATTTTTGTTTGGTTTTTGATAATTTTTACGTTTTTTAGATCGTTGCTATGAAATGTTCAAAGCCCATGTTCTAATTTTTGATTTTGATGATGATTTTGTGTTCTCCCATTATTGATATCTTGATGAAATTTTTGTTTGATGTTGTTAAAATGAAGATATGTGTTAAATTATTAAGTTTGTATTGGAAATTTTTATGAAAATTAAGTAAATAGGGCTTAATTACAAAAATAGTAAATAGAGGGACTAAATTATGAAATAAATTAATTGTAAGAACCTATATGGGCAAGGGGAATATTCGGCCATAGCTTAGTGTAAGCAAATTATGTTTATTTTGTGTTTTTGTGAATTTTGGACTTAATTGCTAAATGTGTAAAATGTATGGAGTAAAAATGCAATTTATCCATTTATGTGTTCTTGAGTGAATTGGATTGAGTATTTGATTAAATAAGTTTAATTTAAATCAATACAGATCAAGAAAGGAGAAAATTGGATTCGGATCAGGGAAAAACAAACACAGATGAGTAGTCAGCTTACGTCGTTCGTCGATATCTGAGGTAAGTCAATAAGCATTTTAAACATTCTTCTTTGAATGAATATATATTTACAATGTTCAAATTTAAATACAAGGCTAATTGATTGATAGTCGAATATGATAGGCTTGAATAGAAATATTGAGTTGTTTGGATTAATTTTTGACAATGAAAAATGGAATGGAAAATATGTGATAATGGAATTTCTTATGATTGATAGAATGCTTGAGTTAATTTTGAATAAGTGAAATCGGGGTTTTATGCCTAGCAGGCTTAATGCCAGTGTATAGAAATCAGGCTTTATGCCTAGCAGGCTGAATGCCGGTGTATAAGAATCGAGCTTATTGCCTAGGAGGCTGTGAGCCAGTGTGAATTCAGGTTTATACCTAGCAGGCTTGTCACCAGTGAACTATAAGAGTTTATGCTTACATGACAATCTATGTAAGTGAAATTTGTATACTCCAATGAGCTAAAGAGAACAAGTATGAGTTAGGTGGTTATTTTTGTATTTTAAAATGAGTTAGCAATTGAATTAATAATGTAACTTATTGGAGATGGAAATGAAAGTGATGAAGATATGGAATTATGAATTCGGTCAAACAAGCAGTTTCATGCTATTAGAGTTGAGATGTATGAATACATATATATATATGTGGGATTATATGTAGTTTAGAACGTGAATGAGACCTCAAATGTGAAAGAAAAAATTGGTTATAATCAATTGAATATTTGACATACTTTAGTAGAAGCATGGCTAAGTGTCTTTTATATATTGAGTTTTTTTTAGAGAATTAAATGAGTATATGTGAATATATAAGTATGAATGGTTTTTATTTTATTAATTCAATAATGTTAATGAGCTGTACATTTGCTTTTGACTTACTAAGCTAAATTAGCTTACTTTGTGTCTATTTCTATAATTGTTTTATAGATATTTTTGGAGGTCGTTACGTGCTCGGGGATCGTCGGTGAAGTTATCCACACTATTGTTTGATTTTCGGTACCTTTAGAAGTTAAACTTTAAACTTATGGCATGTATATGTTAAACTTTATTGTGGCTATGTTTAATTTTGGTAATGAAAAAATATATGCACATAACCATGCGAAATTGGCTAATATGTGAAGTAAACTTTATAAAATGGTGAAATGTTTAAACGTGTGGTATGTTTGATATGGATGGTGAATTTGATTGTATTGTTTCAAAGTTGAGTAACAATGTGATTGATAATCTTGGAAGTGGTTGGTTATAATTGGTCTAAAGTTTTTGAATATGAAACATAGATTAAATGTTGTTATGTTTGGTTGAGGTTCGAAGTTTGGGTAAGTATGCGTATTTGAGTAAGGTATGAAATTATGTGATGCATTAATAATAAGATGTGGATATGTTTTTATTTGATTGTTTGGCTATTAGATATATTTTGTATTAGAAAACCTTGATGACATTAATGCAATGAAATGTTACATGAACAAATTATGGTTTGACAATGAAAAGATAAATGAAATATCATAGGTGAGTAAAGCATGAGAGTATTTGGTTAATATTTATAAAAGTGACCAAATGAATAGTGTTTTGGTCTTGTGTATGGTATTTGGTTTTATGCAAAGTGAGTGATGTTTTAAGTTGGGTTTGGATGCTTTCGGTCAAGGCATTAGAGAATAACCATATGAATAGTATTTTTATTTATGTTATAATGATTATTGGTATATTATTTGTGGTAATAAATATGCCGAATGGAGTAATTGATTATGACTTATATTCTAGTTTGTATACTGGTAAGATTCACAAATGAAATGTTCAATTTAGTAATTTGTGTATTTTTTTAAAAAAATAAAAAAATAAAAATGCATTCTTATTAAGTGAACAAGAGTTATATATATATGACATTGATTTGACTATAAATATTATAATTGATTACATGGTTTTAAAATGTTATTATTCATTTGTTTGGTTTATAAGTTTAGGCAAAAGCATACCTGTGATTGTATGAAAGTTGAGTTTTCTCTGGTAATATCTCGTAGCCCATTCAGGTGATGGAAACAGGTTACGAGTGTTACGAGTATTACTAGTAGAGAAGGTGCGTGCGCTAAATCAAGTCGAGCAAGAAGAACCAACTGAGCCTATAACATCCCAAATTTTTGGATTTTTGTATTCTTGTAGTCTTGCTTTGATTTTATGTTGGGGATGTTAATTAAGGGATTTAAGAGTATGTTGGAGTGTTTAAAGGGTCCTGTGAGTTATCCCGAGACTTGGAAAAAAATTCTTGTTTTGGTTTAAGAGGATATAGGCTCGAGTTAGTAGGCCTTTTATATTATTTTGGCTACTGTATGTCACGAATGGGGCGTTGGAAGGTTGGCAAGGAGCCAAGCTTTTGTTTTTTTTTTCGAAAACACGACATATTGGACTAAAGGGTAATAAGTTGTTTTCGTGGGGTTACTGTCATGAAATTCAAAGCGGTTCAGTGGCAAGGCGAGAGTGTGTAAGAGGCGTGTTTTAGGGTTGTAGGTTCGAGCAACCTGGACGTGGTTTGATGCTATTTTGTTTTTTTTGCTGCACGGGGCTGGAGTCAAGCGGTAGGTTGCTGTCGGTGGAGGAAAAAGTCAAGCGATGGAAGGCTTTTATAACCTTTTATTTTATGGAAATTTTGGAGGGTTGTCTAGATGATTTTTTGCAGCTATTAATGTCTTATTTGAGGCAGGAATTAGCTGAATATGGGACTTATTGGTTCCTTCGGTCAAAGGTGATTTTGTTGCCAAACTTAGGTGCTTAGGCTAGCTTGATTAGGCAATTGGGGGGATAGAAGATCATCTTTCCATTTTGTTTCTTGCCGACACAATTCTTGCTTTTGCTCTTTCACTCTTTTCTCTTGAATTTTGGAATGCCAATTATACTTTTGTTCATTCTCTTCTCTTTGACTTGACAAAGCCGATTGCACCTTTGCTATAGTTTATTCATCAACCTCTAGTCTTTTTCTCTACTCCTTCACTAACCGAACCATCTTTCCTTGCCTTTTGTCTCTTGTTCATTTTTTTTGTTCCCTAAACCATTTGATGATTTTTCTTTTAAAATTACATCCAACTCTATGTTAGTCGATTTCTTTTATTTTTTTATCTTCCTCTCTATACATTGATTTCGGTACTTAGCGGAGAATACTTATTTGCTCTTACCGAACATATCTTGTCCATTTGATTTTTCCTACTGTTTTTTATTTGATGGTAATCTTTCGGTTTGAGGGCTGTTCTGTCGTTCTAGTTATTTCTTTAATGAAAATCATATGTTTAGTCTCTAGGCACTGACTTTTGCTATTTTGTTTTCATGTCATTCGTGGGATATCAAGTTTCGAGGAGTGTTGCACCTTCTCTCTGACTTCTCGTTCTTCCTCTATGTAGCCCGAATTTAAGGTCTGTGGTGTGTTGACTGAATATTATCCTTTGATATTTCGGTAAGTATTTCAAAAGAGGTCAAGTGGTTTACTTGAATGTTTTGTGACCATTGATTTTAGTTAAGTAGTGATCTCTTAATGTTGTAATTGATCTTTGATGAATAGGAATACGACTTTACTAGAGGGGTTGGCCGAACTCTCAAACTTTTGCAAGGGATCGTTCCTTTTATGGGTAAGTGATGGTGGCTTAATCTTGATGTTAATCATATGGTGGTTTTTGGTTAGTCATAAAATTGTCTAACAATAAGATTGTGGTAACTTTAGGTGCTTGGATTCCGGAAGGAGATAGCTACTATTTCATTACAGGTGTGTTATCACACTTTTATAAAAATTGACCATATGAGCATGCAAATGCTCATATGAGTGATTGAGACCACGGATTGTGGTCCTACATTGGAAAAATAATAATAATAAGCGCTTTCAAGATATGGGCCGAAACGGACCGAGTGGGCCCAATGGGCCGTGGGGCCGCTAGATGGGTTTAATATTCGTTATCAATTTCTGGACTGTTTGGCTACATGTGTCGCTAGACGACATGGGCTTACTGATAGGCCATCACTTGCGAAAGACCACATTGACAAATGACGAAAATGCCCTGAAGGGGGCAAAATGACCAAAATACCCTTTAGGGCTAACAATGACTGTTTTGACTCCGTATATATATATCTGATTAAATTTTCTTTTAAATATTATAATTTGCTCTGTTTGTGTTATCTGCATGATGTTAGCATGTTATTAATATGTTGCATTGCATGAGGAATGAGATATATGTAATTGGAGGAAGTGTACTGTACTGGCAGCTTTGCTGCATTATTCTGTTGGCTTATAGCCTATTATACTAGCAGCACTGCTGCATTTTTATCGATAGTGCCGCATCAATACTATACTATGGAGTGTAGGGATGGGTGGGTTGATTAAATCCCACATGGAGTGTAGGGTTGGACGGAGATGGAGTGTAGCGGATGGTTGGGTAGGATTCTAATTGTATATTATTCTGTTACTGTTTTGGGCTTAGGTCCCCTTATTGTGATATGCTACTGTAAAGGGCTTAGGCCCAGACTGAATCTGTTATATTGGTTATTACCGTGGTTACACACTGAGTATTCGTATACTCACCCCTTTTAATTTACTGTACAAGTAATCCCGAGGCATAGGCGATTCGGTGCTACGTGGGACTTGGAGGCAGCCATACTTCGCTTTAAAACTATTTTTGAGTTTTATTTACTTTAATTAAGGTTTTATTTTGGGTTTGTAATAAGGCCGCTTTATAATTTTTCTTAAGTTTTGGGATTATTTATCTGCATGTTATTATTCTACTAGCTCTAGGGCGCGTTTTACAAAATGATATCTGTTTTCCAAAAACCATGTTTTTGCAACAAACAAGATTTCAAATAAAGCTTCTACAACAAATATGTTTTTTCGGAAGTAAACTATTTTCATAACGTGATTACACAAAGATAGACGGAAAGGTTTTTTCTTTAAAAGCTCAAAGAACAAAGGGGTTTTCTTTTACAACGAATTTAGTGAAACAAGATTTGGGACACTTCAATGTGACACTACCAAATACTGCCACAACGTCTGGGCTGGGTTTGGGGTGTTACATTTAGTGGTATCAGAGCCAGGTTGCAAAACTCAGTGTGGAATGGGATTTCAAAATTTTTTAAATTTCTGCAAAGCGTTTTCAAAAGTTGGGTTTACATCGAAATTTAATGTTCTACAAACTATTTTTAAAGGATTTGGGAAAAAGTTGAATTCTACTACTATACGTGTAGTCACTAAGTTTCCGACACTGAATCTGTAAGTGTCTTAATCACTGTTACCTGTATATTTATTGATTATTGAGATTGTTATGCTATGACACCTTAGATAGGTTAGATAGAGACGATAGAAAACTGAAAACTGTAGTGTGATATCGATTCGTGAAAACATACTTTAAACTTCTGTTTGCATAAGACATTCTTAATAATCACTGAAATTGTAAGATAACGCATAAAACTTTTAAATCAGATAATACGAGTCAATATGAGCACTAGAGGAGGAAGAGCTATTCGAGGTCGTGGAATGGGCCGTACTAGTAATGTGGCTGGGCCCTCGACATCAGGACATGTGCCAAATGAGGAAGCCAGGGATGTACTAGCTCCACTAGTAGCTGAGAATGGCCTATTTGATCGTATGGCTGGGGACGATGCTTTGTCCCAAGCTATGCTACGGATACTAGAAAGGGTCGCTGGACCCAATGATGGAGCTACGGGAGGGGGTCAGTGACTGAACGACTGAGGTCAAATGGGGTAGAGGTTTTCAAGGGCATTGCTGGAGTAGACTCTAATGTGGTCAAGTATTGGTTGGAAGCTATAGAACGAATCATGGATGACCTAGATTGCACACCTGAACAGAAGTTGAAAGGTGCAGTTTCTCTACTACGAGTTGAAGCCTACCAATGGTGGCTCATGGTGAAGGAAGGAGCTCAGCCGGAGTAGATTTCATGGGAATTTTTCAAGACTAGGTTTGAAGGGAAGTACATGGGTACGGGTTATGTCGACGTTCGTAGGAAAGAATTCCTAAACTTGGTGCAAAGAGATAAGTCAGCATCAGAGTACGAGGCAAAATTTCTCTGAGTCAGTCGTTATACCCGTGGGATTATGGCTACTGAGTATGAGCATTGTGTATGATTTAAGGATGGCCTCAGGGACAACATCTGTGTTCTGATAGCTCCATAGAGGGAGCGAAACTTTACTGTGCTAGTGGATAAAGCCAAGAAAACGGATGGAACGTCAGAATTGCGACATGGACAAAGGGAAATCAAAGAGAACTGTGGGGCATTCTAATTATGTTCAGAGGCCTGTGAGGAGGGCCAAGTTTGAGGGGCCAGCTAGAGTTGGGCCTCTGCTATTAATACTAGATAGCAAGTTTGTGATGCTTGTGGGAAAAGCCACCTTGAGGAGTGCTGGAAGAAGGCTGGAGCTTGCCTGAGATGTGGATTGAAGGAGCACCGTATCAAAGATTGTTTGCATAGACCAGAGCAGATGCAAGCAACTGGTATGGGAAATGTGTAGCCGCCAAGAGGTGGTCAATACCCACCTAGAGGTCGTGGACAGGCCAGAGGCGGGAATGGTATGGGACGCGGTCGTGGGGTTCCTGGTAGAGGTGCTGCTACTGTAGAGGCGAGGCAACCAACGTTAGTGTATGCTGCACACCGTCGCGAGGGTAGGTATTCACTAGATGTGATAACTGGTACGTTCCTCATTCATGGTTTACCTTATACTACTTTGATCGATGTAGGGTCCACGCACTTATATATTGTATGTACTGTATCCGAGAAGTTAGGTGTGATGTGTGAAACTACTACTAGGGAGATTGCTGTATTGAGCCCTTTAGGACAGACTGTGAGAGTAAAAGGAAGTACCTTTAGAAGTTCAGGGAGAAACTTTTCTAGCATATTTAATGGAACTTCCCTTTGGTGAATTTAATCTGATTTTAGGAATGGATTGGTTAGTTCAACATCAGGCGATTTTAGATTGTGCCGCTAAGCGGGTAGTTTTAAAGACATTTAAGGGAATTGGTGGTCATTGGTGAGCATCGAGACTATTTGTCCAATGTGATCTCTACTCTGAGAGCTGAGAAATTGATGCAAAAAGGATGCGAAACATATTTAGCGTATGTCAGTGATTCAGAGTCTAAAGATTTATTTGTTAAGGAGATTAGGGCGGTGAAGGATTTTTCTGATGTCTTTCTTGATGAACTACCACGGTTACCGCCGAACCGTGAAGTGGAATTTGGAATAGAGTTGTTGCCGGGAACAGCTCCAGTATCCATTGCCCCTTATAGAATGGCACCAAAGGAGTTGATTAAACTTAAGGCTCAAATTCAGGAATTATTGGATAGAGGATTTATTCGACCTAGTGTGTCTCCTTGGGGAACACCGGTCTTGGTTGTCAAGAAAAAGGATGGAACTATGCGCATGTGTATAGACTATCGAAAACTGAACAAGTTAACCATCAAGAATAAGTATCCTTTACCATGGATTGATGATCTTTTTTACCAACTTTGAGGGGCTGCGGTGTTCTCCAAAATAGATCTTTGATCGGGGTATCATCAACTGAGGGTGAAGGAGACAAATGTATACAAAATAGCTTTCAGAACACGCTATGGCCATTATGAGTTTTTGGTTATGCCGTTTGGGCTAACAAATGCGCCGGCAGCTTTTATGGACTTAATGAACCGTGTCTTTCAACCTTACTTGGACCGGTTCATAGTGGTCTTCATTGATGACATCCTAGTATACTCGAAAACTAAAGAAGAGCATGAGGAGCATCTTCAGGTAGTTCTACAGATATTGAGGGAAAAGCAGTTATACGCCAAATTTAGCAAGTGTGAGTTTTAGCTGCGTGAAGTGATATTTTTGGGGCACGTGGTTTCTACCAAAAGAATTAGAGTGGATCCACGAAAAATCGAGGCTGTTGTGGATTGGAAGCAACCCAAAAGTGTATTTAAGATACGGAGCTTTCTGGGTTTGGCAGGGTACTATAGGCGGTTTGTAGAGGGGTTTTCGTTGATAGCCGCACCTTTAACTAAACTTTTTCGTAAGGAAGTACCGTTTGTATGGACAGAGAAACAACAAGAAAGTTTTGAAAAGTTGAAGAAGATCCTGACAGAAGCTCTTGTTCTAATTCAGCCAGAGACCGGAAAGGATTTCACTATCTATAGTGATGCATCGCAAATTGGGCTGGGTTGTGTGTTGATGCAAGAAGGAAAGGTAGTTGCTTATGCATCTCGCCAACTTAAAACCCATGAGGCGAACTACCCCACTCATGATCTGGAGTTGGCAGCGGTGGTGTTTGCACTTAAAATTTGGAGGCACTACTTTACCACCCCACTCATGACTCACCTCTCTTTCTTTACAACCCAAACTAGTGTTCAATTTTCATTCATTACTTTGTTCTTGCAATGAGAACATTGCTTCTTTTTAAAGGGGGTAAGGCAAATAAATTGCTGAAATTTTTAAAATTTTTCAAGTATGTTTCAATCATATCTTTCATGAGCATGTTTTAATAAATGATTTCTTTGTTAATAAGATAGTTTGTATGCAAGCATGAATGATTGTAATAGCCCGAATTAGGGGCTAAATGGAACAGTGGTTTCAAAACCATGAATCTGAAGTCTAAAATATTTTCTCTGATTGAGTTTTAATGTTTATTGGGTGTTTGAATAATTATATGAAATTTTGGTGTATGAATTTTATTGTTTGCGTATCCAAATTGGTAGATTGGACTAAATTGCAATAGGTGAAAAATATGAGTTTTAATCCATCAAGGTATTTGATTGAATTGGGTTTTTAAATTAGGGGTCCTTTTATGGTAATTAGACCATTTTAACCTTGTATGGAAAAAAAAGCCCAAGGAAGGACAGAATACCAAGGGTTTTAATGAATGGTATTTTAGTCTTTTGGTAAATAAAGCCTAATTAAAAGAAACAAAAGCTTTCATTGTCCTCCAATTTCATCCACTTGGCCGAAATTTTCAAAGACTCCATAGCTAGGGTTTTGATAATTTTCAAGCTCAATAGTAAGTAATTTCTAGCCCCGTTTTTAATACTTTTTATATTTTTGAGATTCTCGTAACTTGATTTAGCCGTTTCTACCTCTATTTTGAGCTAAGGTTGATGTTTAAAATTTTACCCATGAATGACTTGCATGCATTTTGATTACTAGTGGTAGAATATGAAAGTTTAAATTGTGGTGAACAATTTTTACTAGGTGATTTTTGATGAAAATTTCATAAAGGACCTATTTATAAAAGATGAAATGTGGTGTGCATAAATTGTGAAATGATGGAAATTGGGGGATGCTATAAGAGGAAAATTAATTCAGCTAGGCTTGAAATGCATGAAAATTGAATGAAAATAAAAAATCGAGCCTAGGGACTAAAGTGTAAAATTGAGAAAGTTAGGGGTCAAATTGCAATATTTGCTACGGGAAGATTTTGGACTGATTTAAGTAATGTGGATATTGAATGAGTTAATTGTGTCATTATAGATCGAGAAGAATGTGGAATCGACCTTGACCGGGGCAAGGGCTAGGTTTTGGACTAAACTGCAAATTCGACATATATTGTATCGAGGCAAGTTTATATATAAATAGAGCTTTGTTTAATTATGTTAAAACATTTTGTCATACTATATGAGATGAAATTGTGAATTTGGTGGTTATATTGTACAAATTGTGTAGTTTGGATAATAGTAAAGGGTAATGAGTAATTCTTGAGTGAATCGTTGTAATGAGAGGATAAAGCTATGTGTTGAAACCACTCAGATATGGAAGTCACTCGAAAGAGTGGAGCTATGTGCTGAAACCACTCGTAAGTTCAAATGACTAAACATCGTGGAGCTATGTACTATGACGACGAACAAAAATGTATTGTATTGATATCGTGGAGCTAGGTGCGATTACCACGACTAGTGCATGTGGTGTATGTGAATATTGGTAAGGTTAAAACGAGTAAGTGAATCGTGATGAATATTAAGGTTATGCCATGTTAATTTAATGCTAACTATTTGCATATGGACTTGCTAAGCTTAAATCTTATTCCCTTTCTTTTCCCTTGTGGTATAGAGTTGCCAAGTCAGCTCGGAGTTTGAGAGGCATCGGAGGATCACCCACACTATCAAGACTCGTTTTGGTATATCAAATTGTACTTTGAACTATGGCATGTATAGGGACTTTGTTGTTTTTGTAAGTGTCATAATGGTTTGGCTACTATGTTAGTTCATGTTACTTGATAAGTCATTTTGTTTTAAGGCCATGTGATATGGCTAATAATGCTTTTGGTTTGTTTTTATATGAGGTAAATTCATGAAGTGGTTTGATTGTTTGTGTGTGAATGAATAGACATGTCAGGAATTGTTGTTAAATATGCCTAGGAGGAATGTTTAAGAGCATTATGTTGTGTGGTGATAAATTGGTATAGATTTATAAGTGTTTCAGGGTGGCAATTGGCTTGGAAAATAGCCTAAATTTGTCCACGTGGGTAGACACACGGGTATGTATCTAGGCCGTGTATGACGCACGACCAGCCCCATGGGTGTGTTGATAAGCCTTGTGTCTCCTGGACGAGAAATTATGTGAATTAAAAGCTCAGTAATAAGCACATGGGTGAAGACACAACCGTGTGTCTCGACCGTGTAGCTATACATGCCATAGATAGATTGTGATAGTGTGGTGATTCCTGACCTTTCTAAACTATGTTTTATTTTTATATTATAATGGAACCTAAACGAGCTACGACTGATGCTGCTGCTAGTAATGCGCCGGCTCCCGTTCAAGGGACCACGCCTGTAGAAAGTAGACATGAGACATTGAGTCATGGAGATGAGGCTCGAGATGCGTTTCTCCGAATGATGAATAACTAGTACACTGATTTTGTTAGAGCGAATCCTAATGCTAACCCCCTCCTCCCCCGCCTATACCACAACTGGTTCCCGTAGCTCCACAGGGCATTGATATGGTAAGACTGATGAAACCTCTGGTGGATAAGATATGTAAACAAGGGGCCGAAGAGTTTAGAGCTAACATTAATGATGACCCAGAAAGAGTAGAGTTTTGGCTCAAAATTTCCATATGGGTATTTGAGGAGTTATCTTGTACACTTGAGGAACGTCTAAAATGTGTTGCATCCTTGTTGAAAGATTCGACCAATCATTGGTGGAAGACCTTGATATCTGTAGTCCCGAAGGAAAGAGTCATGGGATTTCTTCTTGGAGGAGTTTCGAAAGAAATATATTAGTCAGTGATTTGTTGATAAAAAACGGAAGGAGTTCCTCGAGTTAAAACAAGGTAAGATAACCATGGCTAAGTATAAATGTGAGTTCGTCAAGCTTAGCAAATATGCAGAAGAGTGTGTTTCTACAGAGGTGATGATGTGTAGAAGATTTGAGGATGGGCTTAATGAGGATATCAAAGTGCTTGTAGGAATTCTAGAATTGAAAGAGCTTGTGGTATTGGTTGACAGAGCCTGTAAGGCTGATGAATTAAATAAAGAAAAGAGGAAAGCTACTATTAAGGCTCAGGATGCCCGAAAACGACCGATGAGCAAGTCGTTTCAATCTTAATCGAAGAGACCTAAAGACATGAATCCCTGCAAGACAGCTTCAGCTGAGTACTCCCATCGAGATAGAGGTAAATCGTATTCGGGTTCTAAGTTGCAAGCTACTTAAGTGGCGAGTGTGGGTAATGCAAGATCTAATAAGCCTGAGTGCCAGAACTGTGGTAGACAACATTTTGGTGAGTACTGGGGAAGTAACCGAGGATGCTATAGGTGTGGTTCTCGAGAACACTTCATTAAAGATTGTCCTAAGAAAGCAGATGAAGAGAGAATTTAGGGTGCTAGATAGAGTAATGCCCCTAGCAAGGGTAGACCCCCACGAAACATCGAAGGCGGGACTGGTGGTAAAGGTATGATGAAAGATGTAGCTACAAGGTTTGAGGCGAGAACCCCTACTAGAGCGTATGCTATATGAGCGGGAAGAGGCATCATCTCCTGATGTGATCATGGGTACATTCTCACCCTATGATGCTAATGTCATTGCATTGATTGACCTCGGATCCACTCATTCTTATATTTGTATGAAATTGGTGCATAGTAAGAACTTACCTATTGAATTGACTGAATTTATGATTAAAGTTTCCAACCCTTTAGGCAAGTATGTGCTAGTAGATAAGGTTTGTAGAAATTTCCCTTTGATGCTTTAAGGTTACTGTTTTCCGGCCAATCTGATGTTGTTTCCATTTGATGAATTTGATGTTATTTTGGGCATGCATTGGTTGACACTACATGATGCCAAGGTAAACTGTAGGCAGAAAACTCTTGAATTGAAATGTAAAAATGGTGACATTCTTTTGGTTGGAATAGATGAGTCGAATAAAATGCCAGTAGTGATTTCGTACATGTTTGCTCAAAGGTGCATGAGAAAAGGGTGTGGTGCTTACCTTGCACATGTACTAAATACCGAGATAAGTGAATTGAAGCTTGATTTGGTGCCAGTAGTTTGTGAATTTTCTAATGTGTTTCTGGAGGAGTTACCTGGGTTGCCTCCTGCTCGAGAAATTGAGTTTGCTATTGATTTGTTACCTAGGACTGCACCTATTTCGATTGCTCCTTATAGAATGGATCTGACTGAATTGAGAGATTTAAAGGCTCAGTTGCAAGAGTTGACAGATAAAGGATTTGTGAGACCAAGTTTTTCTCCCTAGGGTGCTCCTGTATTGTTTGTAAAGAAAAAGGTCGGATCGATGAGGCTTTGTATTAATTATAGGAAACTTAATAAGGTGACTATCAAGAACAAGTATCCATTACCAAGAATTGATGATTTGTTTGATCAATTATGTAACACCCCTGACCCGGCCCAGACGTTATGGCCATGTCCGGTGTGCCACATCACCTAGACTATGCTACGCCGTCCTATGTACTAAGTCTGATGTTTGAGATTTTTGAAAAGTAATATTTGTTTTTCTTGAAATTCCCAATTCTATTACTATTCGACCTAATCTCTATCTCATTTGTGAATCGTTTCATTTTAGTCTTATCATCATTCTTAGTTTTTAGTAAAGTCAGGTTGTTTAAGAAAATATTGATTTAATTTTCAAAAACAGTGTATGTTCAAGTTTGAAATAAAACCGTAAAGAAATCCCAAATAACAGTTATAGCGGCCTTATTACAACCCATATCAAAGTAAAAACCAATACGAAGTATTTAAGTTAAACCAAGAAAGTTCAGTCCTCGTGGCCACTCTGAATCCCTCCCAGCGTCCAAGTCACAATCTAGGGCTCACCTGCAAGGATGGAAAGAGAGGGGTGAGTTTGGGAAAACTCAGTGTGTGCAGAACCCATCCAAAGCCCAAATTGGCTCAAGCCCACTGGGCCTAAACCCTAACCAGTCTCAGTCAGATACTGGGCCAAAGCCCTATTCAGATAGCAGTAAACTGGGCCAAGGCCCTATAACAGATACTGGGCCGAAACCCTATTCAGATAACGGATTGGCCCATAGGCCCATAACAGTATAGTACAGTAATGCAGTATAAATGCAAACCCAATTGGGGAGACTACTCAACCCACCAACCGCTACACACCACCCGTACCAACCAACACACCATGTGGGGAATAACTCGACCCACCCAGCCCACACACCACAGTCGCAGCATGGCTGCTCAGATAAACAGTATACGAGGCAAAGCCCCTTTCAGAAACAGTACGAGGCATAGCCCCTTTTCAGTAACGTGGCTGTGCCACTCACACTTCCTCCATTATCAAAACCCAACCCATGCATTAGATACATATCATGGCATGCAATAACAGTAACAGTTATGTCAAACAGTACAGTCAATTATAGCCCTAGGGGTATAACGGTAATTTCCTACCTAGGGGCAAATCAGTAATTTCTTACCCTAAGGGTATTTCAGTAATTTTACTCCCATGTTACAGATGTTATGCTTATTACAGTATTTATTAATCACACAGCTATACAGAAGTTCAGTTACCTCAGTTTTTCAGTTTTAGCATTAAGGCCCTAAAACCCCTAATGAGCCCTATTACGCCGATTGGCCCATTAGGCCCATTTAGTCCCGGTTTCACATTCGGTTATCTTGTTTTAACTGTTTTCACATCTACAGTCCATAATATTACCTTTAAATCCAGTTTAACTCACATGGGCCCAAATCGCCCATTGGGCCCATATTTGGCCCACCGAGGCCCAACTTACCAAAATGCCCAAAATTTAGCGGTCAACACGTCTAACAGTGCCGATTCCAAAACTAACCTTCTCCTTCCAACTTGAGAGCATTCGCATGCTCGCAAGCTCTCGAAATACCGAAACTTCGGCATTTCGGCTTTTCGGCTTTTACCGATTTGTGCATGGAAAGGTGTTCGAAACACACACCTGTTTTGCAGTTTCTCCTACGAGATCTCCTATGCGTTAATCCCTACAATCCAATACTTAACTGATTAGACCATATCAACACTTAATCTGAATCGAAAACTTACCCAAAACCTTACTTACACATTCGGCCAACACCCTTAATGGCCTTAATGTTCTTACCTTGACGATTTAGATCCCTTTAGATCTAGATCTGATGTTCCAAAGTCTTCAACCCCTTGCTTGATCACCTTTTCATCCAACTAACACACAAAAGAACAAAGAAAACGGCCTTTTATTTACCAAAAATCCAAAACGACACAACCATTAACTTTAGGGACTTTCGGCTTTTCCAAACATGAAATATCGAACAGATCTGAATGATTAAACACTTACCAATGATTTCTCTTCAGTTCCTATGCAGATCTGATGTAAATCTGACCCTTAAACGTCAGTAGAAACCTTATCTCTGAGATTTGTAATTTCGGCTATCTCCTTACAACTATGGTGATTTCGGCTTTTTAATAAGAGAAGAAGATGGCGTTTTGGCTGTAGCTTTTGGGTGATGGTGTCGACAATGGTGTGATTAAAGGGAGTGTAGTAATCGGCCACAATAGGTGAAAGAAACAGAGGTGATTCGGCTTACAAGAAATCGGCAAGAAAGGAAGCAGTTTTCGGGATTTCTAGCACTTTGAGCAATCGGTTATGGTTGATTTTAAGAAGAATGGAAGCAAACGAAAGAGTGGATCTATGCAAGATAGGTATTCGGCTAGGGAAGAGATCAAAGGGAAGAAGAAAAATGAAAAAAAACAATGGTGGAGATGGGGAAGGAGAAATCGGCTATGAACTTTCCAGGGAGGCAACTCTTGGCTTTTCTGACAGTAGAAGAGAGGAAAAAACCCTAAGGTGGCTAACCCTAATTGTCATGACAACAAAAAGAAAATAATATAACCCTAGCATTCCCTCTAAAGCAATCGGCCCAAGTCCTTAAAGCCCCTTGCCGAAATTCACCTAAGTTAGGCTCATGCTTGAAAATTAAAAAGAACTCCACGCATACCTTGCAACTCGAACCCTTGTCCTTGATCATTCATTTAGGCGCCACTTTTTTAGGAGCTTAGTGGCACCACCTTGCCACTCAACCAAGGCTCCCTTTGTGACATCTTTTACACGGTTTTTCTTAAAAGCCCACTTAACCAAGTCCCCTTTCACTTAAAAATCCAACTTAATATTTTACCGGGTTTTGACTTAAGCTTGGACCTTCTATAGACCCATTAACACATGTACATACATTATCAACCTTTAGAACACCAAAATTTTAAAAATTTCACTAAAATTCACAAAACCCGAAAAATCCCGAAAATCAGGGCGTTACAACTCTACCCTCCTTAAAGAAATTTCGTCCACGAAATTTACCTGATCCAAATAACTGAGGGTATTGTTGACGCATAGTCTCCTCTGGCTCCCAAGTAGCTTCTTCTCTACCATGATTACGCCATAGCACCTTTACCAAAGGAACAGACTTCCTCCTTAAGACTTTGACATCACGATCTAAGATCTCCACAGGTTCCTCCTCGAAAGTCAAATCGGCATTTACTGTAATCTCCTCCACTGGTACAATATGCGATGGGTCCGACCGATACCGTCTCAGCATAGATACATGAAAAACGTCATGAATACGATCCAACTCTGGTGGCAACTCCAACTGATAGGCTACTGGCCCAATCCGGTTGAGAATCCGATAAGGCCCAATAAACCGCGGACTTAGCTTGCCCTTTTTACCAAATCTCAAGATCTTCTTCCACGGCGACACCTTTAGGAACGCCATATCCCCAACAGCGAACTCAATCTCCTTACGCTTAAGGTCAGCATATGACTTCTACCGATCAGACGCCTCCTTTAACCGATCTCGAATCAGCTTAACTTTACTTTCGGTATCTGCTACCAACTCTGGTCCAAGAACTCTACGTTCTCCCAATTCTGTCCAACAAGTAGGAGTGCGACATCTCCGTCCATAAAGTGCCTCATATGGAGCCATCTGAATACTTGCTTGATAACTGTTGTTGTATGCAAATTCTGCCAACGGTAAATAATCTTCCCAACTACCACGAAAATCAATGATACATCCTCTTAACATGTCTTCCAACACTTGAATGACCCTTTCAGACTGACCATCTGTCTGAGGGTGAAATGCAGTACTGAAGTCCAATCGCGTACCTAACGCCTCATGCAACTTCTTCCAGAATCGAGATGTAAATCTAGGATCTCGATCAGAAATTATCGAAACTAGCACCCCATGCAAACGCACTATCTCTGCTACATACAGCTTGGCCAACTTCTGAAGTGAGTAATCAGTTCTAACTGGTATAAAATGAGCAGACTTCGTCAATCTATCCACAACTACCCAAACAGAGTCCTTCTTTGAAGGTGTCAAAGGCAAGCCACTCACAAAATCCATCGTTACTCTTTCCCATTTCCACTGCGGAATCTTTACTGGCTGCAACAATCCAGACGGTAGTTGGTGCTCAGCTTTAACTTGCTGGCACGTCAAACATTTCCCAACGAAATCAGTCACCTCTCGCTTAAGTCCAGGCCACCAGTACCCTTCTCGCAAATCCCTATACAACTTATTACCTCCAGGGTGCATAGCATAGGCTCCACCATGAGCCTCACTCAATATCAACTTCCTCAAGTCAGAATCCTTAGGAATACAGACTTTTCCTCGAAAGCATAGGACTCCATCAGAATTCAGTCCAAAATCCTCACTCTTACCCTCCTTGACTTGTTGAAATCGAGGAGTCAACGAATCATCCTTCCACTGCAATTCTTGAATCCTCTCGGTCCAAGTCGGTCTCACTTGCAGTTCGGCCAGCAAACTCCCATCATCATACAAACTTAAACGAGCGAACATCGCCTTTAACTCAGTAACAGTCCTTCGGCTCAGTGCATCAGCCACGACATTAGCCTTGCCAGGGTGATACTCAATCGAACAGTCATAGTCCTTAAGCAACTCTATCCATCTCCGTTGCCTAAGGTTCAACTCCTTCTGAGTTAACAGATATTTGAGACTTTTGTGGTCAGTGTATATAATACACTTTTCCCCATAAAGGTAGTGTCTCCAGATTTTCAATGCAAATACCACCGCTGCCAACTCCAAATCATGCGTAGGGTAGTTCACCTCGTGAGGCTTAAGCTGTCGCGAAGCATAGGCAACCACCTTACCCTCTTGCATCAGTACACAACCTAATCCCACATGCGAAGCATCGCTATAAACCGTAAAGTCCTTCCCAGATTCCGGCTGAATCAACACTGGCGCCTCGGTCAACACCTTTTTCAGGTTGTCAAAAGCTTCTTGCTGCCTCTCAGTCCAATTAAAGGGTACTCCCTTCCTTAACAATTTCGTTAATGGAGCCGCGATGATAGAGAACCCCTCAACAAACCTTCTATAATAGCCTGCCAAACCCAGAAAACTACGAATTTCTGTCACCGTCCTAGGCGGCTTCCAATCCAGAACTGCCTCAATCTTGCGAGGATCTACCCTAATTCCCTTAGCAGAAACAACATGACCCAGAAAAGTCACTTCTCGAAGCCAGAATTCGCACTTACTAAATTTTGCATACAATTGCTTTTCTCTTAGAGTCCGCAGAACGATTCGAAGATGCTCATCATGCTTCTTCTCTGTTTCCGAATACACCAATATATCGTCAATAAAGACGACCACAAAACGATCCAAGTACAGCTGAAATACTCAGTTCATTAAATCCATAAAAGCTGCTGGTGCATTCGTCAATCCAAAGGGCATAACCAAGAACTCGTAGTGACCATAACGAGTTCTGAATGCTGTCTTATGCACATCCACCTCTTTTACCCTTAACTGATGATACCCAGATCGAAGGTCGATCTTGGAAAACACTGAAGCTCCTTTAAGCTGGTCAAATAGATCATCGATTCTTGGCAGAGGATACTTATTCTTTATCGTCAGTTTGTTCAACTGGCGATAGTCGATACACATACGCATCGTACCGTCCTTCTTTTTCACAAACAGCACCGATGCTCCCCACGGAGACACACTCGGTCTAATGAAGCCCCTATCTAACAACTCTTGAATCTGGGCTTTCAATTCCACTAGCTCCTTTGGTGCCATTCTGTAAGGCGCAATGGACACTGGAGCTGTTCCAGGCAACAGATCAATCCCAAATTCCACTTCTCGGTTAGGAGGTAGTCCAGGTAGCTCCTCAGGAAATACATCTTGAAATTCATTAACAGTCCTCACTGTCTCCACGGTCACCCCTTTGGGTTTAGTTTGACTTACAAACGCTAAGTATGCTTCACAACCTTTGCGCATCAACCTTTCAGCCCTTAAGGCAGAAACCACATTGGACAAATAGTCCCTTCGTTCACCAATAACCATCACCTCCTCACCTTCGGTTGTTCTTAATACCATTCTTTTGGCCGCGCAATCCAACGTTGCCTTGTGCTTGGTTAACCAGTCCATGCCCAGAATCAAGTCAAATTCTCCAAAAGGTAACTCCATCAAGTCTCCCAGAAAGATCCTACCTTGAGTCTCTAAAGGCACATCTCTAAAGAGTTTATCTACCCTAACAGAGTGACCTAAAGGACTAATCACAGTTACCCCACTCACAGTCTCCTCAGAATGCACACCCAACGACCCAGAAATTTCACAAGCAACATACGAATGAGTCGAACCCACATCAATTAAAGCAGTGTATGGTGTATGATCTATTAAGAACGTACCAGTTATAACATCAGGTGCATCACCCTCCTCGCGGCGGTGATCAGCATACACTAAGGCTGGCTGACGAGCCTCAGCATTTCCAGCACCTCTGCCAGGTGCTCCACGACCACGTCCATTACCATTGCCTCCTCTACCTTGACCACGGCCCCTTGGCGGTGGCAGTCCCCCACGCGCAGGCTGAGCAACTCTCTGATCAACAGCTTGAGCCTGAGCTGGCTTCTGTGGGCAGTCTTTAACCTGATGGTCCTTAGACCCACAACGAAAACAAGCTCCACTGCGTTTCCAGCATTCTCCTCGATGAACTCTGCCACAGTCTCCACAAGCCTGTGGTCTAACAACATTCACTGGCATAGCTCGCACTGGTTCTTCTACTGTAGCCCTCTTAAAATTCCAGTTTGCAGCTCCCGATACTCCAGAGTCTCTTTTAAAACGGTTGCGATCCCTATCGCGATTCCGCCTTTCAGCTTGCTTCACTTCTTCGGCTATCTTAGCCTTCTCCACCAGTGCAGCAAAGTCGCGCTCCCTCTGCGGCGCTATCAATACTCTCAGCTCATCTCTGAGGCCATCCTCGAACCGAACACTACGCTCATACTTGGTGGAAACAATGCCACTAGCATACCGGCTTAATCGCAGAAATTCTGCCTCATATTCAGCCACAGTCTTACTACCCTGGGTCAGGTTCAGAAATTCCTTCCTTCATGCATCCACATAACTAGCCCTAACATATTTCGCCTTGAAAGACTGCTTGAACAATTCCCAAGTTACCCTCTCAGCTGGGGTACCCTCTCTTACGGTGATCCACCATTGATATGCCTCGTCCCTCAGCAACGATACCGCTCCTTTCAGCTTCTGCTCCACTGAGCAGTCCAAGTCGTCCATAATTCGCTCTGTGGCTTCCAACCAGTACTCAGCCACCTTTGGGGCCACTCCAGATATGCCCCTAGAAATTTCCGCTCCATTGGCCCGGAGTCGCTCAGAAATGGACCCCCTATTCACCGGCCCAACATTAGCTCCAGCCACCCTTTTCAGAACTCTCAGCATGGCCTGAGACAGAGCGTCGTCCCCTGCGGCCCGATCGTACGGCCCATTTTCCTCCACTGGTGGTCGTGCCTCTCCTACTGGCCTATGCTCAGAAGACGATGATCCAGCTTGCGCACTAACTCGGCCTCGTCCACGGCCTCGTCCCCGAGTAGCCCTTGTACTCATATCGATTATCTGATTTACAAAGTTTTATGACATTAGCTCAATGTTTCAGTTTTTATTACGGAATATCTTATGAATAGGTAGAATTTCAGAGTTATTCTCGCGCAACGTAGTCTAATTACTGTCTCAATTTCCTAGGGTTTAGTTTACCCTACCGTCTCAGTGCTACAGCCTTAATACTACCTCATCCATAGTATTCTATCTAAGGCTCAATGCTATCTACAGTTTTATTATCAGTACAGTATAGAAGTTAAGGCAGAAAATACTTACAACTTGGTGCCGGGGATTCAGTGTGCCACCTCTCGAAGTACCAGATTTCAATAAAATCTTAGACCTAAAAATAATTTTTTAAACATATTTTAGAAAAGACAAGTTAAAAGAAATCACTTCGAAAACAAAAATTCTTTCAGAAAATTTGGTTTTCCAAAAATACCTTTTATGAGTTTAAAAATTTTGAAAACCCCTTTTTGGACCCGATCCACAGCCGAGTTGTTGCAACCTGGCTCTGATACCACTAAATGTAACACCCCTGACCCGGCCCAGACGTTATGGCCATGTCCGGTGTGCCATATCACCTAGACTATGCTACGCCGTCCTATATACTAAGTCTGATGTTTGAGATTTTTGAAAAGTAATATTTGTTTTTCTTGAAATTCCCAATTCTATTACTATTCGACCTAATCTCTATCTCATTTGTGAATCGTTTCATTTTAGTCTTATCATCATTCTTAGTTTTTAGTAAAGTCAGGTTGTTTAAGAAAATATTGATTTAATTTTCAAAAACAGTGTATGTTCAAGTTTGAAATAAAACCGTAAAGAAATCCCAAATAACAGTTATAACGGCCTTATTACAACCCATATCAAAGTAAAAATCAATACGAAGTATTTAAGTTAAACCAAGAAAGTTCAGTCCTCGTGGCCACTCTGAATCCCTCCCAGCGTCCAAGTCACAATCTAGGGCTCACCTGCAAGGATGGAAAGAGAGGGGTGAGTTTGGGAAAACTCAGTGTGTGCAGAACCCATCCAAAGCCCAAATTGGCTCAAGCCCACTGGGCCTAAACCCTAACCAGTCTCAGTCAGATACTGGGCCAAAGCCCTATTCAGATAGCAGTAAACTGGGCCAAGGCCCTAAACAGATACTGGGCCGAAACCCTATTCAGATAACGGATTGGCCCATAGGCCCATAACAGTATAGTACAGTAATGCAGTATAAATGCAAACCCAATTGGGGAGACTACTCAACCCACCAACCGCTACACACCACCCGTACCAACCAACACACCATGTGGGGAATAACTCGACCCACCCAGCCCACACACCACAGTCGCAGCATGGCTGCTCAGATAAACAGTATACGAGGCAAAGCCCCTTTCAGAAACAGTACGAGGCATAGCCCCTTTTCAGTAACGTGGCTGTGCCACTCACACTTCCTCCATTATCAAAACCCAACCAATGCATTAGATACATATCATGGCATGCAATAACAGTAACAGTTATGTCAAACAGTACAGTCAATTATAGCCCTAGGGGTATAACGGTAATTTCCTACCTAGGGGCAAATCAGTAATTTCTTACCCTAAGGGCATTTCAGTAATTTTACTCCCATGTTACAGATGTTATGCTTATTACAGTATTTATTAATCACACAGCTATACAGAAGTTCAGTTACCTCAGTTTTTCAGTTTTAGCATTAAGGCCCTAAAACCCCTAATGAGCCCTATTACGCCGATTGGCCCATTAGGCCCATTTAGTCCCGGTTTCACATTCGGTTATCTTGTTTTAACTGTTTTCACATCTACAGTCCATAATATTACCTTTAAATCCAGTTTAACTCACATGGGCCCAAATCGCCCATTGGGCCCATATTTGGCCCACCGAGGCCCAACTTACCAAAATGCCCAAAATTTAGCGGTCAACACGTCTAACAGTGCCGATTACAAAACTAACCTTCTCCTTCCAACTTGAGAGCATTCGCATGCTCGCAAGCTCTCGAAATACCGAAACTTCGGCATTTCGGCCTTTCGGCTTTTCCAAACATGAAATATCGAACAGATCTGAATGATTAAACACTTACCAACGATTTCTCTTCAGTTCCTATGCAGATCTGATGTAAATCTGACCCTTAAACATCAGTAGAAACCTTATCTCTGAGATTTGTAATTTCGGCTATCTCCCTACAACTATGGTGATTTCGGCTTTTTAATAAGAGAAGAAGATGGCATTTTGGCTGTAGCTTTTGGGTGATGGTGTCGACAACGGTGTGATTAAAGGGAGTGTAGTAATCGGCCACAATAGGTGAAAGAAACAGAGGTGATTCGGCTTACAAGAAATCGGCAAGAAAGGAAGCAGTTTTTAGGATTTCTGGCACTTTGAGCAATCGGTTATGGTTGATTTTAAGAAGAATGGAAGCAAACGAAAGAGTGGATCTATGCAAGATAGGTATTCGGCTAGGGAAGAGATCAAAGGGAAGAAGAAAAATGAAAAAAAACAATGGTGGAGATGGGGAAGGAGAAATCGGCTATGAACTTTCCAGGGAGGCAACTCTTGGCTTTTCTGACAGTAGAAGAGAGGAAAAAACCCTAAGGTGGCTAACCCTAATTGTCATGACAACAAAAAGAAAATAATATAACCCTAGCATTCCCTCTAAAGCAATCGGCCCAAGTCCTTAAAGCCCCTTGCCGAAATTCACCTAAGTTAGGCTCATGCTTGAAAATTAAAAAGAACTCCACGCATACCTTGCAACTCGAACCCTTGTCCTTGATCATTCATTTAGGCGCCACTTTTTTAGGAGCTTAGTGGCACCACCTTGCCACTCAACCAAGGCTCCCTTTGTGACATCTTTTACACGGTTTTTCTTAAAAGCCCACTTAACCAAGTCCCCTTTCACTTAAAAATCCAACTTAATATTTTACCGGGTTTTGACTTAAGCTTGGACCTTCTATAGACCCATTAACACATGTACATACATTATCAACACCAAAATTTTAAAAATTTCACTAAAATTCACAAAACCCAAAAAATCTCGAAAATCAGGGCGTTACAAATTAAAGGGAGCAATGGTGTTCTTTAAAATCGATTTGAGATCTAGTTATTACCAACTGAGGGTTAAGGAATCCGATGTGCCGAAGACTGCCTTTAGAACGAGGTATGAACACTATGAATTTCTTGTGATGCCTTTTGGCTTGACTAATGCACCGGCTATGTTTATGGATTTGATGAATCAAATTTTCTGACAGTATTTAGATAAATTTGTGGTAGTGTTCATAGATGACATATTGATATATTTTCGGGATAAGTTAGAACATGCTGAGCATTTGAGAATGGTGTTGCAAATTTTGAGAAAGGAAAAGTTGTTTTCTAAATTTAGCAAGAGTTAGTTTTGGCTCCATGAAGTTGGATTCTTGGGACATATAGTTTCGGGTGATGGTATTCGGGTTGACTCGAGCAAAATTTCGGTGATTGTTGATTGGAAGCTGCCAAAGAATGTGACTGAGGTTAAAAGCTTTCTGAGTCTAGCTAGATATTATCGACGTTTTGTCGAGGGTTTCTCTATAATTGTTTCTCCTATGACTTAGCTACTTCAGAAGAATGTTAAATTTGAGTGGATTGAAAAATGTCAACAAAGTTCTGATCAGTTGAAAGCTAAATTAACTACGGCACCAGTGTTAGTGCAACCCGAGTCGGATAAAGAGTTTGTGATCTATAGTGATGCGTCACTGAATGACCTTGGATGTGTATTGATGCAAGAATGTAAGGTAGTGGCTTACGCTTCGAGATAGCTAAAGCCACATGAGAAAAACTACCTAACACACGATTTGGAGTTGGTCGCCATTGTTTTTGCTTTGAAGATTTGGCGCCATTATTTGTATGGTGAGAAGTGTCAGATTTTTACCGACCACAAAAGCTTAAAATATTTGATAAGTAAAAAATAATTGAATTTGAGATAACGGAGGTTGCTTGAATTGTTGAAGGATTATGAATTAACGATTGAGTATCATCCTAGGAAAGCAAATGTGGTTGCAGATGCTTTGAGTAGGAAATCATTGTATGCTTTATGGGCTATGAACATGAGTTTGACATTAGCTGATGATGGTTCTATACTAGCTGAGTTGAAGGCTAGACCATTGTTTCTTCAACAGATTTGCAAAGCTCAAAAGAATGATAGTGAAATGCAAGCCAAGAGAATTCAGTGTGACGCAGGTGACAATCCTGATTTTCGAATTGGTTTGGATGATTGCTTGATGTTTCGTGATAGAGTTTGTGTACCAAAAAATGATGAGTTAATTCGTGGAATCTTACATAAGGCACATAGTGGTTGTTTATCCGTACATCCCGGTAGTACTAAGATGTATAATGATTTAAAGAAGTTGTAGTGGTGGCCGGGCATGAAGAGAGACATTTCAGAATTTGTGACAAAGTGTGTGATTTGTCAATAAGTAAAGGCTGAGCATCAGGTACATTTGGGTTTACTTCAGCCCATAATGGTTCCCGAGTGGAAGTGGGATAGGATTACGATGGATTTCGTGACAGGGTTGCCTCTGACACCAAAAAATAAAGATACTATGTGGGTTATTGTGGATAGATTAACGAAGTCAACTCACTTTATTCTGGTACATGTTGATTACTCACTTGATAAACTGGCCCAATTATATGTTGCTGAAATTGTGAGATTACATGGAATACATATGTCCATTATATCGAATAGAGATCCAAGGTTCACCTCTAGATTTTGGAAGAAGCTGCAAGAAGCATTAGGTACAAAGTTAAATTTTAGTACCGTATTTCACTCGTAGACTGATGGCCAATCCGAGAGAGTAATTTAAGTTCTGGAAGATATGCTCCAGTGTTGTGTTTTAGAGTTTGAGTGTAGTTGGGAAAAGCATCTACCTTTGGTAGAATTCGCCTACAATAACAGTTATCTGACAAGTATACAGATGGCGCCGTATGCGGCATTGTAGGGCCGTAAGTGCTGAACTCCAGTATATTGGACTGAGTTGAATGAGAAATAGATTCATGGTGTTGATTTGGTTAAGTAGACCGAGGAAAATGTGAAGATAATTCGAGATTGTTTAAAGGTTGCTTCGGATCGGCAAAAGTCTTATGCCGATTTGAAAAGAAAGGAGATTGAATTTGAGGCTGGTGATAAAGTATTTTTGAAGGTGTCACCATGGAAGAAAATATTGAGATTTGGCTAGAAGGGCAAATTAAGTCCTCGTTCCATTAGGCCGTACGAGGTTACAAAAAGAATAGGGCCAGTGGCATACCGGCTAGCTTTACCACTAGAATTGGAAAAGATACATAATGTGTTTCATGTGTCAAGTTATGACGGTATCGTTTGGATCCCTCACATGTAATTCCTCCTATGGAGATTGAGATTCGACTGGACATGACATACGAAGAGGAGCCAATTAAGATTTTGGCTCGAGAGGTTAAACAGCTAAGAAACAAAAGTATAGCCTTAGTGAAAGTATTATCGCAAAAGCATGGTGTGGAAGAGGCTACGTGAGAACTGGAGGAAGCTGTGAGGAAACAGTACCCAAACCTATTCACCGGTAAGATTTTCAGGGACGAAAATCCCTAAAGGAGGGGAGAGCTGTAACAGCCCGAATCAGGGGCTAAACGGAACAGTGGTTTTGAAACCATGAATCCAAAGTCTAAAATATTTTCTCCGATTGAGTTTTGATGTTTATTGGGTGTTTGAAAAATTATATGAAATTTTGGTGTATGAATTTTATTGTTTGCATATCAAGTTGGTAGGTTGGACTAAATTGCAATAGGTGAAAAATATGGGTTTAATCCATCAAGGTATTTGATTGAATTGGGTTTTTAAATTAGGGGTCCTTATATGGTAATTAGACCATTATAACCTTGTTTGGACAAAATGCCCAAGAAAGAATAGAATACCAAGGGCTTTAATGAAGGGTATTTTAGTCTTTTGGTAAATAAAGCCTAATTAAAAGAAACAAAAGCTTTCATCTTCTTCCAATTTCATCCCCTTGGCCGAAATCTTCAAAGACTCCATAGCTAGGGTTTTGATAATTTTCAAGCTCAATAGTAAGTAATTCCTTGCCTTGTTTTTAATGCTTTTTGTATTTTTGAGATTCTCGTAACTTGATTTAGCCATTTCTGCCACTATTTTGAGCTAAGGTTGATGTTTAAAATTTTACCCATGAATGACTTGCCTGTATTTTGATGACTAGTGGTAGAATATGAGAGTTTAAATTGTGGTAAACAATTTTTACTAGGTGATTTTTGATGAAAATTTCATAAAGGACCTATTTGTAAAAGATGAAATGTAGTGTGCATAAATTGTGAAATAATGGAAGTTGAGGGATACTATAAGAGGAAAAGTAATTCGGCTAGGCTTCAAATGCATGAAAATTGAATGAAAATAAGAAACCGAGCCTAGGGACTAAAGTGTAAAATTGAAAAAGTTAGGGGTCAAATTGCAAAATTTGCTATAGGAAGATTTTGGACTGATTTGAGTAATGTGGATATTGAATGAGTTAATTGTGTCATTATAGATCGAGAAGAACGTGGAATCGACCTTGACCAGGGGAAGGGAAAGGTTTCAGACTAAACTGCAAATTCGACATATATTGTATCAAGGTAAGTTTATATCTAAATAGAGCTTTGTTTAATTATGTTAAAACATTTTGTTATACAATATGAGATGAAATTGTGAGTTTGGTGGTTATATGGTACAAATTGTGTAGTTTGGATAATAGTACCGGGTAATGAGTAATTCTTGAGTGAATCGTTGTAATGAAAGGATAGAGCTATGTGCTAAAACCACTCGGATACGGAAGTCGCTTAAAAGAGTAGAGCTATGTGCTGAAACCACTCGTAAGTTCAAATGACTAAAAATTGTGGAGCTATGTGCTGTGACGACCAATAAAAATGTATTGTATTGATCTCGTGGAGCTATGTGCTGTTACCACGATTAATATGCATGGTAGACTTGAAAGCGTGGAGTTAGGTGCTGTTACCACGACTATAAAATAGTGATTTAATAAGGTGGAGCTTAGTGTTGAAACCATGAAGAAATGAACGATAATCAAAGGATATTATATGAAAAGTTTACTAAAATGATGATTTGTGTGAACATGAATGCATGAGTGCAGGGATGTGGGCGAGTGCATAGATGAGCAAGAATGTATATATGAGCAAGGATGTATGTGAATATGTGCATAGATAGATAAATTGCATGTGGTGTATGTGAATATTGGCAAGGTTAAAGCAAGTAAGTGAATCGTGATGAATATTGAGGTTATGCCTTGTTAATTTAATGCTAACTATTTGCATATGGGCTTACTAAGTTTAAAGCTTACTCCCTTTCTTTTCCCTTGTCTTATAGAGTTGCCAACTCAGCTCAAAGTTCGGGAGGCGACGGAGGATCACTCACACTATCAAGACTCATTTTGGTATATCAAATTATACTTTAAGCTATGGTATGTATAGGGACTTAGTTGTTTTTGTAAGTGTCACAATGGTCTGGCTACTATGTTGGTTCATGTTACTTGATAAGTCATTTTGTATTAAGGCCATGTGATATGGCTCATAATGCTTTTGGTTTGATTTTATATGAAGTAAATTCATGAAGTGGTTTGATTGTTTGTGTGTGAATGAATAGACATGTGATGAATTGTTGTTAAATGTGCCTAAGAGGAATGTTTAAGAGTATTATGTTATGTGCTGATAAATTGGTATAGATTTATAAGTGTTTCAAGGTGGCAATTGGCTTGGAAAATAACCTAAATTTGTCCACACGGGTTGACACACGGGCGTGTGTCTAGGCCGTGTGTGACACATGGCCAACCCCATAGGCATGTTGATAGGCCGTGTGTCCCCTATACGTGAAATTATAAGTATTAAATCTCAGTGATAAACAAACGCACGAAGACATAGCCATGTGTCTTGACCGTGTGACTGACACAGCCAAGCCCACGGGCATGTGGCCTGGCTATGTGACAAAAATCTTGCGATGACGTCATAAACAGAATACCCCCGGTTTTTTACACGGGGTAAGAACACGGGCATGTCGAGGTCGTGTAAAAGACATGGGCCAAGGACACGGGCGTGTGCTCGGCCATGTGAAAACCCCTGTAGGTTCAAAATGAAAAATAATTTTCCAATAGTTCCACACGGGTCGGGGACATGGGTGTGTGTGACCACACGGCCTGCCCACATGGGCATATCCTTGTCTCACACGAGCGTGTGCCCTGTTTTTGACCAAATTTTCCTAAATTTTTCTAAGTTCTCAATTTGGTCTTTGACCATTCCTAAATGATGTTTTGGGCCCCGTAAGCCCATATTAAGGATTTTATGATATATAATGAAAAGGTTTTAATTTGGAATGAAAATTTTTGACCCGACTTTGTATGATTGGTTATGTTATCACCTGTAATGCCTTGTACTCGGTTCCGACGTTGAACCCGGGTAAGGGGTGTTACAATGATGGTTTTATCTGAGTGATTGTATGTTATTATGAAGAATTGAATGTTGGTATGATCTTAGTTTTAGGTAATGTTTGCCATGAAAACTTAGTTTCTTTTGAGATTAGACATACATGAAGATTTATATCTTTAGAATTGACTTAGTAACTTTCTTGAGGTGAAATCTTAGGATACATAAAAGTCTAAAATGATATAGGCACCATTTTCTTTGGATCGTTTGAGCCTTTTCAAGCCAACCTTATTATATTAGAACCTTGAAACTATAATTTTGAGCTTAAAAGCCTGTTTAGTACAATAAATCTATATTATAAACCACATTTCCATCGTTTTAAGTTATCCTAATTTTGTGCACCCATCTTAACTAAAGTTGTCTTGGAAAATGACATTTGAGGAAATTTTCCAAAGATGTATGTGCTTATATATAAAAAAAAGAGAAAAAAATGAAGAAAAGTTGCTCAAGTTCCACAAAGAAAAAAATGCATGAGCATCAGTTCAAAATAAGTTTGGGGGTATTCCAAAGGTTCACTTAATGAAAAGGGTTTACTTCGAGAAATCCAAGACAAAGTTAAAGGTTAAGATTTTGAAACCAAAATATCCCATCTCTTAAAATCCCTAGCTTTAACTGAGCTCCATTACAACCTTATAAAAGACCTATTGATTTGGTGATTATGTCACCTATATTAGTGGAGAGGAAGTACAAAGTTCAACATATGACGATCATAAATAAGACTTATGATTGTTTTGCTTGATTGATGAGAAATTAGGTTGAATAAAGAATATTATCTATGGCTGTGACATACATACAAACTATGATTCGTGTTAGCATATTTTGAAACTTAGTATAAAATTATCTAAATGTTTGCATATGAGTTACTTGTTAATAAAGAAGATCTATGAGCATGAATTTATTAAGACATGATTATGGGACAAAGATTGATGCTGCTTACACTTTTAGCAAAATTTGCCTTAGCGAGACCTTGTGATGTGCACGAACATTACTCGAGACGAGCAATGATTTAAGTTTACGGGTGCGTAAACTAAAAAATATATAGGATTTTTCCTATATAATTCATCACCTTTTTACTTAAATTTGTTGTTAAAACCAAGTAATTGTTTAATAACTTAATGAAATATGTGAAAATATGAAATTAAGACATAGACATTATTAAAAAGTGACTTTATGCTTTATTATATAGTTTTCATGCATAAAATGGCTTATTTTATGTTTATTTGAGCTTATTATATTTTTTATGGGACATGTATGATTAAATTAAATAATAAATTATAAAATTATTTTTAATAATTCAACTTAATTATTTCATTAATAAATTGGGTTTTAATTAATTAAGTAAATTGATTAATTAAAGTGGTTAAATTATATTCTTTGGTCCTCTAATTTATCTACTATATTTTGACAGGTCTGAGAGCTTTATTTTGATTTCAAAACTATCCAAATTGGGGACCAAGTCAACCCAAAATTCGGTTGCACATGGATGTTCATAAACCAATTTTTGGTTTAATTACAAAAGGTCCTTGAATAGTTGAAGAAATTAGAGATTTACCTGAAGATTTGCATGTGACCGCGTCTTAGTCCTGAGTTGTTATGGCACTCAAATTAAGCAAAAAATCAGCTCAATTTCCTTAAAGTATGGCCCGCCACCCATGGAAGAGGTTTCAAAAGATGGACACTCCTATTTTTAGTAAACTATCCCCCTTGCCTCACCTATAAAGAAGACCCCATTTCTCACTTTTCTAATAATCCCTAATCATTCATCATTCTCTCCTCTCTCAATCCTCTTAGCTTTCTTTTCTCCCCACACCTATCGGCATCCTTGCATAAGGATTTAGCAAATTATCCTCTTAAAGAACCCTTGGTCGGCCACCTCGGAGAGCCATCAGTAAAGGAGCAAAGCAAAGGAACGAAAAAGCCCTTATTGTTTAGAGTCTTGGGTGACAACCACTTTGAATTGGGTTTAATCTTTCTTTTCTTTAATTTAATTCAAGAATGTTTGCTATGTGTTCTTTGTTCTTGTTTACAACAATGATAGCTTAATTTTATTTAAGCTAGGATGGTTGTTTTGATTAAATAATATTTCTTGATTCATGCTTATAATATTTGTGCCTCAATCGATCATGTTTTCAATTTAAATCAAGTCTATATTTCGTTCATATATGATTGAAATGCACCTGAATTAGATGAGCGATCCTAACCAGACAATGACTAGTGGACACATAATTGAAATGCGCATGCTGAATTTAGATCCTAACCCGATTAAATTGTAGGTTGCATAACAACCCTAACCAGGCTCTGTTATCTGCATAGTTTTTAGATTTGTGTGATTAAATTATTTCAAACCTAACACGTTCCTATTACCTATCATGAATTCTAAGAAACCCTTAGTAAATAAGGATCAGTGAAATGCTTATTTACTAAGTAAAGGATTCCTAAAGGACCTAGTGTGGTTACCAAACTCATGAAAGATCAAGTTGCCATGGAATGTTTTTTCGAATATTGTTAAGCATGCTGATGGTAAATTGAGTTTAATTAAAGTAATTGTCCTAGTTTATTTATGTTACAACTGTTGCAAATTGTGTTTAATTCTGCTAAAATCTATTTCAGTCATATAGTTGCATGTTAAGATAAATCACATTAGGGATCATTGTATTTAGATTAATTTTACATAACTTTAATCAACACTTCCAAATCAAACCATGTTTTAATTTACCAAGTTGTTAATATAATTTTATAATTAAGTGACTTAGCATGAGTACAGTCCCTATGGAGACGATAACTCGATACTTACTTATTACTTGATAACGACTGTGTACACTTGCACAAACCCCATCGTTACACATATCATTCAAATTAATCTCAATCATTCTTTTGATAGCAAAAATTAGACTAAATGCTTTTTAATAAATACATGTTAATCCCTACCACTTTAATTTTATTCCTTTATTCAAGATTAAGCTGCAATCATTAGGTTAACTTATGCCTTCATATGTTGAACATAGGAATCTCTCTCCACTAATGTAGGTAGCATAGAAACTTGAAACAATAGGTCTTTAACAACGTTGTAACATGGATGGGCTTAGGGTAGGTAAAAGATAGATAAATTTAGCCTAAAAACCCTAGACTCAGCTTGTATCGGACCTTCAAAATAATTACCTTTAGTACACCAACCTACTTTACTTTCACATGCTTTTTTGTACATCTATTTTCAAGTACATATGCTTCTTTTTTTTATACGAGCATTTTACTATATGTACTCCAATTTTTAGAGCACTTGATACTTCTTTTCAACTCCCCTAAATTTATTTTCAAAGAATGTTTTGAATAGTACTAAGTCTAGTGTTTGGGAGAAATTAAAGATAGTTAAGAGAAAAGTGATAGCTAAATTTGCAAGGGTTCAAAAATAAAACTAGGCCATATAGTCTCAAAGTTGGGTTTCAAAGGATAAAATTTCATCATGGTTGGCTCGAAAGGCTCAAACGGTCCAAACAAAAGTTGCCTAAATCATTTTCAACGTTCCATGCTTCCTAGGATTTCGCCTCAAGAAACTACTATGTCAATTCTAGAGACTTAAACTTTCATGCATGCTTAACTTTCCTAAGGAAGTAAAAAATTTATGGTACGATTTACATGCTTTATTAAAAATACATTTATGTCATTATTAAGCTAACATAACTATTTATTGAAATAATTGAACTTTATTTCTATTGAAGTTTAGCATACTTAACAAAATTTCAAATTATTGAACAAAATATAACCTAATCATAACTGAAAGAAAATTTTATTCTGGGTGGAAATAATTTCAATTTTTCGGTCCCCCTACTTAAGATGAATAATGTCCTCATCATTAAAAATGAATAGATACTATACACCAGCTAGGATTCTAGAAAAGAGGAGGTGAGTCAATTTGACTGCTTAAGTACCAAGCTCTCTCTAGATCCAATCCTAGACATGTATATATCTATTGCCACACTTTATACTTTGCGACTTGTTCATTTTTATTCATGACTTCTATCTCTTGTTTTATTATATGAAAATAAAAATTCCTAATTAAAATTAATCCTAAAATGACCTAAGAATAGAAATAAAATAAAGTCAAGATCCCTCTTTTTTATTTAATTGTAGATCCTTTCAAATTTGACTCATCTTTTGCTCCATCATTATTGTCTTCGCATTAATCACTTTGCTTCTTCTTTGATAGTGGACTCCATGGTTCAAATATGAAATCTGAAAACTCAGGCACAAAAATAAATGAGGTATTGTAAATTTTCACAAGAGCACTTCTCATCGAGTCATCCCTTATTTTTGAGTATCTCTAGTAAGCTTGTTGCTACCATTGCATATGTTGCATTATATCCATAAACTTTGACAGCTCATTTCGAAGATTTGGGTGAGGTGATTGAGTTCTAAACATTGAAGTTTTGACATCAGGTTCAGCTTCTAGTTCCATTGGTTTCGCCTCGTCAAGGACTTCAGCTTCTTGCACTGGCTTGATCTCTGTGGGATCTTCTTCTTCTTCTTCGAGATCCTCACTTTCTCCACTTGTTGCTATAGAATAGAATCTCCAGCTATTCGGTAGAGGTCCCAATCTATGATTGTGTCCTGGCTATACCCTGTCTTCTTTACGTTTGCAAGAATTTTAGCTTTTAGGCTCAAAATTGTTATCGTAAAGGTAAAGTTGGCTGGGCCAGAACATCTAACGGCACGATTCCAGATTTCTCTCATGATGAATTTTCCCACATCAATGGTCTATGCAGTTAAAATCGAGTATAATAAGACCATTCGCTCTAATGAGATTGTAGTCCTATGCGAACTAGGCATTAGGCTGAAACGTATGAAATCGAACCGTACCTTTGTGAGTGGTGTCAAATATTCTCTTCGACAAGTGTGGATTCCTTGCTTTGACATAGTCCACTTAGAACCTAGAACTGTAAGTTTCTCGAGAATTTCTTACAAATTTTTAGGCTCGATATTGCTCATCAAGGAAGAATATTCATCGTTATCGAAATCAAGTAATTCAAAGAACTCATTAATAGCATTTAAAGTTATTGGTATCTCCATTCCGTGAACTGGAACTTCTATCAACTCGCTTGAGGTTAAATTCACATAGAGTTCACGTACTAACCCCTCATCCACACTAGGTCTTGTCTCGCAAAACAATTCCCAATTGAGAGTTTTAGCAACTTGATGAATACGTTCCATGAAATCAATATAATTGCTTTCTTTTAGTGTAAAGCCTTTCTCTAGATGCATCTATTGATTCTTGAAGATGCTTCGTATCTTGCTTTGGCTTCTTCACAGTGGAATTTGTTTTGTGATTGATCAATTTGGGTAGAGGCATGAGTTCTATTATGAGGCATGATTAATCTGAACATAAGATGGAAACAAGTATTTTCTCAAAAATTTAATTAAAATATGAAAGATTTAATAATTTGAAAAATTAAATACTTTAACAAAAAATAAAATTTAAGAGAAAATTTTGTCTTACAACCTTTTATTAAAAATTAAGAACTCCTAGAGAAAATAATATTTATAGATCAAAAGAGGGCAAATTAAGAGAGGTTGGAGGGTTTTCGGCTAAAGTTGTTGGTGTAAGGTTGGTCTGCTACTCGGGTGTGCGTGGGAGCAAGCAACAGCGTGCAGCAGGAGTTGGGGGCAAGCAACAGCGTGTGCGGTGGTTGGAAGTAGGTAGCAGTGCACGGGTCCTTGTCAAGCAGACCTGGAGTGCACTAGAGCTAGACATGCGTAGGTGGTGCGCCAAGGATCAGCTACTGGTGCTGAGCTGGGTGTGCGGCGTGCGATTATAACACCCCTGACCCAAATCTGTCGTCAGATTTGGGTTACGAGATATTACTAACCAAAACACATCTTAAATAATTATTCACATATACTTCAAAATTATTTCATTTGAATCATATTTATAATTCATTCAAAGTGTTCGAAAAATCAAACTCTAAGATATTTCATTGTAATACAATTATTATACACATACACTTAAGTATGCAAATATATGTCATATCATTTCATTTACCAAATATAACCAACATAACTATTTCTTCTATTGTAAAATAAGAAATTCAATCAAAATTCAGCATATAAATATAATAAATCAAATATAATATATATACAATGACAACAATACAATATAATGATTATACCCTATTTGCTTTTAATACATTCGCATAATCTATTATAACTAGGCATAGCTACCAATTGACCAAATGTACCTTTGCTATTATCAAAAGGATGCGCATAAAAACATATTAAATAGAACCATTTTAAATACAATTATTAGTCAATTTATAAACTCATTTCGCATACTTAATACTACACTTTAAAATTCATAATTACAATCCAACAAATATCACCATTCGGTCACTCAAGATAGCCTCATTATGACTTGTTAATCTTATAATCATTCTTTACTATTTTAGACCAAACTTAAATATTAATTCAAAACAACCAATTAACATTTTCATTTCTTACCCCCTTTTTGCCGTACCTAATGATCATATACTAGCCATGATATATATAAAGCTTAAACAAATTAACAAATGCCAAAATCAAAACAATTAATCATCCATCACATCGTTCATATTATAAAATACACTTTTAAAAGGACATATATCATAATGAAAATATCTCACACTTATAATAGTAAGTCAAATGTCATAACTAATCATACAACTGCATATACATATAATACATTATGTAATTCAAGCATTATAAACCATTAGTCCTTTACAAACCGAATTATCAAATAACTTATCAAATGCATATATACATTTTTGTTACTTATCAAATGCATATATATATTTTTGTTTACATAACATCAATAGAATATATAATAATACATTGATTTTCATTTTCAATCCATTTCATCAATGTATTCATACCATTACAGATTGACTCAAATTAGCCATATCAAATTGTCAAATATCCGTAGCATAACATAGTCCACACATATTGAAAACAGTCAAATTCAATGTTAACATATGCCTAAACACTTAACTACATGAATTAATCACTATTGCCAAATCACAAACTCAATTATAACCATCACCTATATTTACATCACATAAACTGAATAACCATTAATTCATCTTCAATATAAATAGCATTAAAATGTCACTTTATAAATTTTCCATAGCTGAGCCACATATCTTAACACCATAAGTATATATATACATCATGTAATAAGCTTATAAACATGAGCTATTTATAAGTCATTTAAGCATTACTCATTCAAAACATATAACCAAAAACACAATTCATACTTATCATATACATACTTATTGAAATGAACTTATACCATGACTAAATATAATCAAGCTTAAGCATCATAAATAAGCCATTTTCGCATGGCTATATATATATAGATATATATATACAAATTCAAAACCAAATATACTAAGCTAGCCTATATATGCCACTTAACCAAACTTAAAGCTTTAATTTACCGAAGCAATAACCGAATAGTGTGATGACACCTCCAACGACTTCCAACCTGAGTAAACTCCGAAAATCTATAAACATAAGAAAAAAATACACAGAGTAAGCTTTGAAAGCTTTGTAAGTCATAAGCAAATAAATCATCACAGTAACATATGTAATTCAATTCAAATAAGCTGAATTTAGTTAACCTCATACACATATACAACCATTTTCATATAATCCATATTGCCACATTAGATAACTTCACTTACCTTATTTATCAATAAACAAATGAACTATGTTTTTAAACTCAACCATTTCAATCTCATTTATCTATTCAAAATTCAAACTAACTAAGCCAAATTTATAAAATCTCAACTACATGTACATTCATCATATTCATAAATTCATAGAATCACATTAAGTACTTTGCTTACCAAAACTTTTCATAAAAACATAAACTTCACACGTACCTAATCTATTTGACTCCTTTTTAGTTTTCATATACCAAGCATATGTGTCACAGAGTTCTTTTATATACATTCATTTCATTCATTGTCATATATTCATCAATCATTTCTGAATATCATATACAATTCACATATCATCATTTTAAACATACTTACCTTATTTATCAATAGGTAATTAACCATCACATACCTGATCGTTTTAGCTCATTTAACACAGTCGATCACAATTTAGAGTAGCCCGCATAAAATCTGCTATGCATAAAACCTAATATAATACACCGGCACGAAGCCTGCTGGGCATAAAGCTTGATATAATACACCGTCATGAAGCCTGCTAGGCATAAAGCCTGAATATAATACACCAGTATGAAGCCTGCTAGGCATAAAGCCTGAATATAATACACCGGCACAAAACCTGCTAGGCATAAAGCCTGAATATGAATGACACAAAGTTGGTCTTACACATAATCACATATCGATGCCACTGTCCTAGAGAGGGTCTTACACGAAATCTCAAATCGATGCCAAAGTCCCAGACGTGGTCTTACACGATATCACATCTCGGAAGCTCACAAGTTATGACACCATTTTCCTGTACAATTCATAAGGCTTTTTCGAGACTTACAACTACATAATTAAATCAACCCATACTTGAATCAAGTCATCGAATGCTCAATTAAATTCGACCACATGTATATCAATATATATTAATTCGGCAATAAGTCAAACATATACATAATAATTTAGCTACAATTAAAACATATATATTTACATACGTGATCATTTATTCACTTATGAACTTACCTCGTAAAGACGCGAACGGACCTGAACGACTATTTAATAATTTTCATCTTTCCCCGATCTAGATCCGAATTTTGTTTTTGCTAATTCGAATTAATATAAAAAATTAACTTACTTATTCAACAATTCATTCAATTTCATCCAAGAACATATAAATGGGCAATTTATACTTTAGCCCCTAACATTTCATATTTTCATAATTTAGTCCCTAATTCAAAACAACACAAAATATTCAAAATTTCAATTAACCCATGTTTGGCCGAATATTACTTATACCCCTAGCAAACCATTAATTTCATTTATTTCACATTTTGACCACTCAATTTACAAATTTCTCAATTTAGCCCTTAATACAAATTTTTATAAAAAAATAATTTAGTTAAACATAATAATCTATTAGCAAAGATTTATTTTTCATCTTCAAACAACAAATTCATCACATTATCAACAATGGAAAATCTCAAATTCACCATCAATTCCAAAAATTAAAGCTTGGGTTAAGTAATATTCGAAGCAACGATCTCAAAAACGTAAAAATTATCGAAAACCGAGCAAAACACATACCCGAATTAAGCTTCAAGAGTGCCGAATATACAAGCTTCATCCATGGCTTCTTTTTCTTCAACATTCGGCCAAAAGAAATGATAATGCATGGCCATTTATGATTTGTTTTATTTTATTATCAATTATTATATTATTTACAAATTTAACCTTTATAAATTAATTAGAAAACCATATAAATGTTTTCCATTACCGTCCAATAGCTTTAGTGGTGGTTTAATTTCACTTCAAGGACTTAGCAATTAAATAATCATAGTAAATTAGTACTTTAATGAATAGAATGCCACTTTTATTTTTTTACGCAATAAAGTCCTTTTATTAAATCGAACACTCAAACAATAAAATTAAATCACGAAAATTTCACAGATATCGATTCACACATTATAAACACGGAAGATAATATTCAAATATTTTTGTAACTTGGATTTGTGGTCCCGAAACCACTGTCCGACTAGGGTCTAAATCGGGTTGTTATAACGATGGAGCTGAGGCTGTTGGCCCAATGGCTGTCGAATAGCTAGGTAGATTTGGAAGCTTGCGGCACTAGGTGATTTTTTATTTTGGGGGTTTTGTGTGATAGATGAATGTGAAGATGTAACACCCCTTACCCATATTAAATGCCAGAATAGGGTATGAGGCACTACCTGACTTATCACACGAATAAACATACAATTTCAAGACATAAATTTGTGTCCAAATTAAAAACCATTCACATTCAATCATAACGTCCCTAAAATGAGCCTACGAGGCCCAAAACATACATTGAAAGTGGTTCGGGACTAAACTGAGAACTTTAAAAATTTTACGAAACTTAGAAAATCTTCTACTATACAAGGGTCACATGCCCGTGTGGTTATAGGGCACCCCCATGTGGGCAGACTGTATACACGCCTATGTCATTAACCCGTTAACTCTCTATTTATGACATCATCAACATTTGAAGGCCACATGGCCAAGTCACACGCCCGTGTGCTTAGGCTGTGTGGTCAATTTAATTTTCATCATTTTTCATAAAATAGGTGCAGACTTCACACGCCCTAGGCACATGCCCCTGTTCAAGGTCGTGCCATCCACACGGCTGAGACAAACACCTGTGTCTCTGCTCGTGTGCTAAATTCTGAGCATTCTATTTCTCAAAATTTTAGGTGCAGGGGACACACGACCTAAACACATGCCTATGGGCTGACTGTGTGTCAGACACGACCTAAACACACGCCCGTGTGTCTACCTGTGTGCACAAAATAAAGGCTATTTACCAAGCCATTTTGCCACCCTTTTTTCACACATACACTTACACCACTTCAAAGTCACCAAACACAGTATACGCAAGTAACCAAAACATCCATACATTATCGTATAATAGGCCACTTCAATATGACCACCACCATACTCAACATTCACTATATTAAACATGCCAGTTCACAAGGCATAATATATACTTCACATGCATATACACAATTTCAAAATAAGCCAACTTAAATGGCCAAATACACACCAACATTTACAAGCCATTTTAAGGTCAAACACATTACTTAAAGGAGCCAAAACACTTGGCTAGTTTTATCAAACTCATTTTGTAACATCCCAACCCCGGCCCAGATGTTATGGCTGACTCTGGCATGTCACATCAAAGCGTCATTCAAATAAACTAAAAATTGGGTTTGTCGTTAAAATTTCTTCTTTTCATGTTTTAATGCTTTTGCTCATATTTAGCAAATCATCTCATAAAAAATGTTTACTTAATGTCTGGCATTGATATTTTTAGTTATTTCAAATCTCGAAAGCTACTAAAGTTTGAAATATAAAAACGTGTGTTTTAAGTGTTTTAAAAATAGTTATTAATTTTGAAAATTCGTGTTTAGTAGTTTTAATTAAGGAAATCAAAAACCCAAATAAAAATTTAACCCCTCAAAGGCCTTATTTCAGAATTAAAACCCAAAATATAAATTTCAAATAAAAGTTTACAGTAGTGCATGAATGGTCGTGTAGCCACCTCCGAATCCCTCACGGCTCCAAATCACCTACAATTGAGGATTACCTGTATAGTTAGACAGAAGGGTGAGTTTGCAAAAACTCAGTGTGCAATCCTTTATAATACAAACAGTCAGATATATAATATGCAGAAACAGACTGGGCCTGAGCCTATCACAGGAACAATATCAGATGGGCTTTAGCCCATTTCAGAATCAGTATCAGATGCAGATATACAGATAGAAATCTAGCCCAATTCAACCAATACACCACCCGTACCAACCAACACACCATGTGGGGATTAAATCGACCCACCCAGGCAACACACCAAGCTTAGTACCGGTTGCGGTACTAAGTTAACAGAACAGCTCAAAGCCGTAGACAGAATAGCTAAAAGCTGTAAGTATCGCAGTAGTGCTACCAAATAATAGAATGGCTAAGAGCCATAAGCAGAAAGGCTATAAGCCTTGAGCAGAACGGCTCTAAACCGTACACTTCCTTCGTCAATATTAACCTAACCCCATGCAAGATGACATGTCATAGTAACATACTTAAATGCAGAATGTCATGCTCGAAATCAATCATATACAGTCATACATACATTAATCAACCTACCACTAGGGGTGTAACTATCATTTCGTTAGTTAGGGGTAAAACTATAATTTTACACTACTGGGGTATTTTGGCAATTTTACAGTCCGGAGTCTTAACGACACAACAGATGGTCCACTGTCGCCTTGCACGACTTTAGTAATCTAAACAGACATAATGATGTAAATGGGCCGAAGGCCATTACTTGGCCCAAGTGGGCCCACACGCTCGTATGGCCCATTTAGCCCAAATTCAACCACGGCTATATGATTTACAAGGCCCATCCCAATACTTGCCACTTATCACCAATTTTATCTGTGTGGGGTCCACGAGCCCATTGGGCCCATACTGCCCATTTCGACCCATTGAGGCCCACAACGGCCCAATACCACGAGAACGCTCGTGAGGCCTCTACAGTCTATCGCCCATGATTTGTGGGCTCAGTTTACCATACGAGTGTTCTCACGCTTGTGAGGCCTCAAAAGCTGCAGTTTTGGCTTTTTAGCTTTTCAGAAGTAAAGGATTTTGGTGTACAGTTACACATCTTTCCGTGAAGACGAGAGAACTGCTCATGCCTAAAGCCTACATTCAATCCAACATTTAGTTAGTCTCCACCTTTAATCGATCATGATTATCTAACCTCTAAAACGACACCTCCCCTTACCTTGATCGAAAGGAGTGTGGCTAACTACACCTAGATTGGTCAGAGCCGATCACACGCAACCTGATGCTTAACTACACACATAACAGATTAATATATAGAACCTAATAAGAAGTAGCCTAAGATCCATAAAGATAATACTTAAAGAACTAAGGGTAATCGACTTATACCCAAACTAACAAGGTATTGGAAATACCTTGATCAAATATTGGAAAATCGAGTTTCAATAGATCGAGAATGTTCTGCGCTTTCCACTCCTCAGTAATATTTGGAATCTATGAACATACATCATGGAAAAAAGGAGTCACCATTCAGAAAACACAGAGAATTAAGGCAAGGAGGTATTTGATTTTAAGGAAATAATAGAAAAACAAGGTTGATAGGTTACCAAATGGTATACTTATCAATTCGTCAGAACGCTTGTAGCTCAAAATGTTTGATTGTTAGCAAAGGGGAAAAATGAATGAAAGAGAGAAAGAGAGAACGGATTCGGCTTAGATTAAGAAAAATAGAAAGTAGAAAGAAGAGAATGAAGAAGAATACAATTGGCTAAGGTGTACGAAGAAATGAAGTGGTGCCGAATTCAGCCAAGTCTAATAAGGTAGCACGAGTAGATCGAGAGTAGAACAAAGAAAGGTTTCGCTTATGAGAGAAAATTGGAGAATACTGGGGTAGAGAAGAGAGATAGGTTTCGGCAATGTCAAAAAGTAAAGGAGAAGAGAGACATAGAAGAGTTCGACTTAGAGGAAACTAAAATGAAAAGGCTAAAATTCAATTTCCCAGAGCTAAAATCCTAAACCAAAAACGGCACAACCAGTAAAAGATATACCAAAAATGCTTCCCACATAGCCGAATGCACACCCTAAAGCAACTCAAATTCGGCCAACACTTCTCCTATTTCAAACTACTTCAAAATCTCCACCTATTTCTCTCATTGAATTACTCTAACTCCCCATTCAAATTCAAACTCAATTCAACAACCTTGACCAGTTCAAATTCTACCTTTTACTAAGTCCACAACAACCTTCCAATATTTGAACCCACTTTACACTCTTGCCACCTCCATGTAGCAAAATAACTGTATTTTGCTTTTAAGGGGATTCGAACCCTTGCCCTTCTCACATGCACACACGCAACCTGCCACCAAGCCACAAGCTCTCTTTGTACCTTAAAACAACCACTAATACTCAAAAGGCTTATGTCCTAATGTCCAGATTCTTTTAAAAGAAAAACCAAAATAAATTGCAAGAGCCAAGACTTGAACCCATGCTCCCTTGCAACCTTAATGACGCCACAACCACTAGACCACATGCTCTCTTGTGTCATTTCTTTAACATAATAATTTAAAAGGCCTACTTCCAAGCATCTAGGGTTTTATTCACTTAAAACCAAAATTTTTGCCAAAGCCCAAGTTTGAACCCAGGACTTTTCCAACATTTCTCAGGGCTCTTAATCCACTGAAATAAGCCGTCATTTTTTATAATTCTTACACACATAAACTTTTACGTGCAGCCTCCTAGCGGCTCCCGTGCACAAGGCCTATTCTTACTAGGCCTAAATTCAGGGCGTTACACATTTAGAATAACCAAAAAGACTTATACACTTCATAACCAACTAACCTATACATGCCATATAACCAAATTCACAAGCTTTTTAGTTCTGATATGATAGCTGGATAGTGTGATGAGATCTTTGATAGCTTCCAACCCAAGCAGGTCTTCGAAATCCTATAAACATGGAGAAAATAACACAAAGTAAGCTATAAAGCTAAGTAAGCTCATATGAAAATAAACACAACTTATTGACTAAACACTTATTAAGCAATTTTGATTACTATGGTGTAAATTCATTTGAGTTCACCTTTATACCATAATTCTAATCACGTAATTAACCAAAGGTTTCACAAGCTTATTCATTTCTATGTTTGTATGGATCAAATACCCTTGTACCAATTTGTCCACATTTATACATACATAATCGAAACATCAATATAAATTGATTCAATCCAATACCCATGACAATTACTTTAACCAAGATAAACCATGTGAAATCTCATCATATAACGGTACTTTGCACAGTATGTGCCATACTTGCGTATAATAAAAAAAAACAATCATAGCTCATATCTTGTAACACCCCAAACTCGGCCCAGACGTTATGGCTGGATCCAGTGGCATCACATTGAAAGCTAAATCGTAAAATTCGATGTTGATGAAAAACCTTGAAAACACTTGATTGTTTGTGGTTTAAAGTAGTATCTTCAAAACAGGTTTTCAATTTTGAACAAGCCTCATTTGAGGAATACTTTAGTCAAAAACTGTCATTAGTGGAACTTAAAAATATATTAAGGGTTGATGAAAACTTTAAGTTGTTTTTGAAAATCTTAGTTTTTATATTCATTACCAATTTCTCATATTTCAATTATAGCGGAAGCTTTTTCCTTGAAAATGTTCATGTACTTACGTTGGATTTGAAAAATGTTATTCCTTTTTAAAACTCACGACTTAAATCTAGATGTCAAGCAATCTATTGTAATAAAATCCCAAAATTAACCGTAAACGGAGAAAAGGCCTTATTATATCAAAACAAAACCTTAAAACAGAAAAGTAGTAAAAGTAAAGTAAATTGAATTCTGAAACCGAGAGTCCATAGTGTGGCCACCTCCGAGTCCTCCAATACGTCGACCCGCCTACTGAGGATTACCTGAAAATTTAAAAAGAGGTGGGTGAGTTTACTACAACTTAATGAGTACAACCCTCATTGATCACATAACATGCATCACATCCATTTGGGCCTAAGCCGATTACAATAACGGTGGCATTTAGGCCTTAGCCCAAAAAGGCCTTAGCCCAAAAAGGCCTCAATTGGGACTGAGCCCATAACACAATCAAAATCAAAATATGTACGCACAGATAAACCCCCAACCAACCCTGCACTCCAAATCCCATCCAACCCTACACTCTTGTGGGGATTAAATCGACCCACCTATCCCTACACTCCTGATGTAGCACCGGTTGTGGCACTAACCAATATCGCAGCAGAGCTGCCAATTACATAATAAGCTTAAAGCCATCGGTGGATCCATAGTCGTCACTCTAACAAATCATATACTTCCTCCATTCCATGATCCCATCCCATGCAACATAATATCACATGCATGAATGCAAGCATATTAGTAAATGGCATACAAAATCGATCATAAGTCATGTAGGGCATTTTAGTCATTTTGCCCTTTAGGGGCATAATAGTCATTTTGCACAATAGGGTCTAAATACATGTGTTGGCTCCTCAATAAGTCCACAGCCGCTCCGCACGACTTGTGTAGCCTTTAACAATCAAATGATACAATTGGCCCAAAAGCCTAATATGTGGCCCAAATGGTGCCCACGCCCTCGAGAGGCCCACTGAGCCCGAAACTATCCTTGGCCATGTGAACGACATGACAGACTCTGTAACACTCCAAACTTGGCCCAGACTTTATGGCCGAATCCGGCGGTGTCACATTGAAGGGCGTCTCGCACAAATTGAATACGTTGAAAGACTTTGAAAAACATTTGCAGGTTCGAGGTTTAAAACAGTGTTTGCACTACATGGATATATTTTCAAACTAGTTTCTTAGAAAGATACTTTAGTTTACAACAAAATCCATTAGAGGCTTGCTTAATAGAAAATTTGAGAGTTTAAATTAAAGCTTTGAGTTTGATATTTGAAAACCTGAGTTTACATGTCTTGTTAAGTCACTTGTTAATACAGCGGAAGCTCATATTTTAAGAAAATGTCCATAAAATTTTATGTTGACTTCAAAATGTTATTTGATTTAGAAAATGTGTTTAAGTTTGAAAATTAAGCAGTTATAATAATAATAAAATAAAATCCAAATATAAAATCAAACTAGATGATAGAGAACTTTGCAGAGTGGCCACCTCCGAGTCCTCCCCTACGTCGAACTGCCTACTGAGGATTGCCTAAAAATATTAAAAGAGGGAGTAACTTTACAAAACTTAGTGTGTACGTCCCTCGACAAACACATAACATGCATTAAACAATTTAGGCCTAAGCCTTATTCAATATCTGTGGCCTTTGGGCCTTAGCCCAGAATGGCCTCAGTTGGGCCTGAGCCCATATCACATCAAATAGTGGCTTTGGTCCTTAGCCTGTGGTGGCCTCAGTTGGGCTCAAGCCCATATCACAAAATCAGTATGATTATGCAACATGCAAGTACCCTTAACCAACCTTGTACAGCCCCTTCCATCCCTACACTCCTGTAGGGAGATACTCAACCCACCCATCCTTATACACCCGTTGTGACATCAGTTGCGGCACCACTCATCGTTGCAGCAGAGCTGCTAGTATTCATCGTGGCACCGGTTGCGGCACTACTCATCGTTGCAGCAGAGCTGCTCATGGCTTAAAAAGCCTTCTTTGATCCACAGTCGTCAAGTGACTGTGCGACCCTCATATACACTTCCTCCAATCATAACCCAGCCCATATGCAGCATATAATCTCATGAATGCATCATAATACACATATAACATGCAAATCATACTTATATCAAATAGGGGTAATTTAGTCATTTTGTCCCTAGCGGCATGTTTGTCATTTTTCACTAAGGCATAATGGTTATATCTTATTGTGGGCCTAGATACACATTCTGACCCATTAACCTACTCACAATTATTCAAGCATTTAAAGTCAATTCATTAGGGTTTACAAATTTACTAGGGCCCAAAAGCCCAATACATAGCCCAAGTAGGGTCCATACACTTATATGGCCCATTAGGCCCAAAACTACCGTAGGCAGGTAATTAGCCTAACCGGCTCGACAAATCCTACTAACCCAACAAAGGCCTACAGGCCCATCGAGCCCATTTGGCCCATTTCGGCCCAGTTGGCCAAACGACAGCCCGAGTCCATGGAATATCCCACGGAGCCTTTAACGTCGTATTAGTAACTCCACATGAGTGTTTGCATGCTCGTGTGGTTGCCGGCACCAACCTTTCAGCTTTTCAGCATTCTAGCTTTTTGGGATTTCAGCTTTTGCTGATTCGTCGTGTGTGTGGTGTATGTACACACCTTATTGAGAATCGGCACCCAAGACCAACAATCTCCAACCTATAATCAGTCAAACTAATAATTAATCACTTGCGTAGTAAACATTTTCTTCTTTACCAAAAACTGAAACTACACTAATCCACTTACCCTGATCGATAGTCCTATTAACCTTTCACTTATTCGTTCGCCACGTTTGACTCCCAGATCTGTGTTGTAAAACTAAACCATCAACGATTTGGATTAACAAGTGACTCTTATCAATCTTAAGTCACCTCTACATCACCTAAAAACATTCAGCTAAACCAAAAATGAAGATGGATATACTTACCAAACCAAAAACACACAAGGGAGTAGTTTGGCAGAGATTCGAAGAAGAAGGAGAAAGAATAACCCAATCTCTATCAACCTAGTTGAAGAGTAAGGAAGAAAAGAGGTCTTCGGTCTAGGTAAAGAAGTGGTTCGACTAAGGAGTGCAAAGAACCAAAAAGAAAATGGAAAGAAGAATTAAGGAGGAGAGAACAAAACCGAACACAAGCAATCAGTTCCTTGGTTGTATCAAGAGATCCGATATAGCCAAGAAGAGATTGGGGAAAAAAACAAGAAGATATTCGGCTAGGGATTAAGAGAAGAGAATTTCGATAGGGGTGAATCTAAAGAAGAGATCAAATATGTAAGAAGGTTCGGCCAACTTAGAAGAGAGTATCAGTTTTGATTGTAAGAACGAACATGAGAACGACACAAGTGAAAGAAAAAGAGGAAGAAATTTGGCTTTCAATTTCCCACTCTAATACCCGAATAGACTAAGAAGTTCGACACACACAAAGGTGACCAAAATCGACCTAAACTCCTACCATAGCTGACTAATCCTTTACCAATTACCACACTAACTCCAACTCTTCCAACTTGACCTCTTCCTAAAAACTCCCTCATTATCATGCCTTAATTTACTCCCCAACACTCATTCAAACCTGAAGACCCATTCAAACCTCTACACAATAGAGTTTAAATCTACCTCCACTACCTACACAGCACCAGTGCAAAATAATATCCTTAATGCCCAAGCCGACACTTGAACCTTGCACCCCACCTCCTTCCCTTATAGTGTCACCTCTATGTTCCCAATGTGGAGCCACTTGCCACTTGGCCACAGGCTCGTTTATGTCTTATTTCTACCTTATTTATTTAAAAGTCATAACTCTTGAGGTCAGGGTTCCACTAAGGCCAAAAAAAAAAATCAAAATTTTCCTATGGTCTGACTTGAACCCAAGACTTCATAGAAACCCTATAATACCTCAAAATCACCACCCAAACTGTGCTAACATGCAACCAACATCACATCATACAAAATTAGAAGTTTTCAAGATTTTTGGGGTGTTAGAGGTTCAGTAATATCTATCCATCCGTGAAATTTTCCCATTTGAGGCCCACGAGCCCATTGGGCCCACTTGGCCCATTACAGCCTATTTGATTTATAAATGGCCTACGTTCATGAGATTGCTCATAGGGCCTCTATCGTTGTATCGATCTTTCCCACATGAGCGTTCATGCGCCTGTGTGGCAACCTAGTCGTACTTTCGACTTTTTGACATTTTGGCTCTTGCCAATCAATAGTTAGAGTGGTGTGGGTACACACCTCAGTGGCGAAAGACGCAACTCCCACGAGCCTAAATCTGATATTCAATTAGGGTACTCAGTGAGTCTGCTAATAAAACTTATTAATCACCCCTAATACTAAATCTACACCCAAGATTGATGCCTACCTCAATAGAACGAATAGGGTTTCACTTGTTTAAACCGTTGACAAAGGTTGAGTATTTTCCCTTTGAAGAACCTCTGTATTAACCAAAAGAAACTATTAGCAATGATCACTTACCAAATATTTTAGCTATAAATGAAGAAGAATAGAAATCAGCCCACAAAGCTCTCCCCTTTAGCACGGCATATAACAATCCTTTTACCTTGAGATAGATCATTCTATTACTAAAAAGGGAGAAGAATGAAAGCCAGTACACAGAAGAGATATACCATCACTAGAAATCGAATATACTTACACAAAGCCGTGTAATGAAAGAAGAATGTTGTGAACAAGTCAGCCGATTGTCAGAGAATGAGTAGTGAATCAAACACCAAAATGATAGTGAGGGTTGAAAAGAGACAAGAACTGCAACTTAATGATAGAAGAAAGAGATGAGGATAGGTTTGGCAAAGAAAGAGCAGAGGTATTCGGCTTTTAGAGACTAGCGTTAGGGAAAGGAAATTCTGCACAGAAGAGGATAAGGGTGATAAAGAAGTCAGCTAAGTGATTTGCTAATGAGCAAGACTCAATCGGCCAGGTGATAATAGAATGGAAAGAATTGGGAAAGAAGCAATAGTCAACCGAGGCTAAAAGAAAAAGGGCAATCGGCTAAGCTTGAAAAAGAATGAACAGTAGAGAAAGGAATACTATTTGAATTCGACAATTGAAAGAAACAAAACTAAGAGGAAAAGAAGCTAGAATTAGTACCCCCAATCGTTTGTGAGATAGGCAAGACAAGAGGTACTTTTCGGTTACGAGATGAAAAGAATGGATTGACACAACCCCACAAAACTATTGCTGTATTTGGCTTTTGAGGAAATGAAACAAGTCACGGTTTAGTAAAACAAAGAACATTATTCAGAGATACCCCTAAAATGACCAAAAATGGCACTCCCATCCTACCTAAGCTGAATTTGCCACCCTCTCAAGCACCCAAAATCGGTTACAATCACTCCCCATCTCAAATTCCTTTATTTTCTCCTAAAATTGCTCCATAATTTCCTCCTCAATTTCCTCCAAGACCAATTCAAACACTTTCCAACAAAGTTCAATTGCAACACAACCATTAGCTGTTCACAAGTGCAAAATAAATACCCATATCACTTAATCCAAGACTCGAACCCCTAACCCCTTGCCACCCTGTGACGCCACCTCCTTGCCACCCTTGTGACGCCACAACCACTGCCCCCATAGGCTTTTTGTGTCAAATTTTAGTCCCAGCTTGTAACATCCCGAAATAGGGCTTAAACGAAAGAGTGGTTACAAAACTACAAATCCGAGATAGAAAAATTATTTCGATTAATTTTTATGATTTACCAAGTGAATAGATGCATGTGTTAGAATATTGATAGAAAATTTCATGAATTGCATGTATAAATTGCCCATTAGGGCTTAATTGCAAAAGTTGATAAATATGAGTTCTAGATAGGAAAGGATTAAATTGAAGAGCATAATTGAAGTAAAGGTCCTTAAATGGTAATTAGACCATTGGGTTTTCATGGACAAAAATGGACAGACATAGATAAAAATAACTAAAGTTTTAATGAAGGGCATTTTAATCATTTGGTAATTAAAAGGAATTAAAAGGGAAAAAGATGGCAAAATTGGTATCATCTTCTCCATAAGGCTGAACCTATTATGTCTCCATAGCTAGGGTTTGTTTCAAGCTTCCAAGCTCCATAGTAAGTGATTCCAAGCCCCATTTTTAATGTTCTTTACGTTTTTGGAGTCCAGGTAACTCGATTTAGCTTATTCCAGCAATATTTTAACTTAGGGTTCATATTTGGAAAAATAGCCATAGGTGAAATGTGTTTATTTTGATGTTTCATGATAGAATATGAAGTTTTAAATTATGTTAAACAACTTCTGCTACTTGATTTTAAGTGAAAATGAGTAAAAGACATAATCGGTAAAAATACCTAATGTTCATAAGTGCATGTTAGAGTGAGATTTTGATGTTTCCATTAAGGGAAAATGATCAGCATGTCCTAAAACATAAGAATTAGAGAATAAGTTTAATTTCTGAGCTTTGGGGCAAAAGTGTAAATATGTAAAATTTAAGGGGCAAAATCATAATTTTGCCAAAGTTAGAGTTAAGGACTGTTTTGATAAATGTGACTATTAAATAAGCTAAATTTGCTAATTATAGATCAAGAAGAACAAAATTTAGGGATAAACCGAGGAAAAAAAAGGTAGAAGATTAAGTTGTCAAGTTGATCGTATTTTGCTCCGAGATAAGTTTACGGTAAATAAATGCAATATTTCAATATTTTATATTAATGTTGTTAATTTTCAGTATATATACATTTATTTTATGAGAATATTCCAAGTTGAATTAAAGATGATGATGAAGATAAAGCTAAATTTTGGCTCGAAAATACTATCAGAGTTTTTGATGAGTTATCTTGCACACCAGAAGAGTGTATTAAGTGTGTGGTGTCACTTCTTAGAGATTCAACTTACCATTGGTGGAAGACACTTATGTCAGTAGTACCAAAAGAAAGAGTTACTTAGGATTTCTTTTAGGAAGAGTTACGTAAGAAGTACATCAGTCAATGGTTCATTGACCAAAAAAGAAAGGAAATTCTTGAACTAAGGGTAAGATGACAGTGATTGAATATGAATGTGAATTTGTCAGACTTAGAAATTATGCTAGAGAGTGTGTGTCAATTGAAGCTATTATGTGCAAGAGATTTGAAGATGGGCTCAATGATGATATTCGACTATCCGTTGGTGTTCTAGAGATAAAAGAGTTTGTTGTTTTAGTTGACAAAGCTGTAAGGCAGAAGAGTTACTGAAAGAAAAAGGCAAAGCTAGAATTGAGACATAAGATACAAAGAAAAGACAGATGAGCAGATTGTTTCAGTCTACATCTAAGAGGCCCAGAGTGTTCTCTACTAGATCAAATTTTTTAGCTGGGTATCCGAGCAGAAACAGAGATAACAGAAATATGGGTTTGAAAGCTCAGACTACCTCAATTGCGAGTGTAGGTAGTGTCCGACTGGGTAGACTAGAGTGTCCACAATGCGGTAGATGTCATTTTGGCTAGTGTCGAGCAGATGAGAGTGATTGTTACAAGTGTGGTGCTCTAGTTCATTTTATGCGAGAGTGTCCAAAAATGGTTAAAAAGGAAGAATTAAAGAGTGTTAGGTCTGGGAATGTTCCTGTCCAAGGTAAACCACGGAGAAACCTGAGAATAGGGACAGGTAGAGGTGCATCTAGAGATTCAGCAGCGAGACCAAATGTTAGAGCACCCGCAAGGACCTATGCTATCTGTGCTCATGAAGAGGCATCCTCCCCCAATGTAATTACGGTTGTAGGAATTAACAGATAAAGGCTTTTCAAGACCTAGTTGTTCACCATGGGGTGCACCGGTACTTTTTGTGAAAAAGAAAGATGGCTCGATGAGATTGTGCATAGATTATCGGCAGCTTAACAAGGCAACTATTAAGAACAAGTATCCACTGTCTAGAATTGACGATTTGTTTGATCAATTGTAAGGAGCTACTATGTTTTCCAAGATAGATTTGAGATTTGGATATTATCAGTTGCGAGTTAAAGAGGCAGATGTTCTGAAGACTACTTTCCGGACTAAGTATGGCCGTTATGAGTTCTTTGTGATGCCATTTGGCTTAACTAATGCTCCTCCCATTTTCATGGACTTAATGAACTGAATTTTTAAACCTTACTTGGATAAATTTGTAGTTGTGTTCATTGATGATATTGTAACACCCCAAACCCGGCCCAGACGTTATGGCCGAATCTGGTGATGTCACATTAAAGGGATTATTCTAAAACAACTTTGTTCAGTTAAATTTATGTTCAGTAGAAAATTTACTTGGTTAAAAATTTAAGTTTAAGATTTAAAAACCCAAAATCATTAACACTTGTTAAGTTATGATGAAAGCCCATGTTTTAAGAAAATGTCCATGCGTTAAAGTTATTTAGAAAACCATGTTTAACTTTAAACATTTCTTTACATTTGATAATTTGACAGTTGTAACAAAAATAAAACCCAATTGTAAAGTTAAATCGGAGATACAAGGCCTTATTACATCCTTTTGAAAAAAAAAATAAAATGATTAAAAATAGAGTAATTCGGAACTATTTAAAAACTCCTAAGTAGCTTGCAGTGTGGCCATCTCCGAGTCCTCTCTCACATCGAGCCGTCTACTGAGAGCCACCTGAAACATTAAATTTAAGGGTGTGAGTTTCTAAACTCAATGTGTATGACCCTTGGCAATCAAATCAACATGCAATTATCACATTGGGTCTAAGCCCTATCAATATCGATGGTCTTGGGCCTTAGCCCACATTGACCTCATATCACATCAGTATCACATGAATGCAATGCTCCCATCCCAAATCCAACCCTGCACTCCATTTCCCTTCCAACCCTACACTCCTGTGGGGATATAAATATCAACCCACCCATCCCTACACACCAAAGGTAGAACCAACAGCGGCACACTCAAACGTTGCAGCAAGGTTGCTATTCCTATAATTGGCTTAAAGCCACTGGTGGATCCACGGTCGTCAAGCGACTATGTGATCCTCACATATCTTCCTCTGTACCATTAAACCCACCCAAGTGCAACATAGATTTCATGAATGCAACATACATATCATCAGACATTAAGCACCTAGGGGTATTTTAGTCACTTCACTACCCAGGGGTATATTGGTAATTCTACCTTACAAGGGCATTTCTAGAATTCTACCCTACAAGGGCATTTTCGTAATTCTACTCTACAGGGGCATTTTTGTACTTTCCTAATAGTACAGGTTTTAATTACGAACTTTGACCCATCAACAAGTCCTTGCGGCTAAAGTGGATGGATACTATGCACCAGGTAGGATTCAAGAGAAGAGGAGGTGGGTCACTAGGACCGCTTAAGTACCAAGCTCTTCCTAGATCCAATCCTAGACATGCATACATCCATTGCCACACCCTAGTCTAGCGACTTGTCCCCAGACATGTTGATTATTTAATTAAGTTTTATGCTATTTGAGAATTCATCAAAGCTAGGCCTAAAGTCCATTAAAACCCTAGCATGCATTTCTAAAATTTCCAAATGGCCCACTAAGCCCAACACGTCCATATAGCCCATTAAGCCCAATCGTGTTAATGTAGCCCAATAGGCCCTATCATAATCAAATCATACAATCATCCATATCAATCCATCATTCAATTTCACATTTCAACTTTTGCCGATTTAGACCCACGAGCTCGGCTGCCTATTTAGCCCCGTATGTCCTGGTTGGCCAAACTGTGGGCTGAGACCATGAGATTGCTCTCTTGGCCCCAGTAATCGTATCGGTATCTCTACACAAATGTTCACACGCTCGTGTGATTGCCGGCGCCAACCTTTCAGCTTTTCAGCTTTTTGGCATTTCGGGTTTTTGGGATTTCAGCTTTTGTCGATTTGTAGTGTGTGTCGTGTATGTACACACCTGGTTAATGACCCACGCTACACTATCCTCAGCCTCAACCTACAATCAATACCAACCTTGAATCAATTCATACTTAATCATAACATTTACTAAAAACCAAAGCCTTACCGTAACCTTACCGTGTGCCACCAGTTCTAATAGCCCTTCCTTAGGTACTACACCTGACTGTCCTTAGATCTGAATTAATCTCAATCGTTACAGACGAAATATTAGGTGACTTGTATCCACTTAAGTCACCCTGCCACTCACTATAGACCATTCGGCCACATATCCCCAAAATCATGAACACTTACCTAAAGCCCGAAACAAGAGAATAGCTTTTCAGTAGAGACTTGTAGATCCCTACTACGCTTGCGATGTATGAACCCTACCCTTGTCAAAACAAGGTTAACGACAAGAAGGGTTAGATAGCCCTCCGGCTTTTACCAAAACATACTAAATGATGTTTGACGAATCACTTACTGAATCTAACCTTTGATCTTACGGCCTAGATAGCTATTGAACGAGATCCGGCTTTTAAAACTTGATTAAGAGAAGATAATAGCAACCGATTTGTAATGATGGAGAACAAAGATAAATCGACAATTTGATGTGACTATTTCGACATTTAAGAGGTTAAGAATGGATTTTGCTTTTTAGAGAAAGAAGACTACTATGCTAATAGAAATTTCGGCAAAAAGATGTTGGGTTATTCGATAGAAGAATGAGAGGGAGAAGAGAAGTTGGCAATGGAATGAATTAGGCAAAACCAAAAGAACCCTCAAGAGAATTCGGCACACTCTTAAAAAGACCACAAGCGGATCTTAGCTTTACCTAAAGTCCCATTCGGCACCATCACCTCCCCCCTCTCAATCTTCTATTTTCTCTCCGTTATCCTTACCTTAAATTTCTCTCTTGAACACTCCTTTCCAGCGTCCACTCTAGCGTCACTACCTTCCTTCCATATGCAAAAATAAAGTCCCTAAACTCACCACTCTTAAGCCTCTTACCTTGGACCCCTTCCCCTGATAATAACACAACCTTATAGCTCCCCAAGTGACGCCACCTTGCCACTGAGCCACAGGCCCACTTGTGTCCTGTTTTCCCCTTAATTTGTTTAAGAGGCCTAATACCTGAGACTAGGGTTCCACTAAGGCAAAAATTAAAATTTTCCTATGGTCTTCCCTATCCTTAAGACTTCAAATAATCCTTGTAATATCTTAAAATTAATATTATAAGTGCTACTTATACGTGCCAAATTCAATGCACAAAATTCATAGTTTCGGGATTTTGGGGTGTTATAGATATCTTGATTTATTCTCATGATGAGACTGAGCATTCAGAGTATTTGAGAACAATTTTACAGACTTTAAGAGATAATTAGCTTTATGCCAAGTTTAGCAAAAGTGAGTTCTTGTTACGGGAAGTCGGTTTTCTTGGACATATAGTCTCAGGTACATGTATTAGAGTTGATCCGAGGAAGATTTTAACTATTGTTGGTTGGAAGCCTCCCAGGAATGTATCAGAGGTCAGAAGTTTTCTTGGTCTTGCCAGTTATTATAGACGATTTGTAGAGGGATTTTCCATGACAGCTACCCCATTGACAAGATTGCTACAGAAAGATGTCAAGTTTGAATGTGAATGAATTAATTTTAAAAGCAAATTTTTATGCCCTGAACTAGTAAGGTAAGTTTGGTAACACCTCGTGCTCGACTCCAGTGACGGTCTCGGGTAAGGGGTGTTACACAACTATTTAAGAGGCTTAATACCAGGAGTCAGGGTTCCCTAAATGCTAAACATAAAATTTTTCCCTATACCAAAGCTTGAAACCTAGACTTCACAAAGTCCCCCAAATACTCCAAAATCACTAATCCAATAGTACTAACATGCATATCTAGCCACATTACACAAAATTAAAAAGTCAGATTTTTGGGGGCGTTACATATCTGATATATCCATTGATTCATATTCCAATATAACCAATATACACATTATGGCATGAAACATACGCGTACACAAATCTTTCTCTCGTTTTATGTGTAGGATACACTATAAGTTCACAACTTTACCTTTATTCGATTTTCACATAGATTTGATACATACCTGTTTTACTTAATTCAGTCTCACTTACACTCTTGTCTTGACTTTACCCATTGAATACTTGGAATTTTAATAGATATTAAGAAATCTTGCACATAAGTGCCACATATGTAGCCAAAGCTACCCCATATCTCATAACACATATAGGCTTGCTCTTGAGCTATCCACGAGTCTGCTCACACAAGCTGACAAACAGGACGTAGCTACCCAGTGTTGCTCATAAAAGCTGTCGGGCATCTGCAACACATGCCGGAGTACCCAGCCACTAGTAGGACGTACAAGACCAGCATCCAGATCACATACGCATAGTACAATGCCATATCCCAGATATGGTCTTACATGTAATCATACACCGATGCCATAGCCCAACTATGGTCTTGCACGAAAATCACATACCTCAACGACGACATATCCCAGATATGGTGTTAAATGGAAATCACACATCTCATACTGCCATGGTCCAACCATGGTCTTTTACCGTCAATTCATATTTCGTTATGAAACGATCGTGATCAATCCTTCGTTTTTACTCATTTCAAACATTTAATTTAAATTTTGCAATTCAATCAAATATATGATAATAATGCATAATTAACACAATTCAACAACATTTATTAACACACGAAGTTACTTTGACATAAAAATGGCGAAATGGAGCTAACCGTCTAATACTCGTTTTCCCCTTTTTTAATTCTGAACCTCGTTTTTTCTCGATCTATAACATCACATGTAACTTATTTAATCATTATACTATTCAAAATAGCCCAAAATCACATTATGGCATAATTTACCTTTTTGCCCCTAAAGTTTCACATTTTACAATTTAGTCCCTAGGCTCGTAAAATGAAATACACTCAATTTCTTTGATATCCAAGCCTAGCAGAACCTATACATGCTTATAACCGCTCACATTTTTCATTTATTCACAATTTCTACACATATTTTATAACTTTTACAAATAGGCCCTTTTAGAAGTTTTTATTGAAAATCACTTAGCAAAAGTCGGTTGTCTTAGACTAACATGCATTTTCTACCCTTAGACATCAAAATACATGCATATCTAACATGGGTGAAATTTTAAACTTTGATAACACTTCAAATAAATCCTTGGAAAAGCTAGATTAGGTGACAAGGATTTCAAACATAAAAATCATTAAAAACGGGGCTAAAATGGACTTACAATCAAGCTTGGAAGCTTGAAAACCCTAGCCATGGCTTCGACCTTGTGATTTTGGCCATGAAGAAGAAGATGGACAAAAATTGTCTTTTAATTTCACTTTTTAATTCATTCAGTTACCAAATGACCAAAATGCCCTTAATGAAAAACTTTGGAAACATGCCTAACCATGTCCATTTTTGTCGACCAACTTAACCAATGGTCTAATTACCTTTTAAGAACCTCCAATTTAAAATTTCATAACAATTAGACACCTCTAACCTATAGAACTCACATTTTGCACTTTTTACAATTTAGTCCTTTTGACTAAATTGAGTGCCCAAACGTCAAAATTTTCGAATGGAATTTTCACGAAATCATTCCATAAAACTATAGACCACAGGAACATATTAAAAATAAATTTCTTTGTGTCGAATTTATAGTCCCAAAACCACTGTTCCAACTAGACCCAAAATCGAGTTTTTACAGAAGATGCGTAGAATTCATAATGAGAGGAGTAGTAATTAAAATAGAATTCTTAGAACAATTTAATAATTAAAATATTCTAAGTTCTAATTTTACACAAAGTTAACAACAATTAATAATTAATAAAATGTATATCAAATTATTATTTGCTACTAATTTATTAAAATAAATACCTATTAAGTTAAATATGATTAAATTTAATCTAACCTAGTTCTATGCAAAGTTGATAATAATTAATCTATATTATAATGGATATAATTATATATTAAAGATTATCATTTTCTTTTATTAAATTAAAAACATTTATTCTAGATGCCTTTTGAAAATATTTACAAAAAGAGGCATCTAATTTTTAATATTTATGAAAAGAGCAACCAAATTTTGAAAATAATTCAATTAAGTCCTTAGACTTAAAAAAAGTTGAAATTAAGTTGAAATTTAAAACTTGGATCAAAATTGACCCTTTTATTTGAAAAACTTAAAAATTTATTTTGCCGATTAGGGAATAATTTCTCGGAAAATTATGTTAAAATCAATTCCCAATAAAGATTGGAGGGGTCACAAGCGGTCCCGCTTAAGTTCCAATCTCCTAGACAGAATTTATTTAACATACTAATCCCAAAAATATACCCTAAATCATTTATTTAAAAGAAAATCAAGAAATATTAAGTATCCGATAAAATGAATGAGATTTGATCCGTTTAATTTTATCTCCCCAGTAATGTTTTAAGCGCTGAGCATTAACTTGAAAATTACCTCCCTCTCATTGGAGTTCAACAACTCCATATGGATAGACGTGATGAATCGTAGATAGACCGGACCAACGTGATTTCAACTTACCTGGAAAGAACCTTAATCTGGAATTAAATAACAAGACTTGCTGACCTGCTTCAAATTCTCGAACTCGAATGTGCTTATCATGCCTTTTCTTAAGTCTCTCCTTGAGTAATTTGTCATTTTTGTATGAAAACATTCGAAACTCTTCTAACTCATTGAGTTGGAGCGTCCGTTTCTCCTTAGCAAGCTTAAGATCCAAGTTGAGTTGTTGAAGGGCCCAGTAAGCTTTGTGCTCTCACTCCAAGGGTAGATGACAGGCTTTCCCAAAGACCAACCTATAGGGTGACATACCTAAAGGTGTCTTGTATGTTGTCCTATAAGCCCATAAAACATCATTGAGTCTTTTTGACCAATCTCGTTGATTTGGGTAAACTACCTTCTCAAATATGCCTTTGATCTCCTTATTTGCCAGTTCAGCTTGCCTATTCGTCTGCAGATGGTAAGCTGTGGCAACCTTAAGCTTCACTCCATGTTTGTTAAGTAACCATTTCAACCACTTGTTCACAAAATGGGACTCTTCATCACTAATGATGGCTCGTGGGGATCCAAACCTTATGAACATACACTTCTACAAAAACTTCATTACAACATTACGATCATTTTTTGGATATGCTTCAGCCTCAACCCACTTGGACACATAGTCTACTACTACCAATATGTACTTGTGACCAAATTATGGAGGGAAAGGACCAAGAAAGTCAATACCTCAAACATCAAATAATTCTACCTCAATAATGTTTGTTCGAGGCATCTCATTTTCATTGGTGACATTTCCAACCCTTTGACATGATCACAACTCTTTACGTAAGCATATGCATCTTTGAATAGTGTTGGCCAAAAGGATCCATCTTGTAATACGTTGGCCACAGTACGTGTACCTCTGAAGTGTCCCCCACTCGAAGCTGAATGCAATGATATAGAATCTTATGTACTTCATCTTCTGCCACGCATCTCCTGATCATTTGATTTGCACACTTTTTAAATAGATATGGCTCTTCCCAGAAATAGTACTTCACATTGTGAAGAATCGTTTTCTTTTGATGATACGTTTTATGAATCGGCATCAAACCACAAGCTAAAAAGTTAGCAATATCAGCAAACCAAGGGGTATTATGGACTTAACTTACCTTCAGTAAGTGTTCATTGGGAGATGTCTCCTAAATGGTATAAGAGAAGAATTCCCTTCTTGCGGCTCTAACCTGGATAAGTGGTCTCCTACTTGATTTTCCATTCCTTTTTGATCTTGAATTTCTAGATTGAACTCTTGAAGTAGAAGTACCCATCAGATCAGTCTCGGCTTAGCATCTTTGTTGGCAAGTAAATACTTAATTATCGAGTGGTCCGTATAAATAGTCACTTTGGTACCTACAAGATAAGATTGAAACTTGTCAAAATAAAACATAATAGCAAGTAACTCTTTACCTGTTACCATGTAATTAAGTTGAGCTCTTGTTAGAGTCCGACTTGCGTAGAAGATGGGATGAAAAACTTTATTTCTTCGCTGGCCCATTATAGCTCCTATCTCGAAGTCACTTGCATCACACATCAATTCAAATGGCAAATCCCAGTCTGGTGTGACGATTATGGGTGCTGAAACTAATCGACATTTCAAATTGTCGAAAGCTCTTAAGCACTCTTCATCAAATTTGAACGTTGTGTCCTTCTCCAATAATTTGCATAAGGGTTGAGCGATTTTGGAGAAGTCATTGATAAATCTTCAATAGAAACTAGCGTGGCCCAAAAAGCTCCTAACACCTTTTACAGATGTTGGAGGTGGGAGTTTCTCAGTAACATCTACCTTTGCTTTATCTACCTCAATTCCATGTCTCATTATCTGATGCCCTAAACAATGCCTTCTCGTATCATAAAATGAGACATTTCCTAGTTGAGTACAAGGTTTGTTTCCTCGCATCGCCTGAGTACCTTAGCTAGAATGGCTAAGCAATCATCATATGTATCTCTGAATACTAAAAACTCATCCATAAAAACTTCCAAGTATTTCTCAACCATGTTAGTAAAAATAGACATTATACATCTTTGAAATGTAGTAGGTGCATTACATAAACCAAATGGCATGTGTCTAAATGCAAATGTACTGTATAGGTAGGTGAATGTTGTTTTGTGTTGATCTTTCAGTGCTACTGTAATCTTATTATACCTCGACTATCCATTAAGAAAATAGTAATAGTCTCGCCACGTGAGTCTATCTAGCATCTGATCCAAAAATGGCAAAGTAAAGTGATCTTTCCCAGTCGCCTTGTTTAGCTTCCGGTAATCGATGCAAATTCTCCATCCTGTAACCATTCTAGTGGGTATCAATTCATTATTTTCATTCTGAATGACCGCAATACCTCTTTTCTTCGGCAAGTACTGGACTGGACTTACCCATGAATTGTTTGAGATGGGGTAAATTATACTCGTATCTAACCACTTGATGATTTTTTTCTTTACTACGTCCTTCATGATGGGGTCTAGTCTTCACTGACCATGCAACACCCCTTACCTGTATCCAACACCAGGATAGGGAACGAGGTGTTACCGGACGATAACACAACCAACCGTACATTGTTGAGCCATAAACTTCATTCTAATTTAAAACTTTTCAACTTCCACCTTAAAGTCCCTTATATGGACCTACGAAGCCCAAAACATACACTAATGATGATTCGGGACTAAACTGAGAACTTTTGAAACACAATTAAAATTTTTCACATTTTGGAGAGTCACACGCCCGTGTGGGCAGGCCATGCCCGTGTCTTCCACCTGTGTAACTTTCTATTTATGACATCATCCAACATTTACGGGCACACGGCCAAGTCATACACCCGTGTGCTAGGCCGTGTCCTCCACACGAGTGAGACACACGGCCGTCCTCTGCCCGTGTGGCCAACACTTAGGCTATTTTCCAAGCCCTTTTTGTGCTATTAACTCTTCTCACTCATTTACATTTCATAGACACATATCATACCCTTGATTATTCCTAATTTAATCATCAAACACATGTAGTATACCTAACTACATCAAAACATTACCACACATGTATAAATTAGGCTTACATACCCATAACCATTATGAGCCACATTTCATGGCTAGATATATTGAAGTAATATCAACTAATACATTTAGTCAATTCATAATAATACAAATTACTAGTAATTAAAATCTCTATAAATGCCACTCACTTGTAAACTAGTAGGAATTGGCATTGCTCTAACTTGTCAAATTGATATTATGATGCTGCCTCCGATGATCTCCAACCCTGAGCTAACCTGACAATACTAAGAGAGAAGGAAAGGAGGGTGTAAGCTTTACAGCTTAGTAAGCTTGCATATAATAATAATCAATTTAGTTAGCAAGACATTTCACATAATTTCACTTTTACTCATGTCCAGCCCATGCTGTCTTCCTAAGTCAAGGTCGCTAAATTAATTATATCTTGAGCTACAACACTCCACATTATATCTCCTAATTTTCCTGAAAACTAGATTCACATACCTTCTTATCATAAAATTTCAAGAATTTTTGGTTAGTTTATTCATTAAAGATTCCCTTGTTTCGCTGTTCGATAGCTCTGACTCCTCTTCACTAAAAATCAAATTTCTCCTTATATAGAGTTCGGATAACCATCCCGTTTGTTTCTTTTTAAATTATACTCATGAAGGATTATAACAATATAAATTACACACCATAACCATTTTTAAACAATTTTTAGTGATTTTCCAAAGTTGGAACACGGGATTTCTGAAACCATTCAGACCTAGTCTCACCAAAATTTAAATATCTCATAATATCTTTAATTTCATATCTCATTCAGCATCTAATTCAATTTTTACTATTTATGGTGATTTTTCAAAATCACATAACTACTGCTGTTTCAAACTGTTTTACTGAATATTTTACTTTCCCATGTTTTCCGCATATTATTTTCATTTGTGAACACATAACACCAATCATGCTCAATATTAACCAGTCTAATGGATAATCATCATCAATATTTCCAAGTATTCATGTTAGCACTTACACCATATCAACTTTTCCACAAGTTCAATCACATTTCGAGCACATTGCTCATATGTATACACCTGCACCTACACACCATATCACCACACAAATCTCCTTTAGTAAGCTTTTCCTGTTGAACCCTTTAGAATAACATCCGATACTCGGTGGTTTCAGCACATAGCTCCACCAACACATAATCTGGTTCTCGTGTACACATGGTGAACTCTATATATCACCCATGTGACCTAGCCATCAAATCCCGTAGCTGTCGTGTCTACATGGTGTCCAACACTCGGAACCACACATTCGACCTAGCTATTTAGTCCCGTAGCTCTCGTGTCTACATGGTGTCCAACACTCGGAACCACACATGCGACCTAGCTACATGTAACATAGCTCTTGTGTCTACATGATGTACCCTCGATACCATGCATGTGACCTAGCTATCTATAATCCATAGCTCTCGTGTACAAATGGTATACACCTAGTATTACACATGTAACCTAGCTACATATAAAATTATCATCTTATAGCTCTCTTGTACACATGGTATACACACAGTATTACACATGTGACCTAACTACCACATAGTATCTCGTAGCTCTCTTGTACAGATGGTGTCCTACCCTCGGAACCACACATGTGACCTAGATACACATTATCTGTATCTTTTGTTTTTCTGTAGGTTCAATCGAGAACGCCAATTTTCTATAATTCACTAAATCATAGAAGTTATCCAACATTATCCATAACATAAAATAAATTTTTATTGTGAAATTAAAATCGATGTATTACTTACATATAGACTTACAATTTTACATAACCATCATAGTCATAGAAAACACTTTTGAATACAACATTTCAATTCATTTTCCATGTCACCTTTGTCACTTTGTATCATAAGCGTATTTTTCAACTGATTCACCAACATAGTATATTAAAAAATTAATTTAACATAATCAATTTAACACACCATTTTAGGTTTCAAACATACATTACAATATTATTGCATTATTATTATCACACAACTTACCTCGGACGAGAAAGTGACCAATTTTGCCGACTTGGTCCATAACCTCGTTCTTCCCCGATCTATGCCTGAATCTCTTTTTTCGTGATCTATAATATCATAACTAGCTCATTTATTAGTCACATTATTCAATGTGACCCAAAAATCACATTATGGAAAATTTACGTTGTTGCACCTAAACTTTCACATATTTATATTTTTCCCCTAGGCTTGTAAAATAATTTTTTATTCAAATTCCTTACATACTGGAGTTAGTCGAACCATTTTCTCGTCTATACCAGCCCCTAATTTCCACTAAATCACACACTTATGCACAAATTTACAACTTTCGCATTTAAGTCCTTTTTATGGTTTTCACCTAAAATCACCTAGCAAAAGACGTTCACCACACTTCAAGCATTCATTTTCTACCATTAGACATCAAAATACATGCATATTGTTCATGTTTAAAATTTTAAACTCAAACCCTAGCTCAAAATATGGCTAGAAATAGGTAGATTAGGTGACGGGGATCTCAAAAATGCGAAGAATGTTAAAAACGGGGCCAAAACGGACTTGCCACCGAGCTTGGAAGCTTGAAAACCCTAACCATGGCTTCCATAGTTATATTCGGCCAGCCCTTGAAGAATATGACCAAATGTTTGCTTCATTTTCCCATTTTAATTCTTTTAATAACTAAATGACCAAAATGCCCTTAAAGGCTTTTCTTTCAAATTTGTCCTATTCATGCCCATTCTTGTCCAAACTAACATATAATGGTCTAATTGCCATTTAAGGACCTCCACTTTAAAACCCCACTTCAATCAAGTACCTTTATGAAAAAGAACACACGTTTTTCACCTTTTACAATTTAGTCCTAAACACCGAATTGAACACCCAATCGATAGAATTTTTTAATGAAAATTTCACACAATCATTCTATCACATTATAAACTTTAAAATTGAATTGCAATAAATTTTTCTACTTCAGATTCATGGTTTTTGAAACCATTGTTCGGTTTAGGCCCTAATTTGGGTTATTACAATTCTCCACCCTTTAGGGATTTTCATCCTCGAAAATCGCACCAGAAGGAGTTGCTTTCAATTTCAATGAAACACTTTCACTAATTTCCCAGAATCACAAATCACTTAAACCTCATATATCTCTTTCCAATAACTTTTAAACTTTAACTCACAGTGCGTAAACACCACATTAGAACCCGAATTGCTCACCCTAGAATATATATACTCAATAATCCATCAAATAAAAATTCTGCACATACCAAAATGATTATATGGATCCTTTCTAAATAGTCAACCACAATTTAGATCTCCCTTTTTTCGGAGATTATGACAATTCCGATTTTGGGACTTATAATAACTCAATCTAATCACCATTCCCGTTCCATCACTGACTACATTAGCCCTGAACACACTTGATTTTGGCTTACTTGTTAGGATTTGGACATTTGAACATAACCTCCTAATATCAGTTTATATACTCAATCACCAGAGTATTTACTCACATAACTGTTCATTTTATTACCCATGGATGAACAAATGTGCTACTACTGAGCTTCGTACCAAAACTTCTGTATAAGTTCTGGATTTATCAATATGCATATTCTATCTCGACATATCTATAACAACAGGAATCATGTCAGACCCGGAATTCAACATTAGAAATAAACTCACTCTAAACTCATTTAGATTATCTTTTGCTATCACATTCCTGAGCGTCTCAATTTCACAAAGAAAATCCTGCTTCAACATTTAATACTGCTAGAATTAGACCATCATCAAGTAAGATCAATCAAGTAACCAGTACTCACAATTATGAATAAGGAATTTTTGTCCAAGTATCTGTGACTATAACTATTTTCTCAAAGATTGATAAAAAATCTTCTTAAAATCTTTCATTATTTTTAACCCATTGATAAAGTTTTAAACTTCAGTTCCTTTTCTGTAGTATTAGACACTTTCACCAATTAGAATTAGAAAGCATATGACATCTTTCCGTTGAACATATAAACCATCATCTTACATTTTGTATTAAACACATTCCAATCTGTTCTATAACACATCACTGGCAAAAATCGCAAATCCTTTACTCAATTTTTAAACTGAGCTTAGAACTAGAGTTTCAGTTAATAGTACTTCCATATATTTTGATCTTCGTAACCATGCATAGATCAGTTAGATTCTCATAATGCGATGACTTTAAAAATCGGTACACCTTTAATTTACAATAACATCATTTGATTTAAAACAATCCAGTAGGCATACATCTGAATTTAAATTTCTAGAATTTAATCTCATCATTTAGGCTATCCATCAATATCTATACATACGCGTGAGTGTACAAAATTTTATTTTCTTAGCTGAGGACATGCCTAAATACATATAACTGTAACCACATCTCAATAAACTAGCTTACTTTCATGAGAACAACTGGGTTGATTTTAACCATCGAATGGTAACATATCAAAACACTCTATTCCTCATACTACTACCACAACCAAAATACATACATTCATTCACAATTCACGCAACATGTAAATCAAAGGTCTTACAACAATACTAGTTCAAAGAAACAAATATCCCGATTGAATTCATCGATTTTTTTATTCAAACTTACCATGGAAAAGAGATCCATCACAAAATTTTGAGCTTATGCTCTCATCATTTATACCTTACCATTGCCAAATCCTTTCAGGAAAGTTACAGAAATTTGGATACCATAATCACCACATTCTCATTATCGAGTCTAGAAATACATTAGTTCTGGACTTCTTTTGTATCGGAGATTATACACTCTCCAAACTATTCTTATCTCTGTATACATTATTATTTATTTCACTACCAAGCTCATTAGCTCACACTATTGAACTTATTCAACATGATTCTTGCAAAATTTCGTCATAAGACAACATTGATAAGGGCAAGGGCGAGGTCATACAGCCTTTAACTTCACTCTCTTGAGCACACACATATGACTTATCTTTCATCATTAACGTGATATCACCAAAATCATATAGTTCATTCCAAGCAAATTTACACATTTATATATCATACAAATGTTTTCCGTCACCTACAATTTCAAGCAATGGATTTACTTACTCGAACTCAACATTAATATCCAATAAATTTCCATCATTTAGATTCAACTTTCTTACCATCTTTGTCAATTTAGATAATGCCTTACGGTTTGAGTATGGCGTTCACTCGACGCCATAGTTCAACTATGGTCTTATACACCATCACGATGCCATAGCCCATCTATGGTCTTACACGTACTCACATATACTACCATGGTCCAACCATGGTCTTATTCATCAATTCCTCATCGAACGATCATACTCATTTCCTACGTTTTACTCAATTTGATTTTCCAATTCAAATTTCATACCATTATAATATTCATGGCTCAATAACAAAGAAATAAAACAAAACATCGTATTATCTCTAGTTTAACACTTAAACATAAGATTCCACCATATCAACATACTGTTTACACTTATTCAAGTAAGTGTACATACACACAAATTCCGTCTGTTTGAATGAGTTTGTTTATCATATTCACTTAATCAAATGTGTTAAGTGCGTAACAACATATGCATGCCAAATAAACACGGAAAGGCTTATCACCATATATACTTTCACTTTATTCTACTTTTTCACATTTCTCAACTTATGGTTATCTCACCTCGTACATTTACACATACATATTATGAACTTCTATTCATACATTTCTAAGTTTCACCTCATCATAACTGTACCTTGCTTAAATACTTTAATACCACAATTAACATGGTTGAATGTAGCTTGGTTGGAGTGTACCTTTGTCTAAACAAGATAGTTCTCATTCACGTCGGGAGACATCACACTATCACCGATTTGTGGCATGTATAGTTAAACTTTCACACACACTAGGTTAGTCTGAGAACCGACTAAACCATAGCTCTGATACCATTAAATGTAACACCCCTTACTCGTACCCGACGCCAGGGCAGGGTACGAGGCATTACCGGATGATAACACAACTAACCATACATTATTGAGACATAAGCTTCACTATAATTTAAAACTTTTCAACTTCCACATTAAAGTCCCTTATATGGCCTATAAGGCCCAAAACATACAATGATGATGATTCGAGACTAAACCGAGAACTTTTGGAACACAATTAAAAATTTTCACATTTTGGAAAGTCACACGCCCGTGCGGGCAAGCCATGTGGTCTCACACACCCGTGTGGCTCAGGACACGCCCGTGTCCTCCACCCATCTAACTCTCTATTTATAACGTCATCAAACATTTAAGGGCACACGGCCAAGTGACACGCCCGTGTGCTAGGCCGTGTCCTCCACATGGCTGAGACACGTGGCGGTGCCTCTACCCGTGTAGCCAACGCTTAGGTTCTTTTCCGAGCCCTTTTTGTGCTCTTAACTCTTCTCACTCATTTAAATTTCATAGACACATATCATACCCTTGATTATTCCTGATTTAATCATCAACCACATGTAGCATACCTATCTACATCAAAACATTACCACACATGTATAAATTAGGCTTACAAACCCATAACCATTAAGAGCCACATCTCAGGGCTATATATATTGAAGTAATATTAGCTAATACATTTAGCCAATTCACAATAACACATATTACTAGTAATTAAAATCTCTATACATGCCACTCACTTGTAAACTAAAAGGAATTAGCATTACTCCAACCTGTCAAATTGATAGTGTGATGCTGCCTCTGACGATCTCCAACTGTAAGCTAACCTGACAATACTAAGAGAGAAGGAAAGGTGGGTGTAAGCTTTACAGCTTAGTAAGTTGGCATATAATAAAAATCAATTTAGTTAGCAAGATATTTCACATAATTTCACTTTTACTCATGCCCAGCCTATGCTGTCTTCCTGAGTCACAGTTACTAAATTAATTACATTTGGGGCTACAGAACTCCAAATTTAGATCTGCTAATGTTCCTGGAAATGAGACTCACATAATTTCTTACCATAAAATTTCCAAAACTTTTGGTTCAGCCAATCAATATAGTTTATTCATTAAAGATTCCCCTGTTTCACTGTTTGATAGCCCTAACTCCTCTTCACTAAAAATCAAATTTCTCCTTATATAGAGTTCGGATAACCTTCTCGTATGTTTCTCTTGAAATTATACTCATCAAGGATTCTAAAAATATAAATTACACACCATAACCATTTTTATACAATTTTTAGTGATTTTCCAAATTTGGAATAGGGGATTTCTGAAACCATCCATACCCTATCTCACCAAAATTTAAATATCTCATAATATAAAATTCATTTACTCACACCATTTCTTTTATGTGAAAATAAACTCAAGGAGATTTACTTTAATACCTCATTCAACATCTAATTCAATTTCTTCTAATTATGGTGATATTTCAGAATCAAATAATCGCTGCTGTTTCAAACTATTTTACTGAAAATTTTACTCTCCAATGTTTTCCTCATATTATTTTTTTTATGAACACATAACACCAATCATTCTCAATATTAGCCATTCAAATGGATAATCATCATCAATATTTCCAAGTATTCATGTTAGCACTTCCACCATATCAACCTTACCACAAGTTCAATCACATTTCAAGCACATTGCTCATATGTATACACTTACACTTACACACCACATCACCACACAAGTCTCCTTTAGTAAGCTTTTCCCATTGAACCCTTCTGAATAACATCCAATACTCAGTGGTTTCGGCACATAGCTCCACCAACGCATAATCTGGCTCTCGTGTACACATGGTGAACTCTAGATATCCCCCATGTGACCTAGCTATCAAATCTCTTAGCTCTCTTGTCTACATGGTGTCTAACACTCGGAACCACAAATGGGATCTAGCTACTTAGTCCCGTAGCTCTCATGTTCACATGGTGTCCAACACTCGGAACCACACATTCGACCTAGCTACATATAACATAGCTCTTATGTCTACATGATGTACCCTTGGTACCATACATGTGACCTAGCTATCTATAATCTGTAGCTCTCATTCAGACATGGTATACACCCAGTGTTACACATGTGACCTAGCTACATATGAAATTATCATCTCGTAGCTCTCTTGTACACATGGTATACACACAGTATTACACATGTGACCTAGCTACCGCATAGTATCTTGTAGCTCTCTTGTACGCATGGTGTCCTACCCTCGAAACCACACATGTGACCTAGCTACACATTATCTGTATCTTCCATATTTCCAAAGGTTCAACCGGGATCACCAATTTTCCATAATTCTCCAAATCATAGAAGTTATCCAACATTATCCATAACATATAATAAATTTTTATTATGAAATTAAAATCAATGTATTACTTACATATAAACTTACAATTTCACATAACCATCATAGTTATAGAAAGCACTTTTGAATACAACATTTCAATTCATTTTCCATGTCACCTTTGTCACTTTGTATCACAAACGTATTTTTAAATCGATTCACCAACATAGTATATTAAACAATTAATTCAACATAATCAACTTAACAAACCATTTTAGGTTTCAAACATAAAATACAATATTATTGCATTATTATTATCACATAACTTACCTCGAACGCGAAAGTGACCAATTTTGCCACTTGGTCTATAACCTCGTCCTTCTCTTATCTATGCCCGACTCTCGTTTTCCATGATCTATAATATCATAATTAGGTCATTTATTAGTCACATTATTCAATGTGACCCAAAAATCACATTATGGCAAATTTATGTTTCTGCCCCTAAACTTTCACATATTTACACTTTTGCCCCTAGGCCCGTAAAATAATTTTTTATTCAATTTTCTTATATACTGGACTTAGCCGAACCATTTTCTCTTTACCAGCCCCAAATTTCCACTAAATCCCACACTTATGCACAAATTTACAACTTTCGCATTTAAGTCTTTTTTACGGTTTTCACCGAAAAACACCTAGCAAAAGACGTTCAGCACACTTCAAGCATTCATTTTCTACCATTTGACATCAAAATGCATGCATATTATTCATAGGTAAATTTTTAAACTAAAACCCTAGCTCAAGACATGGCTAAAAATAGGTAGATTAGGTGACGGGGATCTCAAAAATTCGAAGAAGGTTAAAAATGAGGCTAGAACGGACTCACCAACAAGATTGGAAGCTTGAAAACCCCAACCATGGCTTCCATAGTGATATTCGGCCAGCCCTTAAAGAAGATGAGCAATTTTTTGCTTCATTTTCCCTTTTTAATTCTTTTAATTACTAAATAACCAAAATGCCCTTAAAGGCTTTTCTTTCAAATTTGTCCTATTCATGCCCATTTTTGTCCAAACTAAAATATAATGGTCTAATTGCCATTTAAGGACATCCACTTTAAAAGCCCACTTCAATCAAGTACCTTTATGGAAAAGAACACACATTTTTCACCTTTTACAATTTAGTCCTAAACACCAAATTGAACACCCAATCGATAAAATTTCTTAACGAAAATTTCACACAATCATTCTATCACATTATAAACTTTAAAACTAAATCACAATAAATTTTTCTACTTCGAGTTCATGGTTTTTGAAACTACTGTTCTGTTTAGGCCCTAATTCGGGCTGTTACAATCCACCAATTGTCCCTTTCTCGCTATCTTCTAGGATAATCTTATGAGTGCATATAAATGGACTAATACCGCAAATATTGGCTATGGTCCATCTGATAGCCTTCTTGGATTGTTTCAATTCTAAGATGTGTTTCTCTTCTTGCTCATTGGTTAATGTTGCTGAAATAATCACAAGAAAAGTAGAAGTGTTACCTAAATAAACATATTTTAAATGTAAAGGTAGTACCTTGAGTTTTAATTTAGGTGGCTCCTCAATTGATGCTTTTGGTTAGGTATAATCCCTATTCTCTAACTCCAAAGATTCAAAATGGGATTGCAGATTAAATCCCCTTGGTTAGCTTCTAGCAAAGCTAAGTATTCATCCTTCCTTCATCATTTAGAGGGTCTGACGTCAAAATTTGTTCTAATGGATCCTCAACATGGTTGGGTTCCTTCTCCATAATTAAATCCTTTAAATTGGACACTGCAGAACAATCATCAATTGTGTTGGGAAATCACATAGACTTAAAAACATTACACATTACCTAATCATCCTGAACACACATAGTAAGCTCGCCCTTCTGCACATCAATAAGGGTTCTTTTGGTTGTTAGGAAAGGCCTTCCTAAGATGATTGACACTTCTTTATCTACTTTAAAATCTAGAACCACAAAGTTAGTAGGAAAGATAAATTTGTCTACACATACCAATACGTCTTTAATTTTTCTTTTTGGATGTGCTAAAGATCAATCTACTAGTAAAAGTGTAACCGTAGTAAGTCTAACTTCACCTATCCCTAACTTTTTAAATATTGACATAGGCTTCAAGTTTATACTTGCACTTAAGTCACATAACGCCTTACCATAATATGTTGCTCTAATGTTGCAAGGTATGGTAAAACATCCAGGATCCTTCAACTTTGTGGGTAGTTTGTCTTAAAGATACACATTGTATTCCATTGTCAAGGCTACAATCTCAAATTCTCTAAGTCTTAACTTTTTAGATAGGATATCTTTCATGAATTTGACGTAGTTCGGCATGTGTTAAAGTGCTTCAACCAACAGGATGTTGATATGAAGTTGCTTGAGTACGTCTAGGAACTTCTTGAATTAAATCTCCTACTTCTGCTTCTAATGTCTTTTAGGGTAGGGTGGTGGAGGTTTCTTTACAAGAACTGGTTGATTCATCTTCTATGGCAATTCTGTATCTAAGGAGTTGTTAGTTGATCAGAATTAACTGGTTCTGAAGTTACCTTGTTGGATTTTGCAGATTTTGGTTCTTGTGAAACTGGAATTTCAACACTCGATTGAACTTCCTTTGAGTCTTGAGCATCCGCTTGCTCATTTTCAACTTCGACAGTGTTGGGTTCTAGTGTCTTCCACTCCTTAATGTTAGCGCTTTACAATTCTCATTCCCTGGATTCTTCAGATTCTCCGTATCACTAGGTAAAGCACCTTCTGTTCGGTTTCTGAGTTCAGTTGCAAGCTGGCCCATTTGGTTTTCTAGATTTTTCAATGTAGCTATTTGGCTTTGAATTAAGGCATCATTCTTGGCTATGTACACCTTGAAAAAATTTTCTAAGCCATTAGATGGTTTAGCTTAGGCTGATTTCTGAATTTGTTGAGGGAAACTAGGTGGCTAGGTTGGTCTAGGTTGGGCGCAAGTGTTACTGGTACCAGCCTTTTGGTTACTCTAGGAGAGATTTGGGCAGTTTTGCCACGATAGGTTATAGAAATTGGATTGCAGTCCTTGCCTTCCTCGATTTTGGTTCTGGTTACCCATGTAATATATGGATTCTGGTGTTGGACATTCTTCAAACAAATTTCCTTCCCCACAATAGACATAGGCTATATTTTCAAATTGGTTCGGTGGTTGTACTGCAAAACTATTAGACCTATTAGTGCTAAGAGTTTTTAGCATTGATGATATAGAGGATACTTGAGATACGAGTGAAGTGATAGCATTTACTTCATGTACTCCAGCAACTCACCTTCCTGACACTGCTCGATTGGTTGGTCATTGATAATTGTTGCTGGCAATCCTCTCAATGATTTCATAAGCCTCAGTATAAGACTTAGAGAGGAGGGCACCGTTAGCAGAAGCGACCACAACCATCCTCGTGTAAGCATTGAGACCATTATAAAGCGTCTCAAGTTAGATGCAATGTTAGATTCCATGATGAGGGCACTTTCCTAATAACTCTTTGTACCTTTCCCATGCCTCATGTAAGGACTCATCATCTATTTATTGGAAGGCAGTGATCTCGTTCCTCAACTTAGCATTCTTGCTAGGTGGGAAATACTTCATAAGGAATCTTTCTGCTAACTCTTGCCATGTGGAAATTGAATTTGGTGGCAATGAGTTCAACTAAGCTCAAGCTCTGTCCCTTAGCAAATACTGGAATAGCTTCAATCGTGATGCATCTTCGGGTACTCCGGCTAACTTGAGAGAATCGCTTACCTCCATAAATAGTCTTAAATGAAGAAAAGGATCTTTGGTAGGCATTCCACTGAATTAGCCCATTGTCTGCAGCATTTGGAACATAAATGGCTTCAGCTAACTGGCATTCCACTATTTGATTACTTAATTTGGTAAAAAGGACTAAATCACGTAAAGCGTATAATTTTATTTTTTTAACTAAAGGTGTCAAATAGCTATAGAACATTAAAGTAAAGGTCCTTAAAAGGTAAATAGGCTATCATTGGAATAGTGGAAGATGATAGCATGGCAATTGGTGTTATTTCTAAAGTTTTTAAAGGTAACTTATGGTATTAAGTAATTAAAAGTTAATCAAATAAAATAAAACAAATTTCCACTTTCGTATCATCTTCCACAATCTAGTTTTGGGGTTTAAGAAGCCATTTTTATTGCCTTTAAGTTTCGACAACTTCAATCTTTGATTAAGGTACGATATTTTCTCAGTTTTAATGATTTCTACATTTTTGAATTCGTTACAGCTTAATCTAGGTAGCCTATATATAACAACCCAGTTTAGACCTTAGTGGGAATAGTGGTTTCGGAACCACATATCTGAGTCAAAAATTTTTAAATATTATTTTCTATGCTTATTATAGGTGAATTAGCATGTGTGAAAGTTTCGTTTGAAAATTTGTTTGTTTGTGTGCTTAATTTGCAAAAATGGTTAAATTGTACAAATGTGAAAATTAGCATGCCATATGGTTAGTGTGTTTAATTGAAATGGCTTTTTATTTATGACGGCCTTATGTGGCAATTATACCATTATGATTGATAGTGGTCATAAATAACCTTGAATTATGTATTTTATATGTTTATAAATGATGGATAAAAAGGTAATTATTTGTCCATAATCACTTGTATTACCGAAATTAACAGAGAAAAGAAAAAGAAAAAGGGTTTAAAGGTTCGACACCTATTTTGAACAATTAAGGTATGTTTTGGCTTTGATTTTTTATGATTTTTATGTTTTTGAGATTGTTGTTAAGCTTACTACTAAGACCATGCTTCAATTTGAGAAATTGATGATAATTTTTGAGTTATGCCATTGTTGATTTATGAGCTTTGATGTGTTAATGGATGAAAAATAAAAGATATGTGATAGATAAATATATTTTTGTCTTTGAATTTTTGATAAATTTGAGTAATTTGGGCTAAATTGTGAAAATAATACTTTGAGGGACTAAATTGTGAAATAAGTGAAATGTATGGGCTCATATAGACTAAAGGATTATTCGACCAAGCTTTGATAAAATGAAATTTTGCATATTTGTGATTTTTGTGAATTAGGGACTAAAATGTTAAAATATGAAATTGTAGGGTTAAAGTGTAAAATGCCCTAATTATGTGTATTTGGATTGATTTGAATGATTTAGTGAATAAAAGAGCTAAATTTGAATTTATATAGATCAAGAACCAAAGAAAACAGAATTAGATAGGGGAAAGTCGAAAGTTGTTGAATAGCTGATCGTTTCGGTCCGAATCCGTACGAGGTATGTCTATAGACAAATAAATTTATTTAATTGAATTATTATTGTATATATGTGATTGAATTCTGTTAAATTGCTATGAGAGCCGATTATGTGAAATCCAAAATAAGTTTCGAGCATGTGATCAAGTTTGAAAAGCCTCGTCTGAACCTTATGAATAGCTAGGATACATATGTCATGACATAGGATCCGATATGTGTTTTTGTGTAAGACCACGTTTGGGACATAGGCACCGATATGAGATTTACGTGTAAGACCATGTCTAGGACATTGGCATCATATTTGATTTTGTGTAAGACCCCATTTGGGACAGTGGTGTCGATATTTAGTTACATGTAAGACCACGTCTGGGACGTTGGCATTATATGATCGTTTTGAGTTATCTAAGTATCCTATTTGATTCTGTACAGTTCAACGGGAATTCTGAGAGAATGAATGAGTATACGAATGTGTATCTGATTCTAGTACGTATGAAACATGTGCTATGTTTGAGATTGAAAGCTAGGATATGCTCAATTATGAAATTATGTTATGTATATAAGTGACATGAGAATAAAATGTGTTAAATGCAAGTGATATATGATCATGTGAGCTATATGAGAAATGTGGACTTATAATTATGTTTTGCCATGAGCTACTTCAATAAATTGAGCTATAAATGTGTTATTTGATCAATTTATTTGTATATGGCTTACTAAGCTCTTTGTAGCTTACCTTGTTTGTGTTTGCTTTGATTTATAGATATCGAAGCTACTAGAAGCTTGGGGATCGTCGAGGATCATCACCATACTATCTAAACTTGTTTTGGTATATTTTAAAAGTATAAATGTTGAATTATGGCATGTATAAGCTAGATAAGCTTGAATTAGATTTTGAGATGTATATATGTCATGCCATGTGATATGGTTAACTAACGGTTGTGATTATGATTTTTTTATATGTGATAAGTATGGCAAATTTGGTATGTTTTGTGATGTTTCATGGCTTAATAAGAAATGGTTAATTTGGCATGAAAATGGTATGAATGGGTAAGTTTTGATATAAGATAAATGATGTTTACGATAAGTTATGTTCTATAAGTTTTGGTATGAAATTTACTTATGATTTGGTTTGAATTAGCATAGTTATAAAGCATGATTTAGAATGAGGCCTTTTTGGTATAAATTGTATGCATTTTGGCTGGGAATTGTTGGTATAAATGTATTGCTTTTTGCTTGTAGGGATGACCCAAAATAGGTGGCAAAGTTGGCTTTTCGAATGGCCTCTTTTGTACCACACGGTCAGAACACACGGGCGTGTGACTCGACCGTGCGTCCCCTATTTGGTAGCTAAAATAGTCAGTATGGTACACAGACTAGACACACAAGCGTGTCTAGTGACCATGTGGCCAACTCAGGCTTACACACGGGCTAGACACACGGGCGTGTCTAGTTGCCGTGTGACCCTAGTCAGTGTTGTACATGGGCTAGAGCAAAATGTGAGGCACGGTCGTGTGGGTTGTGAGACACAGTCGTGGGAGGTACACGGTCTAGCCACACAGGCGTGTGCCATGTTTTAAAAGGACAATTTTCATAAGTCTTCTAAAACTTTCTAAGTGCTCAGTTTAGTCTCGACCTTCTTTTAATGCATGTTTTAGGTCTCGGAGACCTTCATAAGGGACTCAATGATGTCATATGTTTATTATATGATGCTTATGAATGTGAATTATTAGTAAAAGTTTTGAATTGTCTGGTAATGCTTTTAACCTTAGTTTGATGACGAATACAGGTTAGGGGTGTTACACCGTACCTTCGAATTCAAAACTATTAAAGTATTTGAATGATGCCATTGTTGAATGCTTGAGTATTTTGATAATTCATGATGGGTTATTAGTGTTTGATGCTAGATTAAATTAAGTGATTTTTAGTGAAATTGTCATTTAGGGGCTAAATTGAAAAATGTTGAAATGTTATGGTTAAAATGTGAAATAAATTAAAATTATGGGCTGATAGTATCTTGATTATAATTCGCTAGGCATGGGCTTGTACCAAATTGCATGAATTTGCAATTTAATATGATAAAGACTGAATTGTGAAAAATGTGAAATATTAAGGGCAAATATGTAATTTGCGAAAAATATGAAATATGGGGTAAATTGAATAGAATGGGTATTGAATGTGATTAATTTGATATTATATGGATCAAGATAAGCAAATACCAGAATTGGATCGGGGAAAATGAAAAGTGGACGAATAGTTGATAATTCTATCTGAACAATACGACGTAAGTTCGTATAATTTGAATCAAACTTTTAAATAATTGTACTTATTTGAAATGAATGTAGATAATTCAGTAAATGATGTAGTTGGAATTTGAATGCCTAATTGGAAAGTTGATGAATACTGAGCCCCGATTGAACCCTAGGAAGTCGTAGGATACGAGTGGCATGTCACCAGGGTTACTACTTTGGTCGAGATCCTACATGTGTTGTGGACTCACCACAACTCGTATGAGCTTACTGATATATCAGCCCGTATGAGCTTACTATTCGCAGCTCATTAGAGCTTACCGTTTCAGCTCGATAGAGCTTACTGTCTAACAGCTCAAGAGGAGCTTATCGATCATGGCTTGAAAGAGCAGAAATGATAATGAATTGACAGATTTCCGATTAATACACTTATAGTGTATCACCCAAGTATCCCTCAATGTGCTAATAGGTTCAATGGGCATAAATACTGTTACCGATCATATTAATAAGCTATGTGTTTATACTGATGAAATACTGATTGTACGAATGAATTACGGTTTATGAAATAAATTATAATGGTTATGGTGGAAGGCTAAACGATACAAATGTTATATGTTTTATATGGAATTGGTATGATAAAATGTATTGAATATGAAATTGTGAATGGTTGATACATATTTATGGATGGATGATATATGTGTACCTATATGACTAATTTGTTGATGGACTAATGTGTATAGGCATTTGGCAAGATGTATGGGATATGCAATATTTAATTTGTATTAATGTTGATTATGGTAAGTATAATTTTAAACTATATGAACTTACTAAGGTATAAAGCTTACTCTGTTTATTTTTCCATGTTTTATAGAGGTTTGATAGCTTGCTTCATTCGGACGATGTCGGAGATATGCACACACTATCCAAACAGCTTGTTGGTACTTTTGAACTCAAAGAAATATGTAAATATGGCATGTATAAGCAAGTTATAAGGATTATGATTTTGGTATATGTTTTGGTATACATATTAAGCCACGTGATTTGGCTTGAATGGGTTAATGGTTGTTTTAGTTTGAATAGTTGATATAGTACATTTCGGCAAGCTTGATATGTAATGTATGGTTGCTTTGACAATGCTAGATTAAGATTGAGGTTGAATGATTAAATGGATGAATTATAAGATATGATATAAAATATATTTTATAGTTATTGAAACTTGTCAACTTAAGTAAGAATGATTATGTTTGGCTACCGATTTTGGTATAGAATTGGTGTTTTTCTTAAGCTTGTAGGGTATGCCCTTAATGGTGGAAAATTGGCCATGCAAATGGCCTATTTTGGTCCACATGGGTAGGGACATAGGCGTGTGTCTCAGTCGTGTGCGACACATGGTCAAAGTACACGACCGTGTCTCCCCTGGTGTTGCAATTTGAATTAAGTCAGAATGCTCCACTCGGCCTCACACACGGGTGATTGGCCATGTAGCATAATTTAGTATACCCTACAGGTTTGGTTCGGCTGAGCACATGACCCAGACACGGACGTGTGAGGCCAATTCGAATAGGCATACAGGTTGGACACACTGGCGTGTGACTGGCCGTATGATCCAAGTCAATATACCCTTTAGTTTTCCCACATCCTGGCACACGTGCGTGCTATCGGCTATGTAATACAGGTCAGTATGTATGCCTTATTTTCACACGACTTATGACATAGGTATGTCTGGTGACCGTGTGAGGCACACGGCCTGTTCACACAGGCATGTGATCTCTGAATTGAATTTTTTAAAGTTGTTCCGATACATTCATATGTTACCAGTTTAACCCGAATGTATGTTTTAAGCTTAGTATACTTATTTCTATGATAATGTAAATATGTATGAATGATATTGATTGTAATTTGATAAATGTTTGAGAATTGAATGATCTAAAATGTGTTATAAGCCCGGTAATATCTCGTAAACTATTCCAGTGATGGATACAGGTTAGGGGTGTTACATTTTTTGGTATCAGAGCTATTGTTTAGTTGATTCTAGGACTATGTAGCATATGTGAGTTTAGCTATAGATGCCATATAAAAACTGCGATAGTGTGATATCTCCTGACAGTCTCTAAATTATGTTTTATATAGTAAATGGATCTAAATCAAGCTGTAGCTGATGACGTAGAAAGTAATGCGCTAGCTCCCACTGAAGGGACAGCACCATCTGAATCTAGTCCCATTACAGGAAGTCAATGAGTAGAATCTAAGCAAGCTTTCTTCCAAATGATGAGTGAATAGTTTACCAAATTTGTTCGAGCAAATCCGGCTACTTAACAACCTCCACCCCTACTTGTTCTCCAACTGATCCCTGTAATTCCTCAAGGTAAGGATCCTCTATGATTAAATAAACCCCCTGTTGATAAGATACAGAAGTATGGGGCTGAAGAATTCAGAGCCACAATTAGCGATGATCCAGAGAGAGTCGAGTTTTGGCTTGAGAATAAGATTTAGGTATTTGATGAACTTTCCTGCATACTTGATGAAAGTTTAAAATGTGCTGCATTACTGTTGGGAGACACTGCACATCAATGGTGAATACCTTGATATACGTAGTTCCGCGAGAAAGGGTTACTTGTGATTTCTTTTAGGTTGAATTTTGAAAGAAATATATCAGTCAACGGTTCATCGATAAAAAACGTAAAGAGTTTCTGGAACTAAAATAGGGACAAATGGCAGTGACGAAATATGAGTGAGAGTTTGTCAAACTTAGCAAATACGCTTTTTAATGTGTTTCTTCCAAGGCAATAATATGAAAAAGGTTTGAAGATGAATTAAATGAAGAAATCAGGTTGTTAGTCAGGATTATTGAGCTGAAAGAGTTTGTCGTTCTGGTTGATAGAGCTTGCAAAGTCGAGGAGCTTAGCGAAGAGAGAAGAAAAGTCGATTCTGAAGCTAGAGACTCTAGAAAGAGATTTGCAGGCAAATCACATTAGTCAGGATCAAAGAAATCTAGAGAATATCATCCTCATTCTACTACTTCTACAGGGATTTCGATCAGAGATAGAGATGCCAAACATTTCAATTCTAAACCTCAGATGATATCCGTTGCCAGTATGGGTAGCATTAGGAATATGGGACCTAAATGCAAACACTGCAATAAGAGACATTATGGGGAATGTCGAGTTAAGAGCAGAGCTTGTTTTGGATGTGGATCACTCGATCACTATCTCAGATATTGTCCTGAGAAATCCATAGCTGAAAGAGATCAACCAGTGAAAGCAAGTAATAAGGCTACTAGAGGGAGATCACCTCGAAACATTGGAAATATGAGTGGAAATCGAGGTACCACCAGAGATTCAGCTGTTAGATCTGAGGCATGAGTTCCAGCTCGAGCTTATGCTATCGGTGCACGTGAGGAGGCATCATCGCCAGACATTATTACTGATACTTTTTCTCTTTACGACATTAATATTGCTGTGTTGATAGATCCTGGATCAAAGATTTAATCTGTACATGTTGTTTCTGAAATTACAAATGTATTTCTAGAGGAACTACCGGGGTTGCAACCGATCAAAGAGGTCAAATTTGGTATTGAATTAGTACCGGGAACAGCACCGATATCAATAGCTTCGTATAGAATAGTACTAACCGAATTGAAAGAATTAAAAACTCAGTTGCAAGAGTTAACTGATAAAGGGTTTGCCAGACCGAGTGTAACATCCTAGTTTTAGCTAAGTCAGAAAAGTAGTTTTGGAACCATAAATATGAGGTCAGAAAAATGTTTTAATATTATTTTTAGTTTTTACGGCATCTAAGTAGATATGTGTGAAAGTTTCATGTTTTAATTTTATCGATTGGATGGTTAATTTGATAAAAGGACCTAATTGTGTAAAAATGAAAAAGTAGCATGCTATAAGTTAAAAGTGTCTATTTGCTATGGTTTATTAAACCAAATTTCCTTATGATGTTATTTTGCCATTTTTAAGGTTAATGGACCATTATGTGCATGGTTGAGTGGAATTTTAATGTTCATAATAAGGTTATTAAATTAATTTACAAATTAAATGATAATTAAAGAAAATAAAGCCAAAATCACATTTCATTCATCCATTTTTCAATCGAAATTAGAGAAAAGAAATAGGGTTTGAAGCTTTGTGAATTTTGACACCTTCCTAGCTTGATTGAGGTATGCTTGGAGCTTGATTTTTTTTATGATTTTACATTTTTGAGATCGTTGCTTCATATACTAGCTAGCCCGTGCTTTAATTTTTGAATTGGTTGATGAATTTGTGAGTTGCCATTGATGATAGCTTGATGTTTTTGAATGTTGATGATGGAAAATGAATAATTGTTGAAAGATTAATATGTTTTGTTAAGTGATTTTTAGAAAAAATACAAATTAGGGGTTAAATTGTGAAAAGATGAAAATATGGGGTTAAAAGTATGAATAAATGAGAAATATGGATTGCTAAGGGTACTATAGTAATTCGGCACGCATGGGTTTGAATTGAATTGATGTAAATTGTGATTTTATGTGAAAGGGACAAAAATGTAAGAAATGTGAAAATTTAAGGCCAATGTGTAAACTTGCTTAAATATGTGTATTTGGACTGAATTGAATGAATCAATAAACAAATAGTTAATTTGAATTTATATAGATCAAGAAAGAAAGAAATCGGATTTAGATCCAGGAAAATCGAAGGTTGTTGATTAGTAAATCCCATACGTTCCTCCTGTCTTTGAGGTAAGTTCATATGCAAATAAATTTATTTAAATTGAATTATATATGTTTATAAGTTACTGAGCTGCTTTGGTTGCTGACTGAACAAGTACAAGAAAGTATAGATAGAGTTACGACGTCCGAAAACCCCGTACGAACCTTTGGAATAGTATATGATACAAATGTCATGACATTAGGACTCCGAGATGTGATTATGTGTAAGACCATGTCTGGGACATTGGCATCGATATATGATTTCGTGTAAGACCATAGCTGGGCTATTGGCATTGATATGTGATAACATGTAAAACCATGTCTGGGACATTGGCATTGTTTGTGATTTACGAGACTTTCGAGTACCCTAAGCCATTCTAAATGGTTCAACAGGCAATGAGAATACGAGAAAGACTGTGTAAATGAGTTAAGCAACTCAGGTATGTATGAGTTCATATGAATATCAAAGAGGAAGGTAAGTAATGAACTTGTATGTAAGTAATTAAATAAGATAAGAAAGTCGGTACATGTGATTAGCCAAGCTTGCCATGGTTGAATTGATATATATTATTACTTCATGTGTTAAATTTATTTGTATATGGCTTACTAAGCTTTTAAAGCTTACTTTGTGTGTTCTTTCATTGTTTTATAGATTATCGAAGCTAGCTCATGTAACACTTCTAACCCATGTCCGTCGCCGGATGAGGGTCATGAGACATTACCGATCATAAAACGGTTCATACAAGTAAGCATAACGTATTACAATTCAAAATTTTTAATTACATCAATATTCGTAACTAAATCAGAGATTCAATCTTAAAATCTTATTATTCATAACCTGATACAATTTAAAACATAATCTACGTCTAATAAACCATTTAGCTATATGTTGAACATGTAACAAATTAATAACTTCATTAATTGAATGTCAAACCTAATCATATAAGTCAGGTGCATGTACAAAATGAAACATCATCAGAACCAAATTTCAAGATCTTCCCATTTGTTTATTTATGTGGCATTACTTTATTAATTTATATGTAATTCATAAGTCATACATTAAGGTCATTCAATACACCCATTTAATATATTAACATATAAGTAGAGGTAACTAAGCATAATGGAATAAAGCTTTAAGGCATGTCATAATTACGGTTTGATAATTAACCATCACATAGAATATGCAACACGTCTCATCAAGCTCAAACATATTTCATTATTTTATCTTAAATCAATTTCACCCACAAGTAGCAACTCAATACTTGAACATGCATAATTCGTTATATCCCTTGTCTGTCGTTTAATCACGAATATAAATTTCTGTACCAGCTTCTAATATAACCGATTAATACATAATTACATAATTTAATAATCAATCACATATGCATCTTTAGCACAATACAACATGGCCAAACATGCTTCTTACTTGTATACACATTGTGCATATTTACTCTAAATTTGAAAACCACACCTACAACTTAATTGCATACAAAACACATTCAAAACAACCAACATACTTACGATCGAATTTTTCATACCTCATCCAAAGTCATCAACCAACTTTAATATACAAACACATAACATAAACTATAATTATTGATGGCACATAGCATAATAATTAGAATGGGCTTAAACCTCAATTATACCAAAACTGAATTCAAGCATAAAAATAAGCCATTTTCGCATGGCTTTTATACAAACCCAAATTCATTATTTTCTAAACACATGCAACCTATACATGCCATAATTCCAAAATGAAATTTTATGAAATACCGAAGCAGTCGATAGTGTGATAAGCTTCTCCGACGATTCCTGAGCTCGTAACTTAGGTTCAAAATCTATAAAATAGAGTAAAAATGAAAACACAAAGTAAGCTATCGAAGCTTAGTAAGTCATAAGCAAATAAACAACTTAATAATATTATCAACTTAGTTATACCAAACCAAATTGAATTATCAAAGCACATTTAGGTTTAGACACACATAGCTCGTATTTTAAATATATACCCATACATGTGTACATACTGATTCATTAACGCCAACTTGGATGAATACCCATATAGCCAAATCAAATCATTAACATTTAACTTTCAAAACCAAATAGTTCTTATAAACTTAGTACATATATACACAATTACGTAAGCTCACGTATTACAAAATAATTTCACATACATATATTAATTAAATGGCCGACTACTCAATAATCACATGTATATATAATTGAAACTTATTCCATAACGTTCACTAGGCCAAATATTATTATAATTTCAAATATACTATCACACGTTTATACAAGCTCACAAAACCAATTTAACTTCAAATATCATCATCACTCATTTGGCCAAATAAGTAAGATCAAATATCTCATTACGTAAATACTTACCCTAATGGCCAAATATACAAGGATTAATATATCATCACATAAATACTTACTTATATAGCCGAAAATACAAGATCCAATAATGCCTCATATATGAACGTACCTATGTGGCCAAACACTCAAGTTCAGTATAAATATTACATATGTACATACCTATATGGTCGAATATACAAGGTCATTTAGCTTGATTAACTTGCTCAATTTCCACATCAACATGAAATCTTATATGCATAAGCTTGAAAATAAATCACCGTATAAAATCTGTTAGGCATAAACCTAAATCACACACCGGCACAAAGCCTACTAGACTCAGAGTCTGATTTTTATTTTATTCACCGGCAATAAGCCTGCTAGGCATAAAGCCCGATTTCTATTCACTGGCATTATGCCTGCTAGGCGTTAAGCTCGATTTAATTTTACTAGCACAATGCTTGCTAGGCTTGAAGCCTGAATATCTATGATACACAGTCATCTCATTCACAACTCATTTATAAAAACTTCAATTGCAACATATTCTTCCTTCAACTTTTCAATATTATAACATATTTCAAATAAACTTAAATATACAAATTCTAAAATACCACATTCGGCCAACACCACATTTATCCACATATTCCAAATTAATACTTTAAATTTATTTTCATTCAAAATAAAGATGTTTGAATTGCTTATAGACTTACCTCGGACGATGAAAAACAGAATGGGACGGCTAGTTGACGACTTTAGCTTTTCCCCGATCCTATTCTGATTTCTTTAATTCTTGATCTAAAAATATTCAAATTAAACTCATTTAAACATATCTTCATTCAATTTAGTCCAAAAACACACAAATGGGCAAATTACCATTTTACCCCTGACATTTACACTTTTTACAATTTAGTCCATATGGCACAAAACACAAAATATGAAAAATTAATTACACCCAAGGTAGGCCAAATATTACTAATGTCCAGATAAGCCCATATTTCTCATCAATTTCACATTTTAGTCCCCCCACATTTTTATTTTTGCAATTAAGTCTTAATTACTCAAAATCATCAAAAATTCCTTTACCTATCTTGTTAACCCACTCCATATCTTTCATAATTCATCATCAAACAACAAAAATCACAAGCTCTCATCAATGGCATAACTCAAAATATTCATCAAAATAAAAAATTAAAGCTTGGGTTTTGTAGTACTCGAAGCAACGATATCAAAAACGTAAAAATTATCAAACACCGAGCTGAGCACTTACCTTGATTGAGCTTAGAATCAACCGAACCTTAGCTTTGTTTCTTTCTTTTCTTGGCTTCTAGTTGCGGCTAAGGTGAAAAAATATGAACACTTAAGCTTATTTTAAGTTATAAGTTATAATACATACTTTTTAACTTAGTTTTCCACGTTACCCTTTTAAAATTAATATCTAAAGCTTATAACAAAGGGCATTTACGTCCACCACACTTACACATAGTTACCAACTCATACTAACACATAATTTATTCTATATACATATAATCATATACGTCTCATTATTATTATAATATATGTATGAAATTAGAAAACATATTTTATTTTATTTATTTATTTATTTTACCTCATGCCGTCCACTAGCAATAAAAAAATAAGGCTATTTACATCATAGGTGTTTCCACTTAAGAAGCCACTATCAATTCAATCCTCCCAACTAATACTATCAAATTTTCAATTTATGCGATTAAGCCCATTTGTTTAATCGGACACCCAAACGACAAAATTAAATCACGAAAATTTCAAAAATATAAATTCACACTTAATAAACACAAAATAATTTCAAAATAATTTTTTAATTTTTTTTAATAATTTTTTTCGACTTGGATTCGTGGTCTCGAAACCACCATTTCGACTAGGGTCTAAATCAGGCTATTACAGCTCGGACTTAGGGATTGTCGAGAAATGTCATCACACTATCGATCACTTAGTTGGTACTTTTGAAGCTTTGTAAATATGGTATATGGCATGTACAGGCTAGTGTCATTTTGATATGTTTTGAGTTATGAATCTAGCCATGTGAGTTGGCTTATTAATGATGTAAGGTTTGGTATGTTTTTGGCCATTTGGTATGGATTATTATTGTCTTATGTTTGATGTATAAATTGCTTTGTGAGTTGGCATATTTTGGTATGGATTTGAGATGTTTAAATGGCTAATGGTAGGTGATGTATATATACCTATGACATGCTTGTTTGTGGTTAGGTATTTAAAAGTCAAGTTGGTTGGTTTAATGCTTGATTATGGTACGTGCCATGTATGTGGTTTAAGGTTGAGGTAAATGATGAACTTGGATGATCATTAAATTGAGATTATATGTGGGCTATAGCTAATCAACCAAGTTAGATTTGGTATGTGTTATGTATAAAAATGATTATGTTTTGAGTAGTAGAATGAATGGTTTTGAAATTGTATGAAATGTGCATGAACAGTGCATGAAGAGGCTGAGAACTGTGGCTTAAACCAAGCCTATTTTCATGCCACACAACCGAGCACACGGGCGTGTGACTTGATCGTGTGACCTCTGCACCTTAGTTAAAACAAGTCAATGAGTTACACGACGTAGACACACGGGTGTGTCTACTGACCGTGTGTGGCACACGGGTTGGCACATAGGCGTGTGGCCAGCCGTGTGACCCAAGTCAGTATACCTTTTAGTTTTCACATGGCCATGGCACACGAGCGTGTCTCCGGCCATGTGATGAAAGTCAGTATTCCTTGTTTTCACACAGCCTGAGACACGGGCATGTTTGGTGGCCATGTGAGGCACACGACCTGTTCACACGGGTGTGTGACCCTTATAAGCATGAAAAATTTTTAAGTTTCCCAAAGGTTTCAAATATCATTGGTTTAGTCCCGAACCACTTCTAAGCTTGTTTTAAGGCCTCGTAGAGCCTCGTAGGGGACAGTGATAAACCGTAAATTATACATATTTTTACCTCATGCTTAGCGTAATTTCTGAATGAATTATCATTGAATTTATGGAATTTGGTGCTCTTAATCCTTTTATTTCATATTTTATACTTAGGCAAGCATAAGGAAGAGAAAAGAGCAAGGAACGGGCCAAAAACTGGCAAATTAGGCCCAGTTCAATAATCAACACGGCCTGGAGGTTAGCCACACTGCCGTGTCACACATCCGTGCCACTTTAACATGCTCGAACACAGCCTGATAGTCGATCCACACGGGCATGGCACACGGGCGTGTCCCTATCATGAGGAAGTTCAATTTCACTCGGAAAAGGCTACTTAGGGGCTAAGAAAGGCATTCCAAAACTCTATATAAAGACCCTAGGAGGCAACTACAAGGGTGTGCTTTATTTCCGTTAAGATGGGGAGTTAAATGAAGGAAATTACTCGAAGGGAAGCCGATTGATCCCTCTTAGAAGCCAGGATCTACATCAAGATAGAGGATCTCCCTTTAATCCTTTCAAGAGTTTTGGGTTTTCTTATGTTCTGCTATTTTATTACTTTTGAGATGTTTTCTTTTATATTTATGAACTAAAACCCCAAATATCTAAGGGGGATGAAACCTAAGACAGATCTTGTTATTGTTATCTAAGCTGTGTGATAAATATTTGATTTGTTCTTAATTGTGTTTTTAACTCTTAAATTGATATTTTCGGGATATTGATTTAAGTCGAATGTGCTTATATAGAGAAGCAAAAGTCCCTGCATAGGAGTAGATCCAACACAATTAAGCGAAGTTGATCGCAATCCTAGACATAGGACGATGAAAATTTGGTGGATTAGAGTCAAATCTAATATGGGGAGCCATAGATCGAGTTAATGCAAGACTAAGGGTTTTAACTAGAAAGAGATTTCAGTTAATTAACCTAGGATTAGTTGTTCTTATCCTCGACAGAGGTATTAACATAATTTAGGGATCTCTACGGATCAAATCAAATTAAGAAATCATCTGGTTCAGAGTTAGATAACAAGTGAAGTCTAGGTGGATTCTTCCTTAGGTATTGCCTTAGTCAATCAGTTTTCCCAAAAGCAATCTCTCTCTTTACTCATTGCCGTTTCTTTTCAGTTTAGTTTAGATTAGTTAATTTATGAACAAAGCCCCCTTTTATTTCTAGGCTAGATAATAGAAAGAAAGTCATTACTAGTACTCATAGTTCCTTGGATTCGATATTCCAATCTTGCCACTGACTATAATACTATTTGATAGGTGCACTTGCCTTTTTATCGTGATATTAGTTAGTTTCCAGGTACGATCAGATTTTATTACTTCATCACAATCACGAGAGATCAAGTTTTTGGCACCGTTGTCGGGGAACTAAGATATTAGGAACACTCGATTTTTATTACTTTAGCCATTACTACTTTTATTTATTTCCAGCCTTTATTTTTATTTTTATTCATTGAAATTTTCTTTCCTTCCAGGTATCTCTAGTTTATGACTAGAAAAAACCCAGGAGGACCATTGCTTTTTGACAACGATTTAGAAGCTATAGTTTGCAGAAATCACTGAGAGATAAGGAGAAGTCTACAGTATCTAGAAGAAGGACAAGAAGAAGAGCCTGAACTTATTCCAGAGACAGAAGCAAATCAGGATAATCAGCTACCCCCTATAGTAGCCACAAATCTTATCGAGCAAAATCCTACTCCGCATACTATGTATGATTATGCTAAACCTAATTTAGCAGGCACTGAATCTAGCATTGTTAGGCTTACTATTTCTGCAAATAATTTTGAACTGAAACCTAACATTATTCAGATGATACAACAGTTTGTTTAGTTTGATGGTTTGCAGGATGAGGATCCTAACTCGCATCTAGCCAACTTTTTGGAATTATGCGACACATTCAAAATAAATGACGTTTCTGATGATGCCATTTGTCTTAAGCTATTCCCATTCTCCTTGAGAAACAAAGCCAAACAATGGTTGAACTCTTTACCACGATGGTCTGTCACTACATGGGAACAAATGACCAAGAAATTTTTGCTTAAATATTTTCTACCAGCTAAAATGGCTAAATTACAGAATGATATCTCTTCTTTTGTGCAGATGGATTTAGAGACACTTTACGATGCATGGGAAAGATACAAGGACTTACTGAGAAGGTGCCCTCACCATGGGTTACCGATGTGGTTACAAGTTCAAACCTTTCACAAAGGTTTGAATCCTTCAACAAGACAAATGATTGACGTAGCCGCCGGTGGAACAATCAACAATAAAACACCAGAAGGAACTTACGAGTTTATAGAAGAAATGTCACTGAATAATTATCAGTGGCAAGTCATGAGAACAAAACCATAGAAAGCTGTAGGAGTTTTGAATATTGATACAGTCACAATGCTTTCTAATCAGGTAGAACTTTTAAATAACAAGATTGATAATTTTGTTGGTTCTACGCAGGTACACCTAGTGATGCAGTGCGAAACGACCATGAACAATGCTGAGTACCCTGCCTATGGATACGGCATGGAAAACGAGCAAGCCAACTATATGGGTAATAATTCTAGATCTCAAAATAACCCTTATAGTAACACCTACAATACAGGTTGGAGAAATAATCACAATTTCTCATGGGGAGGATAAGCAAATCAAAGGCAACCACCCCCTCTGGGATTTCAACAATCACTGTTCCAACAAGAGAAAAAGCTGAACCTTGAAGAGATACTCACAAAATTTATCGCTGTGTCAAAAACCTGTTTCCATAACACCAAAACGACACTGAAGAACCAGCAAGCATCCATCTAAGGACTCGAAACTCAAATAGGCCAGCTCGCTAAGCTAATTTCTGAAAGACAACACGGTGGGTTACCAAGCAACACTAAGACCAACCCTAAGGAACAACTTAATGCCGTGGATACAATAGATGAGGAAGGGATCGTCAAAACCAACCCAGAGCTATGTAAGGAGACTATGGTAAGTAAAGGTAAAGAAGAGGTAAGTTCCAAGGAAGCAATTGTCAAAGAATAGAAGTGATATGCTCGCGATATTAAGTAATAAAATTTATAAAAACTGATCACACCAAAACTAACTGATATCACGATATTAAAGGCAAGCGCACCTATTAAACAGTTATTGAAGCTCTATCGTAGATGCCAAATGCCGTGAAATTATTAAAAGAGTTATTGACGAATAAATAGAAGCTAGATGAGACATCTCATGTGGAACTGAATGCAATGTGCTCAGCTATTTTACAGAATAAGCTGCCTAACAAACTGAAAGATCCAGGGAGTTTTACAATTACTTGTTTACTTGGTAGTTTAGATGTTAAAAATGCTTTAGCTAATTTAGGGGCCAGTATTAATGTAATGCCTTATAAACTATTTAAACAACTAGGTCTTGGAAAACCTAAACAAACTAAGATGAGTATCCAATTGGCTGATAAAACCATTAGATTTCCAAAGGGAATAATTGAAGATGTGCTTGTCAAAATTGATAAATTTATATTCCCAGTTGACTTTATTTTTTTAGACATTGATGAGGATAGCAATGTACCCTTAATTCTAGGACGACTCTTTTTAGCAATTGCCAGAACCATAATTGATGTAGGAACAGCCGAGCTTACACTATATGTAGGTGATGACAAAGTTACTTTACATGCTCGAAACTCGATTAAGACAGTTGATGAAAGAATATAGTTATGACTCCTTGTAAAAAAGATTGATCTCACCACCCAACCTTCTGTGTAGGATACACTCTACATAAAGGGGACCCAACCACTGACAAGTCCATCCGAGGGAGATGTACATGAAAAATGAATGCTTCAGATTGAGGAATTAGATGAGTGGCTGAACTATCAAGAAAAGCCCAAAATATGCCACACCAACCTAGAGCATCACCAAGACGACCCTCAGGTAAAAATGAATCAAATCAAGGTAAAGGATAAGGTAATTTTAGGGGAAGATGATCCTCGAATCTTGAATTCAAAAGAACATACAAGTGACACACCTCACTTCACGGTAATGAAAATTTTCCCCTATGGTACAGTCGAGATAAAACATGAGTCACTCGGCACTTTCAAGGTAAGTCATACTCGACTCAAATCTTATGTTGTTGATGAAATTGAAAGCAGGATAGAAGAGTTTCAACTCTTCAAACCACCATGATCGAACAAGCTTTAGGAAAGTCGAGCTTAGACTATAAACAAGCGCTTCTCGGGAGGCAACCCGAGCACTGACATAGTAAATTCTTTTATTTAGGCTCTCTAATACATCAACTAACCCTTTGAATGCAGGTTTTTCAAGCCACATGGCCATGCCCATGGGCATGCCTAATGCCATGTGGACACCATGAGCAAAGACACGGCCGTGCAGTATGGCCGTGTATGTGCGATGTGGCCGTGGCCAAACCTATTAATTCAACACGAGCGTGCGACACGCCTGTACCTCAAGATCGTGGTCGAATCTGCCATTTCATACACGGGCGTGTGACCCCTTACACGGCCGTGGGAGAAGTGAACATCGAAGGACACGGCCGTGTGACACAGGCGTGTGCCTCAACACGCCCTATGAACACGGGCGTGTGTCATGACTTAGGCGTGCCAAAATCCCTAAATTTTAAACCACATGGGCTAAACCTGAGTCACACAGGCATGTGCCATGCCCATGTGACCCAAAATCCTATATAAACCCCCACTATTCATTTTATTCTCCACAAAAACCCTAAAAATCCCTCTACCCAAAACCCATACCAACCCTCTCTAGCACCGCCGCTGGCCTCAACAACGCCATCATGCCCGTGCAAGCATCACCACGACCGTGTTCTACCCCTAACCATTCATTTGGTTCCCCTTTATTACTTTTTCTCTTAGTTTCTAATGTCTTTTACCTATTTCTCTGTTAATAATTTCATTTATTTAGTTATTTGCATTGTTATTGATAGGAAATTCTTTCATTTAGCATGATTAATCTAGAATACTCATTATGCCACTTTAATCATTCTTTTGGCTGCCACTTATAACTATCTTGAGAAATTTGAATTTTCTATATATATTGATATCCATTTTTCAACTATGCGATTCTATGCTTGCATGACTTATTTAGTAATCTTGGTTAGTTTAAATTTAAAATCAGTTTAGGAACTTATGAATATTCCTACCTTTGTTTTCATTTTCTTTAGGACTAATGCATGCACGTATTATTATTTTCCTTTGTTTTTACTCTTAGGAATCATGTCATCTTCGAGAGGAAAGAAAGCTGCCGTACCCACTTCCAAAAAACAAAAGGGGCCCAGAGGTTCCTCTTCTAGACCCTCCCCTGAAATTCGACACCCCTTTCTCCAATTCCGCAGAACTTCCAAGAGGAACTATTTCAAATAATACGGGCAAGACCCCTCGAAGTAGGGAGATGCATTGATTGGGCCGCACTAGAGCAGGTCTAACTAGCAGACAAGATTCGGGCCTTGCTGACGATAGACCTATGGGACCAGTTTTTCTAAATAGTGGAGCCTACATATCTCGAGCTCACCCTCGAGTTCTACTCCACATCCCATTTCTAGATAGTGATGAACCAACACGATGATCCAGGGATGATCCAATTCCATCTAGGAGGCTTTGTTTGACAACTCAGTGTATTAGAGTTTGGTACAGCACTAGCCCTATACGCCGAGCAGTTTTTAGAGGAGGAGGACCTTTCTGAGCTCTATCGACACATCCACTTCTCAACTTCAAAGTGTTGGCAAGCCTTGGTCCCAGTCTCGGCCGCATATGACCCCAGTCACTCCAAGGCAACAGCTCTTGCCCTATCTTTGAGGTACCTTCATGCCATACTCGCACATACATTGACGGGCAGACGCGAGAGTACCGGGGTCGTCAACACACACGACGCCCATTTATTGTAGAGCATGTGGCACGGGCATGTGATCGATCTTGCCTACTTCATAGCCCGTGCCATCCAGCACCATACGGAGCGACACCGTAGGGGTGTAATATCAATGGGACCATACATCACGCGATTAGTCCGCTACTTTGGGTTACTCAACACCGCGGCCCAAGCATCCTCTTACACCTTGATCGGCCAGATGTCCCCACAAGGCATCCAAACTATGCTGCACATGAGGATGATTCAGCGCTGACGTGGGAGCAACCCTCCTCAGTACCAGTTAGACCAATCTGCCGAGCAGGAGGATCTCGAGGACATTACTGATGATGTCCCACCACCGGAGGAGCCACCGACTGAGCCACCACCCACTCGCTACCCAGTTCATGCGGTAGCTTCAGGCTATGTCACCTCTGAGCAGTTCGCCCAATTCTAGTAACAATGTGTTCAGCGATTCAATCACATTGATGCAACCTTAGCTCAGGTTTGTCAGCATCTTCACCTCGCACCACCATCCTCACCTCGTACCACCATCCCCACCTCACGGACCATCTAAGGATTAAAACTTTCTATTCCTCTTATTTTCTTTTTTTTTTTTGCTTTATTAATCTTTATTTTTACCTTCTCCTGAACTTTATGTCTCTTTAGAATCCTTAGATTTTTCTTTATCTTTATTTCGATCTTTATATTTATTGAATATTTTAGTTTAAATTTGAATTTTATTTTCATATCAGCTATTCCCTAATGAGAAAATTATGCTTAACTTAAATCCCTAAACAATTATTTATGCTATCGCAGTTCCAAATGAGCTTTACAGCTCAAATTCATCTGTAATGGGAAAACCCTGCCACAACTGCTGGCTCTTACAATTCCAATATCCGTCTCTACAAATTCATCCAAAATTTAGGGAGTTTCACTTCTCTCCCTATCTTATGATCTTATGCTACTATTGCTACTAATGTATCTTTGTACATTGAGGGTAATGTGCATCTTAAGTGTGGGGGGGACTCACTTTCATCCTTTGTATTATCTTTGAAACCCCTAAAAATTTTACCACTAACTTTTTGCATTGTTCTCAAATTTTGAATTCAATGCATTAGTCTCAATCCCCTATTAAGATGAATTCTGATTGATTTATGATTTTTATTGGTATGTTGAGAATTAAGACATAGGTACTTATGCTTTGATTATTCAAAATTTGAGACATTAGGGAATCAAGCATGATAAGTTGAAATTTTTGAAAATTTAAATTTTTTCTAGGTTATTTTCCCTAATTTTAAGCGTTATCTTGAGATTTGAAATTTGCAGGATTGATATCAAAAGCCATAATTCTGGTGAGATTTTTGAGCCTTTTGAGCATACATCCTTTCGTGCTCACTTTTATTGTTGGTTTGAGTGAGTCAATATTGATTTGTTATTCTAGAACTTGCTTCGATTATACATCTCGAGACGACATCATTGATTTGATATACCAAATGATAAAGGCACCTATGTTCTAACGGACTTACTTCATAAAAGCCTACCTCCATAAATTAACCCCTAGTGAACCCCATTGAGCCTAACAATCTATTTTTTGACTTACCCTCAATATTAACCTATAACTCATTTTTTGTTGAATTACCTTCAATTATTTTGATCCCTATTTTTGTCGAGATTTGAGTTGAATTATTATATAGCTTTGTTCTCTTTTTCAGTTTGTAAAGTTTGTAAATATTAAATTTAATGTATTTGATTTGTTCTAAAAAAATAATTACAGTTAATCTAGTTGTAATTCATATTTCAGTTATAATGCAATATTTTTACATATTTCTATTATAAGCTTCCGAATCTAAAAACGATGTCATCAAAAAGGCTTCATTCTAGGAATATGTTTCAGTGATAGAGATTTTTCTAGCTAGATGATTTTTCAGTTCAATCTCAACTCTAACCTTCTTTTTTAGCTTGTGACAACACCCCTAACCAAAGCCCTATTGCAACCATTGAAAGACCTTTTGATCGATGTGTCATATCAATCTATAGTGGTGGAGATTTGATTTTTCTACAAGCTTATGGTAATAACTTTTCAGGTTGACTAATGAGTGTTTAATTTTTGAACCCTAAATACTTTGAGTGGATAGAGTGAATATTTAGTGAGGATGTCAACTCTTGTTGATTTTGAATTGAAAGGTAATTACATAGGAGAAATCAGAAAACCTATGTTTCTGGGATAAAATTCTCAACTTAGAGTGTTTGAGACTTTAATGTTCTTCTGGTTGAATTTTCATTGTATGATTACTTGTGGATTAGTTTGAAACATTATTGATAAGGATTATAAGTTGAGAAGAATGATTTTTAATTGTGAGTTGAGATTTTGCTTAAGGACAAGCAAAGGCTTAAGTGTGGGGTATTTGATAAACCGTAAATTATAGATATTTTTACCTCATGCTTAGCCTAATTTCTGAATGAATTATCATTGATTTTGTGGAATTTGGTGCTCTTAATCCTTTTATTTCATGTTTTATACTTAGGCGAGCATAAGGAAGAGAAAAGAGCAAGGAACGAGCTATAAAAGGGCAAATTAGGCCCAGTTCAATAATCAACACGGCCCGGAGGTTCACCACACAGCCGTGTCACACGGCCGTGCCACTTTAACAGGCTTGAACATGGCCTGGTAGTCGATCCACACGGGCGTGGCACACGGGCGTGTGCCTGTCGTGAGGAAGTTCAATTTCACTTGGAAAAGGCTACTTAGGGGCTAAGAAAGGCATTCCAAAACTCTATATAAAGACCCTAGGAGGCAACTACAAAGGTGTGCTTTATTCCCGTTAAGATGAGGAGTTAAAGGCAGGAAATTACTCGAAGGGAAGTCAATTGATCCCTCTCAGAAGCTAGGATCTACATCAAAACAGAGGATCTCCCTTCAATCCTTTTAGGAGTTTTGGGTTTTCTTCTGTTTTGCTATTTTATTTCTTCTGAGATGTTTTCTTTTATATTTATGAACTAAAACCCCAAATATCTAAGGGGGATGGAACCTAAGACAGATCTTGTTATTGTTATCTGAGCTGTGTGATAAATATTTGATTTGTTCTTAATTGTGTTTTTAACTCTTAAATTGATATTTCTGGGATATTGATTTAAGTCGAATGTGCTTATGTAGAAGAGCAAAAGTCCCTGCATAGGAGTAGATCCAACACAATTAAGTGGAGTTGATTGCAATCCTAGACAGAGGACGACAAAAATCTACTGGATTAGAGTCAATTCTAATATGGGGAGCCATGGATCGAGTTAATGCAAGACTAGGGATTTTAACTAGAAAGAGATTTTAGTTAATCAACCTAGGATTAGTTGTTCTTATCCTCGACGGAGGTATTAACATAATTTAGGGATCTCTACGAATAATATCAAATGAAGAAATCATCTAGTTCAGAGTTAGATAACAAGTGAAGTCTAGGTGGATTCTTCCATATGTAACGCCCTGATTTTCGGGATTTTTCGGGTTTTGTGAATTTTAGTGAAATTTTTAAAATTTTGGTGTTTTAAAGGTTGATAATGTATGTACATGTGTTAATGGGTCTATAGAAGGTCCAAGCTTAAGTCAAAACCCGGTAAAATATTAAGTTGGATTTTTAAGTGAAAGGGGACTTGGTTAAGTGGGCTTTTAAGAAAAACCGTGTAAAAGATGTCACAAAGGGAGCCTTGGTTGAGTGGCAAGGTGGTGCCACTAAGCTCCTAAAAAAGTGGCGCCTAAATGAATGATCAAGGACAAGGGTTCGAGTTGCAAGGTATGCGTGGAGTTCTTTTTAATTTTCAAGCATGAGCCTAACTTAGGTGAATTTCGGCAAGGGGCTTTAAGGACTTGGGCCTATTGCTTTAGAGGGAATGCTAGGGTTATTTAATTTTCTTTTTTTTTTGTTGTCATGACAATTAGGGTTAGCCACCTTAGGGTTTTTTCCTCTCTTCTACTGTCAGAAAAGCCAAGAGTTGCCTCCCTGGAAAGTTCATAGCCGATTTCTCCTTCCCCATCTCCACCATTGTTTTTTTTCATTTTTCTTCTTCCCTTTGATCTCTTCCCTAGCCGAATACCTATCTTGCATAGATCCACTCTTTCGTTTGCTTCCATTCTTCTTAAAATCAACCATAACCGATTGCTCAAAGTGCCAGAAATCCCGAAAACTGCTTCCTTTCTTGCCGATTTCTTGTAAGCCGAATCACCTCTGTTTCTTTCACCTATTGTGGCCGATTACTACACTCCCTTTAATCACACCATTGTCGACACCATCACCCAAAAGCTACAGCCAAAACGCCATCTTCTTCTCTTATTAAAAAGCCGAAATCACCATAGTTGTAGGGAGATAGCCGAAATTACAAATCTCAGAGATAAGGTTTCTACTGACGTTTAAGGGTCAGATTTACATCAGATCTGCATAGGAACTGAAGAGAAATCGTTGGTAAGTGTTTAATCATTCAGATCTGTTCGATATTTCATGTTTGGAAAAGCCGAAAGTCCCTAAAGTTAATGGTTATGTCGTTTTGGATTTTTGGTAAATAAAAGGCCGTTTTCTTTGTTCTTTTGTGTGTTAGTTGGATGAAAAGGTGATCAAGCAAGGGGTTGAAGACTTTGGAACATCAGATCTAGATCTAAAGGGATCTAAATCGTCAAGGTAAGAACATTAAGGCCATTAAGGGTGTTGGCCGAATGTGTAAGTAAGGTTTTGGGTAAGTTTTCGATTCAGATTAAGTGTTGATATGGTCTAATCAGTTAAGTATTGGATTGTAGGGATTAACGCATAGGAGATCTCGTAGGAGAAACTGCAAAACAGGTGTGTGTTTCGAACACCTTTCCATGCACAAATCGGTAAAAGCCGAAAAGCCGAAATGCCGAAGTTTCGGTATTTCGAGAGCTTGCGAGCATGCGAATGCTCTCAAGTTGGAAGGAGAAGGTTAGTTTTGGAATCGGCACTGTTAGACGTGTTGACCGCTAAATTTTGGGCATTTTGGTAAGTTGGGCCTCGGTGGGCCAAATATGGGCCCAATGGGCGATTTGGGCCCATGTGAGTTAAACTGGATTTAAAGGTAATATTATGGACTGTAGATGTGAAAACAGTTAAAACAAGATAACCGAATGTGAAACCGGGACTAAATGGGCCTAATGGGCCAATCGGCGTAATAGGGCTCATTAGGGGTTTTAGGGCCTTAATGCTAAAACAGAAAAACTGAGGTAACTGAACTTCTGTATAGCTGTGTGATTAATAAATACTGTAATAAGCATAACATCTGTAACATGGGAGTAAAATTACTGAAATACCCTTAGGGTAAGAAATTACTGATTTGCCCCTAGGTAGGAAATTACCGTTATACCCCTAGGGCTATAATTGACTGTACTGTTTGACATAACTGTTACTGTTATTGCATGCCATGATATGTATCTAATGCATGGGTTGGGTTTTGATAATGGAGGAAGTGTGAGTGGCACAGCCACGTTACTGCAAAGGGGCTATGCCTCGTACTGTTTCTGAAAGGGGCTTTGCCTCGTATACTGTTTACCTGAGCAGCCATGCTGCGACTGTGGTGTGTGGGCTGGGTGGGTCGAGTTATTCCCCACATGGTGTGTTGGTTGGTACGGGTGGTGTGTAGCGGTTGGTGGGTTGAGTAGTCTCCCCAATTGGGTTTGCATTTATACTGCATTACTGTACTATACTGTTATGGGCCTATGGGCCAATCCGTTATCTGAATAGGGTTTCGGCCCAGTATCTGTTATAGGGCCTTGGCCCAGTTTACTGCTATCTGAATAGGGCTTTGGCCCAGTATCTGACTGAGACTGGTTAGGGTTTAGGCCCAGTGGGCTTGAGCCAATTTGGGCTTTGGATGGGTTCTGCACACACTGAGTTTTCCCAAACTCACCCCTCTCTTTCCATCCTTGCAGGTGAGCCCTAGATTGTGACTTGGACGCTGGGAGGGATTCAGAGTGGCCACGAGGACTGAACTTTCTTGGTTTAACTTAAATACTTCGTATTGGTTTTTACTTTGATATGGGTTGTAATAAGGCCGCTATAACTGTTATTTGGGATTTCTTTACGGTTTTATTTCAAACTTGAACATACACTGTTTTTGAAAATTAAATCAATATTTTCTTAAACAACCTGACTTTACTAAAAACTAAGAATGATGATAAGACTAAAATGAAACGATTCACAAATGAGATAGAGATTAGGTCGAATAGTAATAGAATTGGGAATTTCAAGAAAAACAAATATTACTTTTCAAAAATCTCAAACATCAGACTTAGTACATAGGACGGCGTAGCATAGTCTAGGTGATGTGGCACACCGGACATGGCCATAACGTCTGGGCCGGGTCAGGGGTGTTACATTTAGTGGTATCAGAGCCTGGTTGCAACAACTCGGCTGTGGATCGGGTCTAAAAAGGGGTTTTCAAAATTTTTAAACTCATAAAAAGTATTTTTGGAAAACCAGATTTTCTGAAAGAATTTTTGTTTTCGAAGTGATTTCTTTTAACTTGTCTTTTCTAAAATATGTTTAAAAAATTATTTTTAGGTCTAAGATTTTATTGAAATCTGGTACTTCGAGAGGTGGCACACTGAATCCCCGGCACCAAGTTGTAAGTATTTTCTGCCTTAACTTCTATACTGTACTGATAATAAAACTGTAGATAGCACTGAGCCTTAGATAGAATACTATGGATGAGGTAGTATTAAGGCTGTAGCACTGAGACGGTAGGGTAAACTAAAACCTAGGAAACTGAGACAGTAATTAGACTACGTTGCGCGAGAACAACTCTGAAATTCTACCTATTCATAAGATATTCCGTAATAAAAACTGAAACATTGAGCTAATGTCATAAAACTTTGTAAATCAGATAATCGATATGAGTACAAGGGCTACTCGGGGACGAGGCCGTGGACGAGGCCGAGTTAGTGCGCAAGCTGGATCATCGTCTTCTGAGCATAGGCCAGCAGGAGAGGCACGACCACCAGTGGAGGAAAATGGGCCGTACGACCGGGCCGCAGGGGACGACGCTCTGTCTCAGGCCATGCTGAGAGTTCTGGAAAGGGTGGCCGGAGCTAATGTTGGGCCGGGGGGTCCATTTCTGAGCGACTCCGGGCCAATGGAGCGGAAATTTTTAGGGGCATATCTGGAGTGGCCCCAAATGTGGCTGAGTACTGGTTGGAAGCCACAGAGCGAATTATGGACGACTTGGACTGCTTAGTGGAGCAGAAGCTGAAAGGAGCGATATCGTTGCTGAGGGACGAGGCATATCAATGGTGGATCACCGTAAGAGAGGGTACCCCAGCTGAGAGGGTAACTTGGGAATTGTTCAAGCAGTCTTTCAAGGCGAAATATGTTGGGGCTAGTTATGTGGATGCACGAAGGAAGGAATTTCTGAACCTGACCCAGGGTAGTAAGACTGTGGCTGAATATGAGGCAGAATTTCTGCGATTAAGCCGGTATGCTAGTGGCATTGTTTCCACCGAGTATGAGCGTAGTGTTCGGTTCGAGGATGGCCTCAGAGATGAGCTGAGAGTATTGATAGCACCGCAGAGGGAGCGCGACTTTGCTGCACTGGTGGAGAAGGCTAAGATAGCCGAGGAAGTGAAGCAAGCTGAAAGGCAGAATCGCGATAGGGATCGTAACCGTTTTAAAAGAGACTCTGGAGTATCGGGAGCTGCAAACCGAAATTTTAAGAGGGCTAGAGTAGAAGAACCAGTGCGAGCTATGCCAGTGAATGTTGTTAGACCACAGGCTTGTGGAGACTGTGGCAGAATTCATCGAGGAGAATGCTGGAAACGCAGTGGAGCTTGTTTTCGTTGTGGGTCTAAGGACCATCAGGTTAAAGACTGCCCACAGAAGCCAGCTCAGGCTCAAGCTGTTGATCAGAGAGTTGCTCAGCCTGCGTGTGGGGGACTGCCACCGCCAAGGGGCCGTGGTCAAGGTAGAGGAGGCAATGGTAATGGACGTGGTCGTGGAGCACCTGGCAGGGGTGCTGGAAATGCTGAGGCTCGTCAGCCAGCCTTAGTGTATGCTGCTCGCCGCCGCGAGGAGGGTGATGCACCTGATGTTATAACTGGTACGTTCTTAATAGATCATACACCATACACTGCTTTAATTGATGTGGGTTCGACTCATTCGTATGTTGCTTGTGAAATTTCTGGGTCGTTGGGTGTGCATTCTGAGGAGACTGTGAGTGGGGTAACTGTGATTAGTCCTTTAGGTCACTCTGTTAGGGTAGATAAACTCTTTAGAGATGTGCCTTTAGAGACTCAAGGTAGGATCTTTCTGGGATACTTGATGGAGTTACCTTTTGGAGAATTTGACTTGATTCTGGGCATGGACTGGTTAACCAAGCACAAGGCAACGTTGGATTGCGCGGCCAAAAGAATGGTATTAAGAACAACCGAAGGTGAGGAGGTGATGGTTATTGGTGAACGAAGGGACTATTTGTCCAATGTGGTTTCTGCCTTAAGGGCTGAAAGGTTGATGCGCAAAGGTTGTGAAGCATACTTAGCGTTTGTAAGTCAAACTGAACCCGAAGGGGTGACCGTGGAGACAGTGAGGACTGTTAATGAATTTCAAGATGTATTTCCTGAGGAGCTACCTGGACTACCTCCTAACCGAGAAGTGGAATTTGGGATTGATCTGTTGCCTGGAACAACTCCAGTGTCCATTGCGCCTTACAGAATGGCACCAAAGGAGCTAGTGGAATTGAAAGCCCAGATTCAAGAGTTGTTAGATAGGGGCTTCATTAGACCGAGTGTGTCTCCGTGGGGAGCACCGGTGCTGTTTGTGAAAAAGAAGGACGGTACGATGCGTATGTGTATCGACTATCGCCAGTTGAACAAACTGACGATAAAGAATAAGTATCCTCTGCCAAGAATCGATGATCTATTTGACCAGCTTAAAGGAGCTTCAGTGTTTTCCAAGATCGACCTTCGATCTGGGTATCATCAGTTAAGGGTAAAAGAGGTGGATGTGCATAAGACAGCATTCAGAACTCGTTATGGTCACTACGAGTTCTTGGTTATGCCCTTTGGATTGACGAATGCACCAGCAGCTTTTATGGATTTAATGAACCGAGTATTTCAACCGTACTTGGATCGTTTTGTGGTCGTCTTTATTGACGATATATTGGTGTATTCGGAAACAGAGAAGAAGCATGATGAGCATCTTCGAATCGTTCTGCGGACTCTAAGAGAAAAGCAATTGTATGCGAAATTTAGTAAGTGCGAATTCTGGCTTCGAGAAGTGACTTTTCTGGGTCATGTTGTTTCTGCTAAGGGAATTAGGGTAGATCCTCGCAAGATTGAGGCAGTTCTGGATTGGAAGCCGCCTAGGACGGTGACAGAAATTCGTAGTTTTCTGGGTTTGGCAGGCTATTATAGAAGGTTTGTTGAGGGGTTCTCTATCATCGCGGCTCCATTAACGAAATTGTTAAGGAAGGGAGTACCCTTTAACTGGACTGAGAGGCAGCAAGAAGCTTTTGACAACCTGAAAAAGGTGTTGACCGAGGCGCCAGTGTTGATTCAGCCGGAATCTGGGAAGGACTTTACGGTTTATAGCGATGCTTCGCATGTGGGATTAGGTTGTGTACTGATGCAAGAGGGTAAGGTGGTTACCTATGCTTCGCGACAGCTTAAGCCTCACGAGGTGAACTACCCTACTCATGATTTGGAGTTGGCAGCGGTGGTATTTGCATTGAAAATCTGGAGACACTACCTTTATGGGGAAAAGTGTATTATATACACTGACCACAAAAGTCTCAAATATCTGTTAACTCAGAAGGAGTTGAACCTTAGGCAACAGAGATGGATAGAGTTGCTTAAGGACTATGACTGTTCGATTGAGTATCACCCTGGCAAGGCTAATGTCGTGGCTGATGCACTGAGCCGAAGGACTGTTACTGAGTTAAAGGCGATGTTCGCTCGTTTAAGTTTGTATGATGATGGGAGTTTGCTGGCCGAACTGCAAGTGAGACCGACTTGGACCGAGAGGATTAAAGAATTACAGTGGAAGGATGATTCGTTGACTCCTCGATTTCAACAAGTCAAGGAGGGTAAGAGTGAGGATTTTGGACTGAATTCTGATGGAGTCCTATGCTTTCGAGGAAAAGTCTGTATTCCTAAGGATTCTGACTTGAGGAAGTTGATATTGAGTGAGGCTCATGGTGGAGCCTATGCTATGCACCCTGGAGGTAATAAGTTGTATAGGGATTTGCGAGAAGGGTACTGGTGGCCTGGACTTAAGCGAGAGGTGACTGATTTCATTGGGAAATGTTTGACGTGCCAGCAAGTTAAAGCTGAGCACCAACTGCCGTCTGGATTGTTGCAGCCAGTAAAGATTCCGCAGTGGAAATGGGAAAGAGTAACGATGGATTTTGTGAGTGGCTTGCCTTTGACACCTTCAAAGAAGGACTCTGTTTGGGTAGTTGTGGATAGATTGACGAAGTCTGCTCATTTTATACCAGTTAGAACTGATTACTCACTTCAGAAGTTGGCCAAGCTGTATGTAGCAGAGATAGTGCATTTGCATGGGGTGCCAGTTTCGATAATTTCTGATCGAGATCCTAGATTTACATCTCGATTCTGGAAGAAGTTGCATGAGGCGTTAGGTACGCGATTGGACTTCAGTACTGCATTTCACCCTCAGACAGATGGTCAGTCTGAAAGGGTCATTCAAGTGTTGGAAGACATGTTAAGAGGATGTATCATTGATTTTCGTGGTAGTTGGGAAGATTATTTACCGTTGGCAGAATTTGCATACAACAACAGTTATCAAGCAAGTATTCAGATGGCTCCATATGAGGCACTTTATGGACGGAGATGTCGCACTCCTACTTGTTGGACAGAATTGGGAGAACGTAGAGCTCTTGGACCAGAGTTGGTAGCAGATACCGAAAGTAAAGTTAAGCTGATTCGAAATCGGTTAAAGGAGGCGTCTGATCGGCAGAAGTCATATGCTGACCTTAAGCGTAAGGAGATTGAGTTCGCTGTTGGGGATATGGCGTTCCTAAAGGTGTCGCCGTGGAAGAAAATCTTGAGATTTGGTAAAAAGGGTAAGCTAAGTCCGCGGTTTATTGGGCCTTATCGGATTCTCAAGCGGATTGGGCCAGTAGCCTATCAGTTGGAGTTGCCACCAGAGTTGGATCGTATTCATGACGTTTTTCATGTATCTATGCTGAGACGGTATCGGTCGGACCCATCGCATATTGTACCAGTGGAGGAGATTACAGTAAATGCCGATTTGACTTTCGAGGAGGAACCTGTGGAGATCTTAGATCGTGATGTCAAAGTCTTAAGGAGGAAGTCTGTTCCTTTGGTAAAGGTGCTATGGCGTAATCATGCTAGAGAAGAAGCTACTTGGGAGCCAGAGGAGACTATGCGTCAACAATACCCTCAGTTATTTGGATCAGGTAAATTTCGTGGACGAAATTTCTTTAAGGAGGGTAGAGTTGTAACGCCCTGATTTTCGGGATTTTTCGGGTTTTGTGAATTTTAGTGAAATTTTTAAAATTTTGGTGTTCTAAAGGTTGATAATGTATGTACATGTGTTAATGGGTCTATAGAAGGTCCAAGCTTAAGTCAAAACCCAGTAAAATATTAAGTTGGATTTTTAAGTGAAAGGGGACTTGGTTAAGTGGGCTTTTAAGAAAAACCGTGTAAAAGATGTCACAAAGGGAGCCTTGGTTGAGTGGCAAGGTGGTGCCACTAAGCTCCTAAAAAAGTGGCGCCTAAATGAATGATCAAGGACAAGGGTTCGAGTTGCAAGGTATGCGTGGAGTTCTTTTTAATTTTCAAGCATGAGCCTAACTTAGGTGAATTTCGGCAAGGGGCTTTAAGGACTTGGGCCGATTGCTTTAGAGGGAATGCTAGGTTATATTATTTTCTTTTTGTTGTCATGACAATTAGGGTTAGCCACCTTAGGGTTTTTTCCTCTCTTCTACTGTCAGAAAAGCCAAGAGTTGCCTCCCTGGAAAGTTCATAGCCGATTTCTCCTTCCCCATCTCCACCATTGTTTTTTTTCATTTTTCTTCTTCCCTTTGATCTCTTCCCTAGCCGAATACCTATCTTGCATAGATCCACTCTTTCGTTTGCTTCCATTCTTCTTAAAATCAACCATAACCGATTGCTCAAAGTGCCAGAAATCCCGAAAACTGCTTCCTTTCTTGCCGATTTCTTGTAAGCCGAATCACCTCTGTTTCTTTCACCTATTGTGGCCGATTACTACACTCCCTTTAATCACACCATTGTCGACACCATCACCCAAAAGCTACAGCCAAAACGCCATCTTCTTCTCTTATTAAAAAGCCGAAATCACCATAGTTGTAGGGAGATAGCCGAAATTACAAATCTCAGAGATAAGGTTTCTACTGACGTTTAAGGGTCAGATTTACATCAGATCTGCATAGGAACTGAAGAGAAATCGTTGGTAAGTGTTTAATCATTCAGATCTGTTCGATATTTCATGTTTGGAAAAGCCGAAAGTCCCTAAAGTTAATGGTTGTGTCGTTTTGGATTTTTGGTAAATAAAAGGCCGTTTTCTTTGTTCTTTTGTGTGTTAGTTGGATGAAAAGGTGATCAAGCAAGGGGTTGAAGACTTTGGAACATCAGATCTAGATCTAAAGGGATCTAAATCGTCAAGGTAAGAACATTAAGGCCATTAAGGGTGTTGGCCGAATGTGTAAGTAAGGTTTTGGGTAAGTTTTCGATTCAGATTAAGTGTTGATATGGTCTAATCAGTTAAGTATTGGATTGTAGGGATTAACGCATAGGAGATCTCGTAGGAGAAACTGCAAAACAGGTGTGTGTTTCGAACACCTTTCCATGCACAAATCGGTAAAAGCTGAAAAGTCGAAATGCCGAAGTTTCGGTATTTCGAGAGCTTGCGAGCATGCGAATGCTCTCAAGTTGGAAGGAGAAGGTTAGTTTTGGAATCGGCACTGTTAGACGTGTTGACCGCTAAATTTTGGGCATTTTGGTAAGTTGGGCCTCGGTGGGCCAAATATGGGCCCAATGGGCGATTTGGGCCCATGTGAGTTAAACTGGATTTATGTAGATGTGAAAACAGTTAAAACAAGATAACCGAATGTGAAACCGGGACTAAATGGGCCTAATGGGCCAATCGGCGTAATAGGGCTCATTAGGGGTTTTAGGGCCTTAATGCTAAAACAGAAAAACTGAGGTAACTGAACTTCTGTATAGCTGTGTGATTAATAAATACTGTAATAAGCATAACATCTGTAACATGGGAGTAAAATTACTGAAATACCCTTAGGGTAAGAAATTACTGATTTGCCCCTAGGTAGGAAATTACCATTATACCCCTAGGGCTATAATTGACTGTACTGTTTGACATAACTGTTACTGTTATTGCATGCCATGATATGTATCTAATGCATGGGTTGGGTTTTGATAATGGAGGAAGTGTGAGTGGCACAGCCACGTTACTGAAAAGGGGCTATGCCTCGTACTGTTTCTGAAAGGGGCTTTGCCTCGTATACTGTTTATCTGAGCAGCCATGCTGCGACTGTGGTGTGTGGGCTGGGTGGGTCGAGTTATTCCCCACATGGTGTGTTGGTTGGTACGGGTGGTGTGTAGCGGTTGGTGGGTTGAGTAGTCTCCCCAATTGGGTTTGCATTTATACTGCATTACTGTACTATACTGTTATGGGCCTATGGGCCAATCCGTTATCTGAATAGGGTTTCGGCCCAGTATCTGTTATAGGGCCTTGGCCCAGTTTACTGCTATCTGAATAGGGCTTTGGCCCAGTATCTGACTGAGACTGGTTAGGGTTTAGGCCCAGTGGGCTTGAGCCAATTTGGGCTTTGGATGGGTTCTGCACACACTGAGTTTTCCCAAACTCACCCCTCTCTTTCCATCCTTGCAGGTGAGCCCTAGATTGTGACTTGGACGCTGGGAGGGATTCAGAGTGGCCACGAGGACTGAACTTTCTTGGTTTAACTTAAATACTTCGTATTGGTTTTTACTTTGATTTGGGTTGTAATAAGGCCGCTATAACTGTTATTTGGGATTTCTTTACGGTTTTATTTCAAACTTGAACATACACTGTTTTTGAAAATTAAATCAATATTTTCTTAAACAACCTGACTTTACTAAAAACTAAGAATGATGATAAGACTAAAATGAAACGATTCACAAATGAGATAGAGATTAGGTCGAATAGTAATAGAATTGGGAATTTCAAGAAAAACAAATATTACTTTTCAAAAATCTCAAACATCAGACTTAGTACATAGGACGGCGTAGCATAGTCTAGGTGATGTGGCACACCGGACATGGCCATAACGTCTGGGCCGGGTCAGGGGTGTTACACCATAGGTATTTCCTTAATCAATCAGTTTTCCTAAAAGCAATCTCTCTCCTTACTCCTTACCATTTCTTTTCAGTTTTATTTAGATTAGTTAGTTTAGAAACAAAACCCCCTTTTTATTTCTAGGCTAGATAATAGGAAGAAAGTCATTACTAGTACTCATAGTTCCTTGGATTCGATATTTTGGTCTTGCCACTGACTATGCTACTATTCGGTAGGTGCACTTGCCTTTTTATCGTGATATTAGCTAGTTTGTACGATCAGATTTTATTACTTCATCACAATCACGAGAGATCAGACAGTATGACTGTGTTTGATTAACGTTTAATTGGAATTGATTAAATATTTATAAAATGTATGTTATTTGATGTATTTTGATCAGTAATGCCTCGTAAGCCTAATCCGACGACAGACACAAGTTAGGGGTGTTACACTAAGTTTCTCGCCCTAGGGCCACCGGTATTGTCTGTAAAGAAGAAAGGTATGTCGATGAGAACGTGTATCAATTACAGACAGTTGAATAAAGTAACGATCAAGAATAAATACCCTCTACTGCAGATAGATGATTTATTTGATCAGTTGAAAGGGGCTACTGTATTTTCAAAGATTAATTTGAAATCGGGTTATTACCAGTTGCGAGTTAAAGACTCAGATATACTGAAAGCTGCATCCAAAATGAGGTACAACAATATGAATTTTTAGTTATGCCATTCAGATTAACTAATGCTACTGCTGTGTTTATGGACTTAATGAATTGGATATTCAGACTGCCTTTAGACCGATTCATTGTTTTGTTCATTGATGACATTCTGATCTACTCTTGAAATGAGACAGAGCATATCGAGAATTTGAGAATTGTGTTACAGACCTTGAGAGATAAGAAACTATGTGCCAAATTCAGTAAATGCAAAGTTTGGTTACGAGAGGTTGGATTTCTGGGACATATTGTTTAATTTGAAGGGAGGCGAGTTGACCCAAGTAAAACTTCTGCTATTGTTGATTAGAAACCTCTGAGAAACATGTCTGAAGTTTGTAGTTTTCTAGGTTTAGCGGACTATTACCAGAGATTCAAGAAAGGATTCACGATGATGCCAAAACTGATGACGTGATTACTTCAGAAAGATGTGATATTTAAATTGTCAGAAAAATGTCAGTAGAGTTTTGAGCAATTGAAAGCATTGTTAATTGAAGCACCAGTTCTAGTTCAACCTGAATCAGGAAAAGAGTTTGTAATTTATAGTGATGCGTCATTAAATTGTTGGGTTTGTGTACTGATGCAAGAAGGAAAATTTATAGCTTATGCTTCTCGACAGCTGAAACTGCATGAAAAGAACTATCCGACGCACGACCTTGAGTTAACTGCAATTGTGTTCGTATTGAAGATTTGGTGACACTACTTATATGGTGAAAAATGCCACATATATATAGATCACAAAAGCCTGAAATATCTTATGTCACAGAATGATTTAAATCTGCGGCAAATAAGATGACTTGAGTTGTTGAAAGACAACGACTTTGTGATTGATTATCACCTAGGAAAAGCTAATGTTGTTGTGATGGTTTGAGCTGAAAGTCCCTATTTGCTTTATGGGAAATGAATACTCAGATGATGATATGTGATGATGGATCAATTTTAGCTGAATTAAAAGCTAAACCGATATTTCTTCAAGAAATCTGTGAAGCTCAGAAAGATGAATGTGAATTGTAAGTTAAATGACCTTAATGTGAGAATATCCCTAATTCAAAGTTTTAAATTGGGGTCGATGATTATTTAAGATTCTGAAATAGAATTTGTGTACCGAGAAATTCAGAACTTGTTTAGAAGATTTTGCATGAAGCACAAAGTAGTTGCTTATCTGTTCATCCAGGAAATACCAAAATGTACAATGACTTGAAACAACTTTATTGGTGGCATGGTGTGAAACGAGATATTTCAGAGTTTGTTTCTAAATGTTTGATTTGTCAGCAAGTTAAAGTTGAAAATCAGGTACCGTCAGGTTTATTTCCACCTGTGATGATTCTTGAGTGGAAATAAGATAGAGTTATGATGGATTTTGTATCAGGATTGCCTCTAACTCTAAAGAAGAAAGATGCTATCTAGGTTTTCGTTGATCAACTAATAGAATCTGCTCACTTCTTACTTGTACGAATAGATTACTCACTTGACAGATTAGTTGTGTAACACCCCAAACCCGGCCCAGACGTTACGGCCAAGTCTGATGTGTCACATTGAAGTGTTTTTCGAAAATCGTGTTTTCATTGAAAACCCTTCTTGATGTTTAAAAACTCTTACCGTTAAACCTGTATAAAACCTTAACTTGTGTTTATTTTTTCCAAAACGTGGTTTATTAAAATAATCATCCCCTTTCAAACATTGTTAAAAATTTTGTGTAATTTTATAGAAAATTTGTGAATGCTTGTAACCCCTTTGTAACCTTTATAAAACATGTTATTTTGAAAATGGTTTAAGTATCAGAAAATTTGACCTTTTTCGTTATGACTTAAAGTGAATGGAAGTTGGGCACCAGGTAGGATTCCAGAAAAGAGGAGGTGAGTCGAATAGACTGCTTAAGTACCAAGCTCTTCTTGGATCCACTCCTAGACATGCACACGACCATTGCCACACTTTAACTATTTGAAATATTTATTTACGAGAACATTTAAAATTGCGGAAGCTTTGCTTGGCTATCATGCTATTTTGAAAACAAGTAACTTTTATAAAAATCACGTTTTAAAATCATTTATTTTCAACTCAATTTAAATAATATCCTACGTAAGCTAAAATCAATTTAAATAAGTAAAGAATAAAAACCCAAAATAAAAATAATTAAAGAGGCCTTTTTACAACCCAAAGCCAAAATAACTAATTAAATCTAAATTGAAATAGATAACTTAATTAAAATCCAACAGTCCAGTCCATGTGGCCACTCTAAATCCCTCCCAGCTCCAAGTCCACCGACTAAGGCTCATCTGCAAGGATGGAAGGAAAAAGGGATGAGTTTGGAAAACTCAGTGTGCAACAAAGCCCTTTCAGAGCCCAAATCAATACAAGCATACTGGGCTGAAGCCTTTCATGTAATGGTTACTGGGCCGAAGCCTTTTTCATAAATCATATTACTGGGCCGAAGCCTTTTCTGTAAACAGTAGGGCCCATAGGCCCATTTCAATACACATGCAATAATAATAAATGTATGCAAGCCCATTTAGGGAGACTACTCAACCCACCATCCGCTACTCTCCACCCGTACCAACCAACACACCATGTGGGGAATAACTCAACCCACCCAACCAGCACACCACTGGCAGCATAGCTACTTTAACATATAACTGGAGGCCTAGCCTCTTTTAATAACTGGGGCAAAAGCCCTTTTTAGTAAACTGGGGCAAAAGCCCTTTTGGTAAACTGGGGCAAAAGCCCTTTCCGATAAACTGGGGCAAAGCCTTTTAACACTTCCTCCTTTCATAAAAACCCAACCCATGCATATAATGAGTATATCATGGCATATCATGTGCATATCATAGCATATCATGTGCATATCATGGCATATCGTATATAAAACAATATCTCAAGCATCATAGTCATAACAAAACCCTAGGGGTATAATGGTTATTTTCACCTAGGGGCAAAATAGTCATTTTCATGTCATAAGGCTAATTCTGTAATTCTATCAATTATTTGAGTTTACATACTCATTATCAATTATTAACAATTCTGAGTGTTTTAAACAATAATTTTAATCCATTTTAACCAAAGCAGGCTTTTGGGCCCAAGACCCCTAATGGGCCCTACGAAGCCGTTTTAACCAACTAGGCCCATTTAGCCTAAATTTTACAACAGTACTAATCATATTAACATGTAACTTATCCAAATTTCATTTCCTCCTGATCCTTACCCAAATGAGCCCGAAAGCCCATTGGGCTCAATTTCGGCCCATCGAGGCCCAACTTACCATCGTGCACAAAATCGTGCCCTTACCTGTTCTACCGATCCAATCACCGATCTTATCGTATGTATCGCGTCTATAACCAATTGCAAAACCACAAGTTTGAAATGCCAAAGTTTAGGCATTTTGGCTTTTCAGCAAATATTAACCTAAGCTGCTATGGGGGTTCGTTACACACTTGATTAATGTCGAAATGTTGACGAGATCCCCACACGTAAAGCCTACAATCAGTCATTACTAAATTAGTCTAATAATCGACTATACTAACCCACTATATACTTTACCATATTCGGCCCTAGCCCAAAACAATGCCCAAAATTCCTTACCTTTGCAGAAATTGATGACTAGATCTAGATCTAGTCACTCCGATGGTCCAAGCTTTTCCCACGCTCCTCGATCAGTAGCCTTTAATCCTCACTAACATCAACAACCAAATAATAACAACACCAAAAATTTCTTTTAGCCTTAGCCGACAGCCACCCTATGAACATAGGGGTTTTCGGCTTTTCTTAACTTTTAAAATAACGAATGAGAAGGAGTTTAGTTACTTACCCAAGATCTATTTGCTAAAAACGTTCCCAAGTGCCAATTTTTTGCAGATATACTGTAGCTCTAAGCCCTAAATTACGAGCAGAGAACTAAGCCAAAAGCTCTGAAGGTTTCAATTAAAAGAAATCGACACAAGGATAATCAAAAAGTCACGTTTTTGGCTTTTATGACTATTCGGCTATGGAGGTTGAATGAAATTGGTTTTATGATTGATGAAAAGAAAAGATAGGAAAGCAAGAGTTGATTTGGCTTTGAATGAAAAAGATTCGAAGAGAAAATGAGCAAAAGAAAATATAAAGTGGAAAAAAATAGAATAACACAAGAACCGACTGGAGGAAGAATAAAAATTCAATCGGCTAACCCCAAAACTAAAGAAGAAAATAAATCATGAAAGCAAAGTAACAAGGCAATTCGGCACTCAATTCCCATAGCCGAATGGTGAATTTTGGCATAAAATTAAAGATTTCCTTCCTAAATTCAAATACCATGCTTTTCTCCTTACTTTTTGCTATCTACCGAATTTGAATTCTATCCAAAATAAATTTGAATTGCTTCAAATTCTCCCTTGATTTTAGCTAAAAAACAAAAGTTTGAATTTAATTCAAACTTTTCCCACCGATTGGCAGCTTACCCACCGCTTGCAGAGCAAGTCTCCTGCATAGCCCGCATAGCACGCTGCTAGGAAGTGCTCTAGCCCCGCATGTCTCTTCCTGTGCATGCCCAGCAAAAACAGCACCCTCATACGCGTAACGCTGCTCGAACCTGGGACTTTCAGGTCGTCCTGCACATTGCTGGCCACAGGGATGCGACCTTGTTCTCAATATAATAGCGTCACATTCATTCTTAACGCTTACCTGCTGTAGTCCTGGGTTCCTTAAAAATAAATTCTAAAATTTACCTGTGCCTGGACTCGAACCCGTGCCCCTGTGGAAATCTTAGCACACTGCTGCTGCTGCGCCATAGGCCTTTTTGTGGCATATTTCAGCAGCCATTCCTTTTAACCCTTATTTTAGCGCTACCCTGACCTCTAAAAGAAATAAAAGCACTCCGCGCGCACCGTGCCTTGAACCCAGGCACTCCTACCACCTCCTAGCTTGCTTAGCCACTGAGCCAAGCACATTCCTCTGTCCTTAATCTTGCACAATTATTTTAAAAGCCTTATTTTCCAGTTTCCCCTTAGAAGCATAAATTACTAATTTCTTTTTTTCTAGAGTTTTGGATTGAACCCAAAATTTTTCCCCTTCTATAAATCATTTAAAATTTATTTATACAATAAATTAACAAAAATAATATCTTACATATTTTTAAATAATAATAATAATAATAACAATAATAATTTTATAAATATAAAAATTTCAAATACAGTAATATAATAATAATTATAATTTCCATAAGAATTTTCATAAAGTTTAAAAACATCAGTAGATACAGTAATATTTTTCTATTAAAATATAATTAAAATTTCAGTAATAATAAATACAGTAAAAATTTTCTAATAGTAATTTAATTCAAAAATTTTTTCTAATAGTAATTTAATTCAAAAATTTTTTCTTAACTAATAATATTTTAAACTTCTCAATTATTCAGGTTTCTTCTCCTAACCCAGACTCAAAGCCCAATTCTTCTAGGCCCAAATTCTGGGTGTTACAAGTTGAACTGTACATTTCTGAAATTGTTCGATTGCACGGGGTACCACTATCTATTATTTCTGATAGAGATCCGAGGTTTATGTCACGATTCTAGAAGAAAATGCAAGAAGCTCTAGGAACAAAGTTGAATTTCAGTACTGCTTTTCATCCTCAAACTGACTGACTGACCAAGAGACTCATTTAGATTCTCGAAGATATGCTGAGATGTTGTATTTTAGAGTTTGAGGGCAGTTGGGAAAAATACTTATCGTTGATTGAGTTCACATGCAATAACAATTTTCAAACCAGTATCAAAATGACATCATATGAAGCTTTACATGGTCGCAAATGCCGAACTCTACTATACTGGACTGAATTGAGTGAGAAAAAGATTCACAGGGTTAAATTGATCAAAGAAACTGAAGAAAAAGTGAAAACAATTCGCGGCAGTTTAAAAGAAGTTTTAGATCGATAGAAATCATATGCAGATTTGAAACAAAAAGAAATTGAGTTTCAAGTCGGGGACCGAGTGTTTCTAAAGGTGTCACTATGGAAAAAGGTTCTTTGATTCGGCTGTAAAGGAAAGCTGAGTCCACGATATATCGGACCGTATGAGATAGTTGAAAGAATAGGGCCTGTAGCATATCGATTAGCATTGCCATTTGAACTTGAAAAGATTCATAGTGTCTTTCATGTTTCTATGCTATGACGATACAGACCGACCCATCACATGTGATTTATCCGGTAGATGTTGAGATATAGATTTATTTGACCTATAACAAAGAACTGATCAAGATTCTCACTTGTGAAATCAAAGAATTGAGAATTAAACACATAACCCTAGTGAAGGTTCTTTGGCATAAACACGAGATCAATGAAGCTACATGGGAACCCGAGGAAGCTATACAAAAATTGTACCCTAATCTTTTTACTGGTAAGATTTTGGGGACGAATGTAACGCCCAAGAATTATAAGGTCTTTAATTTTGCATAGTTTGACAATTTGTATGTTTGGTGTGATGCCTAAGTGATTTGGGAGTGTTTGGAGGTCTCTAGGGAGCCTGGGTTCGAGTCTGGGCCTTGGTAAAATTTTTAGTTTTTGCTCTTAAGTAGAGATGGATGCTAGCAGGTAGGACTTATTTTTTAAATGTATCTATTTTATGTGACGAAGGAGCTTGTGATGTGGTGGCAAGAGGCGTGTGTAGCATGTGAGAGGGTAAGGGTTCAAATTGTAATGCCCCGAATTTTGGGCCTAAAAGTATTGGGCCTTGAGTTTTGGATCGGTTAAAAGGCGGCTTATATAATTCAAATGTTTGGTTTTGGAGTGTTTGGAGGGTACCATGAAATCCCGAGTTCTAGTTAGGCCATAGGAAAATTTTTTATTTTTAGCCTTAGTGGAACCCTGATCTGAAGTGGTATGACTCTTAAATAAATCAAGGTAAAATAAGGCACAAAAGGAGATGTGGTCTAGTGGCAAGGAAGTGACGCCATAAAGGAAGCAAGGGGGTCCAAGGTTCAAGTCTTGGCTCTTGTAATTTATTTTGGTTTTTCTTTTAAATAAATCTGGAAGCGAGTAGGTGGGCTTTAAAGTTAAATGTGTTGGACTTATGACATAAAGAGCTTGTGGCCTAGTGGTGGTGGCGTGACATGGTTATTGAGAGGACTATGGTTCGAATCCCTTTACACGCAAAGGTTGATTATTTTGCTAATGCTTTAGTTTTGGGCGATTGATGGAGAATCCCACATCGGGAAGCTAACATGAGAATAGGTGAGGAGTGGCTTTAAATAGAGCAAACCATGAGGAGAGTGGGCATACATTTCTTGGCTTATCCCTTTCACGTTGTGGCATGTTTGTTTGGGTTAGGCCTTGGATCATTCGTTGATCTGTATGCCGTTAGGTCACAGTGGTGGTGACCGTTGTTGATCGACACACCCCTCTGAGTAGTCAAGGGTGCGATTATTGTTGGCTTCTGGGCATGGTAGCGTTCAGAGCATGGATTAACTTCAGATACCTATCAGGTGTGTACTTCACCCTACTCTAGCTGTAGAACGGTAAATGCCAGAATGCCGCAATGGGCCATGTGGGCCCAATCGGGAAAATTGTTGTGTAGTAAATATTGGACTAGACTAGGTGAATCTCATATATGTGGCTAGTTTTGGGCTAAAGGGCCACACGAGTGTGTGGGCCCACCTAGGCTGAGAACAGGCCTTAGGACCATTCGCAACGTTATCTTTGTTTTGAATACTTGAGTCACTCGAGGCGACTATAGACTTTCTGAGGGATTGATAAAATTACTGAAATACCCTTATAGGGTAGAATTACTGTAATACCCTTGATTTGCAAAATTACAGAAATACCCCCGATTTGCAAAATTACAGAATTACCCTCGATTTGTAAAATTATAGAAATACCCTCGATTTACAAAATTACAAAAATACCCCCGATTTGTAAAAGTACTATTTTCACTGTAATACCCTCTATTTACAAAATTACAGAAATACCCTCAATTTGCAAAATTACAGAAATACCCCCGATTTGTAAAAGTACTATTTTACCCCTAATTTGCAAAATTACTATTTTACCCCTAATTTGTAAAGTTATCTTTTTACCCCTGATTTGTAAAGTTACCATTTTACCCCTGATTTGTAAAGTTACAGTTTTACCCCTGATTTGTTAGAATTATCGTTTTACCCTTAGTTTACAAAATTACAGAAATGTCCCAGTTTACAAATGACGAATATACCCCAAATTTTAAAATTACTGAAATAACCCTAATTTACAAAATTACCAAAATACCCCTGGTTTGTGAAATAACCGAAATACCCCTAGTTTGTGAAATTACCGAAATACCCCTGGGTTGTAAAATTACCGAAATAGCCCTGTAGGGTAGAATTATCGAAATACCCCTTTAGGGTAGAATTACCAAAATACCCCTGTAAGGTAAAATTACTAAAATACCCCTGTAGGGTAGAATTATCGAAATACCCCTGTAGGGTAGAATTACCGAAATACCCCTGTAGGGTAAAATTACCGAGATACCCCTGTGGGGTAAAATTAATTTTGCGCCTAGGGTGTTAAATGGCTATTTTTCCCTTGTAGGCAAGTGACTGACTTGGACTGTGTGTTTGACGGATTTGACTGTGTTTGTATGATAGTGATTTGACTAACGTGATCGTGGTTGTGTGATTGATATGTTTTAATATGTGTTTAAATGGCTGATACTGAACATGGCAATTCTGCATACATGTGTAATGATTGAGATAGCATACACGACATATTGGGTTGGGACATTGTTATGGAGGAAGTTCTGTTTTGATAAGATCGCACGGGTCGTACAAGACGACTGTCGATCTAGTAATAATCTGATAAGGTCGCACGGGTCGTACAAGATGATTGTGGACCGACTGAAGGCTTAATGCCAATTATTCTAAGTATGGCTCTGTGCCAACCAACATATGGCTCTATGCTATCGGAATCATGGCTTTGTGCTGATTATATTTGCCTAAGGCTATGTGCCTATCTTATTTACTGATGACTGTGTGTCGATCACATTTACCCATGGCTGTGTGCCAGTTATATTACCCTAATTGATGGCTATGTGCCAATCCTATTACAGTTATTGATGGCTTTGTGCTAATTATGATACTGCTAAAGGCTTAAAGCTGCATTTAAATTAGCAGTATGGCTGCGTCATTGGTGTGTAGGGCTGGGTGGGTCGAGTTATTCCCCACATGGTGTGTTGGGTTGGTACGGGTGGTGTGATGGCTGGACTGGGTTGGGATTGCATTCGCATACTGTTCTGATTCTGCTATGGGCTTGGCCCACACTATTCTGTATAGGGCTAATGCCTAAATTGATTTGTTCTGTATAGGGCTTTGGCCCAGTCTGTTCTGCATATTTGTATTATACTGTTACTAATTCTATTTTGGGCTTAGGCCCACCTGATTCTGATTCTAATTTTGATTCTAATATGATAATGTTTCTGATCCTGTAATGGGCTAAGGCCCATCAGGTACTTTTTGTTATAGTGGGCTAAGGCCCAATTGATACTGGAATTGTAATAGGACTGAGGCCTAGACTTTTAATTCTTTTGTATGACAGACTGTTCATTTTATATGGTAGGGGATTACACACTGAGTTTTCATCAAACTCACCCCGTTTAATAATTGTGTAGGTAATCCCTAGCTTTAGGAGGATCGGTGCTGCGAGGAACTCGGAGAAGGCCACACATTGCTTATGCTTTGTTTTGATTTACTTTTAAGTACTTTATTCCGGTTTGGGTTGTAATAAGGCCTTTTAAACTTTCTAGTTTTTACATTTGGGATTTTATTTATTATTTTATAATTGCTAGAAGTCGAACACGTTTTTCTAAAATAATAACTATTTTTCAAAATATCACGTTTTCGCAACTGTTTTAAATTAGGATTCCGTAACAATTAAGGTTTTAAAGGTAATAACATTTTACAAGAGAACGTCTTTTAATAAACCACGTTTTAAAAATATGCATACAAAATTTGAGATTTTACACAAGTTTTAAATGGCAACAAGTTTTAATAAGAAGGGTTTTAATGGAAACAAGGCTTTCGAAAAACACCTCAACGTGACACTCCAAATTCGGGCCTAACTTCTAGGCCGAGTTTGGGGTGTTACACAAATCCCACTACAGGCAATGGATTTCTATTTTGCTACATAAGGGCGGTAAGTGTTGTGTTGGATTCAAATTCTATGGAGTAGTTGTAGACTTCGTAAAAGAAGGAGTGTATAATGGGATAAGATGTGGTTGTTGGGAAGTTGGAGGAGGAAGAGGTGGAGGAAATCGGGGAATTTGAAACTAGAGAGAGTTAGGGCTGATTGGGTAGCTTGAGGGTGCAAATTTGGCTAGGAGTGTTCCTTAGGTCCATATTCCGCTTTTGTGCTTTTGGAGAGTGAGTTGCCGAATTCTCTTTACTTTTAGTGCTAGAATAGCCTTATTACCACTTTCATTTCTTTGTCATTTTAACTTTGGCATTTTGGGAAACGGGTTAGTGTTGTCGATTTTTCTTTTCGGGTTGTTCTATTTTCTTTCCTCAAAACCAAATAGTACTTATCTCTTGCCTCTCTAGTCCTTTTTTCTCCATTTTTTCTTTATTCTCTTCTCTACTGACCATTGCTTCACAGTCTTAGCCAAATTCCTACATTTCTTTCCTTTCTTAACATTGAACCATTACACCTTTCTTCTCCCTCTCTTCTATTCTTTTGATTTTACCTTCATAACCAAACCTAATATTTCCTTTTTGTTCAAACGTTTCTTATCTTGACTCTTCTCCAGCAAAACTTACATTTCTCTGTTAAACATTTTCTCTTGACCGAATCCAACCTTCTCTACTCTTATCTGGTCACTCTATTATTGATGTTTTGAATCGATTTCTGCGAGTGGTTTCAGTATTCGGTAAGTGCTTATATTCTGCACTTCTTAGTAAACCATTCTTTTTCCCTTTCTTTTATCAAAACCGAATGCTTCTTTTGTCTTTGTAGTTTTATATTCATAGATTAAGTTACATCCATGATTGATTCCACCTGATAAGTTCTCTCTTTAAATGTAGTTTATCATTAAGGAAAGTGTGGTCAGTTTCAAGCCTTTGATCAAAAAGGGCGGGTTGTAGTTCTTTCGACTAGGGTAAGTGTTATTATCTATATGGCTTAGAGGTTGATGAACTCTAGCATGATTAAAGCTGACTTTGGATCATGTCGAAATGTAGGTTCGGTGTTCGTAAGTTAATCGTTCGTGCTGTAAAAAAGTGTGTAATCGCACCCCTAGATTACTGTGATTTGGGAAAACCCGAAAAGCCGAAATGCCAAAATGCCGAAACCTTGGCATTTGCGTTGTCGTAAGTATGCAAATACTCACGAGGTAAACTGAGCCCAATGATCATGGGTGACAAACGGTAGAGGCATCCACGAGTGTTTTCATGGGCTTAGGCCACCATAGGCCTCAATGGGCCGGAATGGGTAGTGTGTGCCCAATAGGCTTGTGGGCCCCACACGGGTAAAATCCTCGATAAGTGATAATTAACTGTTGGACTGTGAGGCATGCATTTTCGTGACAAAATTTGGTCCAAATTGGCCATACGAGCATGTGGGCCCACTTGGGCCCAATAACAGGTTTTGGACCCATATACACTGTACCGGCTATGTAGGTTATCTATGTTGCTCAAGGTGACGATAGACTCTCTAAGGTGTCGTATCATCTACCAAGACACCAATATTTGGTTAAATGACCAAAATACCCCTAAGTGGTAAAAATGTTCATTTTACCCCTAATTGTCGAAATGACCATTATACTCATAGAGGTAGATTGACTTGTGAGTGTTTGGTATACGTGTGACTGTGTCTGAGTATGGTTTTTTGTATGCATGATATTTATATGACATGACATTCTGCATGGGGTTGAGGTCTGACAAAGTGTGCTAGTGGCTTTGCCACGTATTTCTGTTATTACTGGCTTCACCATGTTTTCTGATTCTAGTGGGTCTGCCATGATTTTTGCTATTAGCAGCCTTGCTGCGTTATTGGTGTGTTGGCTAGGTGGGTTGATTTAATCTCCACATGGTGTGTTGGATGGTACGGGTGGTGAGTTGGATGGATTGGGTTGGGATACATATTTGTTCTGTTCTGTTTCTGTTTGGGGCTTAGAGCCCACACTGTGTTACATAGGGCTAAGGGCCCAAACTGCTCTGTTACTGTATTCAGCTTTGGCCCAAACTGTCTTGTATGTTCTAATTTCTGTGGCCTAATAGGGGATTACACACTGAGTTTTCGCAAACTCACCCTTTCTTTTAAGTGTGTAGGTAATCCTCAGCCTTAGGCAATTTGGAGTCGCAAGGGACTCAGAGGTGGCCATGTGATCACTGATTAGTTATTCTAGGCTTAGTCGTTTAAAATCTGATATTCAGACTTACATTTTGTAATAAGACCATTGGGACTTTAATTTTTTTTATTTGGGCTTTTGATTTCGTTTTTTGAACAGCTAGAATGAGAAACTCGAGGTTTCAAACTAATAAACAATTTTAAAGAAAAACACGCGTATAAACTTTAAGGTTTCCAACTAGGAAGGCTTCCACAATTTCAATTAAGGAGCCAACATAATGGAAATGGTAAACTTTTTGATAAAATGATTTCAACTTGTAAATACAAAACTTGACAAACTTGCTTATGCAATTAAAAACTTAGAGGGTTTTAAACTTAGCACTAAACTTTTATCGACAGGTCCAATTTTGAATGTAGCTCTTGTGTGACACGCCATGTAACAGCCCGATTTAGACGCTAATTGGAACAGTGGTTTCAGGACCATGAATCTGAGTTAGAAAAATATTTTAAAATTATTTTTTGTGTTTATTTTGTGTGAATTTATTTCTGTGAAAATTTCGTGATTTAATTTTTACGTTTTCGATAATTTTGGATGGCTTTGAAGATCATTCAGATTTAGAAACGTTACTGTTAAGGAAGAAGTTATCTTCGATTATATGACTTATTCAGGTATATTATCTAAGGAAAATAATAATTAGAGGCTTCTCTGAATTAACTTTTGTCAGTGAAGGGATAATGTTTGAATTATAATGATGGCTGATTGTAGTGGTTATAGTTGGGCAGTTATTCTCAGAGGTATCTGTGATTGTTTAATTTCGGCAGGAATTCTTATCGTAGACGAAAGTGTGTAACATCCTGAAATAGGGCCTAATCGGAATAGTGGTTTCGTGAAAACAAATTCGAGATAGAAATAATTATTTTATTATTATTATGATGTTTATGATGTGATTGTATGATGGTGTGAAAATTTCGTGAAGAAATTCTATGCATAAAGTGCTTAATTTGAAATTAGGGACTAAATCGAATAAGTTGCAAAATTTGCATTCTAGAAGTTTTTAGTATGAAATTGCTTTGGAATATTAATTAGGAGGTTTTAAATAGTAATTTGAGCAATTTCTAAGTTTATGGACAAAAATTGGACATGGGTGGAATTTTTGAAAGTTTAGTAAGGAAGGGCATTTTGGTCATTTGGTTATTAACATGATTAAAAAGGGAAAAAGATGACAAAATTGCTATCATCTTCTTCATTAGCACAAAATTTCAAAAGTTCTCCATAGCCAGGGTTTGTTTCAAGCTTCCAAGCTCCATAGTAAGTGATTCCAAGCCCCATTTTTAATATTCTTTACGTTTTCGGAGTCCCGGTAGCTCGATAAAGCTTATGCTAGAAATAATTTAAGTTAGGGTTCATATTTGGAAAAATACCCATAGGTGAAAAGTGTTTATTTTGATGTCTTATAATAGAATATGAGGTTTTAGATTATGTTAGACAGCTTGTGCTACTCGGTTTTAGGTAAAAACGAGTAAAAGGGCTTAATAGGTAAAAATACCTATTATACATAAGTGTATGTTATAGTAGGAATTTGAAGATGTTGTTGGTAAATAAATGATCACCATGTCTTAAAATACAAGAATTTGTGATAAATTTTGATTTCCGAGCCTTGGGGAAAAAGTGTAAATATGTAAAAGTTTAGGGGCAAAAATATAATTTTGCCAAAGTTTGGGTAAAGGACTGTTTTGATAAATGTGAATATTAAATAAGTTAAATTTGCTATTATAGATCAAGAAGAACGAAATTCAGGAGTAGATCGAGGAAAGGAAAAAGTAAAGGACTAAATTCTAAAGTTTAGTCACATTTTTTATCAAGGTAAGTTTACAGTAAATAAATGAAATATTCCTTTGTTTTACATTAATATTTTCAATTTTCAGCATTTATATATTCATTTTATGAATATATTCAAAGTTGAATTAAAGACGATGTAACAGAGAAAAGCATTAGAAAGCCCCGATTGAAACTTAGGAATGTTAGGATACGAAATGTCATGACATTTGGGGTTGACAGGACAGGACAAGACAGGAATGAGCCATGTAAGTCCATATCAGACATATGGCTTTGGAGACAAGAATGAGCCATGTAAGCCCATATTAGATATATGGCATTGGAGACAGGAATAATTCATGTAAGTCTGTGTCAAGGACATGGCATTGGCAGGATATTGTTAGACAGGAAAGACCCTAGTATCCTTAGTATTCCGAGTGGTTCAACGGGCCATTGTACAAGTTAAATTACAGTGAATTATCGGCAAAGGAAAGGTAGATTGTATTTATGAATAATGAAAGGTCAGGTAAGAAAGAAGGTAAGTGAATAAAGAAGAAGGTAGAAAATGAGATGTAAAGAAAGTTTATGATGCTAGGTGACATTATGCATAATTATCCTTTGTGATGAATGTTGTGATTTATTTGCTTGTAAACTTACTAAGCCTAGTGCTTACTCTCTTTATTTCCTTCTTCTTATAGTTCTTGCCAAGCCACTCGGGGATCGAAGGAAACGTCGGAGATCCGATCACACTATCAAAGGAATCACTTTGGTACAGTTAGACGTTTCGTTTCGTGTATGGCATGTATAGGAACTTGGCTTCTTTTGATATGATATGATCAATGAATGATGTGTAAATACTTGCTACTGATTAGCTAATAGAATGGCTGATGATATACATGTTTAATAGTATGTATGATTGAGTAGTAACTATCACATGGAAATTAAGGAAAATGTGAAAGTAGCTTAAAAACAGATTCAAGTAGCAGAAATGATGTGACTTTGAAAAATCACTAAAAATAGTAGAAACATGGTTTGATGGTCAATAATATATGAAATTAAAGATTATTGTGTCTACTTTCATATGGAATAAGAAAAATAGGTAAAGGTATTGTATTTTATGAGAGATGTTAGTTTTAGTGAAATAGGGCCAGAGCGATTTCTGGATCCCCTGTTCCAAATTTGGAAATTCGCCATAAATTGTACAAAAATAATTAGGTGGTGCACTTTATATGTTAAGAATCCTTATTGAGTCTAGTTTTAATAGAAATAAATGGCATAGTCATATGAATTTTGTACAGGGACAAAAGTGGTTCGCAGTAAGTAGAGGGTAGTGCAGTCGAGTTCTAAAATAGGGGTAACTTTAACTAATAAATTGTACTAATTGGCCTAGTAAAAAATTCTAGAAAACAATTAGTAGATAGATATATGAATCTAGTTTCGGGGAAAATTTACAGATCTTAATTTCTAGTTTTAAAACTCGAGATATGAATTTTTAAGCGATTATGACGCAGAATGGCAGCAAATTTCGAGAAGCTTAAATAAACTATTTAAGGTTGCTTAAGTGATAGATTAAGTTTAGTAGCACTTCGTGCTCGATTCTGGTGATGGTCTCGAGTAAGGGGTGTTACATTTATTGGTATCAGAGCAGGTTTAGTTGGTTCTCAGAATAGTTAGCATGAGTAAGAGTCTAGCTATACATGCCATACTTATATTTTGATAGTGTGACGACTCCTGACAATTTTTAAATATTTTGTTTTATAGTAATGGATCCCGAACGAGCTGGTGATGATGATATGGAAAGTAATGCGCCTACTCCTGCGGAAGGGGCAGTGCCATCTGAGAATAGGCCAGTAACAGTTGATCAGGGAGGAGTGACTCGAGAAGCTCTCTTCCAAGCTTTGAATGATTGGTTTGCCGAGTTTGTTCGTACGAATCCGACAGTCAAACCTCCACCCCCTCATGATTTTCAGGCTACCCATGTAGCTCAAGCTCCCCCAGTCACAGGTACAGTGATAGGAGAAAAGCCACCAGTTGATAAAATCAGGAAGTTTGGGGCAGAAGAGTTTCCAGCAACAAAAGACGATGACGCAGAAAGAGCAGAATTTTGGCTAGAAAATACTATCAGAGTCTTTGACGAATTAACTTGTACACCTGAGGAATGTATGAAATATGTAGTATCACTTCTTAGAGACCCAGCCTACCACTAGTGGAAGACACTTATATCAATTGTACCAAAAGAGAGGGTCACTTGGGATTTCTTTCAGGAAGAATTTCGTAAAAAGTATATCAGTTAGAGGTTTATTAATCAGAAGAGAAAGGAGTTCCTGGAGTTGAAACAAGGTAACATGACAGTGACCGATTATAAGCGTGAATTTGTCAGTCTTAGTAAATATTCTCGAGAATGTGTGTCCACAGAGGCTATCATGTGTAAAAGGTTTGAGGATGGGTTAAATGATGATATCCGACTGTCAATGGGTGTCCTAGAAATAAAAGAGTTCATTATTCTAGTTGAGAGAGCCTGTAAAGCAGAGGAGCTATTAAAAAGAAAAGGCAAAGTTGAAACTGAGACGCGAGATACGAAGAAAAGCCAGATGAGCAAGTCATTTCAAGCTACATCCAAGAGACCCAATGAGTTTCCTACCAGATCTAGCTTTTCGGCAGGGCATTCTAGTCAGAATAGAGGTATCAGATTTAAGGATCCAAAGGCTCAGACCACCTCGACCGCAAGTGTGGATAATGCTAGACCGAGTAGATCAGGGTGTCCATGGTGTGGTAGACTTCATTATGGTCCTTGTCGAGCAGGCGAAAATGTTTGTTATAAATGTGGTGCTCCAGATCATTTTGTGCGAGAAAGTCCAGAGGTGGCTAACTGAGAGGTAACACAGAGTGCTAGATCCGAAAATGCTCTTATTAGAGGCAGATCACCGAGGCAACCGGGAGTAGGAGCAAGTAACATAGGTACCTCTAGAGATTCGACTGTGAGACCAGATGTTAGAGCCCCTGCAAGGACTTATGCTATTCGTGCTCGCGAAGAGGCATCCTCCCCCGATGTGATTACGGGTACATTTTCTCTACATGATATTAATGTCATTACTTTGATTGATCCGGGTTCGACCCATTCCTATGTTTGTATGAAATTGATGCCTAATATGAGTATGCCTATAGAATCCAATCCACAGAATTTGTGATTAAAGTATCAAATCCACTAGCCAAGTGTGTATTGGTAGATAAGGTATGTAGAAATTGCCCCTTAATGATTAGAGGTCACTATTTTCTGGCTGATCTCATGTTATTGCCGTTTGATGAGTTTGATGTTATTTTGGGCATGGATTGGTTGATTGCACATGATGTTGTAGTGAATTGTCGAAGGAAATTCATTGAGATGAAATGTGAAAATGATGAAGTCCTTCGGGTTAATTCAGATGAGTCAGATAGTTCATTTGCCATAATTTCTGTTATGACAGCTCAAAAATATTTGAGAAAGGGGTATGAGGCTTATCTTGCTTTTGTATTGAATACTAAAGATTCAGAATTGAAAGTTGAATCAATGCCCGTAGTGTGCGAGTATCCAGATGTACTTCCGAAAGAATTACCAGGTTTGCCTCCTGTTAGAGAAGTTGAGTTTGGTATTGAGTTAATTTCAGGTACCACACCTATTTCTATTACTCCTTATAGAATGGCCCCATCGGAATTGAAAGAATTGAAAGCTCAGCTGCAGGAATTAACTGATAAAGGATTTGTAAGACCCAGTAGTTCGCCATGGGGTGCACCAGTGCTATTTGTGAAAAAAAAAGATGGTTCAATGAGATTGTGCATAGATTATCGGTAACTTAACAAGGGAACTATCAAGAACAAATATCCATTACCGAGAATTGATGATATATTTGATTAGTTGAAAGGAGCCACTGTGTTTTCTAAGATAGATTTGAGATCTGGATATTATCAGATACGAGTTAAGGAGTTAGATGTTCCGAAGACTACATTCTGAACTAGGTATGGTCATTATGAGTTTCTTGTGATGTCGTTTGGCTTAACTAATGCTCCTGCCAATTTTATGGACTTAATGAACCGAATATTTAGGCTGTATTTAGACGAGTATGTAATTGTGTTCATTGATGACATCTTGATTTATTCTCATGATGAGACTGAACATGCAGAGCATTTGAGAACAGTTTTACAGATTCTGAGAGATAATCAGTTATATGCTAAGTTCAGTAAAAGTGAGTTTTGGCTCCGAGAAGTTAGATTCCTTGGACATATTGTTTCAGGTGAAAGTATTAGAGTTGATCCAAGCAAAATTTCAGCCATTGTCGATTGGAAGCCTCCTAGGAACGTTTCAAAAGTCAGAAGCTTTCTTGGATTAACTGGTTATTATAGACAATTTGTGGAGGGATTCTCTATGATAGCCACCCCATTGACGAGATTGCTACAGAAGGATGTTAAGTTTGAATGGACTGAGAAGTGCCAGCAGAGTTTTGACAAGTTAAAGGCATTGTTGACTGAAGCTCCCATCTTAGTACAGCCAGAACCGGGTAAAGAATTCGTTATTTACAGTGATGTATCTTTGAATGGGCTCGGTTGCGTACTCATGCAGGAAGGAAAGGTGATTGCTTATGCCTCTAGACAATTGAAGCCACATGAGAAAAATTATCCGACACATGATTTAGAGCTAGCTGCTATTGTATTTGTATTGAAGATTTGGAGACATTATTTGTATGGTGAAAGGTGCCAGATATTCACCGATCATAAAAGATTGAAATACTTGATGACTCAAAAAGATTTGAATTTGAGGCAAAGAAGATGGTTGGAATTGCTTAAAGACTATGAGTTAGTGATTGATTATCACCCAAGTAAGGCCAATGTAGCTGTTGATGCTTTAAGTAGAAAATCTTTATTTGTATTGCGAGCTTTGAATACCAATTTGGCCATGTCGGATGATGGTTCTATTTTAGCTTAATTGAGAGCTAAACTGGTATTTCTTGAAGAAATTTGTGAAGCTCAAAAAGACGATAGTGAGTTGCAAGCTAAAAGAGTTCAATGTGAGTCAGGCATAGAATCAAATTTCCAGATTGGTTCTGAGGGTTGTTTGATGTTTAGAGACAGAATATGTGTACCAAAGAATGATGAGCTTATTCGAAAGATTTTACAGGAAGCACATAGCAGTTCATTGTCTTTGCATCCAGGTAGTACAAAGATGTATAATGATTTGAAGAAATTGTACTGGTGGGTAGGAATGAAAAGAGATTGAGTATCGGGTTGGCGACAAGGTATTTTTGAAAGTATCCCCGTGGAAAAAAGTTCTCAGATTTGGCAGGAAAAGCAAGTTAAGTCCTCTTTTTATTGGACCGTTTGAAGTAATTGAGAGAGTTGGACCATTAGCATACCGATTAGCTTTGCCGACTGAATTAGAGAAGATTCATGATGTGTTCCATGTGTCGATGTTACGATGCTATCAGTCAGATCCGTCACATGTGATTTCTCCGACAGAGGTTGAGATTCAGTCAGATATGACTTATGGTGAGGAACCGGTAAAGATTTTAGCTCGAGAGGTAAAGCAATTAATGAATAAAGTATTGCTCTTGTGAAAGTTTTATGGAATAGACATGGGGTGGATGAGGCTACATGGGAACCCGAAGAGGCCATGCGAAAACAGTACCCAAATCTCTTCACAGGTAAGATTTTAGGGGACGAAAATCCCTAAAGGGGGGAGAAATGTAACATCCTGAAATAGGGCCTAATCGGAATAGTGGTTTCGTGACCATAAATCTGAGATAGAAATAATTATTTTATTTTTATTATGATGTTTATGATGTGATTGCATGATGGTGTGAAAATTTCGTGAAGAAATTCTATGCACAAAGTGCTTAATTTGAAATTAGGGACTAAATCGAATAAGTTGCAAAATTTGCATTCTAGAAGTTTTTAGTATGAAATTGCTTTGGAATATTAATTAGGAGGTTTTAAATAGCAATTTGACCAATTTCTAAGTTTATGGACAAAAATTGGACATGGGTGGAATTTTTGAAAATTTAGTAAGGAAGGGCATTTTGGTCAATTGGTTATTAACATGATTAAAAAGGGAAAAAGATGACAAAATTGCTATCATCTTCTTCATTAGCACGAAATTTCAAGGGTTCTCCATAGCTAGGGTTTGTTTCAAGCTTCCAAGCTCCATAGTAAGTGATTCCAAGCCCCGTTTTTAATGTTCTTTACGTTTTCGGAGTCCCGGTAGCTCGATAAAGCTTATGCTAGCAATAATTTAAGTTAGGGTTCATATTTGGAAAAATACCCATAGGTGAAAAGTGTTTATTTTGATGTTTTATAATAGAATATGAGGTTTTAGATTATGTTAGACAACTTGTGCTACTCGGTTTTAGGTAAGAACGAGTAAAAGGGCTTAATGGGTAAAAATACCTATTATACATAAGTGTATGTTATAGTAGGAATTTGAAGATGTTGTTGGTAAATAAATGATCACCATGTCTTAAAATACAAGAATTTGTGATAAATTTTGATTTCCGAGCCTTGGGGCAAAAGTGTAAATATGTAAAAGTTTAGGGGCAAAAATGTAATTTTGCCAAAGTTTGGGTAAAGGACTGTTTTGATAAATGTGAATATTAAATAAGTTAAATTTGCTATTATAGATCAAGAAGAACGGAATTCGGGAGTAGATCGGGGAAAGGAAAAAGTAAAGGACTAAATTGTAAAGTTTAGTCACATTTTGTATCGAGGTAAGTTTACAGTAAATAAATGCAATATTCCTTTATTTTACATTAATATTTTCAATTTCCACCATTTATATATTTATTTTATGAAAATATTCAAAGTTGAATTAAAGACGATGTAACAGAGAAAAGCATTAGAAAGCCCCGATTGAACCTTAGGAATGTTAGGATACGAAATGTCATGACATTTGGGGTTGACAGGACAGGACAAGATAGGCATGAGCCATGTAAGTCCATATCAGATATATGGCTTTGGAGACAGGAATGAGCCATGTAAGCCCATATTAGATATATGGCATTAGAGACAGGAATAATTCATGTAAGTCCGTGTCAAGGACATGGCATTGGCAGGATATTGTTAGACAGGAAAGACCCTAGTACCCTTAGTATTCCGAGCGGTTCAACGGGCCATTGTACAAGTTAAATTACAGTGAATTATCAGCAAAGGAAAGGTAGATTGTATTTATGAATAATGAAAGGTCAGGTAAGAAAGAAGGTAAGTGAATAAAGAAGAAGGTAGAAAATGAGATGTAAAGAAAGTTTATGATGCTAGGTGACATTTTGCATAATTATCCTTTGTGATGAATGTTGTGATTTATTTGCTTGTAAACTTACTAAGCCTAGTGCTTACTCTCTTTATTTCCTTCTTCTTATAGTTCTTGCCAAGCCACTCGGGGATCGAAGGAAACGTCGGAGATCCGATCACACTATCAAAGGAATCACTTTGGTACAGTTAGACGTTTCATTTTGTGTATGGCATGTATAGGAACTTGGCTTCTTTTGATATGATATGATCAATGAATGATGTGTAAATACTTGCTACTGATTAGCTAATAGAATGGCTGATGATATACATGTTTAATAGTATGTATGATTGAGTAGTAACTATCACATGGAAATTAAGGAAAATGTGAAAGTAGCTTAAAAATAGATTCAAGTAACAGAAATGACGTAATTTTGAAAAATCACTAAAAATAGTAGAAACATGTTTTGATGGTGAATAATATATTAAATTAAAGCTTATTGTGTCTATTTTCATATGGAATAAGAAAAACAGGTAAAGGTATTGTATTTTATGATATATCTGAGTTTTAGTGAAACAGGGCCAGAGCAATTTTTGGATCCCCTGTTCCAAATTTGGAAATTCACCATAAATTGTAGAAAAATAATTAGGTGGTGCACTTTATATGTTAAGAATCCTTATTGAGTATAGTTTTAATAGAAACAAACTACATAGTCATATGAATTTTGTACAGGGAGCAAAGTGGTTCGTAGTAAGTAGAGGTTAGTGCAGTCGAGTTCTAAAACAGGGGTAACTTTAACTAATAAACTGTACTAATTGGCCCAGCCAAAAATTCTAGAAAAAAATTAGTAGATATATATATGAATTTAGTTTTAGGGAAAATTGACGGATCTTAATTTCTAGTTTCGGAACTCGAGATATGAATTTTTAAGCAACTATGACGCAGAATGGCGCCAAATTTTGAGAAGCTTAAATAAATGATTTAAGGTTGCTTAAGTGATAGATAAAGTTTAGTAGTGCCTCCTGCTCGATTCTGGTGACGGTCTCGAGTAAGGGGTGTTACAAAGTGTTGTTTGTCTGTTTGGGTTATGTTCAACATTGCTTTGTCTTTCTTTGATATTTATTTTATGGTGTGGATATTAAAATCGACGGTACAATCTTTATAATGTTAATATTCTGTTCCTACTGGATATGGCTATGTTGAAAACATGCAAAGATTATATTGCTTCTGTTAATATGGATTCCAGTATTTATGAGAGGCATTGTTCTTTCTAGACATACTTTGGGATATCATCGGAGCTGATATCATTCTTTATGGGTAATTTCCTGGTATTCTGAGTAGCTTCAGACATTAAAATTTCACTATTCCGGTCTTCTAATAATCCCATGTGATTATCTATAAGAGACTTCTTCTGACCAAAATGGCTAAATATGTTATAATTATAATTCTTGTTTTGAAAATTTTGAGAAGCCTTGTAGCATTGTTATTAGAGTTATAAAAGTTGTGTTTCTGCACTGGTTGCTGTCCGAATCATATCTGGTTTTCTTCTGGGTTCAGATACTTTATTAACAACCAGGATATTAGCTATTATTTCGGGTAAGACATCAGTCTCATTATGATATTATGATTTCTATTGGATGACTATGGCTTCTATATAATGACATGTCTGAGTTATTCTTTTAACGGGAAGAAATAATTTCTTCGAAAAGATTGATCCAGTGATTTAGTCTGATCTGAATTATTTGATTTAAAAGAAGATTGGGTTATATGTGTGTAAATTTATTTACCAGATTGGTAATAAATTCTGAATGTACATGTGTGATCTGAGGAATGGTCTAGAAGAAGAATTTGTATTCTTAAGGATTTGATACAGAACTATGTTTACCGGAGCAATTCTATTTGAGAAAGGTTGTGAAAAAAAAATTTTGTGAAATAAGAAAGTTCCATTAGTTGAGGTATTGCGGTATAAACACGGAGTTGAAGAAGCAATGAGAGAACATTATCCGAACTTATTTACCGGTAAGATTTTCGGGGACGAAAATCCCTAAGGGGGAGAGTTGTAACAGCCCGATTTAGACCCTAATCGGAACGGTGGTTTCGGGACCACGAATCTGAGACTGAAAAATATTTTAAATTTATTTTCTGTGTTTATTTTGTGTGAATTTGTGTCTGTGAAAATTTCGTGATTTAATTTTAAAGTTTAGGTGTCCGATTAAATAAAAGTGTTTAATCGCGTAATTTGAAAATTTGCTAGTTTTGATAATAAGGACTAAATTGGTGTTGGCTTCTTGAGTGGAAGCACTATTGATGCAAAAAGCCCATATATATATATACATATATATATATATGCTAGTGTTCGGTATTAAATAATTTGAATATGTTTTCCTTATTAAATATGTATATGTATATATATATGTTATAAAAGTAAAAATATATATATATTTAAGTGTTTATATGATAAGTAGGCAAACTTAAGGTGGACGAATACGTCTTTAATATATAAGTTTTGGCTATTAATTCATTAATGGCAAAATTGGGAAACTAGTAATTAAGTTATAATAACATAAAAATGAAACATAAAAGAAAACATTAGCTTATATTATTCTCTTCACCGAAACAAGAAACAAAAAGAAAAGAAATGGAGAAGCTTAGGTTCGGCCATCCTTCCAAGCTCGATTCAAGGCTCGTTCTTTGCCGGTTTTTGATATTTTTTACATTTTTGAGATCGTTGCTTCGTGTACTACAAAACCCAAGCTTTAATTTTTGATTTTGATGAATATTTTGAATTGTGCCATTGTTGAAAGCTTATGATTTTTGTTGTTTGATGATGAATTATGAAAGGTATGGATTGGGTTAATATATATTGTAAAGGAATTTTTGATGATTTTGAGTAATTAGGACTTAATTGTGAAAATAATAATTTGAAGGACTAAAATGAAAAATTGATGAAAAATATGGGCTTGTATGAATCTTATGAAGGTTCGGCCTAAGCATAGTAAAGTCAAATTTTGAATATTTTGTGTTTTGTGCAAATTAGACTAAATTGTAAAAAGTGTAAAATGTTAGGGGTAAAATGGTAATTTACCCATTTATGTGTTTTTGGACTAAATTGAATGAAAATATGGTTGAGTGAGCTTAATTTGAATATGTTTAGATCATGAATCAAAGAAATTGGATATGGATCAGGGATACACGAAAGTTGTCGACTAGCTGCCCGATTCTGTTTTGTATCGTCCGAGGTAATTTTATAAGCAAATAGACGTGTTTATTGATAATTTAATGTTATATTTACATGCTGTTATGAGATGCCAAGATTAAAATATGATATGGCCAAATATGTTTAAATTGGGCTATGACACTTCCGAGTTCGATTTGACCGAGATACAACGTCCAAAGCCCCGTATGAACCTTAGGAATAGCGAGGATACGCATGTCATGACATAGGATTCTGATATATGTGTACGAGTAAGACCCTGTCTGGGATAGTGGCACCGATATGTGATTACATGTAAGACCACGTCTGGGACGTTGGCATTGTATGATATGTGTGATTATCCGAGTGTCCTATCCAATTCCGAATGGTTCATCTCGCAAAGATGATTTGTGTTCGAGTGTGTATAACGAGCTAAATGGCCAGGTATGAATAGGCTTATTGTGCACTTAAAATGAGGTAAGTGAGTAAGTTGATACTTATTACAAACCACGCGTAATGCCAATAAGGATTATATGTGGAATAGATAAGTGTATTCAGCCTAAAGATTATTTTTGAATGAGTTTCCATTATATGCATATATGATTATGAGTATTCGGCCTTGTGAATATCATTGTAATTATTTTGTGATACACAAGCTTATATAATTGTGTGTATGTGAACTAAATTCTTGTCAATGTCTATTTGGCTTTGGAAATTAAAGGATAAAATATTAATTTGGCTATATGAGCATTCGGCCAAGGTGATGTTTAGGAATGAATATATATATTTAAAATATGAGCTTACATGTGTTGGATTTAAACGTGCTATGATAATATAATTTGGTGTAGATTAATTAAGTTGATAATATTTTTGAGTTGTTTATTTGCTTATGACTTACTAAGCTATGATGGCTTACTCTTTATATTCATGTTTACTTTGTTTTATAGATTTTGAATTCAAGTCACGAGCTCGGGAATCGCAGAGAAGCTTATCACACTATCGACTGTTTTCTTCGGTATTTTTTATAAGCAGAATTTTGAATCTATGACATGTATAGGTTAACTTTTATTTAGTTATGTTTGAAGTGGTGTATATAATATGCCATGCGAAAATGGCTAATCTGATACATAAGTATTTAATAATTTTGGTCATGGTTCTTATGTGTGCTAAGCTTGATTTATATGTGTTCACTAAATGATGATATTGTTGCTTATGACTTTAGTGATTCAGACATGTTATATTTTTGAGGTGTGGTTGGTATAATTTGATAAATTTTAAGTGGATTACTTTGAGATATTAGGGTATAATATGTGTGGCGTATTTGGTATGTGATATGATAAGTGTTTTATACGCTGATAATGGTTCTATATTTTAGGTTGAATTCAGTTTGGGGTTGACTATTGGTCAAGCCTTTTAATTAGTATATTGTATGTACTTGCGGTTCAGACATATTTTATTAATGTTGATATTTATGCTAGGTAACAATTGTGTCACATGCTGTAATAGATAATGATGATTAATATATAGGTACTAGGACATGTGTATATGAAATATTCGGTCACCTTGATTTAGTTGAAAATTTACTTATACTTCACTTGAGCATAAATGATTATATATATTAGATGTTACGTATGTGTATTTAAATATGTGCATGGCTGATTTTATTAAATGTGCAGGTTGTTTTTAACTTATGTATATTAGGTGTTATATAGCTGGAATCGGTATGGTAGGTGATGAATATTGCATGTGTCTTGTGATTAAATAGTCAATTGTTCCATCATGTGTTTAATGTTAGATGTGACCGCTACCTTAAGGTTGATTGCATATTATGTACATGTATATGTTAGTCTATTCGGTGATGGAGCAATATATTAAGTTTTTTTTATTTGTGATTATTTATTAAAATTTTATAAAGTGGCAGCATGATTAGACATGGGTTCTAAGGATTTGCCCTCAATGTTAAATTATGAATGGCGTCAAGAAATTATTAATTAAGAAGTCCAAATATTGATTCACTTCGTGTTTAAGAAGTAAGAATGTAAGTTTATTTTGCCTATTTCCTAAGTCACACGTGATAGTATAGAACATGATTTATGGTTTATTAATTTCTAAATGTGTAAATAATTTTGTTATCGTGTAAACACTTTAATGTTGTAAGCAACATGTTGGCTCAGTTGCAACATTGTTTATGCAAGATGTATGTCATTATTTATTTTAAAACGCAATATGAATTTATTCTCAATTATAAATAACTTGAACTTGAGTGAATATATGTATATTTAAATGGCTAAAATAGAACTGTTAATCAGTAATGCATCATAATCCTAATCTGGCGACGGATATGGGTTAAGTGTGTTACACGCCAGACTCGGCCATAACGTCTGGCTTGGGTTTGGGGTGTTACATTTTGCGGTATCAGAGTCATGTTGCAAAACTTGGCTGTGGAATGGGTTTTGAAAATTTTCTTAAAAATGGGTTTTTAAGTGTGGCACACCGAGTCTCTGACGCCAAATCTGTAAGTTCTTTGACACTGTTCACTATTATAAGACTGAAATTTTATATTGAGAAACTACTCTAGATAGTAGTATTATGCTAGAAACCCTATAGTTTGAGAAAATTGAGATCGTAAGAAAACAGAAACTATAGAAAACTAAAAACTGTAGCTAGATTCTGATACGCGAAAACAAATTTTTAAATATTGCCCTTTTCATAAAATATCCATTAATAATTACTGGAATTATGAACTGATTCATAAGACTCTTAAAATAGATAATACGCTAAACTGATATGAGCACAAGAGGTATAGGCGAAAAGGGTACACGAGGCTGCGGTAGAGGCCGAGGAAGTGCTAGAGCTGGGTCTTCAGCATCGGGCCACATGCCTACTAGGGACACACCAGCATCACTAGTGACTGAGACGGGGTCTCATGATTGAGTAGCTGGGGATGGCACTCTATCCCGAGGAATGCTCTGTGTTCTTGATAGGGGTGCTGGAGCGAGTACTGTATCCATGGGCCGAGGGTTAATTTCTGAGCGACTCTGGGCTAATGGAGCAGAAATCTTCCGGGGTGTATCTGGTGTACACCCAAATGTGGTAGAGTACTGGTTAGAGGCCACTGAATGGATAATGGACGATTTTGACTGCACTGTGGAGTAGAAACTAAAAGTAGCAGTGTCTTTACTGCGAGATGAGGCCTACCAATGGTGGCTCACTGTGAGAGATGGTACATAGGTCGACCGTTTGACATGCGGCTTTGTTAAGTCGGCCTTTCAGGGCAAATACTCTAGGGCTAGTTATGTGAACTCTTAGAGGAAGGAATTTCTGAGTCTAACCCAGGGGAACAAAACTATGGCGGAATACGAGTAGAGTTTCTGCGACTGAGTCGATATACCTGTGGGATTGTTGCAACTGAGTATGAACGCTGTGTGCATTTTGAGGATGGACTCTGGGACGAGTTGCATGTGTTTATAGCTCCATAGAGGGAGCGGGACTTTGCTACCCTTGTTGAGAAAGCAAAAATTGTTGAGGATGTAAAGCGCCCTGAGCGCCAGAATCACGAGAAAGATAGGGGCAGATTTAAGAGGGATTAAGGGCCTTCAGGTTTTTCTGGAAGGCCTGTAAAGAAGGTCAAATTTGATGGGCCAGTTCGAGCAGTCCCTGTTATTGCTGTTAGACCGCAAACTTGTACGGACTGTGGGAGGTCTCACCAGGGTGAGTGTTGGAGGCAAACTGGGGCATGCTTTAGATGTGGGTCCAAGGATCATCAGGTCAAGGGTTGCCCTCAGAGGCCGGGTCAAATGCAAGCTACAGAGTAGAGGTTTGTTCAGCCAGTGAGAGGTGGTCAGTAGCCACTGAGGGGCTGTGGTCAGGCCACGGGTGGAAACGATAATGGTCAAGGTCAAGGAGCACCAGGCAAGGGTGCTGGTAACACTGAGGTGAGGCAGCCAACCTTGGTTTATGCTGCTCGTAGCCGAGAGGATGGTGACACCCCTGATGTCATAACTGGTACATTTTTTATTCATGGCATACCTTACGTTGCTTTAATTGACATTGGGTCTACACACTCATATGTTACACGCAATGTGTCTAAGACGTTAGGTATCCAATTTGAGAGTACTTCTAGTGAAATGTTTGTCATAAGTCCACTGGGACAGTCAGTTAGGGTAGATAAATTGTTTAGAGATGTGCCCCTAGAAGTTCAAGGTATAATCTTTCCAGCAGATTTGATGGAACTACCATTTGGAAATTTGATCTTATCTTGGGTATGGATTGGCTAGTGAAACTCCGTGTGAGTTTAGATTGTGCTCCTAAGCAAATGGTGTTGAAGACTACTAAGGATGAGGAGGTAGCTGTGATAGGGGAGCAAAGGGATTATCGTTCTAATGTTATCTCAGCATTAAGGGCTGAAAAGTTGGTTCGCAAGGGTTGCGAGGCATTTCTGGCGTATGTGACCATTTCTGATTTTGGAAGTCTTTCGATGGGAGATGTTAGAACTGTCAAGGAATTTCGAGATGTATTCCCTGATTAGCTTCCTGGATTGCCTCCAAACCGTGAGGTCAAATTCAGAATTGAGTTATTACTTGGAACAGCTCCGGTGTCCATCGCCCCTTATAGGATGGCACCGAAGGAACTAGTGGAATTAAAGGCTCAAATCCAAGAACTGCTGGACCGAGGTTTCGTTTGACCAAGTGTGTCTCTATGGGGAGCACCGATGTTATTTGTAAAGAAGAAGGATGGGACTATGCACATGTGCATCAATTACAGTCAATTAAACAAACTGACTATCAAGAACAAGTACCACTTGCCAAGGATTGACGATCTTTTTGACTAGCTTAAGGGAGCTTCGGTATTCTCCAAGATTGACCTTCATTTTGGGTACCATCAACTAAGAGTTAAGGAGGCTGATGTGTACAATTCTGCATTTAGGACTTAGTATGGGCATTACAAGTTCCTAGTAATGCCTGTAACGCCCTCTTACCCGAGACCATCACCAGAGTCGAGCTTGAGGTGTTACTAAACTTATTTCTTCACTTTTTAAATTTAAAATAAACTAATTAAATTTTCGTAGCAAGCCGTCTTTCTGCGTCATGGTCGCTTAAAAAATTATATCTCGAGTTACGAAACTTGAAATCAAGATCTGTAAATTTTCCATGAAACTAGACTCATATATCTATCTACTAATTGTTTTCTATAATTTTTGGTCAAGCCAATTAGTATAGTTTATTAGTTAAAGTTACCCCTGTTTCAAAATTCGACTGCACTGACCTCTGCTTACTACAAACCACTTTTCTCTCTGTAAAAAAATATGTATGACCATACCATTTGTTTATATTAAAACTAGACTCAATAAGGATTCTGAACATATAAAGTAAACCTCCTAATTATTTTTGTACAATTTGTAGTGAATTTCCAAAGTTGGAACAGGGGATCCAGAAATTGCTCTGGCCCTGTTTCACTAAAACTCAAATAACTCATAACATATAACTCATTTACCTGTTTCACTTCTTCCATATGAAAGTAGACACATTAAGCTTCAATTTCTTATTTAATTTATCACCTAGTTCGGTTTCTACTATTTTTAGTGATTTTTCAAACTCACATCACTACTGTTACAACATTTATCAAAATGATACTTGCCTCTTGAGTGTTCTTCCATTTCGCTAGAATTTTACCCATTGAACACCTCGAAATATAACTCGAATACATGGATAATTTGCACATAAGTGCCACATATATAATCAAGTAACCATGCAACCCGCCTATAAGCGAACTCGAACTCAACTCAACGAGCTTGGGCATTCGCATCCATAAGTGAACTCAGACTCAACTCAACGAGCTTAGATACCCAACCATCCTAGTGACATGTCACTTGTATCCTAATCTATTCCCAAGATTCAAACAGGATTTTCCTCCATCACACATTTCCCAATCATTCTCCTCGGAATATTGGAACCAATACGTTGCTTGTATCTCATACTTATCAATTTAATCACATACTTTTCATACCAATACATAATATTTCACAAAGCATAAGATTCATAATAACAAGTATCATATCGTATAAATAGCATTAAATCACTTAAAATAGCAATTAGGTTACATTATTTACACATGAACTTACCTCGATGCCAAAATATCAACAATTGAGCTTATTCCTCGTAAACTTCGTTTTTCCCTCGATCATGACTTGAATCTCATTTTTCTTGATCTAAAATAGCACATTTAGCTCATTTAATACTCACATTTATCAAAATAGTCCTTGACCCTAACTTTGTCAAAATTACAAATTTACTCCTAAACTTTTGCATATTTACGCTTTTGCCCCAAAGCTCGGAAATTAAATTTTATTTCAAATTCCTATGTTTTAGGACATGCTGATCATTTATTTACCATTAGCAAACTCAAATTCCAACTACAACATGCACTTATGAACAATTGGTATTTTTACCGATTAAGCCGTTCTACTCGTTTTTACTCAAAACCGAGTAGCACAAGTTGTCTAACATAATCCCAAACCTCATATTCTATCATAAAACATCAAAATGAACAAATTTCACCTATGGGTATTTTTCCAAATATGAACCCTAACTTAAAATATTGCTAACATAAGCTTTATCGAGCTACCGGGATCACAAAAATATAAAAATCATTAAAAACGGGGCTTGGATGCACTTACTATGAAGCTTGAAAGTTGAAGAAACCCTAGATATGGTGGGGAGAAAAATTTGGCAGCAACCAAATGAAGAAGATGATCAATTTTGTGTTATTTTTCCCATTTTATTCCATTTAATATCCAAATGACCAAAATGCCCTTCCTTACTAAACTTTCAAAAATTCCCCCCATGTCCAATTTTTGTCCATGAACTTAGAATTTGGTAAAATTGCTATTTAAGACCTCCTAATTAATATTCCAAAGCAATTTCATACTAAAAACTTCTAGAATGCAAATTTTGCAACTTATTCGATTTAGTCCTTAATTTCAAATTAAGCACTTTACGCATGGAATTTCTTCACAAAATTTTCACACAATCATGCAATCATATCATAAACCTCAAAATAATTATAAAATAATTATTTCTATCTCAAATTTGTGGTCACAAAACCACTATTCCGATTAGGCCCTAATTCGGGATATTACAATGTCGTTTGGGCTTACGAATGCAGTAGCAGCTTTTATGGACCTCATGAACTGGGTATTCCAACCCTATCTAGACCGGTTTGTAGTTGTCTTTATAGACGATATTTTGGTGTATTTGGCAACTGAGGAGGATCATGATGCGCATCTTCAAACTGTTCTTCAAATTTTGAGGGAGAAGCAGCTATATGCAAAATTCAGCAAGTGTAAGTTTTGGCTGCGAGAAGTGACATTTTTTGGTCACGTTGTATCTGCCGAGGGGATTAGGTTGATCCTCAAAAGATCGAAGTCATTTTAGAGTGGAAACCACCAAGGACTTTGTTAGAAATTTGATGCTTTCTAGGTTTGGCTGGGTACTACAGACGTGTTGTTGAAGGGTTTTCTATAATTACTACACCACTAACTAAGTTACTGCGTAAAGGGGTACCATTTATTTGGATTGATAAGTAGCAAGAGAGTTTTGAGAAACTGAAGCACGTTCTGACTGAGGCCCTTGTGTTCATACAGCAAGGGTTTGGGAAGGAATTCACTATTTATAGCGATGCGTCACATATTGGATTTGGTTTTGTGTTGATGACGGAGGGTAAGGTGGTGGCTTACGTGTCTCTCCAACTTAAGCCTCACGAGGTGAATTACCCTACTCACGACTTGGAGTTAGCTACGGTGGTATTCGCGTTAAAGGTTTGGAGGCACTACCTATATGGGGAGAAGTGTATTATTTACACAGATATAAAAGCCTCAAATACCTTCTTACTCAAAAAGAGTGAACCTTAGGCAGTGAAGATGGATAGAGCTGCTTAGGGACTATGACTGCTCGATTGAGTACCACGCTGGTAAGGCTAACTTGGTAGCCGACGCACTGAGCCATAGGGCTATGTCGAATTTGAGGGCAATGTTTGCTCGTCTCAGCCACTTTAATGATGGTAGTTTATTGGCTAAGCTTCAAGTGAGACCGACGTGGACTGAGCAAATTAAGGAGAAATAATTATTGGATGAATCGTTGGTTCCTCGGTTCTGACTGGTTGAGAATGGATAGACTTCTGGTTTTGGGCTGAATAGTGGAGTGTTGTGCTTTCGTGGGAGAGTTTGTGTTCCAAAGGATTCTGATCTAAGGTAGGCGATACTGCGAGAGGCACATAGCAGTCCATATGCTATGCATCCTGGTGTAAACAAATTGTATCGAGATCTACATGAACTATATTGGTGCCCAAGATTGAAGCGCAAGGTTATTGAATTTGTGGGTAAGTGTTTGACATGCCAGCAAGTTAAGGTTGAGCATCAACTGCCTTCTGGGCTACTTCAGCCAGTCAAGATTCCACTTTGGAAGTGGGAGAGGGTAACCATGGACTTTGTGAGTGGGCTACCCTTGACACCTTCTAAGAAGGACTCGGTTTGGGTTATTGTAGGCAGATTGACTAAGACTACCCACTTTATACCGGTCCGTACTGAATACTCGTTGCAGAAGTTAGCTAAGTTGTATGTGGCTAAGATTGTGAGACTTCATGGGGTGCCAGTTTCTATCATTCCTGACAAAGATCCTAGATTCACATCTCAATTTTTGGAAGAAATTGCATGAGGCACTGGGTACAAGATTGGATTTCAGTACTACCTTTCACCCTCAAATAGATGGATAGTCAGAGAGGGTGATTCAGATACTAGAAGACATGTTGAGAAGTTGTGTAATAGATTTTTGAGGTACCTGGGAAGACTATTTGTCGCTAGCAGAGTTTGCGTATAACAATAGTTATCAGGCCAGTATTCAGATGGCACTGTATGAGGCGTTGTATGGTCGTAGGTGCCGTACGCCTACTTGTTGGACTGAGTTGGGTGAGCGTCAAGTTTTTGTGCCAGAGTTAGTTTCTGATACTGAGGATAAAGTAAAGTTGATTCGAGATTAGTTGAAGGAAGCATCTAATAGGTAGAAGTCATATGCAAACTTAAGGCGTAAAGAGATCGAGTACTCTATAGGAGATTATGTCTTTTTAAAGGTCTCACATTGGAAGAAAATTTTGAGATTTGGATAGAAAGGCAAACTAAGCCCAAGATTTATTTGGCCGTATTGAGTTCTGAAGCGGTTGGGACCAGTTGCCTATCAGCTTGAGTTGCCTCTAGAATTAGACAGGATTCATGATGTGTTCCACATCTCCATGCTAAGACGATACTGCTCTGATCCCTCACATATAGTGCTGGTTGAGGAGATCGAGATTAAGTCTGATTTAACTTTCGAGGAAGAACTGGTGCAGATACTAGACTGTCACGTTAAAGTGCTAAGAAGGAAATCTGTTCCATTGGTCAATGTGCTTTGGTGGAATCACGGTTCAGAAGAAGCCACATGGGAGCCTGAGGAGGCGATCTGACAACAATACCCTCACTTATTCTGACCAGGTAAAATTTGAGGCCAAAATTTCTTTAAGGGGGTAGAGTTGTAACGCTTCAGAATTATAAGGTCTTTAATTTTTCATAATTTGACAAATTGTATGTTTAGTGTGATGCCTAAGTGATTTGGGTGTGTTTGGGGGTCTCTAGGGAGCCTGGGTTCGAGTCTGGGCCCTGGCAAAATTTTTAGTTTTCGCTCTTAAGTAGAGATGGATGCTAGCAGGTACGACTTACTTTTTAAATGTGTTTATTTTATGTCACAAAGGAGCTTGTGATGTGGTGGCAAGTGGCGTGTGGAGCATGTGAGAAGGCAAGGGTTCAAATCCCACTGCAGGCAATGGATTTCTATTTTGCTACATAAGGGCGACAAATGCTTGTGTTGGATTCAAATTCTATGGAGTAGTTGTGGACTAGGTAAAAGGAGTATATCATAGGATAAGATGTGGTTGTTGGAAAGGTGGAGGAGGAAGAGGTGGAGGAAATCGAGGAATTTGAAACTAGAGAGAGTTAGGGCCGATTGGGTAGCTTGAGGGTGCAAATTCAACTAGAAGAGTTCCTTAGGTGCATATTCGGCTTTTGTGCTTTTGAGGTGTGAGTTGTTGAATTCTCTTTACATTTAGTGCTAGAATAGCCTTGTTACCACTTTCGTCTCTTTGTCGTTTTAACTTTGGCATTTTCTGAAACGGGTCAGTGTTGTCGATTTTGCTTTTCGGGGTTATTCTCTTTTCTTTCATCAAAACAGAATAGTACTTCTCTCTTGCCTCTCTAGTCCTTTTTATCCATTTTTCTTTATTCTCTTCTCTGTCGACCATTCCTTCACAGTCTCAACCGAATTTCTACATTTCTTTCCTCTCTCAACATTGAACCATTACACCTTTCTTTTTCCTTTCTTCTATTCTTTTGATTTTACCTGAAGGAACGCTGGTGCCTCCAAGGCGCAGCGGAAAATTAGAATAATAAAATTTTTCCGGTGATCCATACCATGGATCCAAGTGTAAGGAACGAATCAGGGTGATAAAGGTTTCAAAATTACCGAAACTTCAATCTGAGTAGACAGCGGCGCCAAGGCAACGAGAATCCTGAAGCACTATCGAACCAAGCCGCAACCTTTACCGATGTCGGCCTCTACGTAGTCCACCTAATTGACAAAAACGGTAATATCCTAGAAAACTATTTTCAGAGATTATATTGTTTTGACGGCTGCTAGACCCTTTAACATAGTTTCGGGATTGCCTATATATTAGCTCTTTAGGGTTTTTACTCTTGCAATATATAACTCTGTATTAATTGGTATATATTCATAACGAATATTTATTGCCATATATAATCCGAATCATAATAGTCATCATTAAAATAAATATAATAACGTTTAACCAAAAATTATAATTACGTTAATTATAATAAAGATTTCGGTAAACTATATTTATTTAAATTTATATATATATGAACCAAATTCATATATTAGAAAAATTATGTTCTGATTATGTGTACAACATCCTTGTACATATAGTATGTTCAATAGTTTGATTGCCCAATTAAATTAATTCTATAGTTAATTTATTTCATTTGACAACCAGACACAATACCAACTATGTTTTACTCCGTTCATTTCAATCGTAGGGTGTGACCCTATATGTTCTTGTAACGTTAGCAGTAATATTAGAACTATTCTAATGTTACAAACAACGAGTGGCATCTAGTAATGCATCATTGCTACCTAAGTTACAAGAAGTCATGATTCGACATAACCTTTTGTGATTAACTTTTCATGCATTAATCCTCAAGTCCTACATCTTTGGAATGGACACAAGTCATGGAATAGTCACACTTGCATAGTCCATCCCATGTTTCTTGATACCTTGAGTAGACTATGATATACAAATAAGTATGACATCTCATATCAACTTATTTGAGCATGGCCATGCATTTCTAGTCTCACTCAATCAAGTGGCCTGAGATATTACTCCTATTATGTAGGAGGGACTTATCCTATATTGATCAACCATATCCCTCTACATAGACTGTGGTATATCCAACATTAGTATTAATAGAACAACCAATTACGGTGTTCGTTTGACTATATCAAAATATACAACTCACGATGTTGGAATGATGATGATCTCAAGTATAAGGATCATATACATATTAATTACTATGAGTAATATTGTGACAATTACATAATAATCCAAGAAACATACTCATAACGGGTCAGTCCAATATGTTGTTCTCTAACACACATATTCATGCATTGATTCTGATACTCCATATCAATGGCAACTCTTTATAATCAATCAACTACATGTTAGTCTTAATGCATTATTATTGTCCTAGCCAACAATAATACTTGACTAAGGATCTTTTAAGAATAATTATATTATTCTTAGGACATTATTATAAAATAATTTATTTATGCACACAGAAATGAAACTGAAATAATAATGGCGAAGCCTTATATTAATAAACATGATAAATCAAGTATGTTATCACAACTATCTCGTGATTGATCTTTGGGCATACTCTTACAATCTCCCACTAGCACTAAGACCAATCACTCATATATCTAATACCAAGTGACTTAGTGTGACGATCATGCTTCTGCTGTGTCAGAGGCTTGGTCAGGGGATCAGCAATATTATCATCTGTAGGTACTCTACATATCTCTACATCCCCTCGATCGATAATCTCTCGAATAAGATGGTAGTGCCTAAGTATGTGTTTGGATCGTTGGTGAGATCTGGGTTCTTTAGCTTGTGCGATGGCTCCATTATTATCACATCGGAGTTTTATAGCATCTGATATGCTAGGCACAACCCCTAGTTTAGTAATGAACTTTTTTATCCAAACTGCTTCTTTTGCTGCCTCACTAGCTGCAATATACTCGGCCTCTGTTGTAGAATCGGCTACTGTACTTTGCTTTGAACTCTTCCAGCTCACAGCACCACCATTAAGGCAAAACACAAAACCTGATTGTGATCGAGAATCATCCTTGTCGGTTTGGAAACTAGCATCAGTGTAACCTTTTACACTTAACTCTTCCTCACCTCCATATATGAGAAACGTATCCTTAGTTCTTCTTAAGTACTTAAGGATATTCTTGACTGTGGTCCAGTGACTTTCACTAGGATCTACTTGGTACCTGCTCGTCATACTTAAGGCATATGAGACATCTGGACGAGTACATAACATGGCATACATGATAGATCCAATAGCAGAAGCATATGGAATTTTACTTATGCGTTCTCTCTCTTGTAGAGTTGAAGGACACATTCCCTTTGAGAGTGAAATACCATGTCTCATAGGTAGGAATCCTCTCTTAGATTCTTCCATATTGAACCTTTTCAATACTTTGTCTATGTATGTACTTTGACTTAGACCTAATAGTTGTCTCGATCTATCTCTATAGATCTTGACTCCTAAGATGTAAGTGGCTTCACCCAAGTCCTTCATAGAAAAACAACTTCCTAACGAAGTCTTAATAGACTGTAAGGTAGGTATGTCATTTCCCATGATAAGTATGTCATCCACATACAGTACCAAGAATGTGATTATGCTCCCACTAACTTTCTTGTAAACACATGGCTCATCTTCATTTTTGATAAAACCAAACCCTTTGATTGCATCATTAAAACGAAGATTCCAACTTCGAGAAGCTTGCTTTAATCCATAAATGGATCTTTGTAACTTACATATCTTTCTAGCATCCTTTGGATTGACAAAACCTTCAAGTTGTGTCATGTACACATCCTCTTCAAGGTTCCCGTTAAGGAAAGCTATTTTGACATCCATCTGCCAGATTTCATAATCATGAAATGCAGCTACAGCGAGCAAGATCCTGATGGATTTAAACATAGCTACAGGAGAAAAAGTTTCATCATAGTCCACACCATGAATTTGACGAAAACCTTTAGCGACTAATCGCCCCTTGTATGTTTGTACATTACCATCCATGTTAGTTTTCTTTTTGAAAACCCACTTGCACTCTATAGGTTTAACTCTTTCGGGTGGGTCAACCAAAGTCCATACTTGGTTTTCATGCATGGAATCCATCTCAAATCTCATGGCCTCGAGCCATTTCTCAGAGTCTAGGCTCGCCACCGCTTCTTGATAAGTCTTAGGCTCATCTTGATCTAAAAGAAGAATGTCACCATGCATTGTAATGAGAAATCCATATCTCTCAGGTGCACGGCGTTCTCTTAAAGATCTACGTGATGGTTGTGTTTCTACAGCAGTTACTTGTTCCTCAATTTCTTGTGGAATTTGCTATTGTTCTATCTCTGGTTCGGTGGTATCTTGTGATTCTGGAATTTCTTCAAGTTCAATCTTTCTCCCACTTCCTTTTCTAGAAACAAATTCTCTCTCTAGGAAGATTTCAGTCCGAGCAACAAACACTTTGTTCTCAGTGGGATTAAAGAAATAATATCCTTTGGTTTCTTTCGGATACCCTACAAAATTACACCTTTTAGATTTGGGTTCAAGCTTAGTAGACGTCTGACGTTTAACATAAGCTTTGCAACCCTAAATTTTCATAAAAGACATACTGGGACGTTTCCCAGTCCACATCTCATATGGCGTCTTTTGAACCAATTTAGATGGAAAACGATTTAGTGTGAAAGCAGTTGTTTCAAGTGCATGTCCCCAAAAGAAAGTCGGTAGATTAGCATGACTCATCATGGACCGAACCATGTCTAACATAGTTCGATTTCTTCTCTCAGAATGGAGGAGTACCAGGAGGAGTAAGTTGTGAGACAATCCCACATTCCTTCAAAAGATCATCAAACTCTAGGCTTAAATACTCTCCACATCGATCAGATCGAAGTGTCTTGATAGTTTTGCCTAGTTGATTTTGTACTTCATTTTTGAATTCCTTGAACTTTTTAAGGGCCTCAGACTTATGGCGCATGAGATAAATATATCCATATCTACTGAAATCATCAGTGAAAGTAATGAAGTACTGAAATCCACCTCTGGCCTGTGTATTTATTGGTCCACATACATCTGAATGTATTAAGCCCAATAAATCACTAGCTCGTTCACTTTTACCAGTAAAAGGAGATTTAGTCATTTTTCCTAATAAGCAAGATTCACATACTTCAAATTGTTCAAAAACAAATGAATCCAAGAGACCATCTTTATGGAGTTTGGATATGCGTTTCTCACTTATGTGGCCCAAACGAGAATGCCAAAGGTAAGTTTGATTTGAGTCATTTATTTTAGATCTTTTAGTATTTATGTTGTAAATGGGATTCATTTGATCTAAAATATAGAGGCCATTAATCAATCGTGCCGAACCATAGAAAACATTATTGAGATAAAAGGAACAACAATTATTCTTAATTATTATCTCAAAACCAATTTTGTCTAAACAAGAAATTGAAATAATGTTTTTAGTCAAACTGGGCACAAAATAACAATCCTCTAAAATTAAACCAAGTCCGCTAGGCAAAGATAAAGTATATGTTCCCACAGCTAATGCAGCAACTCTTGCTCCGTTTCCAACTCGCAGGTCCACATCTCTTCTAGCCAAAGTCCTACTCCTTTGTAGTCCCTGTACAGAAGTACAAATATGAGAACCACAACCAGTATCTAATACCCAAGAAGTAGTAGTTGATAAATTAATATCAATAACATAAATACCTGAAGCAGACGTTCCGCTTGCTTTGGCTTTCTTGATTTCCTTAAGATAGACAGGGCAGTTCCCCTTCCAATGTCCAGTCACACCATAATGAAAACAGTTTCCTTCCTTAGATACCCCACCTTTAGGTTTCAGTGCAGCCTTTCCTTTTCCAAGATTGGGCTTACCTTTGCCCTTGGGCTTTGTCGAGACTTTGGCCTTTCCCTTGCCCTTATTGTTACGGACCATCAGTACGGGCTTGGGTCCAACCTTTTTCAAGTTGCCTTCAGCAGTTTGTAACATATTGAGCAATTGTGGTAGAGTCTTGTCAATTTCATTCATATTGAAATTGAGGACAAACTGGCTGTAGCTATCCGGCAACGATTGCAGAATAACATCAGTGGCCAACTCTTGGCCCAATGGAAACCCAAGCTTAGACAGGCTTTCAATATAACCAATCATCTTAAGGACATGAGGTCCTACTGGGCTTCCTTCAGCCAGCTTACATTAGAATAAGGCCTTAGAGATATCGAACCTCTCTTGCCTTGCTTGCCCTTGATATAGTTCTTTCAAGTGCTCGATCATATCATAAGCAACCATATCCTCATGTTGTTTTTGAAGATCAGGATTCATAGTGGCAAGCATAAGACATCCAACGTCTACCATATCATCGAGATGCTTCTTGTAAGCATCTTTATCAGCCCTCGAGGCATTAGCAAGTGGTTCATCAGGAAGTGATTTTTCCATGACATATAATTTCCGTTCTTGTTTGAGGACAATCCTCAAGTTACGGAACCAGTCAAGAAAGTTCAAACCATTCAATTTGTCCTTCTCAAGGACCGATTGCAATGAGAGTGTATTAGTGTTTGCAGCCATAATATATCTACAACAATAAAATATGCGTGTGAATAGATTTACCAAGTTTATATCAATCTTTAAAAGGACTTTATTATATGATGTTTCCCACTATTTCAAAATTAATAACCCTCGTATATTAATTTTGGAAAGTCTTTCTTGAAAGAATTTCTAGTGGGTCAAGGATCCATATTTCACCTCCTCTTAAGTCAGCTTTGACTTTACTCTCAAGATTATGGTTATTTAGGTAAGCAACACTTGCTAATTACATCATATGTAACTCTACAATTTGGTGAACAACTCTTGTTCTAATCATCTTATGATATATCCAAATTACTTGCCTCTAGGTTTCTAATCCTATTAGAGTAACCTAGTTAACTCATTAACCAATTTTTAACCAACGAATATCACTTATTTATTCTTCGCGTTTAACCAAGATAAATACTAGTACTTCGCGTTGGCAAAACCTACATAGTATTGATCGAGGCCTTAACGAGGGCATAAATTGGAAGGCCATGTTGACTTAATATTTTAATAGAGGGATTTTATTATAACGTTACATCTCACCAATTATGGTCTACTTTAGTCCATTTAATCTTTTAATTGATCTCATCAATTAATGGGGTTTATTATTACCAAATTTGCATGCTTTAGACATCCATAGCATCTCATACATGAACGTTACATCTCACCCATTATAGTAAGGCACGACACGCAGGCCGTATTTATAAAATTACAACATTTTATCAAATAGGTCATCGGGCTATAACTATCTATTTCAAACACCGTGTATTTCAAAAATAGCATGTACCATTCAACATTTTGTTATGTGACATATTAAAATATCCTTTCAATCCTTTTATGGCCCATTAAGTTTTATTTATTACAAAACATACTGGAAGATGATGAGGATCTAAAGGCGGTTAGAGGGAGCGGGGCAGAGCCCCACGGTACGAACCGCATATTCCACTCAAATGAAACCTCACGATTTGATAACTTTTATCACCAGAATCGTGTTTTCAGGATTTTAATCCTTGAGGTTTCATATCGGAACAACTCTTGTTCCACTGGCCAGTAAACTCTTACTGAAAATTGTAAAAATCACCGCTACATCATAATAGACTTGTTAATGTTTACAATAATAACATAAAACCGAATAGGCCATAACACCATGATTAACATTTAATCACTTATCGAAAGGAACAGTTATCAGATTTCGCTTAAAAGATTTAAACAGGAAAAGCATAATAAAATTAAAACATGCATCTCATACAATTGCATCACCCATGTATTTAAACTCGAGTTCGTATCACACAAGTGGCTCTGATACCACTAAAGGAACGCCAGTGCCTCCAAGGCGCAGTGAAAAATTAGAATAATAAAATTTTTTCGGTAATCCATACCATGGATCCATGTGTAAGGAACGAATCGGGGTGATAAAGGTTTCGAAATTACCGAAACTTCAATCTAAGTAGACAGCGACGCCAAGGCAACGAGAATCCTGAAGCACTATCGAACCAAGCCGTAACCTTTACCGATGTCGGCCTCTACGTAGTCCACCCAATTGACAACGAACGGTAATATCCCAGAAAACTATTTTCAGAGATTATATTGTTTTGACGGCTGCTAGACCCTTTAACATAGTTTCGGCATTGCCTATATATTAGCTCTTTAGGGTTTTTACCCTTGCAATATATAACTCTGTATTAATTGGTATATATTCATAACGAATATTTATTGCCATATATAATCCGAATCATAATAGTCATCATTAAAATAAATATAATAACGTTTAACCGAAAATTATAATTACATTAATTATAATAAAGATTTCGGTAAACTATATTTATTTAAATTTATATATATATGAACCAAATTCATATATTAGAAAAATTATGTTCTGATTATGTGTACAACATCCTTGTACATATAGTATGTTCAATAGTTTGATTGCCCAATTAAATTAATTCTATAATTAATTTAATTCATGTGACAACCAGACACAATACCAACTATGTTTTACTCCGTTCATTTCAATCGTAGGGTGTGACCCTATAGGTTCTTGTAACGTTAGCAGTAATATTAGAACTATTCTAATGTTACAAACAATGAGTGGCATCTAGCAATGCATCATTGCTACCTAAGTTATAAGAAGTCATGATTCGACATAACCTTTTGTGATTAACTTTTCATGCATTAATCCTTAAGTCCTACATCTTTAGAATGGACACAAGTCATGGAATAGTCACACTTGCATAGTCTATCCCATGTTTCTTGATACCTTGAGTAGACTATGATATACAAATAAGTATGACATCTCATATCAACTTATTTGAGCATGGCCATGCATTTCTAGTCTCACTCAATCAAGTGGCCTGAGATATTACTCCTATTATGTAGGAGGGACTTATCCTATATTGATCAACCATATCCCTCTACATAGTTGTGGTATATCCAACATTAGTATTAATAGAACAACCAATTACGGTGTTCGTTTGACTATATCAAAATATACAACTCACGATGTTGGAATGTGATGATCTCAAGTATAAGGATCATATACATATTAATCACTATGAGTAATATTGTGACAATTACATAATAATCCAAGAAACATACTCATAGCGGGTCAGTCCAATATGTTGTTCTCTAACACACATATTCATGCATTGATTCTGATACTCCATATCAATGGCAACTCTTTATCATCAATCAACTACATGTTAGTCTTAATGCATTATTATTGTCCTAGCCAACAATAATACTTGACTAAGGATCTTTTAAGAATAATCATATTATTCTTAGGACATTATTATAAAACAGTTTATTTATGCACACAGAAATGAAACTGAAATAATAATGGCAAAGCCTTATATTAATAAACATGATAAATCAAGTATGTTATCACAACTATCTCGTGATTGATCTTTGGGCATACTCTTACATTACCTTCATAACCGAACCTAATATTACCTTTTTGTCCAAATGTTTCTTCTTTTGACTCTTCTCTAGCCGTACTTACATTTCTCTGTTAATCATTTTCTCTTGACCGAATCCAACCTTCTCCACTCTTATCTGGTCACTCTATTATTGACGTTTTGAATCGACTTCTGCGAGTGGTTCCGGTATTCGGTAAGTGCTTATATTCTGCATTTCTTAGTAAACCATTGTTTTTCCATTGCTATTATTGAAACCGAATGCTTCTTTTGTCTTTGTAGTTTTATATTCACTGATTAAGTTACATCCATGATTGATTCCACCTGATAAGTTCTCTCTTTAAATGCAGTTTATCATTAATGAAAGTGTGGTCAGTTTCAAGCCTTCGATCAAAAAAGGCAAGTTGTAGTTCTTTCGACTAGGGTAAATGTTATTATCTATATGGGTTAGAGGTTGATGAACTCTAGCATGATTAAAGCTGACTTTGGATCATGTCAAAATCTAGGTTTGGTGTTTGTAAGTTAATCGTTCGTGCTACAAAAAGGTGTGTAATCGCACCCCTAGATTACTGTGATTCGGCAAAAGTCGAAAAGCCAAAAGGCCGAAATGCTAAAACCATGGAATTTGCATTCTTGTGAGTATACGAACACTCACAGGGTAAACCGAGCCCACCGATCATGGGTGACAAATGGTAGAGGCCTCCGCGAGCGTTTTCGTGGGCTTGGGTCACCATGGGCCCCGATGGGCCGAAATGGGTCGTGTGGGCCTAATGGTCTCGTAGGCCCCACACGGGTAAAATCTTTAGTAAGTGATAATTAATGGTTGGACTATGAGGCTTGCGCTGCCATGACTAAATTTGGGCTAAATGGGCCACACGAGCGTGTGGGCGCACTTGGGCCAATAGCGGGTTTTGGGCCTATATACACTGTACCGGCTATGTGGGTTATCTGCGTCGCTCAAGGTGACAGTAGACTCTTTAAGGGGTCGTAGTATATATCGAGGCACCAATATTTTGTTAAATGACCAAAATACCCCTGAGGGGTAAAAGTTTCCATTTTACCCTTAACTGTCGAAATGACCATTATACCCCTAGAGGTAGGTTGACTGATGAGTGTTTGGTATACATATGACTGTGTCTGAGTATGGTCTTTTGTATGCACAATATATATATATATGACATGACATTCTGCATGGGGTTGGGGCCTGACATGGAGGAAGTTTTGTGCTAGTGGCTCTGCCACGTATTTCTGGTATTAATGGCTTCGCCACGTATTCTGATTCTGGTGGGTCTGCCACGATTTCTGTTATTAGCAGCCTTGTTGTGTTATTAGTGTGTTGGTTGGGTGGGTTGATTTAATCCCCACATGGAGTGTTGGATGGTACGGGTGGTGAGTTGGATGGATTGGGCTGGGATACATATCTGCTCTGTTCTATTTCTGTTTTGGGCTTGAAGCCCATGCTGTTTTATATAGGGCTAAAGGCCCAGACTACTTTGTTACGGTATAGGGCTTCGGCCTAGACTGTCTTGCATGTTCTGATTTCTGTGGCTTGATAGGGGATTACACACTAAGTTTTCGCAAACTCACCTTTTTTTTTAACTATGCAGGTAATCCCCAACCTTAGGCGATTTGGAGCCACGAGGGACTCGGAGGTGGCCATGCTATCACTGATTAGTTATTCTAGACTTAGTCATTTTAAATATGGTATTCGGACTTACATTTTGTAATAAGGCCATCGGGACTTTAATTTTCTTTTATTTGGGCTTTTGATTTTGTATTTTAAACTACTAGAATAGGAAACTTGAGGTTTCAAATTAAGAAGCGTTTTTAAAGAAAATCACGCGTATAAAGTTTAAGGTTTCCAACTAGGAAGGCTTCTGCAACTTCAATTAAGGAGCCAACGTAACGAAAATGGTAAACGTTTTGATAAAATGATTTCAACTTGTAAATACAAAACTTGCCAAACTTGCTTATGCAATTAAAAACTAAGAGGGTTTTAAACTTAGCACTAAACTTTTATCAACAAGTCTGGTTTTGAACATAGCTCTTATGTGACATGCCAGACTTGGCCATAATGTCTGGGCTGAGTTTGGAGTGTTACATCAAAAATCCTAAAAGGGGAGAGTTGTAATAGCCCGTTTTCAGTCAAATCGGTATAGTGATTTCAAAACCACAAATTGGATATTATTTTATTATTTTATTAATGTCTGTAGCATGATAGAATTATTATGTGAAAGCTTTGTAAACAAATTTTACTATTTGATTACTTAATTCGATAAAAAGGACTAAATCGTGTAAAGCGTAAAATTTGTGTTTTATTAACTAAAGGTGTAAAATAGCTATAGAACATTAAACTAAAGGTTCTTAAAGGGTAATTAGGCCATTATTGGGAGAGTGGAAGATGATAGCATGGCAATTGGTGTTATTTCTAATGTTTTTAAAGGTTAATTATGGTATTACATAATTAAAAGTTAATTAAATAAAATAAAACAAATTTCCACTTTCATATCATCTTCCACAACTGAATTTTAGGGTTTGAGAAGCCATTTTTATTGCCTTTAAGTTTCGACAACTTAAATCCTTGATTAATTTTGCTCGGTTTTTAATGATTTCTATGTTTTTGAATTCGTTATAGCTTAATCTAGCTAGCCTATACCTTCGAATTTGAAACTGTTGAAGTATTTGAATGATGCCATTGTTGAATGCTAGAGTTTTATGATAGATGATTAGTGTTTGATGCTAGATTAACAAGATTAATTAAGTGATTTTTAGTGAAATTGTCATTTAGGAGCTAAATTGAAAAATGTTGAAATGTTATGGTTAAAATGTGAAATAAATTGAAATTATGGGTTGCTATTATAATGATTATAATTCGGCTAGGCATGGGCTTGTACAAAATTGCATGAATTTGCAATTTTATGTGATAAGGACTAAATTGTGAAAAATGTGAAATATTAGGGGCAAATATGTAATTTTCCAAAAATATGAAATATGGGTTAAATTGAATAGAATGGATATTGAATGTGATTAAGTTGATATTATATAGATCAATATAAGCAAATACTGGAATTGGATCGGGAAAAATGAAATGTGGCTGAATATCTGATAGTTCTATCTGAACAATACAAGGTAAGTTCGTTTAATTTGAATCAAACTTTTAAATACTTGTACTTATTTGAAATGAATGTATATAATTGAGTAAATGATGTATTTGGAATTTGAATGCCTAATTGGAAAGGTGATGAATATCGAGCCCCGATTGAACAGTATGAAGTCGTAGGATACGAGTGACATGTCACCAGGGCTACCATTTTGGTCGAGATCATGCATGTGTTGCGGACTCACCACAGTGCATATGAGCTTATCGATATATCAGCTCGTATGAGCTTACTGTACACAGCTCGTTAGAGCTTACTATTTTGGTAACACCTCTTACCCGTGTCTAATGCTGGGACGGGGTACGAGGCATTACCGTACTTGAACTTGATTAGGCATACAAAATTGAGCCATAAAATTTCATTTCAATTTAAAACACTTTTCATACATTCTCTTAATATTCTTATCATGGGCCTACAGAGCCTAAAACATACTTCGGGAATGGTACGGAACCAAACCGGAACTTTCGGGCACTTAGAAAATTTTTGCTCAAAACAGGGTCACATACCCGTGTGAGGTGGGACACGCTCGTGTGGGTAGGCTGTGTGGTCACACACACCCATGTTCCCAGCTCGTGTCTGATTTATTTTTGTTTTCGAACCTACAGGGGTTTTCACACAGCCTAGCACACGCCCGTGTCCCTTACGACACGCCCGTGCCTTAGCTTGTATGTGAAAACCTAGACATTCTATTTATGATGTCGGCATGCAATTTAAGGCACACGGCAAAGTCACACGCCTGTGTGCTAGGCCGTGCCCTCTACACGGCTAAGACACACGGCCGTGTCTCTGCTCATGTGTTAATTATTGGGCATTCTGTTTTTCATAAATTAGGTGTAAGGGACACACGGCCTGTCAAAAAACCCTTGGGGTTGGCCGTGTATCACACATGGCCTAGACACACGCCCATGTGCCTACCCATGTGGACAAATACAGGCTATTTTCCAAGCCCTTTGCCACCCAGAAACTTAATCAAACACAAGGCCAACTTCAATAACACATAATGTGACATTTATATACATCTAATTATTCAAAATTAAGATATTCTCTTGCCATGAAAAATCACATTAACCATGCATTCTATAACAGCCCTTACCCGAGACCATTCCGGAGTTGAGTGCGAGGCGTTACCAGACTTATCTTACTAATTTGGGGCATAAAAATTTACTTTTAAAATTAATTCACTCAAAATCATCCAATATATCCCTAAAAAGGGCCCTCGAGGCCCTAAAACATTCAATTGAAACGATTCAAGACCAAGCCGGGAACATTAAAATTTTTCCGATTACTTACACAAATCAAAACAATTTATTTCACTATTCATAATAAAACTGTCCACCTGTGTAACAGTCACTAAATTAATTATAACTCGAGTTATGAAACTCAAAATTTAAATCCGTAAATTTTTCCTAAAACTAGACTTATATATCTTCTTACTATAACTTTTCTAGAATTTTTGGTTTGTCGAATTAGTACAGTTTATTCATTAAATGTTCGCCTATTTTGCAGTCCAATAGACTTAACCTCTCTTTACTAAAAATTGATTATCTCATTATAAAAAATTTGGATAATGTTTTTGTTTGTTTCTCTTGAAAATAGACTCACAAAGGAATCTAGACATATAAATTATAATCCCTAATTCTTCTTGTACAATTTCTAGTAAATTTCTAAAATCAGAACAGGGGATCACAAAGTCATTCTAAACCAGTCTTACAAGAATTTAAATATCTCAGAATATAGACTTCTTTTCTTACTCTATTTCTTTCTTATGAAAATAGACTCAATAAAGTTTAATTATATATCTCATTCACTAATCAATTTCATTTATACTATTTTTAGTGATTTTTCAAATTCACATCACTGCTGCTGTCCCAAAATTGTTTCATAACCAACTTTTACTCTTTCATAATATCTTTGCATTAAACCTGATTTAGGCATACATAACATCAACACATGTTCTTATTTAGCCATTTCAATAGCTAATCATTATAAAGTATTCGTATGCCATTCTTTAGTCATATCATAAGGACATACACACTGTAACACCCCCTACCCGTATTCGTCGCCGGAATAGGGTACGAGGCATTACCGAAGTTTACCGAACAATAATTTTTTATTAAAACTCAATATATCCCCTTTATAGACATCTAACCTTCCCTGCAAAACTTAAACCGATACCAATCTAGTTCAACATATTTTCAAAATAGATTCATTCATATTCATAAGATAATCTTATCACATACCAAACCAAGATTTGTTAGCCACACCAATGGCTAACTTTACATTTATTTCACATTAACATTTACTTTATACATGCCATTGATTTCCAAAATAAAGTTTTTGGATATACCAAAATATTGAGGTTGACAGTATGATGTATCTCCGACCGAATCTGACCTCCGAGCTCTTAATACTACAAAATAGGGAAAAAGAAAACAGGGTAAGCACATTGTGCTTAGTAAGCTCATGTAACAAGAATTATACTTACCTAATATTTTCAATACAATACAATAAACATTTATACATCCATTCAATGCATTGTTATCCTAACATGCACAAACTCAACATTCAAGTTAGTCCAATAATTTCAATGTATCAATAATATATACCATGATTGATGAGCTCATCAATGCCATGATTTCCATACATTATTATTTCCCCACATTTATCCCGTTGAATTTCTCGGAATTTCGATGGATTTTCAGGGGTACACTTTAGTGTACAAATTCGAGTCCGTCAATTCATATTCATGTGCGCACATTTCCATTTTAGAGAGCACACTCCCGCGAACCTTATCTTTATAGTGGGATTACTAGTCCAGGCTAAATCCCCTGTAATATAAACTCATAGAGTATTGTCGGGATTACCAGTCCAGGCTAAATCCCCTGCAACAACAATTACTCTAATGAGCTTGGATCTAAATTACCAGTCCAGGCTAAATTCAGACCCTAATTTGGACTACCCGTCCGTGCTAAATCTATTTTCCACATGTTCTTCGGGAGGGCTGTATCAGGATAAGATCACCCGTCCAGGCTAGATCCTTTTTACCGTCAATTCCATTTCAGAGATCCATCGAATTTTCCTTTTATTCAATCGGGATTTCTTCCCCTTTTTATCAAATATATCAATATTTCATCAATTTTCATATAATGAACCTTCAATTCATATTCACATCAATAACATGCATTTTAAGCATTTTAGAATATAATTCAAGTTACAAGAACTTACCTCGTTACTTGTTTGTATACAAAAATCTACTAATCCCGAACTTTTTGCTTCCCTCGATCTAGCTTCGTATTTGAGTCTTCGGGATCTAAATAAATAAATTTTTTCATCAATTTAACATTTCATGTTCATATGTACCATTCTCTACAATTCCACTATTATTTATAGTTCATTCAAAGCTATCTACTTGAGTCGTAGTCACTAAATTATTTTTATCTTGAGCTACGGGACTCCAAATTAAGATCCGTAAATTTTCCCTGAAACTAGACTCACATATCTTCTCACCATAAAATTTTCAGATTTTTGATTTAGCCAATAAGTACAGTTTATTCTTTAAAGTTATCCCTGTTCTGCTGTATGACAGTTCCAACCTTTCTTCACTAAAATTAATTATCTCCTCATACGGGACTCGGATGATGTTCTTGCTTATTTCTATTGAAAATAGACTCATTAAGGAATTCAAACATATAAATTTAAGTCCATAATTATTTTTATACAATTTTTGGTGATTTTCTAAATTCAAAACAGGGGAACCCGAAATCATTCTAATAGTGTCTCACAAAATGCATTATATCTCAAGATTTACAATTCTATTGCTTACACCGTTTCTTCTATGAGAAACTAGACTCAATAAGATTTAATTCCATATTTTGTTAACCCTCTAATTCGATTTCTACAATTTATGGTGAGTTTTCAAAGTTGGACTACTTCTGCTATCCAAAACTGTTTTAGTGCAAGAGGTTTATTACCATTTTTCCCCTAAGCTTTTAATAAGTGATAATTTCGTCCCTACTCAATTAACCTCTCAATTGAGCTGATTTTTCTCAATTAATACTTTATTCTATCATTTTAAACTACCTTATAACCTTTGGGAATAAAAATTTCAGCACCAAACTTCAATTTCACACTCTTTTACAAATAGGTCCTAAATATCCACTTCCTTAACATTTTATTCCATAAATTCATCATATAATAAGATTAAAGCTTAAATTCCATGCTAAATATTTATATACTTACAACACTCAACCATGGTGACTTTCAATTTCATCCATAAAATCAAAAACTAATGAATTTAATAGTAGGACCTAGTTGTAAAAGTCTTAAAAACACAAAAATTACAAGAAAAAGGCAAGGATTAACTCACTTGGTGCAAAAATTATGAAAAACCAGCTTAAAGAACCCCTCCTATGGCGTTTTGGCTGATTAGAATGAAGAGAAATCTCAAGAAATCTAGATATTTCCATATTAGTCCTAGTTTTATTTAGTTAATAATGCAATATTCCAATTTTAACCTTAATTCATCCATTTTTCTGCTGATTTTATGCCCTTGCCGTCCAGCCCAAATAAACTTTGGGTCTATTTGCCTTTTAAATCCTTTCTCATTAAACACTTAAGCTATTTAATCATCCTAACAACTTTTACACTTTTTTCCAATTTAGTGCTTTTCATTTAATTGACTACCCAAACGTTAAAATTTTCTAACGAAATTTTAATACAATATTACTAACATTTCAAAAATATTTATAAAAATATTTTTGACTCGGTTTTACGAGATCGAGGTCTCGATAACTTGTCTTTGCCTAATTTATTCAATAATTTCTTTTTCTTAACTAACCACTAAATCGGTAAAATTTTTATTCGATATTTTCATACAATTTTCCTATAATATCAATATTTATGTAAAAATATTAAAATAAATTTCTCTTTAAATCGGATTTGTGGTTACGAAACCACTGTTCCGATAACCTTGAATTTATGCCATCACAACTCTCCCCCCTTTAAGGATTTTCGTCCTCGAAAATCTTACCAGTAAAGAGGTTCAGGTATTGTTTCCTCATTGCCTCCTCCGGTTCCCATGTCACTTTCTCAATCCCGTGCTTTTGCCATAATACTTTTACCAAATTTATCTTTTTTTTCTGAGCTCCTTTGTCTCTCGTGCCAAAATCTTAACTGGTTCTTCACTGTAACTCATATCTGGCTGAATCTCCACTTCTGTCTGAGAAATAACATGTGAAGGATCCGAACGATACCGTCGTAGCATAGACACATGAAAAACATTATGGATTCTATCAAGCTCCGGTGGTAATGCCAATCGATAAGCGACCGGTCCAATTCTTTCTAGGATTTCATATGGCCCGATAAATCTTGGACTCAGTTTACCCTTTCGACCGAACCGGAGAACTTTCTTCCAAGGAGACACTTTCAGGAATACCTTGTCACCAACCTGATATTCAATCTCTTTTCATTTAAGATCAGCATATGACTTCTAATGATCGGAAGCTCCTTTTAAACTATCCCAAATCACCTTTACTTTTTCTTCTGTTTCCCGAATAAAATCAACTCCATGTATCTTCTTTTCACTAAGCTCTGTCCAATATATGGTGTTCTACATTTTCTACCATACAAAGCTTCATACGGAGCCATTTTAATACTGGACTGATAACTGTTATTGTAAGCAAATTCAATCAAAGGTAGATACCTCTCCCAATTACCTTCAAACTCTAATATACAACATCGGAGCATATCTTCTAATACCTGAATTACACGTTCAGATTGGCCATCTGTTTGAGGATGAAATGCAGTGCTGAAATATAACTGAGTGCCTAAGGCTTCTTGCAATTTGTCCCAGAAACGAGACGTAAATCGAGGATCTCTATCTGATATAATAGAGATAGGAACTCCATGTAGCCTAACAATCTCAGATATATACAATTCAGCCAATTTATCTAAAGAATAATCCGTACGTACTGGAATAAAGTGTGATGACTTCGTCAATCGGTCAACGATCACCCAAATAGCATCTTTCTTCCTCGGAGACAACAGTAATCCAGATACAAAATCTATAGTAATTCTTTCCCATTTCTATTCTGGTATAGTGATTGGCTGAAGTAACCCTGAAGGTACCGATGTTCAGCTTTAACCTACTGACATACCAAACACCTTGATACAAATTCAGAGATATCACGTTTCATACCTGGCCACCAGTACAACTTTTTCAAATCATTATACATTTTATTACTCCCTGGATGTATAGACATAGTACTGCTATGAGCCTCGTGTAAAATTTTCTGTATGAGCTCTGAATTCTGAGGTACACATACCCTGTCCCTGAATAACAAACAACCATCGATCCCAACCTGAAATTCAGAATCAGTACTTGACTCACATTGTGCTCGTTTAGCTTGTAACTTTTCATCATTTTTCTGAGCCTCACAGATCTGCTATAGAAACACAGGTCTAGCTTTCATTTCAGCTATAATTGAACCATCTTCAGATAATGATAACCAGGTATTCATAGCTTGCAAAGCAAATAAAGATTTTCGGCTCAAAGCATCAGCTACAACATTAGCCTTACCTGGATAGTAATCAATAGTTAAATCATAATACTTTATCAGTTCAAGCCACCTACGCTGTTTTAAATTCAAATCTTTCTACGTCATCAAATATTTCAGGCTTTTATGATCAGTATAAACATAACATTTCTCACCGTACAAGTAATGTCGCCATATCTTCAGTGCAAATACCATAGTAGCTAATTCAAGATCATGTACTGGGTAATTTCCTTCATGGGGCTTAAGTTGTCTTGAAGCATAGGCTATAACTTTACCTTCTTGCATAAAAACACAACCTAAACCATTTAATGAGGCATCACTGTAAATAACAAATTCCTTACCTGGTTCAGGCTGCACTAGTACAGGTGCTTTCGTTAACAAATCTTTCAATCGGTCGAAACTCTACTGGCATTCATCGGTCCACTCAAACTTTACATCTTTCTGTTGTATACAAGTCATCGGAGAAGCTATCATAGAGAACCCCTGTACAAATCTCCGATAATACCCAGCTAAGCCCAAGAAACTTCTAACTTCAGATACATTTTGCGGTGGATTCCAATTTACAATAGCTGAGATTTTATTCGGGTCTACCCTAATGCCTTCAGCAGATACAATATGTCTAAGAAAACCCACTTCTCGGAGCCAGAATTCACATTTACTAAATTTAGCATAAAGTTGCTTTTCACGCAGAATTTGCAACACTATTCTTAAATGTTCTGCATGCTCATTTTCATCTCGGGAATAGACTAAAATATCATCAATGAATACTACTACAAATCTGTCTAAATATAGTTTGAATATCCAGTTCATCAGATCCATAAATACTGTAGGTGCATTAGTTAGCCCAAACGGCATAACCAAAAACTCATATTGCCTGTACCTGGTTCTGAAGGCTATCTTCGGCACATCTAATTCCTTTACCCATAACTGATAATAACCCGATCGGAGATCAATATTTGAAAACACTGTAGCACCTTTCAACTGATCAAATAAATCATCAATCTAGGGTAACGGGTACTTATTCTTTATGGTTACCTTATTAAGCTGTCGGTAATCGATACACAGTCTCAAAGATCCGTCTTTCTTTTTCACAAACAAAATCAGAATGACTCAGTCGAACAAAACCCTTATCAACAAGTTCCTGTAACTGTATCTTTAACTCCTTTAATTCTGTAGGAGCCATCCGGTACGAAGCTATAGAAATCGGAGTAGTTCCCGGAACCAAATCTATAGAAAATTCCACCTCTCTTTCTGGTGGTAACCCTGGTAATTCCTCTAGAAACACATTAGAAAATTCACATACCACTGGCACTGCCTGAATCTTCGACTCAGATACCTTGGTGTCTAATACATAAGCAAGAAAAGCATCACACCCCTTTTTAACATACCTCTGAGCAGTAATAACTGAAATCACATCAGATAACTCCTCTGTCTGATCAGATTTAACCCAAAACAATTCACCGTTCTGATATTTTAACGAAATATATTTTTGTTTACAATTTACTACTGCATCATGCTGGGTTAACCAATCCATACCCAATATCACATCGAACTCATCAAAAGGAAGTACCATCAAATCAGCCGAGAAACAATAACCTCTTACAATTAGTGGACAATCCTTACAAATTTTATCCACCAACACAGACTGGCCTAGGGGGTTCGAGACTTTAACCACAAATTCAGTAGGTTCAACAGATAAATTTTTAACACATGCAAGCTTTACACATATATATGAATGCGTAAAACCAGGATCAATTAATGCAATAATATTAGTGTCAAGTAAAGAAAATGTACCAGTAATAACATCGGGTGTTGAGGCATATTCTTTGGCACAGATGGCATATGATCTAGCTGGTGCTCGTGCCTCAGGTTTGCTTGTAGTATCTTTCGTAGCTCCTCGGCTACCACTGGCATTACCGGATAGTCGAGGTGGTCTGCCCTTTGAAGTTGGATTACTCGACTTTGATATCTGTTGAGCTTCTTTTTCACCCCTTTCTAGAAAATCTCTGAGAAAATGATCAAATGAACCACATCGATAACAAGCCCTCTTTTCAGCTGACATTCTCCAAAATGAGCTTTATTACAGTACTGGCATCTCGGCTTAGGAGTACCGACACTGCCCACACTGGTCACTGATGGAGTCAATGATCTTGGATTAGAACGTTGAGAGCCTCGTTCTCTACTTGAATATCCAGTGACTGAAGTGAAACGATCCGGAGCATGACTCTCGGCTTCCTCGGATTGAGCTCGGTCGGCAGACATTTACTATAAAAAACACATTTAAATGGCATGTATTGTTAATCTCGTATTTGCTACGTCGGTCCAAGAACCGGCTAAACCATAGCTCTGATACCAACAAATGTAACACCTCCTACCCGTATTCATCGCCGGAATAGGGTATGAGGCATTACCAAAGTTTACTGAACAATAATTTTTTTATTAAAACTCAATACATCCCCTTTATAGACATCTAACCTTCCCTGTAAAACTTAAATCGATACCAATCCAGTTCAACATATTTTAAAAATAGATTCATTCATATTCATAAGATAATCTCATCACATACTAAACCAAGATTTGTTAGCCACACCAATGGCTAACTTTACATTAATTTCACATTAACATTTACTTTATTAACCTATACATGCCATTGATTTCAAAAACAAAGTTTCTGAATATACCAAAATATTGAGGTTGATAGTATGATGTATCTCCGATCGAATCCGACCTCCGAGCTCTTAATACTAAAAAATAGGGAAAAAGAAAACAGGGTAAGCACATTGTGCTTAGTAAGCTCATGTAACAAGAATTATACTTACCTAATATTTTCAATACAATACAATAAACATTTATACATCCATTCAATGCATTGTTATCCTAACATGCACAAACTCAACATTCAAGTTAGTCCAATAATTTCAATGTATCAATAATATATACCATGATTGATGAGCTCATCAATGCCATGATTTCCATACATTATTATTTTCCCACATTTATCCCGTTGAATTTCTCAGAATTTCGATGGATTTTCAGGGGTACACTTTAGTGTACAAATCCGGGCCCATCAATTCATATTCATGTGCGCACATTTCCATTTCAGAGAGCACACTCCCGTAAACCTCATCTTTACAGTGGGATTACCAGTCCAGGCTAAATCCCCTATAATATAAACTCATAGAGTATTGTCGGGATTACCAGTCCAGGCTAAATCCCCTGCAACGACAATTACTCTAATGAGCTTGGATCTAAATTACCAGTCCAGGCTAACTTTAGACCTTAATTTGGACTATCCATCCGGGCTAAATCCATTTTCCACATATTCTTCAGGAGGGCTATATCAGGATAGGATCACCCGTCCGGGCTAGATCCTTTTTACCGTCAATTCCTTTTCAGAGATCCATCGAACTTTCCTTTCATTCAATCGGGATTTCTTCCCCTTTTTATCAAATATATCAATATTTCATCAATTTTCATATAATGAACCTTCAATTCATATTCACATCAATAACATGCATTTTAAGCATTTAAGAATATAATTCAAGTTACAAGAACTTACCTCGTTACTTGTTTGTATACAAAAATCTACTAATCCCGAACTTTTTCCTTTCCTCGATCTAGCTTCGTATTTGAGTCTTCGGAATCTAAATAAATAAATTTATTCATCAATTTCACATTTCATGTTCATATGTACCATTCTCTACAATTCCACTATTATTTATAGTTCATTCAAAGCTGTCTACTTGAGTCGTAGTCACTAAATTATTTTTATCTTGAGCTACGGGACTCCAAATTAAGATCCGTAAATTTTCCCTGAACCTAGACTCACATATCTTCTCACATAAAATTTGCAGAATTTTTTATTTAGCCAATAAGTACAGTTTCTTCTTTAAAGTTACCCCTATTCTGCTGTATGACAGTTCCGACCTTTCTTCACTAAAAATTAATTATCTCCTCATACGAGACTCGAATGATGTTCTTGCTTGTTTCTATCAAAAATAGACTCATTAAGGATTTCACACATATAAGTTTAAGTTCCTAATTATTTTTATACAATTTTTGGTGATTTTCTAAATTCAAAACAGGGGAACCCGAAATCATTCTAACATTGTTTCACAAAATGCATTATATCTCAAGATTTAAAATTCTATTGCTTACATTGTTTCTTCTATGAGAAACTAGACTCAATAAGCTTTAATTCCATATTTTGTTCACCCTCTAATTCAATTTCTAAAATTTATGGTGATTTTTCAAATTTAGACTACTTCTGTTGTCCAAAACAGTTTTAGTGCAAGAGGTTTATTACCATTTTTCCCCTAAGCTTTTAATAAGTGATAATTTCGTCCCTACTCAATTAACCTCTCAATTGAGCTGATTTTTCTCAATTAATACTTTATTCTATCATTTTAAACTACCTTATAACCTTTGTGAATAAAAATTTCAGCACCAAACTTCAATTTCACACTCTTTTACAAATAGGTCCTAAATATCCACTTCTTTTACATTTTATTCCACAAATTCATCATATAATAAGATTAAAGCTTAAATTCCATGCTAAATATTCATATACTTACAGCACTCAACCATGGTGACTTTCAATTTCATCCATAAAATCAAAAACTAATGAATTTAATAGTAAGACCTAGTTGTAAAAGTCTTAAAAACACAAAAATTACAAGAAAAAGGCAAGGATTAACTCACTTGATGCAAAAATTATGAAAAACCAGCTTAAAGAACCCCTCCTATGGCGTTTTGGCTGATTAGAATGAAGAGAAATCTCAAGAAATCTAGATATTTCCATATTAGTCCTAGTTTTATTTAGTTAATAATGTAATATTCCAATTTTACCCTTAATTCATCCATTTTTCTGCTGATTTTATGCCATTGCCGTCTAGCCCAAATAAATTTTGGGTCTATTTGCCTTTTAAATCCTTTCTCAATAAACACTTAAGCTATTTAATCATCCTAACAACTTTTACACTTTTTTCCAATTTAGTCCTTTTCATTTAATTGACTACCCAAACGTTAAAATTTTCTAACGAAATTTTAATACAATATTACTAAAATTTTACAAATATTTATAAAAATATTTTTGACTTGGTTTTACGAGATCGAGGTCTTGATAACTTGTCTTTGCCTAATTTCTTCAATAATTTCTTTTTCTTAACTAACCACTAAATCGGTAAAATTTTTTTCGATATTTTCATACAATTTTCCTATAATATCAATATTTATGTAAAAATATTAAAATAAATTTCTCTTTAAATTAGATTTATGGTTACGAAACCACTGTTCCGATAACCTTGAATTTAGGCCATTACACACACAAAATAACCAAGTCTCTATACATGCCATAACTTAAAATGTTTCAATGAAAATACCCAATGGGTAACTTGATAGTCAAAAGTGTGAAGTGATCTCCGACGACCTCCAACCCGAGCTTGTTTGATAAAACTCTGGAACAGAGGAAAGGAAAGAGGTAAGCTTATAAAGCTTTGTAAGTTCACATGTAAAATAATAGGCATTAGTAATGAATTTAGCTTATTATTAAGCTTTTATAATTTGTATAAATAATGTTAAGTTCTTACATTCCCATCTTACTCATTGGTAACCTTACCAAAGGCTCTGAATAATAAAAAGAATACCTTACTTAATAGCTTGTTTATGTACCTGCAACATCTCACTTAACACATTAATACTCTCTCATAATATATAGGCATATTGCTAATCATGTCACAATGCGTCATAAGTATAATTGAAAACTTATCACTTACTTAATACTTGAATATACTCATTAAAATACTTTTCATATCATCAACTAACAATCTTTATTTTACTTCTCCACTTACTCTTTAACTTTCCTCTTTATCATTCATTTACCTGAACTTTCTTGTAACATAGCCTGTATATTAGCCTGATGAACTGTTTGGAATATTAAGGGTATTTGGGTTTTCCTGCTTGATAATACCCTGCCAATGTCATGCTTTAGGCATGGTCTTACATGGGATGTTCCCTGTCCTGCCAAAGCCATATATCTGATATGGACTTACATGGGATGTTCCTCAACTGTCTCAACTTGCCAATGTCATATGTCTGATATGGACGTACATGGGATGTTCCTCAACTATCTCAACCTGCAATGCCATATGTCTGATATGGACTTACATGGGATGTTCCTCAACTGTCTCAACCTGCCAATGCATATGTCTGATATGGACTTACATGGGATCCTTGCCTTATATACTCACCAATGCCATGCCTTGGCATGGTCTTACTTGTAATCCTTACCTTATGTTGCCATAGGTCAACCATGTTCTTTTTTTTCGGTCAATTCTTCCTTAGTTTCCATGTTATAAACATGGATTTTGAAATATCAATGCCTTGGCAAATCATAGCTAAAACAGACTTGCTCAAAATTCTCAAGGTTAGTAACATAACTCAATAATAATAATAATAGCAACAATTGCATAATAATAAAATACTACTCAACTTACATACTTACATTCTCAATCTCATCAAATCCTCAATTTATTTTACTTTCCTCAAATTATGCTATTCAATACTTTCTTGATCTTATACAAAGCCACATTACCACTATGGTCTTATGTGTAAACTTATTCGAATTCTCATTTTTAACGTCAAATCATTATCAAACATTTCTCGATTATTATCATTATATTCAAAAATCTATACTAAGCATTTATAACTAATATATCAATTTAGCATTCAAACATGCTTAATTAAATGCTTATTAAACACATGAACTTACCTCGATACCAATAGGGCCATATTGACCAACTTTCTCGATTTTCAGTTTTTCTCCTGTTCTAGGTCCAAATCTCGTTTTTCAGGATCTAAAACATCATATTTCACTTATTTAATCAATGTACTAATCATTTCAGACCTAAAACATATTTTTACAAAATTTATATTTTTCCCCTAAACTTTTGCATATTTACACTTTTGCCCCAAAGCTCGGGAATAAATTTAAATTTTCTTTGCATTTTAGGCCTAACTAAACCATTTCATAAATATGGCAGCCCACAATTCTCATTAAAACTCACACTTACGATGAATTTTATGACTTTTATGATTTAGTCCTTTCGGATGTTTTCGTCGAAAATCACTCGGTAAAAACCATTTCTCTAACCATAAACATGCATAATCTACCATAATTCATCAAAATACACAATTATTCAACATGGGTCAATTTTTGAAATCAAACCCTAGCTCAAATAAATGGTAGAAATAGAGATATCATGTTATCGGGATTTCAAAAACGTAAAAATCATTAAAAACGAGGCTAGAACAGACTTACAATCGAGCTTGGAAGCTTGAAAAACCCTAGCCATGGTTTCTCCATGCTATATTCGACCTTGAGGAAGAAGATGAGCAAAATTTTGCTTCATTTTCCCTGTTTAATTCTTTTAAATTACTAAATGACCAAAATGCCCTTAAAGACTTTTCTTTCAAATTTGCCTTATTCATGCCCATTTTTGTCCAACAATTTAACCAATGGTCTAATTACTATTCAAGGACCTTCAATTTAAAACTTCATAAAAATTGGACACTTCTAACATATAGAACTCAACTTTTGCACTATTTATAATTTAGTCCTTTTGACTAAATTGAGTGCTCAAACGTCGAAATTTTCAAACGAAATTTTCATGAAATCTTTCTGTGAAATCGTAGATCATAAAAATATAATAAAAATAATATTTTCCTTATCGGATTTGTGGCCTCGAAACCACTATTCTGACTAGGCCCAAAATCGGAATGTTACAATTTTACCCTCCAAGGGTAATTCGGTCACAACTACCACTCCCCTGCTCCTTAATCCACTCCTCAAACTTCTCCATGATATCCTCCTTAATTTTCTCCCTATATCACTCAACATCCAATTCAAATTGCTTCCAACCACCTTATGACCTTACAGTTACACATCACGCCACCTTGCCACTAGACCACAAGCTCTCTTTGTGTCATATTTTGTCCTCCATTAATTATAAGGCCAACTTCCAAGCACCCAGGGTTTTATTCACCTAAAACCAAAAAATTTACTAAAGCCCAGGTTTGAACCCAGGACTTTTCTAACACTCCCAAACACACCGTAACCTCTTAGCCATCAAACCAACATACAATTCAGTGTACATGGGCCCATGGCTCATTACGTAGCCCAAGTGGGGCCCACGTGCCTATATGGCTTGATAAGCCAGATTTAACCATAACCATGTGTACGACACAACCAGTCCATTAATTCTCGCAAGTCCAATGACAAACACCCATGTGGGGCCCACAATCTCATTGGGCCCACATAGCCCATTTCTAGGCCCAATTTCAGGGCGTTACAATTCACCCCTCCTTAAAGAAATTTCATCCCCTAAGTTTCCAACTATCAAACGGTCACATAGCATAGACTACACCACTACACTTTCGTTGCGCACTCTGATCCTAATAATACTAATAGACACCTAACTTGAGTGTTCTAGTACAGTTTACTCTACCCTAGAGTTTTAATACAGTCTACTACCTATCTATGGTATTCTTTGTATTTTCTATCCATAGCAGTTTTAATCAATAATCAAAATACAGTGTTCAGAGAGAACTTATAGGATTGGCACAGAGACTCGATGTACCACCCTTTCGATAAAATATTCAGTAAAACATTTCATATACTTCAAATCTTTTGAAACAATTCTTTCAAAAATTCAATTTAAAAGCCCAATCCACAGCCGAGTTTTGAAACTTCGCTTTGATACCACTAAATGTAACACCCCTAAACTTGGCCTAGATGTTATGACTGAATCTAGCGGTGTCATATTGGAGTGCCTTTTGAAAATTATTTTTCCTGTTGATAAATCCTGTTTAGAAAGTGACAACCTCTTCGTTAAAATCTCAATCTCTTTGTCATTTTTAACCAATTTAAAACTTTATTACTTTTAAAACATGGTTCGTTGCAAAAGCTTAAAATTTTGTGTTGCAGAAATGTAATGTTTTGAAAATCGTTAATAATTTGGAAAAACTGCGTCCTACTACTATCAGATTCGAATTAAAGTAAAAGCCCAAATTAACAGTTACAAATTTAAGAGGCCTTATTACAAAAATAAATACCCAAAATAGTAAATAAAATCACATATAAAGCAGAAGCAATCGTGTGGCCACCTCCATCGAGTCCCTCGTAGCACCGACCTGCCTACGATTAGGGATTACCTACACAGTTAAAAGTGGGGTGAGTTTACAAAAACTCACTGTGTAATCCCCTAATATAAAAATAGTCAGTCAGACAAATGAAATACACAGAATACAGAAGTAGTCTGGGCTTAAACCTATTACAGTAACGGTGGAATTGGCCTTAGCCCATAACAGCCTCGGTTGGGCCCTAGCCCATATCAATATCAGAATTAGAATATGCAATGCATAAAAACACAACCAACCCTGCACTCTATCTCCTGCCCAACCCTACACTCCTGTAGGGATTAAATCGCCCCACCCATCCCTACACTCCAATGTAGCATCGATTGCGGCACTAACCAATATCGCAGCAGAGCTGCCAATCACATAATCAACTTAAAGCCATCAGTGGATCCATAGTCGTCTCGTGTGACCCATACGACCTTAACAGATCAATCACTTCCTCCAATCAATGATCCCAACCCATGCAGTATGTCGTGCATGTATGCAAAACACATAAATAAATCAATGGCATGCTTAATCAGTTATACATCATTCATTTCATAGAACAAATCATTCATTTCTACCCTACAGCGGTAATTCGGTCCTTTTACCCTCCAAGGATAATTCAGTCATTTTACCCTCTAGGGATAATTCGATCATTTTACCCTCTAAGGGTGATTGGTTCATTTTACCCTCCAGTCATTTTACCCTCTAGGGGAAATTCGGTCACAACTACCACTCCCCTACTCCTTAATCCACTCCTTAAACTTCTCATGATATCCTCCTTGATTTTCGCCCCATATCACTCAACATCCAATTCAAATTGCTTCCCACAACTTTATGACCTTACAGTTACACATCACGCCACCTTACCACTAGACCACAAGCTATCTTTGTGTCATAATTTGTCATCAATTAATTATAAGGCCTACTTCCAAGCACCTATGGTTTTATTCACCTAAAACTACAAAATTTACTAAAGCCCAGGTTTGAACCCAAGACTTCTCCAACACTCCCAAACACATCCAAACCTCTTAGCCATCACATCAACATACAATTCAGTGTACATGGGCCCAAGGCCCATTAGGGCTCAAGGCCCATTACGTAGCCCAAGTGGGGCCCATGTGCTCATATTGGCCGATAAGCCAAATTTAACCATAGCCATGTGTATGACACAGCCAGTCCATTAATTCCTGCAAGTCTAATGACAAACACCCATGTGGGGCCCACAAGCCCATTAGGGCCACATAGCCCATTTAGGCCCAAAACTTCTAGGCCCAATTTCGAGGCCTTACACCCCTCACCCGTATTCGTCGCCAAAATGAGGTTACGAGGTATTACCAGACAAAATAGAACTTCCATACAATTATAAACATACACATGTTCAATCTCTTAAACAAATCAAATTTAAACTTTCTACGAATCATTTCATGACATTTTTCAAACATATAACTAGTTACGTAATTCATAAAGCAAACGATGTCAAATATATCATTTTTATTACACAAGCATGTGCGCACATCAAGGCTAATATATTATTCCATTTTATTATTTCATACATGAATCATATAAAATAAATATATCCAAACAAATATCATTAGTGGCATTATCCATTCGGCACAGCTAATATACATATATATATAGTTTAACCAAATCAATCATGACATAATGTGCATTACTATGCACGGTTTTAACTAGCTAAAACATGAACAAGTATACTTACTAACTCATTTAAATACCCATGCGCATGGCTAATGGATCAAATCATTTTAACCATACTTTAAGGGAAAGCCTAAATGCTTATTCATCAAAGTACAAATAACAACCAATTTTACCTATTACACATATAACCATTATGTTTTTTTTATAACATGAAATACTATTCATATGGCCTAATGCAATTACATAAGCCAAAATCATATATTTATACTAAATTCATAAACTTGATAAAGTGTCTACTTTCGTTTTACTCAATCACATCATCAATAAATAATATGCTTTAGTCAAATAACTAAATTGCATACAACATTTTCCATTTTCAAGCCAAAACGCATATATGCACATTTCATTACAAAACCATTGCAAAACAATATGTTTAGTATCCAATTACTCATAAGTTAACAAATCAAAACATAGTTATTACAACCAAGTACTATAAACTCTGAACTAAAGAATTAACCACATGTTTTCACCATCATTGCCATAACCTCCAACTTATTTCCTTTAATTAAATTCTATCACATAACTAAATATATATATATATATATATATATAACAGCCATATTCATTTATAACATTTTCACCATTATATACATCAACTATATTAACTAAAACCAATCTCAAAGGTCATCAAAGCATAGCAACACTTATCCTATATATGTCATGATGGAACCAATATGTCATTCACAAAGATCATAAAATAACACCAAAACATTTCATATTCATCACATCTAAACATACTAGGCCTCAAACATTAGTAAACCATTTTAACTTCACTTCAACTTTATGCCATGCCCGGATATACTTAAGTGCCAAATTACATAACAACACCATAATAAAGGATATCGACAAATTTCACATATATTTATCTATGTATAAACCATAGACGAATCACCAAAACCACAACCAAACATAACCATAACTTGATCAAACCTTGAAACCAAACTTAACAAAATAAACAAGCCATTTTCACATGGCTTATATATATAGATATATACATATACCAAGATCAAACATATCCAAATATAATCTAGCCTATACATGCCATAGGCTCAAAATTCAGCTTATAAAAATACCGAAAGTAGTTGATAGTGTGACAGACTTTGCTAACAATCCCCAAGCTCGTAACTAGTCTCTAAAATCTATAAAACAGAGGCAAACATACACACACAGTAAGCTACCATAGTTTAGTAAGTCATAAGCAAATAAATTACTAAGTTATACATATCTATAACGTAATTTTGCATTTCACTAAAATATCACTTGCATTTAATTATCATATAATCGAATGCACAATTAACCTTTAAGATAAACATATATTTTACACTTTTACTATTTCATACATATATCATTAAACCGAAGCAACCTATACTTAATCAAATACACATAATCAAGCTTGTATGTCATGAATCCTCTCATGTATATTTATAATTTGTAGTCATAAGGCTGAATATAACCATTCATATATGTTTGCACATAGATCACAAATATAATATCACTTATACATAACATTTGGCCGAATATACTTTTCATATACACATATACTTTCATATGCATCATATATAAGTTTCACTAATAACTGTTTTTAACTAAAGTATTCCTCAGACGAGACTTGTTAGAAATTGAAAATCCGTTTTGAAAATACTATTTTAAACCGCAAACAATCTTCAACATTGATTTTTACGTTTCACCCTTCAATGTGACGCCACTAGATCCGGCCATAACGTCTAGGCCGGGTTTGGGGTGTTACATGAAACCACCATTCTGAATAGGGTTTAAATCAGACTGTTACAAGAATATTCAATCTATTCTTACAATTCAACCAGGTTCTATCGCATAAGTTTTCATCAGTACATTAATCATAATTTATCAATTCAAGCTCAATATCGTTCTCATGTATAACTCATAATCATAATTAATCATTTTATGCCCATTCAATGATTTCATGCATAATTATAATAAAGTTGTATTATTTACCTACAACTTAACTCAGTATACAATATGTAAACAACTAGTTCGGTTTAATCTACAAGCTTGGTTTTCTCCCGGCCATGGTTTGGGTCTCGTACTTCATGATCTATAACAATCAAAATTCATCGGTTTAATCACTACTTTAATTTAAACAATCCAAAATTCACGATTTGGCAAAATGACCATTTTGCTCCTAGACTTTTGCAAAATGACCATTTTGCCCCTAGGCTCGAAAATCACTACTCTTTATTTTACAACTTCTACAACTAAGTCCAATCTAAGTGTTTTCATGCAAACTCTTTCACAAAAGTTATTTATTTAACAACTATGATTCATTTTCTTCCATAAAATTTTAGCCAACAACACAAACAGTTTCATAGTAAAACCCTTAACTTTTCATCATTTTGCAAAATGGTCCCCTCATTTGATAGCTCATGTTATAAGGGTCCCAAAAGTACAAAAATTATTAAGAAAAGACCTTAAAATCAATTATTTGCAAGAGAGATGGGTGGCTGAAATTTTTGAAGCTTCAAATGGCTATTTCCATGGTGATTTTCAGTGGAAGAAGGAAGAAAGTAAGAAGATGAAACCCTTTATATTTATTTTATTCAATTCTAACCAATTTAATCACCTAATGCCACCTAAAATTTGACTTTTCCAAGCCTACTGTCTCCTATGGCTGGCCATGCCTTTGCTAAAGGCCTAATTGCCCTTTAAACACCCTACATTTTGGTTCTCAAGCTATTTAACACCTTTAACTAATAAAATAAAACTTTTGGCTTCCATGCAATTTAGTCCTTTTTCGAAATTGAGTAAGCAATCTCTAAAATTAATTCACCAAAATTTTCATGCACTCTTAAAAACATGCTATAACTCATAATAAAATATTGAAAATAATTTCCTCCAACCTTGGATTAGTGGTCCCGAAACCACTGTTCCGACTAGCCCCTAAATCGAGTTGTTACAATTCTCCCCCTTAGGGATTTTTCGTCCCCGAAAATCTTGCTGTTAAAGAGGTTTGGGTACTTATCTCTCATAGTCTCCTCGGGTTCCCATGTGGCTTCCTCGACTCCATGTCTATGCCATAAGACCTTTCCAAGTGCTATGCTTTTATTTCTCAAATTCTTAACTTCCCGAGCCAAAATCTTAATCGGTTCTTTACTGTAAGTCATATCTGGACTTATTTCAATCTCTGTCGGTGAAATCACGTGTGAAGGGTTGGAATGGTAATGGCATAACCTTAACAAATAGAAGACATCATGGATCTTTTCCATCTCAGACGGTAATGCTAATCAGTATGCTACCCGTCCAATCTCTTAGTCACCTCGTAAGGTCCGATAAACCGTGGACTCAACTTGCCTTTCCTACCGAATCTGAGGACTTTCTTCCACGGAGATACTTTCAAAAACACTTTATCCCTGACTTGATACTCAATCTCTTTCTGTTTCAAATCCACATAGGATTTTTGTCTATCTGAGACGGCTTTCAAGCAATCTCGAATCAGTTTAACCTCCTCTTCTGTCTCCTTGACCAAATCGACCCCGTGTATCTGATTCTCTTTAAGTTCTGACCAATATATAGGCATCTGGCACTTTCGCCCATACAATGCCTCACAAGGTGCCATTTTTAGGCTCGACTGATAACTATTATTGTATGCAAATTCAACTAGTGCCAAGTACTTCTCCCAACTACCTTGGAACTCGAGAACACAACATCTCAACATGTCTTTGAAAATCTGAATTGCCTTTTCTGACTAGCCATCGGTCTGAGGATGAAAAGCCGTGCTAAAATTCAATTTTGACCCTAATGCCTCTTACAACATTTTCCAAAAGATGATGTAAATCTTATATCTCTGTCCAAAATAATCGACAAGTGCACTCCGTGCAATCTCACTATCTCAGAAATGTACAACTCGGCTAGTTTCTCGAGCGAGAAATCAGTACGCACTGATATAAAGTGAGCTGACTTTGTTAGTCTATCCACTACAACCCATACTGCATCTTTCTTCTTTGGTGACAAAGGCAGCCCTGACACGAAGTCCATGGTAACTCGGTCCCATTTCCACTCGGGAATTATCACTGGCTACAGTAAACCCAAAGGTACTTGGTGTTTAGCTTTTATTTGCTGACAAGTTAGGCACTTAGAGACAAACTCTAAAATGTCCCTTTTCATTCTCGACCACTAATACATTTTCTTCAAATTGTTATACATTTTCATGCTGCCCAGGTGAATAGATAAACGACTATTATGTGCCTCTTGCAAGATCCTCTGAATAAGCTCATCATCCTTAGCTACACAAATCCTATCCCGGTACATCAAACAACCATTGGTACTTACTCAAAAATTTGGTTCATTACTCGTCTCGCACCGAGCAATCTTGGCTTGCAAATCCATGTCATTTTTCTAAGCTTCAACAATCTCTTGCAAAAACATCGGTCTGGCTCTCATCTTGGCTAGGATTGATCCATCAGAACTTACAGTCAACTGAGTATTCATGGCCCTAAAGATGAACAATGATTTCCTAATCAAAGCATCAGTGACTACATTCGCCTTTCCGGGGTGATAGTCAATTATTAGCTCATAGTCCTTTATCAACTCCAACCATCTTCGTTGTTACAAGTTCAATTCTTTTTTAGTCATTAGGTCCTTTAAACTTTTGTGATCAGTGAACACCCGACATTTCTCACCATACAAGTGGTATCTCTATATTTTTCAATACGAAAACGATGGCTGCGAGCTTTAAATCGTGGGTCAGGTAGTTCTTCTCGTGTGGCTTCAGCTGTCTCAAGGCATAGGCTATCACTTTGCCTTCTTGCATGAGTACACACCCTAATCCATTCAAGGATGCATCACTGTACACTATGAATTCCTTTCCCAGTTCTGATTGCACTAACACTAGGGCTTCGGTCAATAAAGCCTTTAATTTCTTAGAGCTCTGTTGGCACTTTTTCTTCCACTCAAACTTAATGTCTTTTTGAAGTAGCCTCGTCATCAGAGTAGCGATCATTGAAAACCCTATAACAAATCGTCGGTAGTAGCTCGCTAGGCCCAAGAAACTCCTAATCTCTAATACATTTCTCGGTGGTTTCCACTTAACAATAGCTGATATCTTGCTCGGGTCAACTCTGATCCCATCTCCTGACACAATCTGTCCCAAGAATCTGACCTCCCAGAGCCAAAATTCACTCTTGCTGAACTTGGCTACAACTATTTATCTCCCAAAGTCTGCAATATGGTCCTCAAGTGCTCCGCTTGCTCACCCTCATCACGAGAATAGATGAGTATGTCATTAATAAAAACGATAACAAACTTTTCCAAGTAAGGTCAAAAAATTGCGGTTCATTAAGTCCATGAATACCACGGGTGCATTTGTCAAGCTAAAGGGCATGACAAGGAACTCATAATGGCAGTACCTCGTCCAAAATGTAGTTTTCGGCACATCTTGTTCCTTGACTCTCAGCTGGTAATATCCTGACCTTAAATCTATCTTAGAGAACACAGTTGCTCCTTTCAGCTGGTTGAATAAGTTGTCGATCCTCGGCAAAGGATACTTATTCTTCACTATAACCTTGTTGAGCTGATGGTAGTCTATGCACAGTCTCATTGAACCATCCTTTTTCTTAACAAATAATATCATAGCCCCCTACAGAGAATAGCTTAGTCTAGCAAAACCCTTATCCATTAACTCTTGCAACTAGGCCTTCAATTCCTTAAGTTCCGTCGGAGCCATCCTATACAGGGTAATCAAGTTAGGTGCCGTACTAGGGTCTAACTCGATACCAAACTCAACTTCCCTCTCTGGTGGTAATCCGGGTAACTATTCCAAAAACACATCTGGGTACTCGTATACCACTGGCACTGAATTAATCTTTGCCTTCGATACTTGGGTATTCAGCACAAAAGTGAGATATGACTCATACCCTTTTCTCAAGTACCTCTAAGCTGCCATACAAGACATTACAACTGGCAAGCCACCCGGTTCACTTGATTCAACTTGAAGAACATCCCCGGTTTCACATTTCAGCTCAATAAATTTTCTCCCATAATTTACTACTACATCATAAGAAGTCAGCCAATCCATACCAAGGATTATGCCAAATTCATCAAACAACAATAACATTAAGTTAGCTAAAAAGCAATGACCTCTAATTATCAGGGGATAATCCTTACACACTTAATCAACTAGCACATGTTGGCCTAGTGGGTTTAACACCTTCACTACAAACTCGGTTGACTCGACTAACATTTTCACTCTAGACACCAATTTCATGCAAATGTAAGAATGGGTAGAACCCAAATCAATAAAAGCTATCGAAGAAATATCATAGATAGAAAATGTACCCGTAATCACGTCGGGAAATGAAGCTTCTTCTAGAGCATGGATAGCATAGGTCTGCGCAAGTGCTTTGCCCTCGAACCTCATAGCAGAATCTCTAGGGGCACCCCTGCTACTAGCCCCACTACCCGGGTTCTTCTGCGGTCTACCCCTCAAAGGAGCACTACTCCTCTCACCTCTTGTCTTTTATCTTTCTCATCCATCTCAAGACAGTCTTGGATGAAGTGATCTAGTGAACCGCACCTGAAGTAGCCTTTTTCAGTTCCTCAACACTCACCAAAATGTCGCCTACCACACTGCGAGCACTTAGGTCTATCGGGTCGAGCACTACTGACACTCGCAACAGAGGTGGTCTGAGCCTTGGGCGTCGTCTGCTGCTTATTCTTGTTTCTACCAGAAAACCCCACTAAGGCATTTGATCGAGTAGTGAACTCTCCCCATCTCTTGGATGAGGATTGATGTGATTTCCCCATCTATCTTTTCTTTGAGTCACAAGAGTCCATGTCTACTTTTCTCGTTTTTTTGGCCAACTCTTTAGCCTTACATGCTCTATCAATGAGCACTACGAACTCCTTCAACTTAAGAATACCAACCAACAGCTAAACTTCCCCATTCAGGCCATCTTCAAACGTTCTACACATTATGGCTTTAGTAGACATGCACTCACGCGCATACTTGCCGAGCCTTACAAATTCGAGCTCATATTCTGTAACAGCCTAATTTTTACCCTAGTCGAAATGGTGGTTTCGAGACCATGAATCTGAGTCAGAAAAATATTTAAATATTATTTTTATGTTCTGAATGTGTGGTTTGGTTTGTGTGAAAAAGTTTGTTTTAAAAATTTCGTTGTTTGAATATCGATTTGATAAAAAGGGCCTAATCGTATAATAGGAAAAATTTAATGGTTTATGTGTGAGTAGTTAATTGATGATGTTCTTTTAATTTAGAGGTTTTAAGATGCAAATATACAAAGGAAATTATGCATGGACGAAATTAGTTATTAGTTGGTGGAAATGAAAAGATTTTATAAAGGCTATTAAAGTAATTTGAAAATTTATAATATATTTTAACTAAAATAAAATATGAAAGCATTTTTGGTTCATCTTATTTTTCTCCACTACCAAAACTAAGAAAAGAAAAAGAAAGGTTGAAGCTTTGGTACATTCGGCTATTCCAAGCTCAATTTAGGTAAGTTTTTATACTAGTTTTTGTTTGATTTTATATTTTTAAGATCTTTGTCAAGTGATTTATAATGCCCATGAATTAATCTTGAAAAAGAATGATGTTTTTGTATTCGGCCATGAGAGAATGTTTAAGTTTATTGCTGTTTATGTTAGAAAATAAAAGCTTGGTGTTAGATTATCTAAGTTAGTATTAAGATTTTTAGTGATTTTATGTGTATTGGATTATTTTGTAAAATTTGTAAATAGGAGGGCTAATTTGCGAAATAAATAAAATGCAAGGACTTATATAAGTCTAGTGAAGATTTGGCCCTTATATATTGAGAAGAAATTGAGTATATTTTAGGTGTTACGCATTTTGAACTATTTTGCAAAGATGTTTTATATGAAGGGCAATTTAGGAATTTACCCAAATATGTAGTTGGGATTAAATTGAATGAAACCTCTTTTGATTTAGTTTAATTTGTAATCAAATTTGATCAAGAACAAAAAGGATCGGGATTGGATCGGGGAAAAGTGAAATTAGTTGAATAGTCGAGAAACATAGTCTGTCGATATTCTAGGTAAGTTTTGAAGCAATTAAGTTGAATTGAATTTATTTACAATGATATACATGAATTTAATGGATGTTTATATATATATATATATATCATTGATATAGCCGAACATAATATCTATATGTGGTTAATTTAGGTGAATGTGGTATATATATATGTCATTGGGATATTTTAATGTCATATATATATATGTGGTTAGTTTAGCCGAATGTAGTATATACATATATGCCATTGAGATATCCAAATGTGATATTCATTAGGGAGATGAATAAGTCAATGCATTTTGATATGGTTGATGTTTAAGTTTTATGTGTATTTAACAAATGACTAGCAAGTTTGAGACATGTACTAAGTGTACGAATTTGATTACCGGGCACTATGTGTGCGAAATCAGTCATTGAGCACTAAGTGTGCGAGTTGGGTTTAAGCACTAAGTGTGCCAGTTGAATTACAGAGCACTAAGTGTGCGAAATCGATTATTGAGCACTAAGTGTCCGAGTAAATTTTTAAGCTCAAAGATTGAGTTTGATAAATCTCAATGCTAAGAGGTGTTTACATGTGACATTAAATATATGTTTTTTGTTTGTGGATTATGTGAAAGGCTAAATGTGAAGTGGCTATTTGGAAGTGTGCATAAAATATATATTCGAATAGATTTGTGGTTGAAATTGTGCATATTCATGTGAATGGAATTACTTATTAGATTCAGCCTTGAGTTTGAGAATAAGAAATGCTATATGGCCGTGTAAGTAAGTAAGTTGTTACTTGATAAATCATTGTCTTTAATATATATGAAATTATTATTAAGAGTTTGATTGATTGACGTATTAAAATTGCTTATAACTTATTAAGATATTAAAGCTTACATGGTGTGTGTTTTTTTTGTTTAATCTTTGTGATTTAGATTTTTGGTAATTGTTACATGCTCGGGGATCATCGGTGAAGCTCATCTCACTATCATAAATCTTTTGGTACTTTGAAAGTTTAAGTTTGGTTTTATGGCATGTATAAACTAGTCGATTTTTAGTTGAATTTGAACTATGTGTTTATTGAGCAATGCGAAAATGGCCAATTTGGATTATGGTATGAAGTTATTTTGTTTTAAATACTTATAAGTGTTTTAAGTATTGAAAATGGTTGATGTTAAGGTTATAATCGGCCTATGCTTTGAAGTTAATGACTCGTTGCTTTTAGAAGATAGAGATTAATACTTGTGTATGTTAGCTTATGACTTGATCTTATTTTGGAAGTATGTTTTTTGATATGCGAATTGACAAGGGGCAATGAAAAACATTATGTATAATATGCCATTACTAACTCATTTTAGAAATATGTTTTATGGCATATCGTATGTGATGGATTAATATAATTATTTTGGTTGATATGCTTTGTATATGGTTTAGTAATTAAAGATCATTATGTTGGCTTACTTTTTTAGTTTTAAAAATGGAAAATGCTTGATATATTTTTTTATTGGTATCTAATATCAATAATGTGATAAACTTATAATTTGGGTTACGTGTTTTTATATGTATATTGTATGATTTTGTGGTATGTTAATTGATTTAAAAATTGAATTATATATATGATATGGAATAGATTAAATTTTGAGGTTTGGTTCGTATATGAAATGAGTTTAATAACGTATGTTTAAAAACTAAATAGGTATATGATTTATACTTATGAAATTGTTTTTTTTTTTTTTTGCAAATAGGTAAATGTTTGGAACCGCGCTTTTGTTTGGTAATGCATCGTAACCCCTTCTGACAATGGATTCGGGTTAGGGGTGTTACATTTTATTGGTATCAGAGCTATGGTTTAGTCAATTCTCGAACTAACGTCGCGTGCGAGTCTAGCTATAGATGCCATATATTATAATGTGATAATGTGATGACTTCTAACTCTTAAAATGTGTTTTTCATATAGTAAATAGAACCTGATCCCAATCGAGCCGCAGCGGATGATGTCAAGAGTATAGCACCTGTTCCCGTGCAAGGGATAGCGCCGGCTGATTCTCGACCATCTGCGAGCAATCAAGAAGATGGGGCAAAGCAAGCCTTCTATAATATGATGAATGAGTGGTTTGCTCAATATATCCGAACAAATTTTGCTGTTCAACAACCCCTGAACCAAAATAACCCCCTCCGATACCTGTGGTATTTGCGACTATCGATCCTCTGAGATTGAATAAACCCCCTGTGGATAAAATCAAAAAATACGCGGCTGAAGAGTTTAGGGCCGCAGCTACTGATGATGCTAAGCGAGCTGAATTTTGGTCAGATAATACCATTCGTGTCTTCGATGAATTATCCTGTACACCCGATGAGTGCCTGAAATGTGCTATGTCCTTGTTACAGGATTCTGTTTATTACTGGTGGAATACTTTGGTTTTGGTTGTTCCAAAGGAACGGGTCAATTGGGATTTCTTTCAGCCAGAGTTTTGCAAGAAGTATATCAGTCAGCGATTCATCGATCAAAAGTACAAAGAATTTCTCGAGCTCAAACAGGTTCGTATGACTATATCGAGTATGAGGGCGAGTTTGTGAGACTCAGCCGATATGCTCGAGAGTGTGTTGCGATCAAGGCTACCATGTGTAAAAGATTCAAGGAAGGACTGGATGAAGGCATAAAATTACTTGTTGGTATACTTGAAATAAAGGAGTTTGTAGTACTCGTCGAGTGGGCTTGCAAGGCTGAAGAGCTTGGAAAAGAGAAAAGAAAAGCTGAGTTCGAAACTAGAGATTTCTATAAAAGATCATCGGGTAAAACTTCTTATTCGGCCTCGAAGAAGTTCAGAGATATTACTAGCCAATCCAAGACAACTACTGGGTTTTCTATTCGAGAACGACCACCAGTGAATTCATGAGCCACCTCGATTGCTAGTGTTGGCAATACTCGATCGAATAAACCTAAGTGTCAACAATGTGGTAGGCGACATATTGGTGAATGTTGGGGCAAGTTCAACAACCGAGTTTGCTACAAGTGTGGTTCGCAGGATCATTTCATTCGGGACTGCCCAGAGTTAGCTGAAAAGGATAAGGCTCAGAATGTGAGATTGATTGGCACTGCAGCAAGAGGTAGACCACCCCGGCATGCGGGGGTTAGGAGCGGTATTCAAAAAGGGACTTCGGACACAGTCATTTGACCCGAGGCTTGTACGCTTACCAGAGCTTATGCCATCCACGCTCGAGAGGAGGCTTCATCCCTTGATGTTATTACTGGGATATTCACTCTCCATGATACTAGTGTAATTGCTTTGATTGATCCCGGGTCAACTTATTCTTGTGTGTGTGAAACATTGGTATTTAGTAAGACTCTTCTGTTGAGTCTACTAAGTTTGTGATTCGGGTATCGAACCCCCTGGGCCGGTGTGTATTAGTGGATAAAGTGTGCAAAAAATGCCCCCTGATGAGTCAAGATTCATGTTTTCTGGCTAATTTGATGATACTACCATTCGATGAGTTTGATATCATCCTTGGTATGGATTGGTTAACCATGCACGACGCTATGGTGAATTGTAAACGAAAGACTATTGATCTAAGGTGCCAGAATGACGAGATTATTCGAATTGAGTCTAATGATTTAAATTGTTTACCAACAGTGATATCTTCGATGTTGGCTCAGAAGTACGTGAGGAAAGGTTGCGAAGCTTACCTTGCTTATGTGCTTGATAGTAAAGTGACCAACAAGGAAATTGAGTCCATACCCGTTGTGAGAGAGTATTCGGATGTATTTCCTAAAGAATTACTGGGTTTGCCACCTATTCGAGAGGTAGAGTTCGGTATTAATTTAGTACCGGGGATGACTCCAATTTCGATTGCTCCATACTGAATGGCACCTACTGAATTAAAAAAGTTGAAGGCACAGTTGCAAGAGCTTACAGATCGAGGTTTTGCGTGACTGAGTTACTCTCCCTAGGGTGCGCCAGTGCTATTCATGAAAAAGAAAGACGAAACTATGAGAATATGCATTGACTATCAACAGCTCAATAAGGTGGCTATTAAGAATAAATACCCATTGTCGCGGATTGACGACTTGTTTGATCAATTAAAAGGGGCATTAGTGTTTTCGAAGATAGATTTGTGTTCAGGTTACTATCAGTTGCGAGTTAGAGATTCTGATATGTCTAAAACTACTTTCTGAATGAGATAAGGACATTATGAGTTCTTGGTGATGCCGTTTGGACTTACTAACGCACCTGTCGTTTTCATGGATTTGATGAACCAGATCTTCAAACAGTTTTTGTATCAGTTTGTGGTTGTGTTTATAGATGATATCTTGATCTACTCTCATGATGAAACTAAGCATGTCGATCATTTAAGACTGGTATTACAGACTTTGCGAGAAAATCAATTGTATGTGAAGTTCAGTAAATGTGAATTTTGGTTACACGAAGTTAGCTTTTCGAGGCATGTAGTTTCAGCATTAAGCATTTGGGTTGATTCGAGTAAGATTTCGGCTATACTCGATTGGAAACCCCCGAGAAATATTTCAGAAGTTCAAAGTTTTCTAGGACTTATCGGGTACTATAGACACTTCGTGAAGGGTTTCTCGATAATTGCAACTCTGATGACAAAGCTACTTTAGAAAGATGTTATATTCGAGTGGACAGAAAGGTGTCAGAAAAGTTTCGACTAGCTGAAAACCTTGTTAACTGAAGCTCCAGTACTTGTTCAGCTAGAATCGGGTAAAGAGTTCGTTATTTTCAGCAATGCATCCTTGAATGTTTTGGGCTATGTTTTGATGCAGGAGGGTAAGGTTGTAGCCTACGCTTCGAGACAGCTAAAGCTGCATGAAAAGAACTACCTGACACACGATCTTGAATTGGCCGCTATAGTGTTTGCTTTAAAGATTTGGTGCCACTATTTGTTCAGTGAGAAATGTCATATTTACTTCGATCACAAAAGTCTCAAATATCTAATGACTCAGAAGGATTTGAATTTAAGATAGCGAAGGTGGTTAGAGTTGTTAAAAGATTATGAGCTAGTGATTGATTATCATCTGAGAAAGGCTAATGTTGTTGTAGATGCCCTAAGTCAAAAATTACTGTCTACTCTGCGTGCTATGAATGTGCATTTGGCTATGTCTGATGATGGTGCGGTAGTAATAGAGTTAAAATCGAGACCATTATTTGTTCAACAGATTCGGGAAGCTCAGAAAACTGATGATGAGCTAGTGGCAAAACGAGTTCAGTGTAACTTAAATGTTGATTCAGAGTTTCTAGTTGATGCTGAAGATTGCTTGTGATTCAGAAATCGATTATGTGTTCTGAGAAATTCAGTGTTAATACAGATGATTTTGAACAAAGCTCATAACAATCGATTGTCAATTCATCCGGGTAGCACAAAGATGTATAATGATCTGAAACAATATTATTGATGGCACGGTATGAAAAGAGACATCTCAAACTTTGTGTCGAAATGCTTAATATGTCAGCAAGTAAAAGCCGAGCATCAGGTACCATTAGGATTACTTCAGCTGATTATGATACCTAAGTGGAAATGGGATCGAGTAATGATGGATTTTGCATCTGGATTACCGTTGACACCAGCAAGAAAGATGTAATCTGGGTTATTGTTAATAGATTGACGAAGTCAGCTCATTTTATTCCGGTCTGTACGGATTACTCACTCGAAAGCTAGCCGAACTATACATATCTCAGATTGTGCGACTGCACGAAGTACCTATTTCTATCGTTTCTGATAGGGATCCGAGGTTTACAACATGGTTTTGGAAGAAACTATAAGATGCTCTAGGTACTAAACTGCATTTCAGCACTGCCTTTCACCCTCAAACGGATGGTCAATTCGAGCGAATCATCCAAATACTTGAGGATATGTTGAGATGTTGTGTTCATGAGTTCGAGGGTACGTGGGAAAGATACTTGTCCCTAATTGAATTTGCATACAATAATAGTTTTCAGTCGAGCATCAAGATGGCACCTTACGAGGCGTTGTACGATCATAAATGCCGTACACCTTTATATTGGACCGAGCTAAGTGAAAGCAAGACACACGGGGTTGATTTAGTCAAAGAGATGGAGCAGAAAGTAAAAGTGATTTGAAAAAGTTTGAAAGCAACGTCAGACCGTCAGAAATCGTATGCGGATTTGAAACATAAAGATATTGAGTTTCAAATTGGTAACCGCGTGTTTTTGAAAGTTTCACCATGGAAGAAAATACTCAGATTTGGTCGCAAAAGCAAGTTGAGTCCGAGATTTATTGGGCCCTATGAGATTATTGAGCGTATCGGACCAGTTGCGTATAGATTGATGTTACCACCTGAGTTAGAAAGATCCATAATGTTTTCTATGTTTCGATGCTTCGACGATATAGATCTGATCCTTCTTATGTGATTAGTCCATCCGAGATTGAGATTCAGTCTGATTTAACTTATGAGGAAGAACCGGTCTGTATTCTAGCTCGCGAAGTGAAAGAATTAAGAAATAAGAAAATCTCGTTAGTAAAAGTGCTTTGGCATAAGCATGGGGTCGAGGAAGCAACTTGGGAGCTTGAAGATTCAATGAAAGAACGTTATCCAAACCTATTCATCGGTAATATTTTGGGGACGAAAATCCCTAAGGGGGGGAGTTGTAACAGCCCAATTTTTACCCTAGACGGAACGTTAGTTTCGAGACCACGAATCTGAGTCAGAAAAATATTTAAATATTATTTTTATGGTCTGAATGTGTGGTTTCATTTGTGTGAAAAATTTCATTTTAAAAATTTCATCGTTTGAATATCGATTTGATAAAAAATAGCCTAATCATATAATAGGAAAATTTGATGGTTTATGTATGAGTAGTTAATTGATGATGCTCTTTTAATTTGGAGGTTTTAAGATGCAAATATACAAAGGAAGTTATGCATGGACGAAATTAGTTATTAGTTGCTGGAAATGAAATGATTTTATACAGGTTATTAAAGTAATTTGAAAATTTATAATATGTTTTAACTAAAATATGAAAGCATTTTTGGTTCATCTTATTTTTCTCCACTACCAAAACTAAGAAAAGAAAAAGAAAGGTTGAAGCTTTGGTACATTCGGCTATTCCAAGCTCAATTTAGGTAAGTTTTTATACTAGTTTTTGTTTGATTTTACATTTTTAAGATCTTTGTCAAGTGATTGATAATTCCCATGAATTAATCTTGAAAAAGAATGATGTTTTTGTATTCGGCCATGAGAGAATGTTTGAGTTTATTGTTGTTTATGTTAGAAAATAAAAGCTTGGTGTTAGATTATCTAAGTTAGTATTAAGATTTTTAGTGATTTTATGTGTATTGGTTTAATTTGTAAAAATTGTAAATAGGAGGGCTAATTTGCGAAATAAATAAAATGCAAGGACTTATATAAGTCTAGTGAAGATTCGGCCCTTATATGTTGAGAAGAAATTGAGTATATTTTAGGTGTTATGCATTTTGAACTATTTTGCAAAGATGTTTTATATAAAGGGCAATTTGGGAATTTACCCAAATATGTGGTTGGGATTAAATTGAATGAAACCTCTTCTGATTTAGCTTAATTTGAAATCAAATTAGATTAAGAACAAAAAGGATCAGGATTGGATCGAGGAAAAGCGAAATTAGTTGAATAGTCGAGAAACATAGTTTATCGATATTCGAGGTAAGTTTTGAAGCAATTAAGTTGAATTGAATTTATTTACAATGATATACATGAATTTAATGGATGTTTATATATATATCATTGATATAGCTAAATATAATATCTATATGTGGTTAATTTAGCTGAATGTGGTATATATATATATGTCATTGGGATATTTGAATGTCATATATATATGCGGTCAGTTTAGCCGAATGTAGTATATACATATATGTCATTGGATATCTGAATGTGATATTGATTAGGATGATGAATAAGTCAATGCATTTATATATGGTTGATGTTTAAGTTTTATGTGTATTTAATCAAATGAGTAGCAAGTTTGAGACATGTACTAAGTGTGCGAATTTGATTACTGAGCACTATGTGTGTGAAATCGGTCATTGAGCACTAAGTGTGCGAGTAAATTTTTAAGCTCAGAGATTGAGTTTGATAAATCTCGATGCTAAAAGGTGTTTACATGTGAAATTAAATATATTTGTTTTGTTTGTGGATTATGTGAAAGGCTAAATGTGAAGTGGCTATTCGGAAGTGTGCATAAAATATATATTCGAATAGATTTGTGGTTGAAATTGTGGATATTAATGTGAATGGAATTACTTATTAGATTCGGCCTTGAGTTTGAGAATAAGAAATGCTATATGGTCGAGTAAGTAAGTAAGTTGTTACTTGATAAATCCTTGTCTTTAATATATATGAAATTATTATTAAGAGTTTGATTGATTAACTTATTAAAATTGCTTATAACTTATTAAGCTATTAAAGCTTACATGGTGTGTTTTTTTTTTGTTTAATCTTTGTGATTTAGATTTTTTGGTGGTTGTTACGTGCTCGGGGATCATCGGTGAAGCTCATCTCACTATCATAAATCTTTTGGTACTTTGAAAGTTTAAGTTTGGTTTTATGGCATGTATAGACTAGTCGGTTCTTAGTTGAATTTGAACTATGTGTTTATTGAGCAATGCGAAAATGGCCAATTTGGATTATGGTATGAAGTTATTTTGTTTTAAATACTTATAAGTGTTTTAAGTATTGAAAATAGTTGATGTTAAGGTTATAATCGGCCTATGTTTTGAAGTTAATGACTAGTTGATTTTACAAGATAGAGGTTAATACTTGTGTATGTTAGCTTATGACTTGATCTTATCTTGGAAGTATGTTCCATAGTATGTTTGTTTGTGATGTTTTGATATGCGAATTGACAAGGGGTAATGAAAAACATGATGTATAATTGGCCATTACTAACTCATTTTATAAATGTGTTTTATGGCATATCGTATGTGATGGATTAATATAATTATTTTGGTCGATATGCTTTGTATATGGTTTAGTAATTAAAGATCATTATGTTGGCTTAATTTTTGAGTTTTAAAAATGGAAAATGCTTGATATATTTTTTTATTGGTATCTAATATCAATAATGTGATAAACTTATAATTTGGGTTACGTGTTTTTATATGTATATTGCATGATTTTGTGGTATGTTAATTGATTTAAAATATGAATCATATATATGATATGGAATAGATTAAATTTTGAGGTTTGGTTCGTATATGAAATGAGTTTAATAACATATGTTTAATAATTAAATAGGTATATGATTTATACTTATGAAATTGATTTTTTTTTTTTTGCAAATAGGTAAATGTTTGGAACCGCGCTTTTGTTTGGTAATGCTTTGTAACCCATTCCGGCGACGGATTCGGGTTAGGAGTGTTACATATTCTGTCATCGTCATTCGGCCTTGCTTAAGCTTTAGAAACTCCTTTCTCTTCTGGTCGATAAACCTCTAACTGATATACTTTTTACAAAACTCCTCTAGGAAGAATACCCAAGTCACCCCTCCCTCGGTAGCACTGACACGAGAGTATTCCACCACTGGTAGGCCGACTCCTTTAACAATGATACCACACATTTCATGCACTCTTCAGGCATGCATGATAGCTCATCAAATACCCTAATGGTATTCTCTGACCTGAATTCTGCTTCCTCTAGTTCATCATCCTTGTTTGCCCTAAATTCCTCGACCCTATGCTTTCTAATTCGGTCTATCGGTGGCTTTTCTCTCCTACTCATTTCTACTCCTTGAGGAGCTGTAGGGGCGAGCTAAGGAATCAGAGGAGGTCGGGGAGGCAGAGTATTTGGGTGTAACACCCCTAAACCCAGTCCAGACGTTATAGTCGAGTCTAGCGGTGTCACACCGAAGTGCTATTCAAAAACTTGATCTTGCTGATAAAACTTGATTGCAGGTTGAAATCTCTTTGTTAATTCTAAAATTATCTTGTTCAACTATTAGCCATATTAAAATATCATTAATAAAGTGAGATTAGGTTTCTTACAAGAGCTTTTCAAAAACTTGTAACAAAATCATGATGTCTTTGAGAAACAGTTGTTATTTTGAAAACTCACTTTCTAATTCTAGCAAGTTATGTCGAGCAAGTAAAAACCCAATTAAAAACTTAAAATCATAAGAAGGCCTTATTACATATCCAAAAGCCCAAATGAAATATTTATAAAATCCAAAGCTAATAGGAAACTAGTACCGATGTGTGGCTATCATCGAGCTCCTCACAGCACCGAACTGCCTAACACTGGGGATTACCTGTACAGTTAAATAGAAGGGTGAGTTTAGGGTTTAGGGTTTAGGGCCTTATAGAACAGTATGCAGTAACAGTATTAGGTGGGCCTTAGCCTAGTATAGATTCAGAAACAGAGCAGATATGCAAACAAAAATCCTACCCCAATCTAGCCAAACACACCACTCCTTCCCGCCAGTCACACCATGTGGGGATAAAATCAACTCACCAAACCAACCACACCAAGATTAGCACCGGTTATGGCACTAATCGATATCACAGCAAAGCTGCCAGTAAATAGAATGGCTATAAGCCATAAACAAGATGGCTAAAAGCCATAGATAGGATGGCTAAAAGCCATAAACAGGATAGCTAAAAGCCATAACACTTCCTCCATCCATAATAACCCATCCTTATGCAGAATGTCATGTCATAATATCATACATGTATGCCACATGCTATACTCAGTCACAGTTATACATATCATGGGCAAATCAATCATGTTACCTCTGGGGGCATAACGGTCATTTTTACCCTATAGGGGCAAAATGGTCATTTTCATCAGAATGGGTCTAGGCACAATTATCGACCCATCAGAAGGTCCACAGTCATCTCGGGCGACTCGTGTAACCTCAACATACATATCAGTGTGTATGGGCCTAAGGCCCATTATGCGGCCCATGTAGGCCCACATGCCCGTCTGGCCCACTCAGCCCAAAAATGACCTTAGCCATGTATGCAACACAGCCGAATCCAAAATTCCCACATGTCAGTGAGATTTACCACTGTGGGGCACACGAGCCCATTGGGCCCACATGGCCCATTTTGGCCGAACATGACCCTTGACGGCCTAAGCCAATGAGATTGATCATGGTGGCCTCCACAGTCTTTCACCCATATTTTGTGGGCTCAGATTTCCACACGAGCGATCCCACGCTTGCATAGCATTAATCGCCAATTTTTTAGCTTTTGGGCTTTTGCCGATTTACAGTTAGAACAGTGTGAATACACACTAGTGCTCAAGAATGTGAGAAACCCAAAAGCTCCCAAAACCTAAACTCAATCAATACTTTCCATTAACCATTTGATCGAAAAGATGAACATCTCCTCTTATACCAATCTCCCAATATTCACTATACTCACCATGATCAACGAAAGTGGCTTAGCCCACTTAAGCCGCTGACTAAGGCTGATCACACACCTCTTGTTGAGTATCTGCGTTCCCAATGGATTTTGTTAAACGAGATTGATTATACGAACGGTTTAAACCAACATAAGTTAGCCTAAAGAAAACACTGAACCCAAAAGTAGAACATAAAGCATTCGGCCTACACTTGAGAGTTACATTTAATCGAGTGATAAAAGAAAGGTTCAAATGTCCAATAGCTCTTACACACCCGAGAAAACCTATAACTGAAAGAACACACATCAAAGAAGGACTAGAATCGGTAATAAGTAGAGAAAGATTATTCCGTTTTAGTTAGTGCAAGAGAAGACGTCTTGAAAACCATTCAATGAGAACAAGGAGGTGACGAATGTACTTACTGGTTGTCAGAGAACTTTTGCAAAACTAGAGACAAAACACAAGGAGAAGATCAATGCTAGATACGACCAAAACCAAAACTAAAATTGATATTAAAAAGAAAAGAAGGAGAGAGAAGTATGGAAGTCGACTACAGTAACACAAATGGCACAACGGTTGACAATAATTAAGAAAAGGCTAAAGAGTATTCGGTTAAGGTTGATAGAGGGAGAGCAGGGGTATTCAACTTAAGAGAGAAGAAGAGAAAGGGAGGTGTAATCGGCCAATGTTACTTGAAGAATCCAAACGTAAAATGCCCTAATGGTTCCCAAAGAAATTTAGCCACCCCAAAGTTAAGAATGAACAGAGCCAGATCAAAGTAAAATCGCAAACAGAGAGGAGGAAAAACCTTGAAATGATAGAAAAAGAAAAATCGAAAAACCCTGAATGACCATTACAGAACACGACTCCCAAAAGAAATGCCAAAAATTGGAAATAGGAAGAAGTGAATTGGCACCACCCGCACAACCAGTCAAAGCCAGAATCACATGTGCTAAGAGTCCCCATTTGGCACAAATTTCCCCTAATTCAAATTCCCTTAACTTCTTCCAAATATCTCTCCTCAACAACTCACCCACCACCTATCCAAATCCCCCTTTTTCCTCCTTGAATTACTCCATGACTCATTCAAATTCCAACCTGCAGAGTTCTAGTCAAAGTCCACTTCTCATGCAGCAAGGAAGTAAAATAAATACTCCCTTGCGCATCATGAGACTCGAACTAGAGCTCCCTTGCATCCTTAATCACACCACTGTCACTGGATTACGAGCTCATCTTGTGTCATTTTTTTAACCAATTTAACTTAAGAAGCCTACTATCTAGAACCAAAGGTTTTTATTCACTTAAACTAAAAATTTTGCTAAAGCCTTGGTTTGAACCCAGGGCTTCTCAGAGACCCCCAAACACGCCTAATCCACTTAGCCACTGAAGCAACCATGCATTTATTCCATTTTCTTGCACACCTAAATATTTACGTGTAGTCTCCTAACTGTTCCCTTGCTCAAGGCCTAATGCTTCTAGGCCCAAATTCAGGGCGTTACAATTTACTCCTCCTTAAAGAAATTTTGTCCCTGAAATTTCCAACTATCAGTACAGTCGCATAACAAAGACTACACCACTATGCTCCTGCTATGCACTCTAGTTCCAAATTATGTATATAGCATGTTATGAATAAAGTATGTACCAGTAGTCACATTTAGGGTGTCTCCATCCTCTCGGCGATGTGCTGTATAGAACAGAGCTGGCTGCCTCGCCTCCATATGACCTACACCCCTGCCTGGTGCTCTAAGGCCCAAACCGTTTCCACCCCTGGCCTGACCACGGCCTCTCGGGGGCTGCTAAACACCTCTCATTGGCTGAGCAAAACCTTGACCTGTAGCTTGCATCTGCATAGGCCTCTATAGACAATCTCTCATGTAGTGCTTCGTTGATCTGCACTTGAAGCACGTCCTAGGCCACTTCCAGCACTCGCCTTGCTGATAACTCCCACATCCCGCACAAGGCTATGATCCAGTAACACCAACAGGTGCCCTAACTCGAGGTGGCCCAACAACTCTGGCCCTTTTCTTAGGCCTCCCAGACTCACTGGAGGGCTCTGACTCCCTCTTATTTATGCCCTTTTCTGATCTCAATTCTGGCGCTCAGCGCGCTTTACATCCTAAACGATCTTCTCTTTTTCTACTAGAGCAGCAAAATCTCGCTCCCTCTAGGGAGCTATCAGAATCCACAAACTATCTCTGAGACCGTCCTCAAAATGGACACAGCACTCGTATTCGGTTGCCACCATTCCTCGAGCATAACAACTAAGTCGTAGGAACTCTGCCTCGTATTCAACCACCGATTTATCCCTTGTGTTGAATTCAACAATTCTCTTCTTCGGGCGTCTACATAACTACCGTCCACGTGCTTCCCTTGAAACGCAGACTTAAAGAAATCCCAGGTTAACTGATCAGGCTGTGTACCCTCTTTCACAGTGAGCCACCACTAATAGGCTTCATCTCCTAGCAACGACACTGCACCTTTCACTTTCTACTCTGGGGTGCAATCGAGGTCATCCATTATTCTCTCTATGGCCTCGATCCAGTATTTTATCACATTAGGGCCTACTCCTGCAATACCTCTGTAACACCCCTAATCCCGTGACCATCGTCGGAAGGATTATAAGGCACTACCAAACAAATTCTAAGTTTTCACAAACAATTCACAAAACCGATTGTGCATGTGCATGAACAGGTATGTGTCTTTCACAAAGTATCAACTCACAATCAACTTTGCAAATACTAATCAAACATACACTTATACATCTTATATGACTTCCTTTTTAACCTATTCAGGGGCTCATTACCCAAATTCAAAGGTAACATCTCATGAATCAACTCAATTAGACAATGCATCGTTCATTCATTTCTAACTTGCCAAGCACAAATTCGTTAGCCTTCTACTATGTACCATTTAATCAATTTGCATTTACCGCATGCATACTTTCGTTCAAGTACAACATTTGACAATTAGATTCTCATTTAATTATATTCCTCTTCCAAAGAATGCTCTAAATGCATGCTACTACCATTTTTTTTTATATATCCGATATCGCAAGCCTTTATCATTCATTCAAAATCTAAGTGATCAACTTAAAATTCATACACCAATAAGAAGATAACATAGTAAGCCATTTTCGCATGGCTATACATATATACATTATCAAAAATGATGCTAGATTAGAATCCAAAAGTCAAGCCTATACATGCCATTTACAAGGGTTTAACAACAAGTACCAAAAGGGCTTGGATAGTGTAGATGACTTCAAATCTTGAAATTCCCAAGATCATAGCTAACGAACAAGATCTATAAAACAGAGAGTTAAGGGCAACATAGTAAGCATTCATATGCTTAGTAAGTTTCAAACAATGAAATTAAAGCACACTTCTATTTAGGCTAAAACTCTTTTATTTGGTCGAACATTAGTATGACAAAAAGGCTACCGTTTTGTATACAAAACATATTCATTTTTCTCCAAACAACATCCCATATCAAATAAACAAATCTTATCATATCCATGAACATTTCTCCCTTGACCGAAGCATACACTATCATTTCAATGCTAAAGTTAGGTTTATACTCATTCTCACATATACATGTAGCATCATACTTTGAAATTAAATATGCATATATAGCTAAGGGTTCAACTTATCACGATTCTACTTGAATTGAAATTCACACCTCATAAGTATGTCATTGACTTTCATCTGACATTAGACGATAGTCAACGCATCACAACCCCAATATGTGGCCAAAATCTAAACGAAATATCTTCACAATGAGTATGGGGTACATACCTAACGGGCTTAAGGAAATGAATACCTTCATTTGGGGTGATTAAAACATAAACCATATATTTTTAGCATAAATGCCTTCGGGCTTAACCCGATTATAACACTAGCCATAAGGCTCTTCGAGCTTAGCCCGGATGTAACACTGGCATGGATGCCCTTTGGGACATAGCTCGGATGTAACTCTAGCTCGGAGGCCCTTCGAGACTTATCCTGGATACAACTCTGGCACAAATGCCCTTCGGGACACAGCCCGGATACAACTCTGGCACAAATGCCCTCCAGGACACAGCCCGGATGCAACACTAGCACTAAGGCCCTTCGGGACTTATCCCGGATTAAACTCATTGCAACTTTGTGAATTTGGATCCTTCAAGTATAGTTTCACACATTTGATTTCAATTAACATTCACTTGCCTATCTCACACATTAACACATGGTATAACATATTCACTAAATGCTTGACCTATCAGCACATACGTATTTCTCATATCAAATTGATGTTCATAGACTTTATTTTTAATGAACTTTCGGCTCTATTGCCATTTTTCCCATTTACTTTGCAAACACCAATATCAACACGAATAACTAGACATGTACATCATGTCTGATCAAATAATAGGCTAAGTTTCACTATTTAAAACTTACCTCGAACTTTTCTGAATAATTACGGGTCGGCTATTCCAACACTTTAGCTTTCCCCTTATCCGATGTTGTCCCTCTGTGCTCTTGAGCTTGATTGAACAAATTAAGTATATTAACTTCATATACTTCACTTAATCAAAGCAAGAAATACAATTATCCTCTCTATATCACACATACACATTCAGCCTTATATATATATATTTATATATATACATTCATTTCAATATGACACACACACTTATTTCCTTTTCATATACATTCGGCCAAATACCACTATGTTACAAGTCATGCCTAGCTTAGATTATATCAAACATACATATTGTTTTAAATCCACTTATCATTCAAGACATATTAGTTATCAAAGGCTGAATATGTTTCACATAGTGAGCTTAATCCCATTCGGCACATATTAGCATACACAAAATTTTCCACACAAGCTAGTATTTTAGCATTTAGCATTGTACAAGTTCAACCAAATGTTTACAATAAAATTACAAGGCACGTGCATAGGGTCTATATATATATATACACACTAGAAAAACACCCTCCTTTAAATCATTTAACAACTCTTTCCTTAGGATATGCATCCTAGCCGAATGCTTCACTAAGGTTCTCATAAACATTTCGAATCAACTTCTAAAATACTCAAAGCCGAATTTCCTAAGCTCTATTAACAAAAGTCTTTCACAATTTAATCTATATGCAAATAACTCAATTCTACAATTTTCCTCAACTACTAGCAACATTCACATTCGGCAATTATACTATTGTCCGTACAATTCACCATCGATTACCAAATTGTCATAGAACCCTCAAAACTATGCTTTTATCACCTAATAACTCCATTTGCATTAGACATTATCAACCATCAAGGTTTCATACAACCACACTCATTCTACATGAAGATAACATTAACCGAATCTCCTCTCACTCAAATGAATCACATAAAGCTCTATTTTCACATTTTAGACTTATAACTCGAAAATCACATGTATAATGGCATCAATAAACCTATCATGCATTCATTTAACAATTAATAGCCTCAAACTCCAAGCTTGACACCATTCGAACACACACCTCCAATGGCCGAATGCATCATCCATCACCAAAATAAAATCTAACACATGGGCCATGCTAGGTACTTAGCAACCAACTAAATTCCACAACCAATTTACAAGAATTTGCACGAACATACCTTGATTAAAGCTAGAATTTTGGCCGATTGCCTTAGCCCTTTGCTTCTCCCTTTCTAAGTTAAATTCGGCAAAACAAAAAAAATGAAGAACAATGCTTTCCTTGTTCTTTTCACCACCTTTTTCATATTATTTTATTAACTAATATGTTAACCACCAATTACACATTTCTTAATATTATAAAATGCTAAAATAATCATTAAAATGTTGCATGGCCGGCTACTAATAATTAAAAATGGATATTTGACATACAAATCCATTCAAATTACAACCTTCCATAGTCACTCTTTTAAATTAGTCATGCATTCGTTCAATTCTTCCACTTAAGTCCTCCTTATTTCGAAACATATTCAATTGGCAAAAATCAAAGCATTAAAAATTTACACATGCATAACCACAAATTCTGACACGAAATATTTTATTTAATTATTTCAGTGACTCAGTTTAGCGGTCCCGAAACCACTTCCCGACTAGGGTCGAAATAGGGCTGTCACAACCTCTAAAGATTTCAGCTTCTTTCGACCGGAGTCATTCCATAATCAACCCATGGCCTCCAGTACCAGTATTGGGCCCAGCGACCCTTTCTAGAACCCTCAACATCGCTTGGGATAATGCATCGTCCCCAGATGCTTGATCATACGACCCCATTTCCACTATCAGTAAAGTCAGTGCTTCCCTAGACTAAACGTCAGGCATGTGGCCCGATCACAAAGGCCCAGCCCTAGCATTCCCACGTTCTCTGCCGCAGCCTCTTGTACCCCTTTCACGAGTACCTCTAGTGCTCATTATCGCTTTGCATTTTATCTGAATTAGAAATTTTATCAAATTAGCTTATAGTTCCAGTAATTAAGCAGATGTTTTATGAGCAGTAGTAGTTTAGAGTTTTGTTTTTGCAGTTCGTAGGCTCACTACAGTTTTAGTTTCCTACTATTTTCAGTTTACTCTAACTAGAGTAGTGTAGTCTAATTTCCAAAGTAGTCACAGTATTCCTAACTTACAGCGTTTCAGTTTTAAACAGATAATAGTATATAGGAAACTTACGGATACGGCACTGGAGACTCGGTGTGCCACACTTTTCAGAATAACTATCTCAAAAACACTTCACATATTTGAAAACAACTTATTGAAATTCAAGATTTGAAAACCCATTCCACAGCCGAGTTTTGCAACTTGGCTCTAATACCACTAAATGTAAACCCCTAAACCTGGCCCAGACATTATGGTCGAATCTAGGGGTGTCACACCGAAGTGCTTTTCGAAAACTTGATCTTGATTATAAAACTTGATTGCAGGTTGAAATCTCTTTGTTAATTCTAAAATTATCTTGTTCAACTATTAACCATATGAAAATGTCATTAGCAAAGTGAGATTAGGTTTCTTATAGGAGCTTTTCAAAAACTTGTAACAAAATTGTGATGTCTTTGAGAAACAGTTGTTATTTTGAAAACTCGCTTTTCCTAATCTAGTAAGTTATGTTGAGCAAGTAAAAACCCAATTAAAAACTTAAAATCATAACAAGGCCTTATTACATATCCAAAAACCCAAATCAAATATTTATTAAAACCAAAGCTACTAGGAAACCAATACGGATGTGTGGCCACCATCAATCTCCTCGCAGCACCGAACCGCCTAACACTGGGGGATTACCTGTACAGTTAAATAGAAGGGTGAGTTTACAAAAACTCAGTGTGTAATCCCTTATAGAACAGTATGCAATAACAGTATTAGGTGGGCCTTAGCCCATTACGGTAAACAGTACCAGGTGGGCCTTAGCCCAATACAGTAAATAGTATCAGGTGGGCCTTAACCCAATACAGATTCAGAAACAGAGCAGATATGCAAACAAAAATCCCACCCCAATCCAGCCAAACACACCACTCCGTCCCGGTAGTCACATCATGTGGGGATAAAATCAACCCACCCAACCAAACACACCAAGATTAGCATCGGTTACGACACTAATCAATATCGCAGCAAAGCTGCCAGTAAACAGGATGGCTATAAGCCATAAATAGGATGGCTAAAAGCCATAGATAGGATGGCTAAAAGCCATAAGCAAGATGGCTAAAAGCCATAACACTTCCTCTGTCCATAATAACCCATCCCTATGCAGAATGTCATGTCATAATATCATACGTGTATGCAACATGTCATACTCAATCGCAGTCATACATATCATGGGCAAATCAATCATGTTACCCCTAGGGGCATAACGGTCATTTTTACCCTATAGGGGCAAAACAATCATTTTCATCAGAATGGGTCTAGGCACGCTCACTGACCCATCAAAAGGTCCACAATCATCTCGGGCGACTCATGTAACCTCAACATACATATCAGTGTGTATGGGCCCAAATTCCATTATGCGGCCCATATGGGCCCACAGACCCGTCTGGCCCACTCAGCCTAGAAACAACCATAGCCATGTATGCGACACAGCCAGATCCAAAATTCCCACATGTTTGTGAGATTTACCCCTATGGGGCCCACGAGCCCATTGGGCCCATACGGCCCATTTTGGCCCAACGTGGATCTTGACAGCCTAAGCCCATGAGATTGCTCATGGTGGCCTCCACAGTCTTTCGCCCATTTTTTGTGTGCTTAGATTTCCACACAAGCGATCCCACGCTCACCTGACATCAATCGCCAATTTTCTGGCTTTTTGGCTTTTGCTGATCTACGGTTAGAACAGTGTGAGTACTCACCTGTATTCGAGAACGTAAGAAACCCAAAAGCTCCCAAAACCTACATTCAATCAATACTTTCCATTAACCATTTGATCAAAAAGATCATCTCCTCTTATACCAATCTCCCAATATTCACTATACTCACCATGATCAACGAAAGTGGCTTAGCCCACTTAAGCCACTGACTAAGGCTGATCACACACCTCTGTTGAGTGCCTGCGTTCCCAGCAGATTTTGTTAAACGAGATTGATCATACGAATGGTTTAGACCAACATAAGTTACCTAAATAAAACTCCGAACCCAAAAGTATAACATAAAGCATTTGACCTACACTTTAGAGTTACCTTTAATCGAATGATAAAAGAAAGGTTCAAATGTCCCGTAGCTCTTACACGCCCCCTACACTCCTTGAGAAAACCTATAACTGAAAGAACACACATCAAAGAAGGACTAGAATCGGCAATAAGTAGAGAAAGATTATTCGGTTTTAGTGAGTGTAAGAGAAGGCATCTTGAAAACCTTTTTGAGAGAATAATGAGGTGAGGAGTGTTCTTACCGGTTGTTAGAGAACTTTTGCAAAATTAGAGACAAAACACAAGGAAAAGATCAATGGTAAATACGGCCAAAACCAAGATGAAAATTAATAGTAAAAAGAAACGAAGGAAGAGAGAAGTATGGAAGTCGACTACAGCAACACAAATGGCACAATGGCTGACAATAATTAAGAAAAAGGCTAAAGAGTATTCGGTCAGGGTTGATACAGGGAGAGCAAGGGTATTCGACTTAAGAGAGAAGAATGGAAAGGGAGGTGTAATCAGCCAATGGTACTTGAAGAATCCAAACACAAAATGCCAGTATGGTTCCCAAAGAAATTTAGCTACCCCAGATTTAAGAAAGAACAGAGCCTGGTCAAAGTAAAACCGTAAACAGAGATGAGGAAAAAGCTTGAAATGACAGAAAAAGAAAAATCAAAAGACCCCAAATGACCCTTACTGAACACGGCTCCCAAAAGAAATGCTAAAAACCTGAAATAGGAAGAAGTGAATCGGCACCACCCACACAACCACTCAAAGTCGAAATCACATATGCTAAGAGTCCCCATTCAGTAAAACTTTCCCCTAATTCAAATTCCCTTAACTTCTTCCAAATATCTCTCCTCAACAACTCACCCACCACCTATCCAAATCCCCCTTTTTCCTTCTTGAATTACTCCATGGCTCATTCAAATCCCAACCTACAGAGTTCTAGTCAAACTCCACTTCTCATGTAGCAAGGAAGTAAAATAAATACTCCCTTACGCATTATGAGACTTGACCTCGAGCTCCATTGCATCCTTAATCACGCCACTACCATTGGATTACAAGCTCATCTTGTGTCATTTTTTTAACCAATTTAACTTAAGAAGCCTACTATCCAAAACTAAGGGTTTTAATTCACCTAAACTAAAAATTTTTCTAAAGCCTAGGTTTGAACCCAAGGCTTCTATGAGACCCCCAAACACTCGTAATTCACTTAGCCACTAAAGCAGCCATGCATTTATGCCATTTTCTTACACAACTAAATATTTACGTGTAGTCTCCTAACTGTTCCCTTGCTCAAGGCCCAATACTTCTAGTCTCAAATTCAGGGCGTTACATCCGGCTTGCTTGAATGTACTCCGTATACCAAGTGTTCATTTTTTGGAGGTAGGCTTCTCTAGCCCCACTGCCCTGACTTATCGAGACAGGGTATGAGGCATTACCTTACTAAATCACATGCAAACATACAATTTACACACAATGAAATGTGTGCCAATTTAAAACTTTTTCAAACACTGACTTACAGTCCTTCATATGGGCCTATAAGGCCTAAAATGTAAGTTAGAAACAATCCAAGACCATTTCAAGTACTTCAAAAAATTTCAACAAAGACTAATAAACACAAAGCACACGTTCCCGTGTGGCCTCTAAACATGGCCGTGCTGATGGCCCGTGTGGTACACACGGCCTAAGCACCTAGGGACCCATCCGTGCCCCTCATTCATGTGGATTTATTTTCTAACATCGAACCTACAGGAGTTTTCACATGGCCTGCCACATGCCTGTGTGCTTAACCCGTGTAACACCCCTAACCCGTATCTAACACTGGACTACGGTTAAAAGCATTACTAGACAGTTTAGAACTTTTACAGATATTATACCATCATTCATCTCAAAACATAATCAAACATATCTAGTCCCTTAAGAAGTTTTTGAGAACTTAAACATGTAATAAAAGAAGGTCGAGACTAAACGAACACTAGAAAATTTTTTTAGAACTTTAACATTTTTCTATATTGCATAGGTCACACGCCCGTGTGACCAAGCCATGTGCCTCACACGGCTACCAAACACACCCATGTATCTAAGCCATGGCAAAATAGGGCATACATACTGACTTGTTCACACGGCCACAAGACACGCTTGTGTGCTCGGCCGTGTACAAGTTAAGGAGGTTACTGACTTGTACACATGGCCACAAGGCACACCCGTGTGTCTAGCCCATGTGACATCCTGACCAATTCGGCTAAGGTATATGGATCACATGGTTGAGACACACACCTGTGTGCTTTAGCTGTGTGGTACAAAATGGGCTTGGTTTATGCCACATTTTCCCATCCAATTGCCAAGTACCTGCAATACAATTTGTATGACATTTAAAATGCAACAATAATCAACCATTTCAACCAACTACCAAACCAAAACATAGCTCAATTCATCATCATCCAATTCATACCCATCATCTACAATAAATCATACTAAAGTCTAAAATAAAATAGCCTATCAATATACACTTACCTTAACCTAATGGCATTATATTCAATCACTTATAAAACTTACCAAAATCAAAATATATTCCATACAAAAATGACCATTACTCAATGCCATACTTGCATCACATAAACTTACCTCAACAAGCATATTCATAACCATTTGTTAGCCACATTACATGGCATAACTAAAATATATTTCAAAACATAACCTAAAGACATCTATCCTATACATGCCATATTTTAACATATTCACTTACAAAATATACCAAATAAATATTGATAGTGTGGTGATGATCTGTAACACCCCAAACCCGGTCTGGACATTATGACCAGATCTGGTGCGTCACATGATCCTAAACTACGCTTATAACCTTTTAGAACATGTTGAGACATAGGTGATACTTTGTAAAACTAGCAAGGTGAGAAAAGTTCTTGTTAAAACTACTTTAAGTTGTCATTATCCAAGATTTTTTAAATTTTACAAACGTTATTTTGAAAACGTTATTTAGGTTTTGAAAACCCGCGCAGCCTATATCTAGCAGTTTCGATAAAGTACGAACCGAATCCTTTAGAAAGTTAAAACCCAAAAAGAAAATTTAATAGCGGCCTTATTACACATTAAAACTCAAAAATTAACATAAAAATTAAAATACTAAAACATAAATGAAAACCAGCTTTATTGCAGTCGCTGTGGCCACTCCGAATCTCTCGCAGCTCCAAGCCCACTATGGTTGAGGGTTACCTGCAGAGATTAATTAAAAGGGTGAGTTTGACAACTCAGTGTGCAACATAATCTCAACCATAGGCCAAAACAGATCAAGCCTCAGAAACAGATTTAATTGGGCCTTGGCCCATTACAGGAATCGAGTTAAGCCCAAAAGGCCCATAACAGAAACAGATCAGAGATAAGCATTATGCAAACAGAAACCCAACCCAGATCCATCCTTAACACCCCCGTACCAGCCTTACACCATGTGGGGAGACTACTCGACCCACCCAACCGCTACACACCATAGATATTTGCAGCGAGGCTGCCAGATATAATTTGCAGTGAGACTGCCAGATAACATTTGCAGCGAGGCTGCCAGATATATTTGCAGCGAGGCTGCCAGATATTGTGACGAGGTCACCAGATAAAAATATTGTGGCGAGGCCACCAGATTGCAGCGAGGCTGCCAGAAAATATGTGGCGAGGCCACCAGATTGCAGCGAGGCTGCCAGAATGCTTCCTCCATCATAAACCCATACCCCATGCAACAGATAATCATACTAGCATGCAGTATATAGCATCTCATGCATCAGATATATTCATATTAATAATTAACTCATGCAGATACATAACATCATACATTTCATACAGAATTGACCCTAGGGGTATAATAGTCTTTTTACACCTAGGGGTATTTTGATAATTTTCCATATTTAAGGGTATTTTAGTCCTTTTCCATATTTCCAGTGACTTTATGCAAGTCTGATAAATTAACAGTCCCTAAATAGCCACGGAAATCCACTTAAGCCAAATTTCCAATTTTGCTTTTTTTTTTTTAGCCTAAAACCCCTAATGGGCCTTACTAAGTCCATTATCATCTCAAGCCCGTTAAGTCTAGTTTTTAGGTCTAGCTTACCAACTTACGCATGTTATCATTAACCACGTCGCCAGAAAGCCTATAATAGTCACTTTATCGATTTGGGCTTGGAAGCCCATTGGGCCCATCTTGGCCTATTGTAGCCCAACTTACCGAAACGCTCAGAATTGCACCTTCTGCAATTCCTCCAACACCAAACTCATAGTTAAGCCCAATGGAGTAAATAGTTACTCTCGACTATCAAACAAATGTGTTTTCGATCATTTACACCAGATGTCGGTAACGTTACGCCCTTTTCGGCTTTAACCACTTTAGTCTAACAGTTGGGATTAGTTACACACCTGTTACTTGTTGAAACAATTGGCGAAACCCACGTATGAAACCTATCATTAATCACCTTAGTGTTAGTTTAATGACCAACAACCATTAAGCAAAAATCCCTTACCCGTAATCGACTGTCATGACCCAAAACATTGAAATCTTACCCCTCTTTGCCGATTACAGACTAAATCCTGATGTCCAATTGCTCAGTCTCCGAAGTCCTTTGAAGCACGTCCCTTTTTCCTTTTCTAGCGCATATAAATAGAAGAAAAGATCATAAGACCTCTTAGTCCAAACGATAGCCTTCCCCCCTTAGAGGGTTTTCGGCTTTTACTTCAAAACAAAATCTACTAGCAAGGGAGGTTCCCGAATACTTACCACTGAATTAATCGGTTCAAGAAGTGCCTCTAGATGCCCCCATTAGTCACGATCTAAGTAAAAGAAAGGAAGAGTTGAGAGTACAGAGGATTCGGCTAAGCACAATAAGGGTTTCAGCTTATGGAAAGGTTTAGAAGAAAGGAAAGAATGGGAGTGGTCGACTTGGCAAAGAACAATAGGCTGCAAAGGGTTCGGCTTCTTTTTGCAATTGTCGACAGGGGTTTAGAGAAGAGACAAGGGAGAATGATTTAGCTAAAGAAGGAGATAACGGTGGAGGTTCGTTTTATGGTATGAGAGGAGAAGAAGAAGAATGAAGAAAAGAGGTGAAAAGGGAGTGTTCAGTCAAAATGAGTGTGCGGCACAGGAGGTTTTAGGGGTGATGGAATTCGGCTCCTAAAGCAGTAAATGAAGAACAGAGTGACAAAAAAACCTATTGCTAATTGACAAAAGAAAGGGAGTTTTACTAACCTAAAGAAATTGGCTAAAAACACCTAAAGGGAACCTTTAGGAAATCAGCATACTAAGCCCCTAATTGCCGAAATCACCAACACCAAACTCCCTAGCCGAATGGCACTTGCAAAGTCCCTAAACCGGCCACCTCTTTTGAAATTCAAAAGCTCCTCAAATCCCTCCTTGATTTGCTCATTGACCGATTCAAATTCCTTCCATGCAGAGTTTAAATTTGCTTCGAATTCTTACCTGTTCAAGCTCAAAAATAAAACACCACCTTTGCAACCTCTGGAGCTTGAACCCTTGACCTCTAAACTCACTTAGGCGCCACCTTTTAAGGAGCCTAGTGGCGTCTCCCTTGCCACTTTACCACTGGTTCAATTGTGCTACATTTCGCACACAATTCCTTAAGACCCTTATTTTCACTGATCCCCTATCTCCCAAGTCAAAAATACAAAATTTTGCCGAGCTTCCAACCAACTCATGGGCCTTCCATAGACCCATTAATACATCCCAAACATGCATTACACACCTAATTACTAACATTTACACATTTTATCAGATAAAGATAAATCTAAGAAAAACCTGAAAATTAGGGCGTTACATGATCCTTGACGATCCCCGAGCTTTTGGTAGCTTCGATATCTATAAAACAGAGTAAATAAACACAAACTAAGCTACAAAGAGCTTAGTAAGCCATATACAAATAAATCCATAACAAAGTACAATTTTAAACCTTTAGAACCATATGATCTATGGCATATCATAAGCACAAATTATAATTCACATTGATCTCAACTAATCAAATTCATTTACTCAATTTTACATATAATATTCATATAGCTAACATATCAAATGATCATATACATACATACCTATTATTCTCCAAATTTCATATACATTCATACGTATCAGAGTTCAGATGTACATTCGTATTCTCCTTCACTTTCTCAGAGTGCCCGTTGAACAAATCAAAATTAACTAAGATACGTGGATAGCTCAGAAAACCCATACAATGTCGACGTCCCAGACTTGGTCTTACATGAAATTGAATATCAATGCCACTATCCCAGATAGGGTCTTACTCGAATCAATATGATGCCAATGTCCAAGACATGGTCTTACACGTTAATCTCATTTTGAGGCGAACGTCCCAGATGTGGTCTTACACGAAAAACACATATCAGATCCTATTTCATGACATATGTATCCTAACTATTCCTAAGGTATGGACGGGGCTTTTCGGACTTGCTTACATGCTCGTAATTTAGTTCAGATTTCACATATTTAGCTCTCATAATCATATAATACAATTCAATCAACCTAATAGCAATTATAATTCAATACGCATTTATTTGTATATCGACTTACCTCGTACAGATTCGGGCGATTACGAACAGCTAATCAACGACTTTTGACTTTCCCCAATCTAATTATGTTTTCTTTAGTTCTTGATCTATATAAATTCAAATTAAGCTCTTTTATTCACTAACTCATTCATTTTAATCCAAAAACATATAATTAGGGTATTTTACGAATTAGGCCTCACATTTGCACATTTCAACAATTTAGTCCCTAATTCATAAAATCATCAAATTCATAAAATCCCATTACATATATACTTAGTCAAATTCTTACCATGCTAATACAAACTCTCACATTTCATTTATTTTATAAATTAGTCCTCCAAAATTTCATATTTCACAATTTTGCTCAAAACCTCAAATTCATCGAAAATTCATGGCAAAACATATTAATCTCACAACAAACTTCCATAATTCGTCAATTGACATCATAATATCATAAAAATCACCAATGGCATTTCATGAAATCTTCAACAGAAACAGAAATTGAGATATAGGCCTTGAAGAACATATAGCAACGATCACAAGAACGTAACAATTATCAAAAATCAAAGACAAAACATACCTGAATTGGCCAATATGAGTGCCGAATGTTCAAAGGTTTATGAACCCTAAACCTTTCTTTAATTTTCGACGATAATAAGCATAAATGGCCACATTCATGTTTCTTTATTTTATTATAAACTGTTTAATAATAAATTTCCACTTATAACCTTAATTAAATTAACAAATAAAACATATCATTAAGGTCATTAATGACCACCAATATTTCAAAAGGTTAAATTGCCATTTAAGGCCATTATAAACAAAAGCCATTTCAATTGAACATATGAACATGTAACATGCTAATTTTAACCCCCATGCAATTTAATCCATTTTCAGAATTCAGCACAAAAATAGACAAATTAAATCACAAAAATTTCACAGATATCAATTCACATGCTATAGACATAGAAAATAATATTACAATATTTTTTGGACTCAAATATGTGGTCCCAAAACCACTGTTCCGGCTATGGTCCAAATTGAACTGTTGCAGCCTGTGTCCCTCACACGGCCATGACACGTCCGTGTCTTAACTTGCGTGCAAAAACTTGGGTATTCTGTTTCTGGTGTCAGTAATCACATGACTAATAAAAACAGAGCACACGCCTGTGTGGAAGGGCAACATGCCTGTGTGACCTTTAAACATGGCCGTGCTGATGGCCCGTATGGTACATACGGCCTAAGCACCTAGGGACACACTCGTGCCCTTCATCTGTGTGGATTTATTTTCTAACATCGAACCAAAAAGGGTTTTTACACAGCCTGGCACACGCTCGTGGGCTCAGCCCGTGTCCCTCACACGGCCATGACACGCCTATGTCGTAGCTCGTGTGCAAAAACTTGGGTATTCTATTTTTGGTGTCAACAATCACACGGCCGTGGCACACGCCCGTGTGCTAAGTCGTGTCCTTCACACGGTGGAGACACACGATCGTGTCTCAGCCCGTGTGTTTACTACTAGGCATTTAATTCTACCAATTCAAGGTGCAGGGGACACACGGCCTAATCACATACCCATGGGGCTGACCGTGTGTAACACACGGCCTAGACACATGCCCTTGTGTTTAGTTGTGTGGACAAAATAAGGCTATCTACCAAGCCTTTTTCCCACCATGAAACAAAGTCAAACATATACCAACACATGACAAGTCTTAAATACTCAACCAATGGCCATAATTTGGCATTTCAACATATTCACATAAAACCAATCCAACCAAGCATGCATATTACTACTCTTAGTACCCATATTCATCCACAATACCTTGCATATTATAAAAAACTCATTTGCATTTATCAATGATGAATATCAGCCATTATCCATGGCCAAATACAAAATAGTGTATCTTTGAAGTAAGCCAACACATTTGGCCCAAAATAATATGACACTTGATAAAAGAATAAAATCCTAGACATGTCATATTTTAAAAGATCAAACTAATTACACCAAATGCTTTTGTGGATAGTGTGAGAGAAGCCTTCGATGTTCTTTGATCCTTGAGGTATTTAGGCAGCACTATAAGAAAATGGAAATGTAACAGCCAATTTTGACCCTAATCAGAACGGTGGTTTTGGGACCACGAATCCAAGTCAGAAAAATATTTAAACATTAATTTCTATGTTTTGAATGTGTGAATTGGCTTGAGTGAAAATTTTTGTTTTAAAATTGACGTTTGGATACCCGATTTGATAAAAAGGGCTAAATGGCATAAAATGAAAATTCTGTAGTTGATTGTGTAATGGCCAAATTGTAGATGTTTTTATATTTAAAAGTGGTTAAGATGCAATTATGCCATTTAGTTAGGTAATGGACAGCATTAACCTTGATATATAATGGTTTATTGTTTTATTAATAAGGTTAAAAATATAAATGATAAATATGTTTTAAAATAAAACATAAAAGAAAAGATGCATGCATTCATCTTTTTGGGATGACCGAAACTAGCTAAGGAAATGTGAAAAAGAAGAAAACAACATTCGGCCATTCATAAGCTTGATTCAAGATCAAGAACCGAAAAGATCGGATGTGGATCTAGGAAAAATAAAAATCGTTGAATAGCCAAAAAATTCTGTCCATCGATATCCAAGGTAAGTTATTAAGCAAATAGTTGTTGTTGAATTGAATAACTATAATTTGTATGTGTTTATGTCGATTTGAATGATATATATATATAGTAATGCAATTGCCGAATGCATAATAGAAAATGAGATGCATTGAGTTGTTGAACCATGGCACTAAGTGTGCGAGTATAAATCATTCGATTATGAGATTTGCACTAAGTGTGCGAGATAGATTATAAAGCACTAAGTGTGCGGTTTTATATACATATCATTAAATGACTATAAGAACTGAGTGTGTGATTTTATCGAGTAATCAAGGATAGTCGAATAAGTAAATGCTTGGAGTTTCGTAGGAAGTAACTATTATTTATTTGCTCGAACTTGTGAATGGTAAGCCCCAAACCTATGTAGTGGATATAATTGAGTTTAAATGTATGTGGCTGATCGTTGTAAAGATGAAATGTAACGCCTCAATTTTTTGGGTTTTTGAGCTTTTGGTATGAATTTATTTCTGCATGACTGGTTGTGTTGTATTGTTGTGTTGGGTGTTTTTAGTGGACCTTTGGAAGGCCTAAGTTTAAGTTAAAGCCTGGTAGAATTTTTAAATTTTAGACTTCAAAGAGAAGGGGCTTTGACTAAGTGGGCTTTTAAATAAATGTTGCTAATTTAAGACACAAGGGAGCTTGTGTTAAAGTGGCAAGGTGGCGCCACTTAAAACACAAGGGTGGCGTGTGAAGACTGTGAAAGAGCTAAGGTTCAAATCCCTTGAGAAGCAAGTGTTGTTTTATTTTTATGCTTGTGCATGGTAAGTGATAGAACTCAAGTTGAACTCTGAAGGGAGGTGTTTGAACTACTCATAGGATCGGATCAAGGAGGGATAAGGGGAGAAAATTTAAGAGCTGATTGGGGGATCAAAAGCTGGTCAACTAGAGGACTTTGGAGAGGCAAGTTCGGCTAAGACCTCAGGCTTTTGCATTTTCGGCAATTGGGGTGTAGGTGCCTATTTCTTTTGGTAGTTAGCCTTCTAGATTTGACAAATTTGGGGTCATTTTCTTCTACCGATTAGGTATAGTGCTCATGGCTTTTCTTTTTCTTTCCCTTCTTGTTCTAGAAGCCAAAATTTGTTAGTTTTTCCCTTTGTCGATTTACCTAAAGGCCGAACCCTTCATCTCTTATCTTCCAAAAGCCGAATCTAGTATCCTCTTTCTTCTTTTCCTTCTTTTTTTCTCCTTTTTCTTTATTGATTGAAGTGATCTCCTTAAACCCCTTCTGGACGTTTGCTTCAAAGTCGAAACCCGAATTCCTTCTACCTGAATTCTTCTTGGCCGAATACCATAAAAGCCGAAATCCTGAAACCTTGAATCCTTCCTTGCTGTTCTCTTCTTAGACCGAACCTTACTCATCCGTAAGCTGAAATCATTTTACAATCTCTTCTCTTTTGCTTTCATCTCCTTCCACCTTGTTCTCAAAACCGAAACCCCCATACCTTCTAGTGTGTTTTTGAAAACCGAATCCTTTGGATCCCTCTTCTCTTTGCATTCTGACTAGATCTATACTAGATCTAGCCTAGGCTAGTGATCGGTGGTTCTTTCGTGTGGCAAGGCTGTCAAGAACACTATTGGGTAAGTAACTTCCTTCCTACTCTATTCTTTCTTATGAATCAAGAAAAGCCGAAACCCTTAACCCCCTAGTATTAGTCAATTTTGGGGCCTCTATCAAATGGACTGATTTAACTTCTCTTCTTCTGGCTAATTTTAAGGACTACTGTTCGTAGTGATGAATCTCGTTAAAGGTGGTTAACATTACAAGGGTGATCTAGATCAAGATCTAATGGTTAGAATTGACAAAGGTAAGAGTCAGTGATGCTCTGTTGTGGCCGAATAGGTATATCAAGATAGTATTAATTGTTCAATTGGATTATAGTTAACGTATGGTTGAAATTATTGTCGGTTAAGCGTTCGAGGGATTTCTGCATATATCGCAAACAGGTGTGTAATCAACACGCTCTAGTAAATTAGATCGGTAAAAGTCGAAAATTTAAAACGCCGAAATTTTGGCATTTCGAGGGCTTGCGAGCGTACGAACACTCGTGGGTCGATATGAAACTGAGAAAATGAAAATAATGGATGGTAAGGCTACAGTGTGCGTTTTCGTGCACATTGGTGGTATTAGGCCTCGATGGGCCAAATTTGGGCCCAATGGGCTTACGGGCCCATTTTGGCAAAATCAGGCGGTAAGTATATTCTGGTAATCTAGTTAATAAACCTGTTAAAACATATGTAAAATTTGGACTTAGTGGGCCACAGTAGCTTGTGGGCTCCATCAGGCCCATTAAGGGTTTTAAGGCCCGATGACTCTATATTTAATGAAATGGGCAAAGTAAGTTACTCGGACAATATTAAATCTGTTAGTAGACTGTAATTAGTATAAAACCTTAAAACCTAGTAAAATTACCGAAATACCCCTAAAAGGTGAAAATTATTGTTTTACCCCTAGGTGCTAAATGACCATTTTACCCCTAGGGTTAAGTTGACTGATTTGCATGCTATTATATCTGCTATTCTGTATGCCATGTCATATATATTCTGATTGCATGGGCTGGGTTATTTTTATGGAGGAAGTGCTAAAAGTGGCAATGCCACGTATACTATTTAGAGGCTCTGCCTCGTATTACTATTCTAGTGGCTTGGCCACAATATCTGATTAAGCAGCTATGCTGTGACTGTGGTGTGTAGGGCTGGGTGGGTTGAGTTATTCCCCACATGGTGTGTAGGGCTAGTACGGGTGATGTGTAGGGCTGGATTGGGCTTGGGCTTTGTATACAGGCATAAAACACTGTAATCTGATCTGTTACTCTAATGGGCCTACGGCCATACTGTTTTCTGAATAGGGCCAAGGCCTAGTTATCACTATATCTGAATAAGGCTTCAGCCCAGTCTGTGCTTGAACTGATCTCTGATGCTGATTGGGTTAGCTTACACATTGAGTTTTCACAAACTCACCCCCTTCTTTCCATCCATGCAAGCAACCCCCAGCCATAGAGGACTTGGAGCTGCGAGGGATTCGGAGTGGCCACGTGATCTTCTGTTTGGGTTATAGTTTTAAATTTATTTCTTTAAAGCTTTAGTTTTATTTGGGTTTTAAACTGTAATAAGGCCGCTCGGTATTTATTTTCTTCTTGGTTTTTACTTTATTTATTTATCACTTGTTCAAACCACTACACTAGTCTGTGCGGGTTTTTGTTTCAAACTTAACAAATGTTTTCAAAACATACAGTACATGGCAAATGGGTAAACTAATAATGATGATTAAATGGTAAAATCTTTTAAAAGAAATCTTTAGCTGGTAGTGGATAGGGTTTTTATAAACTAATTAAGTTTCTTTCAAAATGAAGGTAATTCAGGTTCGTTTAAGCTAACATATCAATTGATAAAAAGAACCAAAGCACAATTAACTATCCATGTGACACACCAGATCTGGCCATAACCTCTGGGCCGGGTTTGGGGTGTTACATGAAATGCTAGATAGGTATACATTTAAAATTGAATGACAAAATATGTGAATGTACATATACTATCCTGATATGTTATAAGAAATGCTCAAAGAGATTCGGCCAATTGAGGGAATGTAAGAGTAGATATGTTTAATAGCTTGGTGCTTGAATATATTGATGTTGTATGATGATTCCATGCCATAATGTATTCGGTCTTATGATTAATGGTAAAAAGGTACTTTGGGAGTGAGTAAATAAATATTAATCTAGTTGAATTCTCGTGTTTTGATGAATAAAATGTCATATGAATTAGTAAATCGAAATTATGTGATTTAGTAGTATAAATTAGTTAAATTGAATTTAGTTCCTTAAATTGAGTTAGCAAGTCAATTAAATCTTCAAATTGCTTATAACTTACTAAGCTAAAAATGTCTTTATTTTAGATTTTGGAGATCGCTACTTGCTCGGGGATCATCTGTGGAGTTTATCAAACTATCGCCTATATTTTGGTACTTTTGAAAGTTTAAGTTTGAACTTATGGCATGTATAGACTAGTTTTTAATAAGTTGAATTTGAATCATGTGTTTAATGAGCCATGCAAAAATGGCCAAATTTGATTATTTAATCGATGTTATTTTGAGTAACGTTTATAGGTGTGCCCTGACTAAATCATGGTTGATGATATTGCTTGTGGTTTGAGTATGTTTTGAAAGTTAAAGACTTATCATCGATCCATGGAACAGTTATGTTATATGTGATGTTATAAAAATTAGATGTGGATGAGTAATTTAGTAAATATGCTAAAAATTATTGTGGTTGGATGGCGAATTGGTATATATAGTATATTATCAAGCTTTTGGATTATCTTATGGTTGTGTTTAGTTCTTAATGGTTCAGCCTTAGTATATATATTTAAGAAAGTGTAAGTCATGCAATTTGATCTATGGATATTCGGCAATTAAGTTAATATGAGGTATGAAATTGGTTAGCATGGTTTCGGTTATATGTGAGATTATATATATTATATGTTATAGATGATTGAGTTGCATATAGATGTATTAGTAACATGATGGATTTGACCTCGTCTTATAAAATAAGTGCTTTGTATGATATGTCCTTATTGTAAAAAAAAAAAAGTACCATTTGAATAGTACCTAAGTTATTAAAATAGGAAGGATATATGCGCTTTTAGTAAATTGGTTTTATTGCTCATGTCATAGTTGCTTGGTTTAAAAGATCCGTTCTTATGCATGTGAATTATTTGAATGTAATGAGTAGGTCTCGCAACACTTCGTAGCCCACTCTGGCGACAGATACGGGTTAGGGGTGTTACAGGAAAGGAGAGGAATAAGCACAAAGCTTAGTAAGTTATAAGTAAATAAATAACAACAATTTACCGTGCTAAGACATGCTTTTAATACATCATAATATGTACATGATACAAAGAATGGCCACAACATAACTTACCCATTTCCATCCTTTACTAATCATACATCATTCTATTAAGCACATATTTTATATATTTTCTTTAGGTACTTGCACCACTCACAAGATCATCGTAATACCTCTCGAAGTTATCACTAACTTTAAATTTCCCGTTGAACTATTTAGAATACAAAACGATATTCGATGAGCCTCTAACATAGGGTATCAAGCCAGTGCCATGTCCCAAACATGGTCTTACACTAGCTCACATATCAAGTCGATGCCATGCCCCAGACATGGTCTTACACTGACTTTCAATTTATCGAGGCCGATACCATGTCCTAGACATGGTCTTACACTGGCTCTCCTCTATCCGTGCCGATGCCATATCCCAGACATGGTCTTACACTAACATATCTCCAAGCCGATGCCATATCCTAGACATTGTCTTACACTAGCTTGTTTGGTGAGGCTGATGCCATGTCCCAGACATGATCTTACATTAGCACTTGTATCAACGTCGATGCCATGTCCTAGACATGGTATGACACTAGCTAGCATATATCCGTGTTGATGTCATGTCCCAGACATGGTCTTACACTAACACGTAACAAGGCCGATGCCATGTCCCAGACATGGTCTTACACTAGCTCTTGTATATCCCTAGTATCTCGGCAAGGAATATCCAATCTATTCTTATAGTTCAACCGGGTTCCATCACATAAATTTTCATCAGTACATTACTCTAATCATAAGTTATCAATTCAAGCTCAATATCGTTCTCAGGTATAACTCATAATCACAATTAATCATTTTATGCCCATTCAATGATTTCATGCATAATTATAATAAAGTTGTATTATTTACCTACAACTTACCTCGGTATACAAAATGTAGACGGCTAGTTCGGTTTAATCTACAAGTTTGGTTTTCCCCCAGTCAAGGTTTGGGTCTCGTACTTCTTGATCTATAACAATCAAAATTCATCAATTTAATCACTACTTTAATTTAAACAATCCAAAATTCATGATTTGGAAAAATGACCATTTTGCCCCTAGACTTTTGCAAAATGACCATTTTGCCCCTAAGCTCAGAAATTGATTTTTATTGAATTTCCTTATTCACCAAGCCTAGCCGAACTCTTTTCAATCTTATGGCAACCCAAAATTCCCCTTATTTAACACAATTACTCTTTATTTTACAACTACAACTAAGTCCAATCTAAGTGTTTTCATGCAAACTCTTTCACAAAAGTTATTCATTTAACAACTATGATTCATTTTCTTCCATAAAATTTCAGCCAAAAACAAAAACACTTTCATGGTAAAACCCTAAACTTTCCACCATTTTGCAAAATGGTCCCCCCATTTGATAGCTCATGTTATAAGGGTCCCAAAAGTACAAAAATTATTAAGAAAAGACCTTAAAATCACTTATTTGCAAGAGAGATGGGTGGCTGAAATTTTTTAAGCTTCAAATGGCTACTTCCATGGTGATTTTTGGTGGAAAAAGGAAGAGAGTAAGAAGATGAAACCTTTTTATTTATTTTATTCAATTCTAACCAATTTAATCACCCAATGCCACCTAAAATTTGACTTTTCAAAGCCTATTGTCTCCTATGGCCAGCCATGCCTTTGCTAAAGGCCTCATTGCCCTTCAAACACCCCACATTTTGGTTCTCAAGCTATTTAACACCTTTAACTAATAAAACAAAACTTTTGACTTCTATGCGATTTAGTCCTTTTTCGAAATTAAGTAAGCAATCACTAAAATTAATTCACCAAAATTTTCATACACTCTTAAAAACATGCTATAAATCATAATAAAATATTGAAAATAATTTCCTCCAACCTTGTATTAGTGGTCTAAAACCACTGTTCTGACTAGTCCTTAAATCGGGCTGTTACAATAGGTAAAATAGAATTTTTTAAGTTAAGGGCAATTTGGTCATTTGGTGATTAAAATGAATTAAAAACAAAATTCAAAGCCAATTTTTGTCCATCTTCAACCCCATGGCCAAATTTCACAAGGAGAAACCATGGCTAGGGTTTTTCAAGCTTCCAAGCACGGGTGTAAGTCTGTTCTATCCCCTTTTTAATGATTTTCATGTTTTTGGAATCCTCGTAACAAGATCTATTTATTTCTACCACTAATTTGAGATATGGTTAAAATTTAGGGGTTTGACCCATGATGAATACATGTGTATTTTTGTGTTTAACGGTAGAGAATACTTGTTTATGGCTAGAGAAATGACCTTTACTAAGTGATTTTCGGTGAAAATGCCTAAAAGGACTAATTTGTAAAAGTTGTAAAATATGTGTAGAAAATGTGATTTAGTGAAAAATGTGAGCTTCTATAAGAGGGAATGTGAATCAGCTAGGATTGGGTATTGAGAAAAATGGATACATTTCATTTTACGAGCCTAGGGGCAAATTTGAAATATGTGAAACTTTAGGGGCAAAAATGTAATTTTTCCATAATATGATTTTTGGACTGATTGGAATAGTATAATAATTTAATAAGTCGAATGTGATATTATAGATCAAGAAAAATAAAGTTCGGACTTAGAATGGGGGAAAAATGAGTATTGGACGATTTGGTCCTTTTCGCCAATTTAGGTCGAGGTAAGTTCATATGTTAATAAAAGTTATTGATTTGTGTTAATTATGCAAAATTATTATACATTTGATTAAATTGTGAAAATTAAAGTAAACATTTGAATTGAGTAAAAACACAGGATCGATCACGATCGTTGCATAGTGAAATATGAATTTACAGTAAACGACCATGGTCAGACCATGGAAATGTGCTAAGTGAAATAAGCCCATGGCATCTAATAAGTCCATTGCAATGTGCTAAGTGAAATAAGTCCCATGGCAATGTGCTAAGTGAAATAAGTTCATGGTATTGTGTTAAGTGAGATAAGTGATCTGGGTGCCGGTCCGTATGATCTACCAATGGCTGGGTAGTCTGGCATGTGTTGTGGATACCTGATAGCTTGTGTGACCAGCACTGAGTAGCTACGTCTAACCGACAGCTTGTTTGAGCAAACCCGTAAATGGGAATAGTTCGAGAGCAAGCCTATGTGTGTATCCGTTATTATTTCAATGTGTTCAATGGCAAGTTAGAAATGAGAATGAGTACCAAATGGTGAGTGAAATGATATAAGTATATGTATTATACGAGCATCAAATCAAAGAAACTTGTGAAAATCATGCCTAGATTATGAATAAATGTGAAAGAATTACGAACCAATAATAGTATTTGATGTCGAATTGAAATAATGTGTTTTCATTGAGGTTTAAGTGTATCAACTAACATAGCCAAGATGAAAAATGAAAGCATAACTGAATTAAGCGATATAGGTACATATGAAATCTATGTGAATGTTGAATGAAAGTTAATACAAAGAAATCGTGAAAGAGTTAAATTTGCAATAAAACAGTTTGGACAACAGCAGTTGTTTGACTTTGAAAAATCACCAAAAATAGTAGAAATGGAATTAGAGGTTGAATAAGATATGAAATTAAATCTTATTTAGTCTATTTTTGCATAGAAGTAACGGTGTAAATAAAAGAATTTCATATTATGAGATATTTGAATTTTTGTGAGATAGGGTTAGAATGATTTCAGAATCCCCTTTTCTGAATTTAGAAAATCATTAAAAATTGTATAAAACTAATTATGGGTTATAGTTTATATTTTTAAAATTCCTAATGAGTATATTTTCAATATAAACAAACAATAACATCATCCAAATCCCATATTATGAGATAATTAAGTTTTAGTGAAGAAGGGTCAAAACTGTCCGATAGCAGAACAAGGGAGACTTTAAAGAATAAACTGTAGTTATTGGCTAAGGTAAAAATTCTAAAAATATTTTGGTAATAAGATATGTAAGTATAGTTTCAGGGACAATTAGTGGATCTTAGTTTGGAGTTCCGTAGCTCAAGATATAAATAATTTAGTGACTATGACATGAGTAGACAACTTGAGATGAACATGAGTAAATAGTGGAATTATGTGCAATTATGATTATTTTATCTTGAGAAAATATTGTGGGAATTGGTAAAAGCATGTTAATAAATTTCTTATTATTTAATACTAACTTACTAAGCTATATAGCTTACTGTGACAGCCCTATTTTGGCCCTAATTGGAAAAGTGGTTTCGGGACCACTAAATCGAGTCAAAAATTTTAAAAATATTATTTCTGTGATTTTAATTATGTGAATTAATATGTGTGAAAATTTGGTGTCTTGATTTTGTTGTTTGGATGTTGAATTATTAGTTAAAGACTCAATTGCATAAAAGAAAATGGGAATGTTATAATTATTGCGCATGTTAGTTTTATAATAAGAAAGAAAATGGGTGATAAAAACAAAGTAAGTGTTTATATATATTGTTATGGACAAAATTGGACTTTAGATAGTGGAAAGGGAATGAATTTATAAGGGTTAAAGTATTAATCTAATAAGTCTAATAATGGTTAAAAAAATAAAACATAAAATGCATGCAAACATTTTTCTTGTTTGTGCCGATTTCACCAAGGAAAAGGGAATAGAAAAAGAACAAGAACATTTGGCCAACTAAGAGTCTAATTAAGGTATGAATTCATGTGTTTTCTTTTGGATTTTTGTGAAATTTAGTTGGTTTTGAAGCTCTTAACATGACCCATGTGCTAATTCTTAAGTTTATGAGGCATGAAACATTCGACCATGGTATAGAGGTGTGAGATTGTTGATAGTTGATGTAGTGTAATTAGAAATGAGTGTATGTGGTTATGAACTAGTTAAATGTTGCTTTAAGTGGTTAAAATTAGTGAATTGTATTCGGTAATCATGGTGAAATGTTGGATTTGTGGTTAAAATCTGAAATTTGTAATTTAATTATAAGTATGTATATATGTGATTGTCGAATGTTAACTACAGAGAGTGAGCTGTTGTAATATGTGAATTCTATGCATGCTGACCGATTTTAGCTTGATATTATGAGCTGATTTGTTTGAGATTTCTACCGTTAAATGTTCAATTTGAACTCTAAGGGACTGACCTTACCATTATATGGTATCATGTAATGAATTTGAAGTTGAATTTTATTGTTCAGTTTCCAAATGGTAGGTTGAACGTTGGGCTATTTTAATGACTGAAATTTTAGTGTTTTGGTACCGTAATTCAGGTGTGAACTGATATGAATTATGTGGTTTTAAAGTATAAATTAAAATAAATTCAATATTGTGAATAAGCTATCCAAATAAAATGAGATAAGTTGCTGTTGCACACTCATGTTTATTGCCACATATAAGCTGTTGGAAAGTGGAATAATGGCTGCTGATTATTTAAGTTAATGTCCAAATTTTACTTTGTTGCTATCGTTAATTACTACCTGTTTATGTTGTCCGAATATGGCATGGATGCTGTCTAAATTAACTTCCCAAAAAGAGGTAGGTTATAGCAACTAATTTATATGATGCGAGTTCTCTTAGGTTGCCACGATACAACATTTAAATACAGATGTTTTATTGAATAAACATTCAGTTGATAAAAGAGGTTGTGTTATGTGAAATGCGTAGTACATGACTTTGATAAGTGTTTGCTTGTGTTGTGAAAATTATTAATACATTTGAATGTGTAAATTTTGAATCAAAGTAAAATTAATTGAATAATTAAACAAGTTGATTTGTTTAATTCTAGCTCAAGAACAAAAGGAATCAGCTTCAGATAAAGGGAAAACAAAAGTTGTAGAATAGTTGATCCATAATCGTTCGACGATAATAGAGGTAAGTTCATATGTGTTTAAGCTTGATTCTTTTTATATGCCTAAGAGTTAAATTAATCTGGCAAAGAGAATATTAATTTTATTTGGTTTATGTGCCGAATATGTATTGATTTAAGGCTATAAGTCGGTTGTGGCTAGTATGCTTAAGTTGAATTGGATTTGGAAATTTGATGCACTAAATGAGTGTTACAATGAATGAACTATGCTGTATATGTGTTGGAAGAGATATTGTGATTTGAGATTATTAGATATCTAAAGGAAACCATGATGTGTATAAAATTATTATTAGTCATATGTGGCAGCCGAATGTGGCTTGATACTAAAGTGATTAAATGTGAACTTCGATAAGGTAAATGTTAGTTATCGATGATAAGTTATACATTATAATATATATTCGGGTTTTAAACCTAGCAGGCTTTGTGCCGGTGATGAATTTCGGGTTTTAAACCTAGTAGGCCTTGTGCCGGTGATGAATTTCAGGCTTTAAGCCTAGCAGGCATTGTGCCATTATATTCGAATCAAATTGGTGCTTAGCGAGCAATATGCTCGAACGTTATGACGAGACTTTGGATCGATTGTGTTATTACGTGAGTTAATATACATGGAAAAGTTAAACATGAGCTAAAATTTTGTTAGCTCGTAATAAAGTACGTATGTGTTTTATTATGCAATTAAATTATATAAAATGTGTTTGTATGATGGTTATGCATCCGAATGTGATCGAGTAAGTTGTATCTCATGAAATTAAGTTATGAATAGATGAATATAGGGTATAACTTTTGTCCATTTATGGCATAAGTAAATATACATCCTAAATGGAACTTGAGTATTCAGTTGAGCGTAAGCTTATACTTTGCTATGTGTTAAGGCTGGTTGGCAAGTTATGAAATTAAATAATGTGAATATTATGTGCTTATGATTGATTGATGCTAAACTTTTGTTAATGTGTTTGTGCTACGTGGAAATTGGAAGTATATGATTTGATATGTTCGAAACTTTGTGGATTGACTACAGTACTGTATTATTCGGGCATTTGGCCTAGCAAGCTTTAAGCTAGTGATTATTATCGGGCTTCAAGCCTTGCAGGCATAAAGCTAGTGAATAAATATCAGACTTTAAAGTCTAGCAGGCTTCGTGCCAGTGACAAATTCAAGTTATTACCTAGCAGGCTTCGTGCCAGTGGCAAATTCAGGTTATTGCATAGCAGGCTTTGTGCCGGTGAAATTATAAAGTCTAAGACTATGAGGCTATGTGTTATTACGACATTTGAATTTGTTCAATAAATTAAGTGGTCCAGGTATGTATAATGTATTTATGTATTGATTGTAGTTTCGGCTACTCTATTGTTAATAGCTTTGACCACTTCATGGCTCTGCCATGTCTGTACGGCACTATGTGCTAACCTCTGTATATCAGTTCGTATTACGAAATTTGCTCACTGAGATTAAATTGACTGTATTGTGATGAAGGGATTGTACAGGGGAACTGAAAATGGTATGGTATATTGAGAAAGTTTCTGGTTAGTATATTTATGATTGGTATGTGGGTTGTACACAAAGAGTAAACTAATTGATTAATGATATGTAATAATTTATGATGTATATATATAGTATTTGGTGAATATTGTGGGAACAACATGATTTGGAATAAGTCTTTGATTATTGATGACATTGAAATTATCATTCTATGCTTATGTTGCATAGCTATGTGTTCTTACATGATGAATGAAATGATTTGGTATTGCTTTAATAAGCAATAACTATAAATGAGTAAATTTAGCCTGGACATCTTTGGGTTACAGCAGTGGTGTAACTTTGAAAATACACTAAAAATAGTGGGAGATGAGTTATAGATTGAATAAAATATGGAATTAAAGCCTAATGAATCTAGTTTCACATAAAAGAAACCGTGAAAGCAAATGAATTGCCTATAATAAGATATTTGAAGTTGGGTTAGATAAAGTTAGAATGACTCCGAAATCCCCTGTTCTGTTCTAAGAAAATCAGTATAAATTGTACAAAAATATCCATGAGTTGTAATTTATATTCTTGGAATCCTTAATTAGTCTATTTTTAATAGAAATAGACGAGAACATTATCCGAGTCCTGAGCTATGAGATAATTGAACTTTAGTACAGAAGGGTTGGAACTGTCAGACAGTGAATCAGGAGTAACTTTGAGGAATAAATTTTATTAATTGGCAAAGCCAAAAAAAATTCTAGAAATTCTATGGAAGAAAGGTACATGAGTCCAGTTTCAGGGAAAATTAACAGAACTTGATTTGGAGTTTTGTAGCTCCAGATTTAAATAATTTAGTGACTGTTGCTCAATAAGACAGCTTGTAGTGAACTAGTGATTTTGTTGTAAACATTGATAAAACTTGTTAATGAGTTGCTTATTGTTTTCTTATGAACTTACTAAGCATAAAGCTTACTCTCCTTTCTTTCCCATATCCCTAGGTTTCTAGGTTAACTCGGGTTGGAGAACGTTAGAGATATTATCACACTATCGAGTTTATGATATCGGCGTAAGTAAATCCAAGTGTTTCCAAGGTCAATGGCACGTATAGGGTTATAAAGTTGAGTAGGTAATATTATGATTTAGCCAAAGGCATTGGCTTGTGGTTCAGGTAGTATGTATTCTTATAAATTGGCCTATGTCAGTTAATAATGTTATGGACCTATATAATTATTCTTATACTTGAATATTTTGGGCCTTGTAAGCCCGTTTAGGGGACAGTATGTGTGTGAAGTGAAAAGTTTTAAATTGATCAAAAAGAAATTTTACAGCCCGATTGTACACGATTGGTTGAGTTTAAGTCCGATAGCACCTTGAACCCTGTTCCGGCATTGAATACGGGCGAGGGGTGTTACACTTACTATGTTTATTTTCTGTGTTTATAATTTCCTCAGGTTATCTCGAGTTGAAAGTCACCAGAGAACCTATCACACATCAAACTAACAAATTGGGTATTGATGATTCTTACACTTAGGGTCATGTCATGTATAGGTGTAACACCCCTCACCCAAGTCCGATGCCAGGACCGAGTACGAGGCATTGCCGAACATACGAACACACGATCACTCAATCCCGACTCTCAAATTTCACTAAGATTTAAAACTTTTTTAACCATATTCAAAACTCTCTTATTATGGGCTTATGAGGCCCAAGAGACCCATTGAATATGCTCCAGAACCAAACTGGAACTTTACAATCACTTAGAAAAATTCTACTTAAAACAGGGCACACGCTCATGTGGGACAGGGACATGCTCCTGTAGGCAGGCCGTGTGGTCACACACGCCCATGTCCCTAGTCCATACGGAATTAATTTTCATTTCGAACCTACAGGGGTTTTCACACGGCCGAGCACATGTGTCCTCACCCTGTGTGAAAAATTGCGGCATCTATTTATGATATCATTGCGAAATCTTCGTTGCACGGCCAAGCCACACACCCGTGGCTAGGCTGTGTCTATCACACGGTCGGGACACACGGTCGTGTCTCCAACCCGTGTGTTTACTACAAAACATTTAATTTCCATAATTTCAAGTGCAGGAGACACACTGCCTATCAACATGCCTATGGGATGGTCGTGTTTCACACACGGCTTAGATACACGCCTGTGCGCCTCACTGTATGGACAATTATTGGATATTTTCCAAGCCAACTGCCACCCTGAAACACAAACCATGTAACACCCCAAACCCGGCTCAGACGTTACGGCCAAGTCCGGTGTGTCACATCACCTACAACTAACCATATTACCTAGTTACTAAGATTAGAGTGAGCTTTGCAAAACTGATATTTAAGTCTCAAGAGAAATTCCCGGTTTATTGATGAACGTCCTATTCAATACTAGTTATTAAGAGATGTAACACCCCTAACCCTTATCCGTCACCGGAATAGGGCTATAAGGTATTACTAAGCAAAACATAACTGTCAGATACCATATGACGTTAAATCAACTATCATCCGCTACTATATTGCACATTAATCATATTCGAATTACACTACTACTTCAATACTGTTTCAATCATTAACAATTGATATTTTCTATTATAACTCACGTATACTTATTTTATGACTATAAATCAAATTGAAATAACACATCACATTATAAACATTGACCACATAAAATCTTTTTATGCAACATAAAACAAGCAAAATGATCGAGCCATTTTCGCATGGCTTGTACAAATACATAACCGAAATAACTTGTTTCAAAAAGGAGTTAAGCCTATACATGCCATTAACAAAACATAAAGTCTTTAAAAATACCAAAATCAAATTTAGATTGTGTGGATGACTTCAACTTTGAATCCCCCGAGATCGTAGATAGCAAACAGGATCTATAAAACAGAGAATCAAAGATAAACAGAGTAAGCATTTCTATGCTTAGTAAGTTTTCAGTAATACAATCATTTAAACTCAATCGAATAGATATCATTCAAATTTGAAAATAGTATCCCTATGGCCTATTATCTCTTTTTGGCCGAACACATATACGACTAAATATACAAACACTGAACACGTATTGAGCATTTTTAACTTCTCTTAAATCGGTATTCATATAACATAGCTAAATCGAATCATTTCATATAGTTCCACACTTTGACTGAATATGCACATATACATATGACAAAGTTTTGCATATGATTTCACTTGAATTGAAATTCATATATCATAAATAAATCACATAATTTCATATAACCTTATACAATGGCCGGATGTATCATCATCACATTAGATACTTATAATTTAATCCAAATTAAATTCACGAATGAGTATATGATACATACCTGGCCAACTTAATGCATTGAACACTTTGTTGGTAATTATTACCACGAAGTCTCATAATCTTAAACTTTACTCAAATCACCGGTGGGACTTTTAGCCCGGATATATTATTAGCACAAAGCCTGTGGGACTTTAGCCCGGATATAGTACCAGCACGAAGCCTGCGGGACTCTAGCCCAGATATAATACCAGCATGAAGCCTGCGGGACTCTAGCCCGGATATAATGCCAGCACGAAGCCTGCGGGACTCTAGCCCAGATATAATACCAGCACGAAGCCTGCGAGACTCTAGCCCGGATATAATACCAGCACGAAGCCTGCGGGACTCTAGCCCGGATATAATACATCACTGAGTTTCATGTATATTTATTCACATGTTAATATATTTCACATAGCATATTACATTTGTAATTCATTTGCTTCATTCGAATATAAGCATATAATATACTCATTGACCTCATATCATAAATATCATTTGACCTTAAAACATATATATATATATATATACATTTTTCACTAAACTTTCGGCTCATCAAGCAAACACACACGATCACATATCCATACTATTATCTTAGCTTATTTTCCTAATAGCCATTCAGCTACAGTAAAACATGCCCTAAGGGGTATAACGGTCATTTGCACCTAGGGGTAAAATAGTAATTTCCACCCATAAGGGGTATTTCAGTAATTATTCTAGTTTATAGGGTTTCATGCATGTTTTAATCAGTAATAGTCTAACTTTTATCTCAGTAGTTTATTTAGTACATTTTAGCAGATTATAGTCATTGGGCCCTAAAACCCCTAATGGGCCCTACAGTGTCATTTAGCTACTTAAGCCCGTTTAGCCCAAATTTTAAGTCTAGCTTAACAGTCTTAACCTACAGGATATCAGAACACACTTACCGTTACTTTTTCCCCATATGGGCCCGTAAGCCTATTGGGCCCAATTTCAGCCCATCAAGGCCCAATTTTACCGAAGTGCACAGAATTGTGCACTCATCCATCTTACTACTTGCGATTATAGATCTAATGATTTCTAATCAACATTATGAGCGCTCGCACGCTCACAAGCCCACGAAATGTCGAAATTTTGGCATTTCAGCTTTTTGGCTTTTGCCGATTTGAACTACAAGAGGGTGTTCGATACACACACCTGTTTTGCGATATTCCCCGTCGAGATCTCCCACGCAATTATCCTACATTCCTTCACTATGATAATCAGATTATAAAGCTATATTAACCAACGTAACACTTACTCATCATATATGGCCATACTTAGGCACTATTACCCACTTACCTTCGTCGACCTTTAACTACTAGATCTAGATGCCCCAATGGTGTTATCCTTCAACACTCCTTGATTGCGAGCCTTTTGTCCACACTAAACACATAAAATCAAAGAACGAGGCTAGTAAAGCCCTTAGTCCCAAAACGATAACCTCCCTAAGTGTTTAGGGATTATTCGACTTTTCTTAAATCCTGAAATAACGATTGAGAAAGAGTTTTAGTTACTTACGAAAGATCTACTTGCCAAAAACGTTCCCAAGTACCTCCTTTTTTCCAGATCTGTTGTAGATCAAATCCCTAAAATACGAGTAGAGAACAGATTTAATGATTCGGCTTTTGCAAAACTAATAATGGAAAGAAGAAGAAGTTTGAACCAAGAGAAAATCAACCACAAAGGATTTGGTTTTGGGTTCTAGCACTTATTTTGAGTTATGCTTATTTCGGTTTAAGAAGAAAATAGAAGAAGAAAGGGTTACAAAAATAGAAGAGGTTATCAAAAGATGAGAGGTTAAGGTTCAGCTTTTAGGGGAAATTGGTTACCAACGTTTTTGAAAGACAAAAGGGAAAAGAATTTTAAGAGTAGAAAAAGATAAACAAAAATAAAAAGAATGAAGGTTGATAAAATACAAAAACATGATAAGAGAATTTGAGCAAAAGAAAAACAATTCATCCCAGTCAAAAATTAAGGGCTTTTCGGTATTTAGAAAATCAGATTAAGAGTAGTGAAAAAAATAGCAATGGGAAGATAGGGTTTGAAGGTTTCGGCTTGATGAAAAATAGAAAAGAAATAAAAGAAGAAAACAACTTAAAAAGCAAGTGGGTTCGGCCTTGAGAAACCAAAGAAAGAAATCAAGAATATGTGCAAAAGAGTTGATGAAAAGAAGATGAGCTAAAAAGATAAAAATAAAATAAAGAAAAAGAAAAATAAAAACCGATTGAAAGGAAAAATCGGCTAATGCTTATCACTTGCAACTTTTGAATTTAATTCAAACTCCCCATCGATTTAGCAGCAGCCCTTATCCATCGCTTGACCTACTTCAGCATGCTGCTAAGAAGAGTTCTAATCCCGTACGGCTCCTTCCTGTGCGCGCACAGCAAAAAGGCCATCCTCCTGCTCGCTCCTCAGCTCGAACACGGGACCTCCAGGTAGCCTAGCACGCTGCTGGCCACTGCACCGCAGCTTCTTCTTTACCCTATAATAGTCGCATTTAATTTTAAACCTTACCTGCTGAAGTCCCTGCTGCTTTTTAAAAAATAAAACTGAAGTTTCCCTGCGCCTCGACTCGAACCCACGTCCCCTTGGAGTGCCTAACGCGCTGCTACCGCTGCGCCACAGGCGCTCTTTGTGCCAAATTATGATCTTCTTTTAAGTCATTCTAACGCAACTCGATTTACTTAAAAAAAACAAACATACCTTTTGCGCACGCTGGGAGTCGAACCCCAGCCTCCCTACCTGCTGCCTAGAGCCTCTGGCCACTGGGCCAGGCGCGCTTCTTTATGCCCAATCTTGCCCAATTTATTTTTAAAGCCTTATGCCCAGATTTCCTTATGAGGCAAAAATTAATAATTTTTTGCTAGAGTCTTGGATCGAACCCAAGACTTTTCCCACACTATAAATCATTCATAATTTATTTAATCACTAACTTTAAACACCAAATTAATAACAATAATATTATATACATATATTTTTTTATCTAATAATTATAATTATAATTTTCATAAAAATTAAAAACATAAATAATAATAGCAGTAATATTTTATTCATAATAATTTAATTTAATTTTATTTATAACTATAATATTTAAAACTTCTCAATTATTTAGGTTTTCTTTTATCCAAACCCAGACTCAAGCCCAATACTTCTAGGCCCAAATTTAGGGTGTTACAAACCAACTCAAACCAATTTTGCCAATACACAATATAACACGAAAACACATCCCAACAACCATATTTCAGCATCCACACACTTCATTTTGCCAACCACACACAAGCTCACATCCATACACATTATACACCTATTATATAATTTGTATCATAAAGGATTACAACACTTTAATTAGAAAATACTCATTCATATAAGGCCCATAGGAAATGGCCAAATCTCATGACATTTGTGACAACACTTGACCCCATAGACTATGTGACAGCCCTAATTCGACCCTAGTCGGGAAATGGTTTCGTAACCATTAGACCGAGTCATAATATTTAATAAATGCTATTTTCTGTGTTAAATTATGTGAAAGTAGTTGGGTGAATAATTGATTTAATTATTTTTATTTATTTTGTGTCGTTAGAATGTGTGATCCCTTGGTAAGGATTTGAATGCAAAGTAGTGAAAATGTGTGTGACATTTTATAAAGGGACTGAATTAGTGCATGGCTTTAATAGTTGGACTTGCATGTCTATTTCCCACATATATCCTTTAGTAGCCGGCCATGATAACTTATTTATACAAATAAGATTTTCTTTATATTAGATAATAAATATAATTGGTTAAAAATGACTTGTTTAAGTGGAATAAAATAATAGAAATGAGGTGAAAAGAACAAGAATCTCCTCATTTGTTCTTCTTTGCCGTGAGTTGAGAGAAACAAGAGAGGGAGAAGCTTTTGTACAATCGGCTTTTGGAAGACAAAAATCCAAGGTAAATGTTTGATAGTTTGTTTTGTAATTGAAGATTTGAGTTTGTTGTTATGCCTCCTTTCAAACCCATGTTAGATATTAGAAATTGGTGGAACTATGAGCTCATGGGTTAATTTTGGTTGAACGAATGGGATGTGGATTTCACGTAATTGGGGATAATTTTCTTTGAATTTGGCTATGAAAATTGGTTGCTAAGATTATGAAGTGGAGAACCCATGGTTTAATTTCTAATTTTAAATGCACAAAGGGCATTCGGCAATTAGGAATAAATGTAGAGAAATTTCAAGATTTTGAAATTCATGCTTGGTTGATTAAGAGAGCTTTGAATGGTTGTAAACAATGGTCAATTATTAGTGTGAGCTCCTTATCTTGCTCTTAACCGAAACTTATTGGCAAATTTTAAGTTTAATTGGTATATTAGCTTCGGCCATAGTAGTAAAATGCAAACCTTAAGAGTTTGATGTCTTACATCTTTTAATAGGGATGAAGGAAGCATAATTCGGTTATATACACATATATGTATTAAAGTTTAATCTATGGATGTACCTTGGGAGAATTGTTTAGTGATGAATTTGTCAAGTCGGTACCATGTGTTTGGGAGACATGCTTGAGTGTGGATTCTTACTCATGAATGTCGAATGTATTCATAAATTTATGTGAATTAGATTAATTATGGCATTTAGTTGTGTATTAAAGAAAGAAAGGTTGGGAAGAGAGCATTGTTATCATGTGTAGGGGTATACCTTGGTAAGTTATAAATTATATTCAGTTATAATCATATGTAATGATTTTAATTTTTTTTTTTTTGATAGCATAATGTTAAATAATAGTAATATCAATGTTTTCAGTTTTGTGAGGTGAAAAGAACAAGAATCTCCTCATTTGTTCTTCTTTGCCGTGAGTTGAGAGAAACAAGAGAGGGAGAAGCTTTTGTACAATCGGCTTTTGGAAGACAAAAATCCAAGGTAAATGTTTGATAGTTTGTTTTGTAATTGAAGATTTGAGTTTGTTGTTATGCCTCCTTTCAAACCCATGTTAGATATTAGAAATTGGTGGAACTATGAGCTCATGGGTTAATTTTGGTTGAACGAATAGGATGTGGATTTCACGTAATTGGGAATAATTTTCTTTGAATTTGGCTATGAAAATTGGTTGCTAAGATTATGAAGTGGAGAACCCATGGTTTAATTTCTAATTTTAAATGCACAAAAGGCATTCGGCAATTAGGAATAAATGTAGAGAAATTTCAAGATTTTGAAATTCATGCTTAGTTGATTAAGAGAGCTTTGAATGGTTGTAAACAATAGTCAATTAGTAGTGTGAGCTCCTTATCTACCGAAACTCATTGGCAAATTTTAAGTTTAATTGGTATATTAGCTTCAGCCATAGTAGTAAAATGCAAACCTTAAGAGTTTGATGTCTTACATCTTTTAATAGGGATGAAGGAAGCATAATTCGGTTATATACACATATATGTATTAAAGTTTAATCTATGGATGTACCTTGGGAGAATTGTTTTGTGATGAATTTGTCAAGTCGGTACCATGTGTTTGGAAGACATGCTTGAGTGTGGATTCTTGCTCATGAATGTCGAATGTATTCTTAAATTTATGTGACTTAGATTAATTATGGCATTTAGTTGTGTATTAAAGAAAGAAAGGTTGGGAAGAGAGCATTGTTATCATGTGTAGGGGTATACCTTGGTAAGTTATAAATTATATTCGGTTATAATCATATGTAATGATTTTAATTTTTTTTTTGATAGCATAATGTTAAATAATAGTAATATCTATGTTTTTGGTTTTGTGATTATGATTGTTTGAACTAGGTGCTAAAATGTATTCTAGTTGAAAATGGCTTGTGATATGAAGAAATGAAAGTTGTACTAGCTCTTGTTACATTCGGCCAAGTGAATGAACAACTAAGTCTTAATAAGTTTTTAATTGTTTATTTAAGCTCAAGAACCAAGAGGGCCACACTCGGACAAAAGAAAGGAAAAGGTGGTGGAATAGTCAGTTCGTAGCTAATTATCAACCAACGAAGTAAGTTTCAAGTGTTTAAATATAGTCATAAGGAGGAATGATATGGAACATGTGTTATGTTAGAAATAATAGTTGATGTGGTTATTTATAATAAAAAAATTTTATACAATAAATCACTAATAAGGGATATAGCCGAATGGATATTTGGAAGTTAGAATTTGAAGCATGTTTTAGTATATGATACTGCGGAATGATTGGATAGGATAAACTGCACCATGTACATTATATGTTGCAGCAAGTATATATGAATGAAATAAGGTGTGGTTAGATTTGATGTATATGCCTATAGCCGAAGGTGTAAAATGAGTTATGAGTAAATTATGCCGTGTGTGAGCTAATATTATGTGATTAAATGTGCTTGAAATTTTAAATGAGTTGGGATATCGTATATTCAGGCGTATATTCAGGCTCCATGCCTAGCAGGCTATATACCGGTGTTACATTCAGGCCTTCATGCCTAGCAGGCTTCATGCCGGTGTTCTGTATTCGGGCTTTTGTGCCTAGCAGGCTTCGTGCCGGTGTTCTTTACTCGGGCTTTTGTCCCTAGCAGGCTTCGTGCCAGTGTTCTTTATTCGGGCCTTTGTGCCTAGCAGGCTATAAGCCGGTGATACATTCGAGCTTTGCACTCAGCAGGCCTTGGGCCAATGATTGAATTTAGGTTTTTAAAACCTAGCAGGCTTAAGGCCAGTGATGATAATAAAAATAAAAATATAAAATATAATAATAGCTTCGATTACTGCGGTAAACTGTGATTGGAAACAAGTAATACTTTAAATCGGCTAGGTACGTACTATGTACTCCAATTTGAATTTGCTTGAAAGTAATGATCAGTGACAAGGAAGAATGTATATATGGATGGTGTGTAAATTTTATATGAGTGTTTATGCATAAATTTTGTGATCCATTAGCTAAAGTGTTCTATTATGTGGAAGTCTGAGATTTCATTTTCATGAATGAATTTTGAGGCAAGTGGAAATATATGTGAATTCTCCCTCGTATATAGATATATATAATCGGCTTAAGGATTTTCTTTTTATAAAGATCAAGTCGGGAAGTAAATGTGCAATTTATGATAAGTTTTGTTAGTTTGATAAGTTCTGTTAGTTTGATAACTTGAAACTTACTAAGCTTACATTAGCTTACTCTATTTGTTATGTTTATCCTATTTTATAGATTTCTTTTGAAGCAGCGGTTCGCGGGATTCAAGTCGTAGTCCATCACACTATCGCCGTCAGATTTTTGGTACTTCCGAAGGTTTCCTCTTTTTCGAACAATGGCATGTATAGGCTAGAACTTACGTTTTGAAATCAAACTTCTATTTTGAATTGTAAATATGAATAGCCATGCGAAAATGGCTTATCAAATCACTTTATATTCGTACATAAATGATGCTCTAGTTAATATTTGTTATGTGAATGGTATATGTTAATTAAAGCGCACTTCAAGTTAAAGTCGATATTTGATACGTATGCATATGTATTCAGTCTTAGAATTCTAGAAACATTATACGACTTTATTTTGGTGATACAATGTCGGGTAATGTCTCTAAACCTTCCTGCAACGGGCACGGGCTTAGGGGTGTTCCACACAAATAGCTTAGTAAGTCTATATGTAAATGAATGAGCAATATAAACCAATATTACAAATTCAAAAAAATAAGTAAGTTCTTTTATTACCACATTCAAATTAAACTTATAACATAATGGTCTTACCACACAAATCAATATATACTAAAGCACTTAGTACACATATCATATTTCACATAACCTGCACATACACACACTTAACACAGAGTCAAATCTTTTACAAGCATTCACATTTTATCGATTCGAATCAAATACTCGTTGAACCATGCGGAATACTAAAGTATCCAAGAAAAAAGGAACAAGTGTTCCACATAATGTAGCTGAAGCTACCACATATAACATATCACATAGAAGCTTAATAATGAGCTATTCACGGGTCTGCTCACAAAAGCTGATGGTGTAGTCGATACTACTCAGTACTGCTCACACAAGTTGACAAGTATCTACAACAAATGCAGGATCACCTAGCCACTGGTAGTCAAACTAGACCAGCACACGAAATCACATAAACGATCAATCACACACAATAGTTTCCTAGTGACATGTTACTCGTATCCTAGTCGATTCCTAAGGCTCAATTGGGTTTTCCTCACTTATTGATTTATTTGTCAATATACATACTCACATATAATTCATATATCATAAGATAACAAATATTAGAATAATTAAGGAAATTAGTCAAATTATCAATATAACCCATTATTTACACTTCAACTTACCTCGAGTCAAAATGCAACCTTTATCAATTTAATCCGAGACCTTGCCTTTTCGCCGGTCAAAGTCATTTCCTCATTGTTCTTGATCTATAAAACCAAATTTAGCTCATTCATTACACACATTACTCAATTGGGCACAAATCATCCTATGGTAATTTTTACCATTTTACCCCCAACTTGTCAATTTTTACAATTTAGTCCCTAGGCTCGTAAAATGAAATGTACCTATTTTTCTTCATTCCCAAGCCTAGCCAACCCTATTTCTCTCTTATAACAGCCCACAATTTTCAATATTTCACAACTTATGCACATGTTTTACAACTTTTACATTTTAGTCCCTTAATGCATTTTCATGCAAAATCACCTAGTAAAAGTTGCTTACTACACATCAAACCTTTGTTTTCTACAATTAAACATCAAAATGAATTCATCTCACATATGGGTAAATTTTTAAACATGAACCCTAATACAAATTAATGGTAGAAATAGGTAGTCCAAGCTTCAAGGATTTCAAAAATGCAAAGAAAATTAAAACGGGACTAAATTACACTTACTTGGAGCTTGAAAAAGTTGAAAACCATAGATATGGAGACTTAGAGAATTTCGGCATTTAGGGGAAGAAGATGGACACATTTTTGGCTTATTTTTCCCTTTTTATTTCATTTAATAACCAAATGAAAAATACCCTTAATGGCCTTCTTTGCAAATTTTTCCTTCCATGGGCATTTTTGTCCATCATGCTATAAAATGGTCTATTTGCTATATAAGGACCACTAATTTAAGAATGCCATTCAATTACACACTAAATGTAACACCCCAAACCTAGCCTAGAAGTTAGACCCGAATTCGGTATGTCACATTGAAGTTTTTTTAGAAAACCGTGTTTTCATTGAAAACCTTTCTTAAAGAAATTTTAAAGAAATCACCATTCCATCTATCTTTGATTAATCAGGTTATGAAAATAGTTTACTTCGGAAAAACATATTTGTTGTGGAAGCTTTGGTTGAATTCACATTTGTTGTGGAAACGTGGTTTTTGGAAAATAGAGATCATTTTGTAAAATGCGCCTTAGAGCTAGCAGAATAATAACATGCAGATAAATAATCCCAAAACTTAAGAAAAATTATATAGCGGCCTTATTACAAACCCAAAATAAAAACCATAATTAAAATAAATAAAAACCAAAAATAATATAAAAGCAGAGTGTGGCCGCCTCCAAGTCCACGTAGCACCAAATCGCCTATGCCTCGGAATTACTTGTACAGTTAAAATAATTGGGTGAGTATACGAATACTCAGTGTGTAACCCCGGCAATAAAAACACAACAGAGTCAGTCTGGGCTAGAGCCCATTATAGTAACATATCATATTCAGTAAATAGTATAGCATGCAATTCAGAGTTCATATCACAATTAGTGGCATATAATCAAAAATATTACAGTAATAGTATAGCATGCAATCAGAATCCTACCCATCCATTCGCTACACTCCATCTCCTTCCAACCCTACACTCCATGTGGGGATAAAATCAACCCACCCAACCCTACACTCCACAGTGTAGTATCGATGCGGCACTATCGATAAAATGCAGCAGAGCTGCTAGAATATTAGGCTATAAGCCTCAGAATAATACAGCGAAGTTGCCAAAACAGTACACTTCCTCCAAAAATATATATATCCCATCCCCCATGCAATGCAACATATTAAATGACATGCTATCATGATACAGATAATTCATACAATCATTTTATAATATAAAAGTTTAATCAGAAAACATACAGAGTCAAAACAGTCGATTTATCCCCGAAGAGTATTTTGGTCATTTTTCCCCTTAGGGGTATTTCCGTCATTTGTCAGTGTGGCCCTTCATATGTGAAGACCTTTCAGTAAGCCCATGGTGGCCAATGACACATGCAGCCAAACAGTCCAGAAATTCAATTTTGGCCTAAAGCCCATCTGGCGAGCCCACGGGTGGGCCCATTCGGCCTGTTTCAGCCTAACTCATGAAATCATTCATGATAGCCGTTTTTTTATGTGAGGTCACATTCCGTGGCCTCAATCAAACACATGAACGTTCGCACACCCATGTGGCCAACAATCGATTCGTCGGCTATTCAGCACTTGTTGTTTCAGCATTTCACCTTAGTATCCAAAAAGTGCGGTAACACACACCTTATCACATAGAGTATCAAATAATCCTGAGAGCCGTCACCTAAATTAAACATAACACACGGTTAAACTACTTATCTAAAAATAATTAAGGAAAAGCTAATCCGAACACTTAGCCAAAGTATTTACTATCACTTGCCTTCATCAGAGTGGTCAATTACGATTTGCCTAGTTAAACAGTAGTTTGACGCGGTCACCCTTCTGCATCCCGGCGAAAAGTCTCTAACCGTCGACACTACGTCTCTTGAACTTGGGAGTAGAAACCGTGAGTGCATTTCTAGTAGATACTCTTCCACGACCTTCCTCAGTCCGATTATCATTTGCCTCCATAATTTATATTCCAAAAGTCACAATCCTTATTCGGCCACCAAAAGGCAACAATTAATATTAAATGCTTTAGAGGAAAAACAATTGATCCCATAAGGGTACACATAAACTTTCAAATAATGAAATCAAATCTTGCGATTAAGGTACTTACCCAAAACTTGTAATGTTCACAGTGGAAAGGAATTCAAGTTGAGTACCCTAATCAAACCCCTAGCCAAAACGGTCAATACAAAGTGTTACAAGACCATTACTAAAGCGAAACAATCAAAAGCATGTGGGCACAAACAACCCTCAAATATCGAAATCAACCCTTGTGATCTAAAACTTACCCATATCCACACGGTCACAAATAAAGGAAAGCAAGACATCAAATAGAAATCAAAGTTTTGGCTTTAAGAATCAAGAACCAATTGATCAATATGAAAACGAGAAATGAGAAGGAGAAAGGTATAACCATTCAAAAAGAAAGAGAAGGAACAAATTTGGCGATAGCATATATGGCCACTATTACACAAGGGAAAAAGAGAAAGAGAAGGGCAGTGATGAAATCGACTTTTGCAAAAACCCAAAGAGAAAACAAAGTGACCAACGGTGCACTAGGTGTTGCCAAATCCAAAAGAGAAGAGAAAAGAGTGGAAGGAGACCAAGGCTAAAAGTGCATTTGACCTAAGAAAGAAAAAAATGGAGATCAACAATACTCGATTGAACAAAAGAAAAGAGTATGTAAGAATTTAACAATGTACCAAAAGAAATTTCGGCACACCAAAATTGAACAAAAGGCCTCAAAGGTACCTAAGCAAAACCGAAAGAAAAAGAACACAAGGACTCCCCAAATCAATACTCAAATTCGGCACAAAAGATTTTTGTTGGAGCCAAGAATAGCTACATTTGGTCAACGCTAGATCATGAAAACAAAAGAGGAAAGCAAATCAAAATTCTTTATTAGGCAAATTCTACAATGATCGTATGGTACCACAACTAACCATATCTTTCCAAATTAAATCCTTTAATTTAGCAACAAATAAAACCCCATTGACCAAATGGCACCTCAAGTCCCACATCTGACCAAAAAAAACATCCAAATACACTCTCTTAATATGGCAACAAAACACCATAATTCCTTTTCCCTCTTGCATCAAAACACATCCGAGTCTATTTAAAGAGGCATCACTGTACACTACAAATTCTTTTCCCGAGTCGGGTAGGATCAAAACCGGTGCTTCAGTCAGACATTTCTTCAATCTATCAAAACTCTATTGACATTCTTCGGTCTATTCAAACTTACTATCTTTTTGCAATAATTTGGTCATCGACGATGCACTCATCGAGAAGCCTTCAACAAACTGACAATAATAGCCAGCCAAACCCAGAAAATTTCTGATCCCAGACACAGTCTTTAGAGGTTTCCATTCCAATATAGCTGAAAACTTCCCCGGATCCACTCGTATCCCCTTGCAAGATACAATATGCCCCCAAATCCAACTTCCCGGAGCCAAAATTCACTCTTACTGAACTTAGCGAATAATTTCTTTTCCCGTAGGCTCTGTAACACAATTCGTAGATGTTCAACGTGTTCAGACTCACTTGGAGAGTAAACCAAAATATCATCTATAAAGACCACTACGAATTTATCCAAATAAGGCTAGAAAATTCGGTTCGTTAGATCCATAAAGATAGCTGGTGCATTGGTCAGTCCAAAGGGAATCACTAAAAATTCGTAATGACTATAATGAGTTCTGAAGGCAGTTTTCGGCACATCTCCCTCTTTAACTTTCAACTGATAGTACCCGGACCTCAAATCAAACTTAGAAAACACAGAAGCACCCTTCAACTGGTCAAATAAATCATCAATACTTGGCAACGGATACTTATTCTTCACAGTCACCTTGTTAAGTTGCCGGTAGTCTATACAAAGTCTCAACGATCCATCTTTCTTTTTAACAAACAGAACCGGAGCACCCCACGGTGAATGACTAGGTCTTACGAACCCTTTATCGGTTAATTCTTGCAGCTGCACTTTTAACTCTTTTAATTCAGTTGGTGCCATCCTATACGGAGCAATCGATATCGGAGCAGTACTAGGAAATAATTCAATACCAAAATCTATCTCTCTATCTGGAGGTAAGCTAGGTAGTTCCTCCAGAAATACATCCATAAATTCACGCACAACCGGTACAGATTCAATCTTCTTCTCAGACACCTTAGTATTCAGAACATATGCAAGATAGATTTCACCTCCTCTTTTCAAACATTTATAAGCAGACATAGTAGAAATCAAAATTGGCTTCATATCAAACTTGTTAGTTACGACACTAAGTATCTCCCCATCATCACCTTTCAGTTCCAAAGTCTTTTGTTTACAGTCTATTTTAGCCCCATGCAGAGTCAACCAGTCCATGCCCAAAATTACATCAAATTCGTCAAAAGGCAACAGCATCAAATCAACAGGAAAACAATGATCATGAATCATGAAGGGGCAATTTCTACAAATTTTATAAACTAACACATGCTTTCCTAAAGGGTTTGACACTTGTATTACATGTTCAGTGAACTCAACACACAAATTCTCACCATCAGACATTTTATTCACACACACATACGAATGCGTGGAACCAGGATCAATCAGAGCAAGAACAGAAACACCATAAAGAGAGAATATACCAGTAATTACTTCAAGGGAGGATGCCTCCTCTCGAGCTTGAATAGCATAAGCTCTTGCCGGAGCTCTCGCTTCAGATCTCACAGTGGTATCCCTTGTTGTGCCTTTACCGCTATTTTCGGTTCCCACATTTCTCGGTGGTCTCCCTCTGGACACATTACTTGGCCTTACATTTTGCTGTTTTTCTGACTCTTCCAGTTCTGGACAGTTCTTCACAAAATGATCTTGAGACCTACAACAAAAACAAGTTCGGTTAATCAGATAACATTCACCTGAGTGTCTCTTTCCACAGTGTCGACACTCCAGTCTATCAAACCTGACACTTCCAGCACTAGCTACCAAAGTCGACTGGGTCTTAGAACCCACATACCGCCTATCTCAGTCTCGTCAGGAGTATCCAGTAGAAACATTTGATCGAGTACTCATTTCCTTTGACTTCTTTGATTGAGACAGAACCGATTTTCCCATTGATCTTTTTCGGCCTCTTTATTCTCATTTTCAACTTTTCTCTTCTCTTTACTCAACTCTTCAGCCTTAATGGCTCTCTCGACCATCACCACAAATTCTTTAATTTCTAGAATTCCAATCAATAGCTGGATATCTTCATTAAGCCCATCTTCGAATCTTTTGCACAATGTAGCCTCGTTCGGCACACACCCTTGGGCATACTTGCTGAACTTAACGAATTCGCGCTCATATTCGACCACTAATAGTCGTCCTTGCTTCAATTCAAGGAATTCCTTCCTCTTCTGATCAATGCAATGCTGACTAATATATTTCTTCCTGAACTCCTCTTGGAAGAAATTCCAGATAACTCTCTCCTTAGGTACCACTGATATCAACGTCTTCCACCAGTGATAAGCTGAATCTCTTAGAAGAGATACAACGCATTTCAGACTCTCCTCGGGAGTACAAGACAACACTCTGATAGTGTTTTCTAACCAAAACTCTACCTTTTCTGGATCATCATTCACATTAGTTCGGAACTCTTCAGCCCCATACTTTCTGATCTTATCCACAGGAGGCTTAGACAACAGTACTGCCTCCGGTTGTTGAGGAGCTATAGGAGCAGGTTGAGGTATAGAAGGTGTCGGAGGAGGTTGAGCATTCATATTCACCCGAATAAACTCAGTGTACCACTTATTCATCATATGGAAGAAGGCTACTCGGGCCTCCTCACCTTGACTTTAACCATCAAGTCCAGAATTAACAGGCACTATCCCTTGAGCGGGAGCAGGCGCATTACTTTGGGCATCGTCAGCCACATCACGATTAGGATCCATAACTATACAGTAAACAATTTAAAATCATCAAGAGCCAACACACTATCAATTTCAATTTATGTAATGTATAGACAGACTACTACACATGCTACGTTAATCCAAGAATCAGCTAAACCGTAGCTCTGATACCAATAAAATGTAACACCTGTAACCCCAAACTATCACCAGAATCGTGTACAGGGTATTACCAGATTCAGAGAAACAATAACAGAACTATTTCGAAGACAGTCGCAAAATCACATGCAAATCAACTTATAATCACACTTATCAAGGGTTTTCAGACACGATACAGTCATTGAAGACGATTAGGATTCGAATCCTATCATTTCAGACACTCAGAAAATTTTTCGCTTTAAAAACGAAGTCACATGCCCGTGTGACATTTGGCACGGCCGTGTTATTAGACCGTGTGGTCTTTACACGCCCGTGCTTGACAACCATGGACGAAACTATCCATTGTGCCATGGCCACACCATACGACCATTTGGGGGCTGTGTACCCCCACACGGTTGAGACACATGGCCATGTCTAATACCTGTGTGGTACATTAAAAATGAAATCAAGGTGCAGGGGAGGCACGGTCTAGGGGCACGCCCGTGGAGTCAGGCCGTGTGTCGCCCACGGCCTAGGCAAGCCAGTGCCATATACCCGTGGAGCATTTTGCCAACCCCCACACGGTCATAGTACACGCCCGTGTGCCCTGCCATACAAGCCGTGTCAGGCTATGTACCAAGCCTTGGCCTCCCAAAAACACATTGAAGCATAAATGTAACCAAATCTAACCAAATCAAGAGTAATTTACTGAAAGAAACTTCATTTATAAACATTGACTTACAAAATAACATATGAGTGACATAACTTAGGCATACAAAATAGCCATTTACAACAACAATTGTTCTATACATGCCATAAATTACACTTGAAAATTCGAAATATACCAAAAGAAGCTTGATAGTGTGTTGTGTAACTCCGACCTTACGATCCCAATCTAACAAGCTTGAAATCTAAGGAAAAGGGAAAAGAAAAAAAAAAAGGGTAAGCTACAAGAGCTTAGTAAGTCATATGAAATTCAAGCAATATAACAATTCACTACATCATTTGCTTCAACATAATAAATGTCATCACATATCATTGCACAATCAACTTACTCTTTGTGCACATTCCACATGTCAATCATGATTATGTTTAGCAATAACATTCTCAGTATACCATACCATTTTTAGTTCACCTGTACGATCACTTCATCACAGTACAGTAAATCAAATCCCATTGACCAAAGTTTGGAATATAAATAGATATACAGAGGTTGGCACATAAGTGCCGAACAGACATGGCAAAACCACGAGGCAGCCGAAGCTACTAACAGTAGGGTAGCCAAAGCTACAATCAGTAACAGTACAGAAGTTAACCACGGGCCTGCTCACACAAGCTGACAAGTGTCTGCAACACATGCAAGACTACCTAGCACCCGAGTAACTATAACAGTTAGAACAGTGGGGCCCTCAAGTGACATGTCACCTCTATCTATGTCTATTCCTACTTGCTCAATCGGGATTTACAGTCAATATAACATTCTATAAATTCAGTGATAGTATCCAATATTCAATCATCTCACCAAGCAATTGTCAATATAACAGCATAGAAATAAATAATTAAATAGAATTAATCGAATTCACTAAAATTACATATAACTTACTTGGATATCAAAAGATTTACTTCTCGAATTTAATCGAGGACTTTCTATTTTCCCCGATCACGGGCTCTCTCAGACTTTTCTTGATCTAAATTAACACACATACACAGATATCAATTATCTATTTCAATATGGTCACAATTCATATTTGGGGCAAATTTCCAAATTTACCCCTCAACTTTACAATAATTACAAATTGGTCCCTTGGACTTAAAAATCTCAATTTCTTTAATCCATGGGCTTATATAACCCATTTTCACAATTATGGCACTCAAATTCTTTTTATTCACACATTTAGGAACAATTTGTGATCTCTACAAATTAGTCCCTCTTCATGAACTTTCATTCAATTTCGTCCAATAAAACATGTATATGGCACTTAAAACTTCCATTATCTACCATTAGTAAGCCAAACACACTCATATCACAAATGGGTAAATTTTCAAACTCTTATTTCTCTTCAAATAAATGGTAGAATCATGAAATCCAAGCTCAAATAAACTCAAAAATACAAAAATAATTAAAAATGGGATTAAATTGCACTTACAATAAAGCTTGGAAAATCAAAGAACCCTTGGCTATGGAGGCTTCAATTTTCGGCAACACATAAGGAGAAGAATGGGGAAGATGATGATTTATTATAATGGGTTTTGTCATTATTCACTAATGACCATTTTGCCCCTCAAACCATTTCTTAGGATATTTTCTCATGTAAGGGCATTTTAGTCTAAAACACAATTTAATGGTCTATTTGAATCATAAACACTTCCAATTTCACATAATACTTTAATCAAGCCGATATCATCAAAAATTCACATAATTAAAAATTCTCATTCCGGATTGGTGGTTACGAAACCACTATTCCGACTAACCCCTAATTCGGGTTGTCACAGCATTAGCCGAATATGCACATGCTTATAATAAATCCACTTAGTCGTACTTAAAATCAACTAATAGCCATGTTATATTCACTTTACTAAAACAAGTTATCAATTACCAAAAACCAAACATACATATATCCTCAATTTCCAACAAACTAAAATATGCCAAACACCTTAAGCACATATACCATGATCAAAATAAGCATAACACTCACATTAATCCTTTAGTAATTACCAAAATAACCTTAATCATGAGTAATCATCATAATCATTTCCACAACTCCTATTAGCCGAACATATTAACCTAATAAGAACTATGATAAATATATATGGATAAACCTTGCTTAACCAAAACTAAGACATACCAAATTCAATACCAATTGCCAAATACATCCAACCATATTATCGAACATATAACATTAGCAACTTTACCACATTTTTTTACCTCAACCGACTTACCTAATAACACTTTAACAAAGTAAACCAACAAAGTTCACATCACATATATGCATCAATATATAAATCATGTCCAAATCACAAAATCAAAACCAAACATGAACACCATTTGATAAAAACATGAAATCCAAGCTGAACAAAAATAATAGGCCATTTTTGCATGGCATATTATATACATATCCCAAAGTCAAATATATAAAGAACTAGCCTATACATGCCATAGGTTTGAATTCAAGCTTTTAAAGGTATCGAAAATAGTCGATAGTGTGATAGACTTCACTGACGATCCCTAAGCCCGTAACTAGTCTCCAAAATCTATAAAACAGAGGCAAACATATACACACAGTAAGCTATGACAGCTTAGTAAGTCATAAGCAAATAAACATCTCAATAACATAATCAATTCAATTAACCAAACCAATTTATGCTTTTGTAATCACATATAAGTTCAAACTTATAGTTCCATATATATATAACATATACTTTCATAGATAAATTTCATCTTGGCTGAATATACATATATGCATTATCAATATATTCTCCAATCTCAAAGTCATATAATCACATATATATAACTGAATACACATATTCATCCATATACAGTTACTCAATAATCAACTTTAATATCACATACTTATTCCTATTGTAAGGCCGAATATAGTTCTCATATTTACATATATTTTCAATAGCATTAGGTATCATTTTCATCATATATCAAGTAACCAACTTACCTTATTTTCAAATAGGTAATCAACTATCACATACCTGATCATTTTAGCTCATTTAACCCATTCGATCACAATTTATCATTGCCCGTTGACCATTCGGAATAAAATAGGATACTCAGATAATCACAGATATCATACAGTGCCAACGTCCTAGACGTGGTCTTCCATGTAATCACATATCGGTGCCATTATCCCAGATAGAGTCTTACACGAATCACATATATGATGTTGATGTCCCAGACATGGTCTTACACGTAATCACATATTGATGCAAATGTCCCAGACGTGGTCTTACACGAGAACACATATCAAAAATCCTATGTCATGACATATGTATCCTAGCTATCCTAAGGTTCGTACGGGGCTTTTCAGACGTCGTATCTCGGTTGAATCAAATTCGTAAACATAGCTCCCAAGCATATTCAAATTCAGCATTTACATATTTACTTTCATATAGTACAATTCAGCATATAAACTCATATTTATTTATAATTAACAACACATATTTGCTTATAAACTTACCTTAGATAATGAAAATCGGAACGGGACGATTAGTAGACGAATTTGGTTTTCCCCGATCCAAATATGATTTCTTTGGTTCTTGATCTAAATGTATTCAAAATAAACTAATTCAAATATGATTCCATTCAATTTAGTCCAAAAACACATAAATGGGTAAATTACCATTTTGCCCTTGACATTTTACACTTTTTTACAATTTAGTCCAAATTGCACAAAATACAAAATATGAAAAATTTCAATACATCATAGCTAGGATGAATCTTTATCTTACTCATACAAGTCCACACATTTCATTTATTTTATGTTTTTGTCCCTCAATTTATAATTTTTGCAATTTAGCCCTAATTACTCAAATTCATCAAAAAATTCCAATACAAAACATATTAATTCAAAACATGTCTTTCATAATTCATCACCAAACATCACAAAACACAATTATTCATAAATGGCATAACTCAAAATATTCATTAAAATCAAAAATTCAAGCATGGGTCGAATAGTATTCGAAGCAACAATCTCAAAAACGTAAAAATTAACAAAAACCTAGCAAAAACGAACCTTGAATTGAGCTTGAAATTAGGCTGAATGTGTGAAACCTTTTTTCTTTTTCTTTTCTTAATATTTTCAGTCATGCATGAAAGAAAGATGAACATATTTCATCTTTATGTTTTATTATAAATTATAAATTTACTAAATTACAAAACTAACCTTTTATATTTAATACAAAACCATTATATACTAAGGTCAATGCCATCCATCATTTAAAATAATGGTCAATTTGCAACCTGAATACTCCATTTATAAAAACACATGCAATTCAGCCCTTTACTATTAAACCATCAAATTTTCATTTTACGCGATTAAGCCCTTTTATTAAATCGAGCATCCAAAAAATAAAATTTTTAAACGAAATTTTAGCACGCACAAATTCAAACATTATAAACACCAAAAATAATTTTTAAAAATTTTTCTTACTCAGATCCGTGGTCCCGAAACCACAGTTCTGAATAGGGTCTAAATCAGGCAGTTACATTTCCACAGTTTAACTCAATAACCTTTTATCTACAATTCATTTTAGCATCATGTATCGATAGCCAATCCATGCCCAAAATGGCATCAAACTCATCAAATGGCAATAGCATTAGATCGGCTAAGAAATGATGACCTCGTATCACTAGGGGACAATTCTTTGAAATCTTATCAATTAACACACATTTGCCTAAAGCGTTTGACACCCTAATTACAAACTCGGTTGACTCTATAGGAAATTTCATATCATTTACTAATTTCATGCAAACATAAGAATGTGTGGACCCAGGATTAATCAGTGCAACTATAGTAACATCATCAAGAGAAAATGTACCAGTGATTATGTCAGAAGATGACGCTTCTTCCCGGGCTCAAATGGCATAGGTTCTTACAGGCGCTCTGGCCTCCGATCTTGCAACTAAATCTCTAGCTATGCCTTTGCTACTAGGTCCCTCTTTCACATTTCTGGTAGGCTTCCCTCTAGTAGGCATATTACTCTGTCTAACACTCTGAGTAGTTTCTTTCGCTTCCCTTTCAGGACAATGTTTGATAAAGTGATCTTGGGAGCCACACTTAAAACAAGCTCCGGTGGCCATCCAGCACTCAGCGGGATGTCTCCTACCACAGTGTTGACATTTTGGATTATTTAACTTGACATTACCAACACTAGCTACTAAGGTGGTCTGAGCCTTAGAACCCGTATTTTGTTTGCCACGAGTTCTACTTGGATTCCCGGCGAAAATAATTGAACGGTTTTGTACATTCCTCACTTTCTTAGACGATGATTGAAAAGTCTTATTCTTTGATCTCTTTTTCAAGTCTCTAGCCTTTGAATCAGCTCTTCTCTTTTCTTTACTTAATTCTTCAGCTTTTCAGGCCCAGTCAACGAGCACAACAAACTCTTTTAGTTCCAAAATCCCAACATACAATTTGATACCCTCATTTAAGACATCTTCAAATCTTTTACACATGATTTCTTCTATAGACACACATTTTCGAGTGTACTTACTGAGTTGGACAAATTCTAACTCATACTCAGACACTGTCATTCAGCCTTACTTCAGCTCTAAAAATTCCTTTCGGTTTTGATCAATAAAGTGTTGACTAATATACTTCTTCTAGAATTCTACCTGGAAGAAGTCCCAAGTAACTCTTTCTATAGGCACTACCGAGACTAGCGTCTTCCACCACTGATACACTGAGTCTCTCAGAAGCGATACGGCACACTTTAAACACTCTTCGGGTGTGCAAGAGAGTTTATCAAACACCCGGATAGTGTTTTCGAGCCAAAATTCTACCCTCTCGGGGTCATCATCAACATTTTCCCTAAGCTCCTCAGCTCTATACTTACGAATCTTGTCCACTGGAGGCTTACTCATTCTTACCACTTCCACACCTTGTGGAGTTTCTGGAATCGGCTGAGGAATAGGAGGAGGTCGGAAGGTTGGGCATTCAGATTCACCCGAATGATATTTGTATACCATTCGCTCATTCTACGAAGAAAAGCTTCCTAGGCCTCTTCTCCCCAACTGGATTCTACATTCCTACTTTCGGGTGGCGCAGTCCCTTGAGTGGGAGCCGACGTGTTACTTTCTACATCGTCAGCCACTGCCGAGTCAGGATCCATTACTATATGAAAACACAATTCAAGGATTAGAAACCATCACACTATCAATATTCTTAATTATGGCATGTATAGCTGGACTCTCATATTTGCTATGTTAGTCTGAGAACTGACTAAACCATAACTCTGATACCACCAAATGTAACACCCCTCACCCAAGTCCAATGCCAGGACCTGGTACGAGGCATTAAAGGACTTACGAACACACGATCGCTCAATCCTTACTCACAAATTTCACTAAGATTTAAAAAAAAAATTAATCATATTCAAAACTCTCTTATTATGGGCTTACGAGGCCCAAGAGACCCATTGGATACGATACAGAACCAAACCAAAACTCTCTTACGAACACACGATCGCTCGTGTGGGCAAGTCGTGCGGTCACACCCGCCCATGTCCCTAGCCCGTGCGGAATTAATTTTCATTTTAAACCTATAGGGGTTTTCACACGGCCAAGCACAAGCCCGTGTTTCTGGCCCGTGTCCTTCACACGACCCCAACACGCCCTTTTCCTCACCTCGTGTGAAAAACTGGGGCACTTTGTTTATGACGTCATCGCGAAATATTCGTTACAAGGCCAAGCCACATGCCCGTGGCTAGGCCGTGTCTATCACACGGTCAGGACACAAAGCCGTGTCTCCAACCCGTGTGTTTACTGCAAAACATTTAATTTCCATAATTTCAAGTGCATGGGACACACGGCCTATCAACATGCTCGTGGGCTAGCCGTATGTCACACACGGCTTAGACACATGCTTGTGTGCCTCACCGTGTAGACAACTATAGGTTATTTTCCAAGCCAATTGCCACCCTGAAACACAAACCAACTCAAACCAGTTTTTCCAATACACAATATAACATAAAAACACATCCCAACAACAACATTTCGGCATCCACACACTTCATTTTACCAACCACACACAAGCATACACATCCATACACATTATACACCTATTATATAATTTGTATCATAAGGGATTACAACACTTTAATTAGAAAATACTCATTCATATAAGGCCCATAGCAAATGGCCAAATCTCATGACATTTGTGACAAAACTTGACCCTATAGACTATGACACATAACAGATCATTAAACCATCTATACATGCAATAATCTTAAGTGTTTAAACAAAATACCAAATTGTTTGTTGATAGTGTTGATGGAATCCCGTTGATCTCCGAAGCTTGGGTTAGCTTGACGAACCTATATGGGAAGGAAAACAAAGTGGGGTAAGCTAAATAACTTAGTAAGTCTATATGTAAATGAATGAGCAATATAAACCAATAATACAAATTCAAAATAAGTAAGTTATCTTATTACCACATTGAAATTAAACTTATAACTTACTCAATGGTCTTACCATACAAATAAATATATACTTAAGCACTTAGTACACATATCATATTTCACATAACTTGCACATATACACACTTAACACACGGTCAAATCTTTTAGAAACATTCACATTCTATCGATTCGAATCAAATACCTGTTGAACCATGCGGAATACTAAAGGATACATGGAAAAACGCATAAGTGCCGCACATAATGTAGCCGAAGCTACCACCTATCACATATCACATAGAAGTTCAATAATGAGTTATTCACGGGTCTGCTCACACAATCTAACGGTGTAGTCGATACTACTCAGTGCTGTTCACATAAGCTGACAGGTATCTGCTGCAACAAATGCAGGATTACCTAACCACTGATAGTCGAACTAGACCAGCACCCGGAATCACATAAATGATCGATCACACATAATAGTTTCCTAGTGACATGTCACTCGTATCCTAGTTGATTCCTAAGGCTCAATCGAGTTTTCCTCACTTATTGATTTATTGTCAATATACATACTCACATATAATTCATATATCATTATAAGATTACAAATATTAGAATAATTAAGGAAATTAGTCAAACTATCAATATAACCCATTATTTACACATAAACTTACCTCGAGTCAAAATGCAACCTTTATCAATTTAATTTGAGACCTTGCCTTTTCCTTGGTCAAGGCCGTTTCCTCGTCGTTCTTGATCTATAAAACTAAATTTAGCTTATTCATTACACACATTACTCAATTGGGCACAAAATCATCCAATGGTATTTTTTACCATTTTACCCCCAACTTGTCAATTTTTACAATTTAGTCCCTAGGCTCGTAAAATGAATTGTACCTATTTTTCTTCATTCCCAAGCCTAGTCGACCCTATTTCTCTCTTATAACAGCCCACAATTTTCAATATTCCACAACTTATGCACATGTTTTACAACTTTTACATTTTAGTCCCTTAATGCATTTTCATGCAAAATCACCTAGTAAAAGTTGCTTACTACACATCAAACCTTTGTTTTCTACCATTAAACATCAAAATGCATTCATGTCACATATGGGTAAATTTTTAAACAGGAACCCTAATACAAATTAATGATAGAAATAGGTAGTCCAAGCTTAAAGGATTTCAAAAATGCAAAGAAAATTAAAAACATGACTAAATTGCACTTACTTGGAGCTTGAAAAAGTTGAAAACCATAGTTATGGAGACTTTGAGAATTTCAACACTTAAGGGAAGAAGATGGACACATTTTTGGCTTATTTTTCCCTTTTTATTTCATTTAATAACCAAATGACCAAAATGCCCTTAATGGCCTTTTTTGCAAATTTTTCCTTCCATGGGCATTTTTGTCCATCATGCTATAAAATGGTCTATTTGCTATATAAGGACCTCTAATTTAAGAATGTAATTCAATTACACACTAAATGCTTCTAGAACTCATATTTTGAATTTTTTTGCAATTTAGTCCTATCTCTCAATCGAGCACTTTATCGATAAAATTTATTTACTAAATTTTCACTTATGCATTCAATCACACAATAGACCTTAAAACTTTGTCGAAATAAATTTTTCTATTTCAGATTCGTGGTCCCGAAACAACCATTCCGTTTAGGCCCTAATTCGGGCTGTTACAATAGGGGACTTAGTTATTTTTGTATGTGTCATACTTGTTTTGGCTTAAAAGGTTGGCCTATACTATTTGAAAGTTCATTTTTGTGTAAGGCCATTTGATGTTGGTATATTGGCTATATTATAAGTCCATGATGATGCATTTCAAGAATGTGCATGTTTACATATGTGAATGAATGGGTGGTGATAGCTATGTGTGACATAAATTTGTTCGCAATGGCAAGTCAGATTAGTGCACGGGGTAGGGACATGGCCATGCGAGCCATACGGTCGTGTCCTAATACCATACAGGAGTGTGCCCCTATTTTTTATGAAATTTTTCAAAGTTTTCTAAAGTTCTCGATTTGGTCTCGAACCGTTTCCAAAGCATGATTTGGGCTTCGTATGCCCATATTAGGCACTTTAGGATAAAATGTGAAAATTTTTAAATTGGAACACAAATTCATGACCCGATTTTATACGATTGCATGTGTTTATGTACGGTAATGCCTAATACCCTATTCCGGTGTCAAACATGGGTAAGGGGCGTTACAATATTTTTCTTCTCCTCCTCTCCATTCCACATCCTTAATGTATGTAACATGCTTATATGTAACATTATCTATAATTCCACTATTACTTATATGTTCATATCAAAGTTGTCCACTTGAGTCATAGTCACTAATTATTTATATCTTGAGATACAGAATTCTAAATTAAGATCCGCTTGATTTTTTTGAAACTAGACTCAAATATCTTTCTACCATAAAAATTTTAGAATTTATAATTTAGCCAATAAGTACAGTAAAATCTTCAAATTTATCTCTATTTTGCTGTTTGACAACTTTGACCTTTCTTTACTAAAAATTAATTATCTCTTAGTACTGGGTTTGGATGATGTTTCCATTTGTTTCTCTTGAAAAAAGACTCATTAAGAATTTAAAATTATAAATTTAAACCCTAATTTTTTTTACAGTTTTTTATGATTTTCCAAAGTCAGAACAGGGGAACTTGGAATCATTCTAACCTTGTCTCACAAAATTTATTATATCTCATAATTTATAATAACATTGCTTACACTGTTTCTTCTATGAAAAACTAGACTCAATAAAATCTACTTTAGTATTTTATTCAACCTCTAATTCGATTTCCACAATTTTTGGTGATTTTTCAAAATTGAACCATTGCTGCTGTCCAAAAACTATTTTAATGCTAATTTTACTCTTTCATGGTTATTTGTATTAACTTTCATTTAGACAGACATAATCATTATGCTTTTAATTATTGTCCAATTTAATCCTTAAAACTCACTTATCATCAACTTTTATTATAACTTCTCTTATTTCAATTATAAATTTCACAAGTTTACAATTTAATTCCTAATATCTTAAAAATTCATTATTTACTATAATTTCACTTTAACATTACATGTAACTCATTCACTAACACTTAACATTCCATTTAAACTTCCTAACACAATACTTTATTTCAAACATAAAATTTTGTACACTTTACAATTTAGTCCTTAAAAAAATTTAATGTAACTTGAAATTTTCCCACACATTCACTCTTTGTATCATCACACTTCATTTGTATTCTCTTTTAAACATTCAAATTCACATAACCTATTTTGTTTACTTTACAATTTATTCTCTTTTTCTACTACTTCGATATACCATTTTAATTTTCATACATAATATTAGCACATTCACAATTAATTAAACTAATATAGCATACTCTATACTTAATTAAAATTTAAATAAAGTAAATTTCTTGAAGTACTTACCTTGTCTCTTTAATTTCCTCACTTTTTCTACCATTTTCTCCACTTTCACTTCTAATTTCTCTCTTCCAAGATGATATTTTAACTCTCTAGTGCCTCTAATTCACTTCTTCTTTTGGGTGGCTATGAAAATTTTCAAAGAATTTGAGAGAAAAAGTTGAATTTCATAGTAAAGGACCAAATTGTAAAGAAAAGAAAATTTCTTTTCTCCCTCTCCTTCTCACGTTATAGCATGGAAAGATGAAGAGAATTCTTCATCTTTCTTTGCTTATATACTAAATATAATAATAATAAAATAATAATAGTAATATTAAAAATCAAGTCAAAATATTAATAAACTATTATTTATTTATTTTATTTTAATATAAAATATCACCAACATCATCATTACTCTTCAAAATTATCTTCCTTGCTAAATGAACATTTTCCCCTCTATGATCTTTTAAAATTCTATCATTGAGTCATCACTTAATTTGATAAAATTGTGAATTAGTCTCTCATAATTCTTCACCTATACAATTTGGTCCTAATTAATCCATTTTCCTTAGTTTCTGGATCATTCCACCCTTAAAATATTTGCACTGTTGGTCCTTTAACTTTTTCATATTTACACTTTAACCCCTCAAATTTGAGTATTTACTCTTAAGCCACAAAATTTTTCTTACTTTTGCAATTTAGCCCTTTCTTGGAATATATCATAATATACTTTCCAATGTTAACATAACTCAAAATTTCCCTTTTTGTCACTTTATTTCCTTATTTTACTATATCAAGGATAATATCTTACTTTCTTACTGTAGTAATTTTCGGGATATTACAATTTCACCCTCTCTTAGTGATTATTGATCCTAACAAACTGTTTAGTCTAACTAATAATATTATAAAAATATTGGGAACAAGTTTTTCTAGAAATTAAAAAAATATTAATGAAATCTTAAATTTAGACATAATATAAAGACTAAAGGTTAAATTATACATTTTTATAATATAAAGCAAAAAGGAAAAATAGTACATGTGTCAAAAGGAAGGCCTTTTGTACCTTCCTTTTATATTGTACTAGTATGATTCTCTCTCTTCACAATGTGTTGATTATTTATTTTTGTCAAATTATGATGTACAAATTTGAACAATAAATTATATTCTAATTCTATTTTTGAGTTTCAAAAATTTAGACTCTATGCTTTTTAAATTTAAAAACTTAGGTCCAATTGTTACAACGGTTAATTTTTTCTATTAAATTTATTAACTTGACATTTTGAATTTTTTTAAAAGAAGCACTTGTTAATCTTGTAACAACAAAAATAACATTGAAAATGTTTATATGGGATTTTTCTTAAAAATGTTCATTTGAACTCATCATAATAAAATAATTGTTTTTTTGCTAAAATATTGTTTCTAAGAAAAATTGATTTTAGCATTTTAATTGAAATAGTTAAGAATATTTGGACCTTCGACATATTAGAAGGATAAATTACAAAAAAAAAAAAAAAGAGGAAAGAAAGAAAGGCAGCACAGTTTGGCTGTCACGTGTAAGTAAAAGGACCTTTTTATATATAGTTATTAGTATGATTTCCTCATTCACTATTGGGTTGATTATTTGTTTGTGTCAAAGTATGGAATACAAATTTGAATGTTAAATTATACTCTAATTGTACTTTTAGTTTCCGAAATTTAGATCCTCTACTTTTTAATTTAAAAATTTATGTCTAATAACTACCATGATTAAATTCTTTTTATTAAATTCATTGATGTTAACTTTTTAAATTTAAAAAAAAAAAACTTGTTATTCATGTAACAATAAAAATAACATTGAAAATATTTATATGGATTTTTTCTTAAAAACATTCATCTGTGCTCATTATGATAAAATAAATTTTTTTTTTTGTTAGAATATTGTTCCTAAAAAAATTGACAACAACATTTTAATTAAAATAATTAATAATATTGAATATTTAGACTAACTAATGGCATTATAAAAGTAGAAGACTAAAACTGAAATTTTATCAGTCTTATAATGTAAAAAAAAAAGTAGTTAAAATTGTCGAGACCATTTTTGAGTTTGAAAAACGGGATCGACTTTAAAAATATGGAGTCGCCACCAATCCCTTTTTCAAGGTGTGATTGGGCCACCTTAAAATTGATCACTTTAATAAAACGTTTTGATTTACTAAAACAATGCTCTTGGTCTACAAAATTCGAGAAAACAGGTTCGGGAGTCAGTTACACACGAGGAAGGATTAGCACCCTCGTGACGCCCAAAATTGGTACCTATTGATTAAATAATGTCTTTGAGTCAAAAATTTAAAAAGATTTAGAATACGATCCTCCTATTTAAAAGAGAACCAGAGTAAATTGGATAAAAAGTAAAGACCTACTCATCTCAAAGGGGGAAAAGGGGGAAAATGTCATACCCAGTGAGTTAGGGTCCAACACTTCAAACCTTCGAAATCAAACTTGTCTTTGATTTTTTTAAACTCATGCATTAAAGTTTAAAAAAAGATATTCGGTTACTTGGGCCTTATGAAAAATTAGAACCCAGTAAGTTAGGGCACAATTTCTCAAAATTCACAAATATCAAACATTGCCTTTGTTTTATTTTGGAATCCTTATCTCGAGATAACTAAATGTCACATCCAGTGAGTTAGGATGCGACATCTTGAATTTCCGAGGATAAGATTTTATTTGAGACTTATATATTTTAATTTCGAAAGAGTACTCGATCATTTAGATTCAGCGAGAAAAATTGGAACCCAGTAAGTTAGGGCACAATTTCCTCGAAGTTCCCAAACACGAGTACCGCCTTTATTTTAAAAAATGTCATGTACCAAGTAAGATCAATGCAACCCGTGTTCGCAAGAACAAATCGCGATATTGATATGCACGATGGAAAAAATGAATGCAAAAGCATGAATAACGATAACAATAATAATAAAAAAATAGACGAAAGGATAATAAAACAATAAGTAAACAAATGAGAATTAAAAAAAATTAAATAAAAAGGAAAGTTGATAATAAAATAAAGAAAAGACTAGTAAAACAAAATAAATGAACGATAATTAAAAAAACATTTAAAACAATCATATAAAAAAAACAATTGAAAATACGCCAGAAAACAAGAGGCAAAAAATATTAAGTAAAATAAAAATAACAAATAGTAACGATAATAATAGATTCAATGTGAAGCTAGTGATATAATAATATAATGTTAATAATAGTAATAAATAATGATAATAATATATACGGAAAAAAAACAATGTTAATAATAATAGTATTAAGAATGAGTGATGATAGTAATAGGTGATATAAAAGAAAACATATACGAAATAAATAGATCTAAACGAAAATATATACGTAAAATAATATGAAAATAATAATAATAATAATAATAATGTGTATTTATATAAAGTAACAATGTATAAAAGTGTTTCAATTTAAGATCATACTAATTTTTAAAACAAAGAAATGTATAAAAGGGAATTTTTTAAAAATATATATACATATAACTATATGATAAAACCATTTAAAAATATATATTTACAAACAAAAACGATAACTAATAAAGAAAATATAAAATGAAATAAATATAAAAAAACTCAATTGAAATAAAAATAAACCCAAAAGGGCGATTTATAAATGAATAAAGTTATTAAAACAACTTCGAGGATTAAAATGTGATGCACACACACGAACAGGGACTAAAGATGCAATTATTTTAAGCCCCTAAACCCAGCATTTTAATACGGATTAAAATGAAGTGGTGTACAAAATTCAGGGCCAAAATTGAATTTTAAAAAGCTGAATAGGGAATAATTAAATAGTGGTGTAAAAAGGAAGGACCAATTGTGCAATTTACCCATAGTAGGCAAACATGCGCAAATCCTAACCCATTTACCCAAACGGCGCCGTTTGCCTTGCCGTTAAAATCAAAGAAAAAAATAGATTCTTAATGGCCATTTGCCATTTTCAAACAAAATGGACCTCATGCCCTTTACTTGCTGCTTGGTTTTGAGCCCTTTTAACGCGCCGATTGTAATCCCTTGCCGTCGCCGCCGCACCACCACTGGATTAGGTAGCGAGCGACGCGCACGGGAGTTCGGGTAAGTCTCCTACCTCTTTTCCTTTTCTTTCGTTACTGGGTTTAAGGAAATAAAAGAAAATCTAAATAGAAAACTTGATAAAAAAAATGGAAATCACCTTTTGCTTCTCTGATATTGAGTATTTTCTTTGTATTTTCTTTTGTATAACTCCTTTAATTTTTTATTTTATTCGTATCTATCTCCAAAGAATCCACAATCCCCCCCGTTTACAGTGTTCAATCTATCCTTTTATACTCGAAAAATAAAACAAAATATAAGATTTTTGGTTCTATTTGTTGTTGATGCGCAGATTGCAGAGTGGAGTGGAGCGGAGATCGCGGAGGTGGGTAGCGTGCAAGAGGCGCACGATGCGTGTGTGATACGCGATGAGGGTGAAGTGGCCATGCGGCGCTGGCTTGGGTGGCTGCTGCTAGGGTTTTCTTTGCTAGAGCAAAATGTTGGGCCGTTTGAGCTGTTTTGTAATGGGTCTAGTTAGTTTGGGTTAGGTTAAGCTGATGGGCTAGGCATTTGAGCTTAAAGTTTGGACAAGTTTTGTTTTAATGTAAGGGCCCGGGCATAAATTAGGTCTAACAACTGCCCCTCTTTGCTCGTTGTCGTGTAACGAGAATAGAGCAAAGACTTTAAAAGGGCCAATTTTGCCCGACCTTGTCGAGTCTTGGCTTCTTGGTGTAACCTCATCGCAACCCACCGCATCTTGTTGCTTCAAAATGCCCCATCGCTATTTCATAGAGATATGATTTGCTGAAACTTGATCTGCTCCGCTCCTGCTCAGTGAAGATAAGACCTGCTGTATTTAACCTGCTCCACTCCTACTCAGTGGAGATAAGGCTAGTGATTGAAATCTGCTCCATTGCCAATACATCGAGATAAGATTCGTCCAAATTTGATCTGTTCCCCTCCTGCCAGTGGGATGAGATATGATATATTTAGCCTTTTACCCTACTGCTTAGGGAGTTAAGGCCTACCGTCTTCGATCCGCTCCACTAATGCTTAGGGAGATAGAATCTATAATTTTAGCCTGTTACCCTACTGCTTAGGGGGTTAAGGCGAGTGGCCAAAATCTACTCCATTGCCGATACATAGAGATAAGATCCGTCGAAGATTGATCTGTTCCACTCCTGCCAGAGGGATGAGATCTGCTATATTTAGCTTGTTCCACTCCTGCTCAGTGGGATAAGACTGGTGGTTTGAATCTACCCCATTGCCAATACATGGAGATAAGATTTGTCAAAAATTTGATCTGCTCCGCTCCTGCTCAGCGAAGATAAGACCTACTGTATTTAACCTGCTCCACTCCTACTCAGTGGAGATAAAGCTGGTGGCTGAAATCTGCTCCATTGCCAATACATAGAGATAAGATTCGCCAAAATTTGAACTGTTCCACTCCTGCCAGTGGGATGAGATCTGCTATATTTAGCATGTTCCACTCCTACTCAGTGGGTAAGGCTGGTGGTTTGAATCTGCTCCATTGCTTATACACGAAGATAAGATTCGTCGAATTTGATCTGCTCCGCTTCTGCTCAGTGAAGATAAGGCTGGTGGCTGAAATCTGCTCCATTGCCGATACATGGAGATAAGATTCGCCAAAATTTGATCTGTTCCACTCTTGCCATGGGATGAGATCTGCTATATTTAGCCTGTTCCACTCTTGTTCAGTGGGATAAGGCTGGTGGTTTGAATCTGCTCCATTGCCGATACATGGAGATAAGATTCGTCAAAATTTGATCTGCTCCGCTCTTACTCAGCGAAGATAAGATTTAGAGTTTAGCCTGCTCCACTCCTGCTCAGTAAAGATAAGGTTGGTGGCTGAAATCTGCTCTATTGCCGATACATGGAGATAAGATTTGCCAAAATTTGATCTGTTCCATTCCTGCCAGTGGGATAAGATTTGCTATATTTAGCCTGTTCCACTCCTGCTCAGTGGGATAAGGCTGGTGGTTTGAATCTGCTTCATTGCCGATACACGGAGATAAGATTCGTTAAAATTTGATCTGTTCCACTCCTGCCAGTGGGATGAGATCTGCTATATTTAGCCTGTTCCACTCCTGCTCAGTGGGATAAGGCTGGTGGTTTGAATCTGTCTTATTGCCGATACATGGAGATAAGATTCATCGAAATTTGATCTGTTCCACTCCTGCCAGTGGGATGAGATCTGCTATGTTTAGCCTGTTCCACTCCTGCTCAGTGGGATAAGGTTGGTGGTTTGAATCTGCTCTATTTCTGATACATGGAGATAAGATTCGTCGAAATTTGATCTATTCCACTCCTACCAGTGGGATGAGATCTACTATATTTAGCCTGCTCCACTCCTACTCATTGGGATAAGGCTTGCCGACATCTGTAATTTTAATCAATCCTGCTACATTGTCCACTGGGGAATCCATCTGTAGAAGAGTGATATGCTTATGCTAGATGATTAGGATGCCATGATCAATATGAATCAAATGCTCCTAACTAAATGTATTATGAATGACATTTGTACGAATGCAGAATGTTATGAAAATGATCTCATTTTAATGCTTGGGCTACCATTATTCGCTACTTGTTTAGGCTATCGCTTCACTGACATGGGTCTTCTTGTTCAGTTGATATTTTTCGATAGAAAACTCGTAGAAATATTCCCATTTTGTTCAACTGGTTTGCCCCACTATAACTTCAAGGTCCAGTCCATAGTACTTCCGGGATATAAGTCTTGCACCATCTTCAAACTCTCCCACTACAACTCAGAGGAATATAATCTGATTCCTCTTCAATCCATTCCCATCACAATTCAAGGGTATAGGATTTGGCTCTTCTTCCATCAGTTTGGTCTATTACACCATTCATTGGGTGTCATGACCAGATATACATGCCTGATATTTGCATGAATGTAGAATATCATTTTCCTCTCGAGAATGATCCCCTTTTAAAGCTTGGGTTGACATTGCTCGTTATTTGTCAAGATTTGTGTTACCAACGCAATATTTGTCTTTGACAGAAAATCTTAAGGGGTAGTCTCTAAGACAATTTCGACCATTAGGCTTGGTACATTCTAAACAACAGTCCTATTTCAGGTTCCCATACTATTTAGAAACTTCTAGAGTAATAAGCAGAACTCCTTTTGTGAAAGTATTATTAGTCCTTTAATCGTTATTTCAATGCACAATGTTCGACAAAGATCATAACCATGGACATGAAAGTAAATTTATTGGGAGCACAGCTCAAAACAAATAAGTCAATCAAATATAGCAAGTGTATAAAGAAGGAATTTTATTGGGAACATATCTTGAACAAATAAAGTAATCCAAGATAGCAAATTCAAAATAGGTAAAATGAGAAACTAGGTGCCTCAAATATCACAGCCTGAGCTTCCTTGTACGAACTTCTTAATGATCATTTTGAGCTCAATATGTGTTTAGAGGATCTGAAGTATTTTGTCAATGCCCCAAGATGTAGCATACTTCCTCATTGTTAACTTAGGCATAGTAAGACTACCGCATGCCTCACTTTCGATCAAAATTTGAGCCGCCCTTTTTGGGTTTTCAACTCAAATCCCCTTTGGTCTCAAAGCGCCCTTTGCGGGTTTTCACCTTGGCCTCTCCCTTTCATTTTCTTTTTCCTTTTTTTGTTTTTCTCTTTTTTCCTTTTTCTTTTTTCTTTTCTTTTTCCTTTTTTCTTTTTTCCTTTTTTCGCTTCTTCTGAAAGCGAAGTATTCTTCAATTAAATCCAAATTTGCAAGGTCAGACAAGTTTTTGCCATCTATCATGGTCAATATCAATGCCCCTCCATGGATAAGGTCGTTCCCAATTTGACATCCATTTTCTCTAAGATCCTTTTGTATGGGAAGAACCCTTCTCAAAACCAAGTTTCCTTGATGAAATTTTTTGAAACGATCTTTCCGTTATCACTCCGTATCATCTTGGCATATTTGACCGTAACAGATAGTTTCCGATCTCTTTTCTTCAATCAAGTTCGCTTAATCATCAGAATTGGATTTATTCTCCTTTAACCGACTTCAACTTTGACGAAACCCGTGGGGAAGAAAACCCAACTTCAACAGAAAAAATCGCATTCATTCCATAAATCAACAAGAAAAATGTTGCCCCGGTAGAGGTTCTGATAGAGGCTCTCAGGATCTTCTTTCTTTTTACACCGTTCATTTCCGGGCAATATGGTGTTTAATCTTGAACAGACTGGACGCTTCTGATATCATGCTACTGTTTAAATTTAGCACATCGTCAGATGTGATCTTTTTTAATACTCCATACTGACCTAGGATCTGCTGGCTGTTGACCTCGTGTTATTGGTACATGAAGCAGCCTCCGTCCTCTTGGAAACATAATCAGTGACCACAAAAAGATGAATCAATACTCGTCAAAGGCTTTTGGCAAAATCGGCCTGACGACATGCATGCCCCATATAGAAGAAGATTATGGGTTCCATTGATTTTTTGTAACATGAGGCTTGTTTCTCATCTTGTTCACTGCCATTAACAAATCAAGAAATAAGCTACAATCTTAGTTATTTTCAAAGTCCTGAGATCCCGCCTAACACATATCTCGCTCAAAAGGAGATTCTAAGTTAGTAGTAGTGTCGCTCATATCATTGATATCTGGAGACCTGTTATGTGGGCGAAGCAAGATCCGAAAAACAATGGAATCCAAAAATGTAATCATGAATGAAATGGCAATAAAAAAGGAACAATTGTTTGAAATAAGAAACAAAGATGCATTTTATTGAAAATAAAGAATACTGGACATAAGCCTATTTCACAAAAGGATTCTTATTGCCTTTAGGCTTAAAGCAACAAGTGTGTTTTGAATATTACTCTGGATTAACCCTAAAAAATACAAGAATCTCTTCTACCGTCCCATTGTTCAAAACACTCTAAGGTATACAAAGGTTAAATTCTCTTTCCCACATCCTCGATTATCGCATTTACCCCCTTATCAACATGGTTGGGTAACGGATTTTCTACACTGGACTGGTTGTCAAACTTCACAATGCCCATGTCAACAAGCCTTTCGACTAACTTCTTAAAAGGGATGCAATTTTCTATCGAGTGCCCCGTGATTCCCGTGTGGTATTCGCATTGAGCCTTTTCATTGTACCACTTTGGGTATGAAGGTTGCATGGGTTTCGAGTATAACGGAGCTACCACACGCGCATCAAACAGATTTTGGTGTAACTCCCTATAAGTCATCGGGATGGGAGTGAACTGGATTTTTTCTGGGTTCAGCCTTGAGCTAGATTTCCGCCTTGAGGGGCCTTGAAAGCTAGTAGTCACAGCCCTCGGCTGGCCTACGGTAACCAATTTGGAATTCCCTTTACTCACATTGTTCACTTCATTTTCATTTCTCTTTGGGGTTGACCTTTGGGTGCTTACTCATGTACCTATCTTCCCGCATCTTACCGCGTTTTCTATCATCTCACCGGACATTATTATATCTGGGAAGCTCATGGTAGTGCTGCCCAACATATGGTTAATGAACAGGGCCTTTAGAGTGTTGATGAAAAGCATTGCTATTTCCCTCTCTAAAAGATGTGGTTGTACTTGTGTGGCTACTTCCCTCCACCTCTGTGCATACTGTCTGAAGCTTTCACTCGACTTCTTCTCCATGTTCTGTAACGTGATCCTGTCAGGCGCTATATCCGTTACATGGCCATATTGCATCATAAAGGCCTGCGCTAAGTCCTTCTAGGATTTGACTTAGGTACGGCTCAACTTATTGTACCATTTTGCTGCGGCCCCTATCAGACTATCCTGAAAACAGTGAATCAGCAATTGGTCGTTGTTGACATATCCCGTCATTCTCCAACAGAACATTGTGATGTGGACCTCAGGACAACTGGTTCCGTTGTATCTTTCGAACTCTAGCATCTTAAACTTCAAAGGAAGTACCAAGTCCAGGACCAAACTGAGTTCTTTCGCGTCAACTCTGCAATAATGATCAGCACTCTCTAGCTCCTTGAACTTCTCCTCTAACCATTTACAGTGAACTTCGAACTGTTTTGGGAGCTCAGCCTTTACTTTCTCTACCTCTGCCGCGTCGTCAAAGTCAGGGACCGGGGGATTCGCCAAATTATCTCTGGGGTTAGAGCTCAAACCCGTTGGAAAGGTTACTGGCGCTGAGGTACCAGTTTGATACAGGGGTTGGATATTAACAGATACTCTTGGTGGTTATGTTCGAGAGTTTATTGGGGCAAAGCTCGTAGGGCAAACAGAGTCCTCATTGTCACTTCCAGCGTCAACCATAGGGCCTTTTCCTTTGTCAGACCCTCCCTTAAACAACTGTGTTAGCTGGCTTATCATGTTGTTTTGTGATTCCAGAATGTTTTTCTGAGACTCCAGCATTTGGTCCCTCATCTCTTGCTGGATCCTAGCCAGCTGTTCTTGCATCTGAGCCTGCAGTTGATCCTGCATCTCCTTTTGCATTTGTTCCAACCTCTCTAACCTCTGATCCATACCCTTTGTTTTTCTTCGTGTATAGTAGCGATGTTCCAGGATAACTAGAATATGATCTTTGATTAATAAGGCTCTCTTGTGAAATTTAATGCGCATGATGCGATGTAATGCAATGCAATGCAAATGCATGATATGAATGTAAAAATAAAAGGCGTTAATTCTGATTTAATTTCATTTAGAATAACTTTACTAAAAGACAAAATCCTTTACACAAAATAGACTACATATACGGAAAACCGTATTATCTTCTACTTTATTAAGGAATTCGTCCCCCATGCCAAGCTCTCTAATTCAGAAATTGATGGCTGTCGATTCCACCAATATCAACCTACGCCTAATTCACAAATTAAAGCAGTATAGGGAGTAGGGTCGATCCCACAGGGACTGGTTTACGAAAAATTATTTATCTCTCGACCAGAATTTTGTCTAGGCAGTTGTCGTGCTCGCGACGTTTGGGGGGGTAAAATATGAAACCTGAAATAAAAACAGGAAAAAAAACGTAAAAAGTAAAAAATAAAATTAACAACGAAATAATCTAAAGAAAAAAATCAATGAAGCTTAGCTCAGCCTTAAGCACGGGCTTTTCCGTCTTTGATCCGATCCTCGAAATTGGTTGAACTCCTCCTTTTCAATAAGCAAGTTATAGCTACCAAGGACGCCTCAGACACCAACTCTTCCTTGAGTAAATTAGTTATGGAACGTCCTATAACTAACCCTTACCGGTTGAACAACCTACGAAACGTTTGTGATTTAGAACTCCGGCAGCTTTGCGTTCTAGAAGAGCCTAGCTCGAACCAATGCCCTCAAACGTTGGGGACATTTAAATCCGGTTACTACTTCCCTTGACGGAACCAAATAGCAATCCCCACTTGGCACGCCAATGTGTTCTCGGAAAACCAATTAGACAATCGATCCTCTCGGAGTTCCAACAGTACGTCTAACCACGCTAACTCAAACGACGTCTTTTTTGACTTAGTATCGGCTTGACTTTGTGAGTTGACGAAGTCATACTCTTAATCCGGAGAAATAATAAGTATCAAAAATTGGGAGTTAATAGCTCGGGTTCGTATCTCACCGGTTTTTGACGGGTTAATACCGGCTTAAAACTGAAATGGGTTTAGTGGTGCATGAATTTAATCATGCTTGAAGGTTATAGGAAATGATAGAAATTATATGAAAAATGTGGTGGAAATGGATAAGAAAAATAATTGAAAAGTGAATTAGACAAATTTTGTAAAAAGAAGACAAAATAATCCAACTCTCAATTTGGATTAGGAAAAAGAAGACAAAGAGGATAATGTATTTTCAAATAGGAGTAGGAATACAAAAATGAGGGATGATTTCCTAAGAACTAAAACCCCCTATTTATATAGATAGGGTTTACTAAAAATAGCATAATTAATAAAATAAAAATAAAAATAATTAAAATAAAAATAAAATAACAAAATATCTTCCCATTTTTAGTATTTTTACAAAGTCAAAATTACAATTAGTCCTTGGCTTGCTCCATCTTTCTGCTTTGGCCCCATTTCCATAGTTTGTTTTTCAATTCGGCCACTTTTTGCTTGTTTTCGTCCAATTATGTCCCTGAAAATTATTGAATCATAAAAACACTTAATTAGCAGGGTTCAGTTCATCAATAAACCAAATTAAGCACCAAAAATATGCAACTTTACATGTTTATCAAATCCCCCCTACTTAGCTCATGCTTGCCCTCAAGCATGTTGTTCTTTCAAACATTAGAATTAGTTCTACAATTTATTAAAAATCGAGCCTCTTTTCCAAATCCTCAATCAATGCAAACAACATAGGCAAAAAATAAATAAATGTTCAAAGTATATATCTTAATCAACAAGTGTCATAAAATTGAAATATGTCAACTAAACAATTTCACTAAATTGAGTTTGAATCAAATAATTTGCATGGCATTATTAATTAACTACGCATCAGAAAATTAATAGACGAGATCGAACCTTTTTACGCGAACTAGGATGACAACCCAAGCACCCTATCCCGGTTACTTAGTTCAAACAGTCTTTATTTATTTATTTATTATTTTTCTTCTTTTTTTTTAAAGGTTCAGCTAGCGAAATGTTCGTAAGTTATCGACTTGTCACTCGAATCTTTTTACGCGAGACAAGATGACAACCCAAGCACCTTGCCCCGGTTACTCAATTCGGTCACGTTTTCGAAACTTCATTCATAGCTTGAACATTTATTTATTTAATTTATTTATGCACAAGCAAATATATTTCAACCAATCAATTCATACGAAAAAAAATTCTAGCTACATATACCAATTTTAAATCCTAAATGTCGACCAATTTATATACTTGAACATTTAATTCAAAATTTGCCTAATTGCTTAAATCGACTAAGTATGAGGTTTTAAGGCTCAATGTCGAATAAATTGTCGAAAGAATTCAATGTAAGATTGAATACATGCAAAAGAGAAAGGCATGCAGCAAAAATTAACATATCAATCCAACCCCCCACTTAAACTATGCTTGTCCTCAAGCATGTAAAATAAAGTCAGCAGCTCAAATAAATTAAAAATGAAAAAGTTCGGAACACACCCATTGTATTTTAATGACATCATTGGTGTTGAGAGTCGCGACTTTGCAGGATATTGAGGATGGTGGCGACTTGTGTTTCCATTGTTTCAAGTCTAGCTTTGATTTGACTTAAACGGGCCTCCACAGTCAAAGGTTGTTCCTTTTGCTCTCTCGGATTAGTGTGTGGATATTTGCGAAAAACTCTATTTTCCCAAGTAGCCCGCGTACCTGGAGGAACAAAATAACACGAAGTAGGGGTGCCGGCAAGCAATCCCATAGAATCCAAACAGTGTTTATCTAGGTGGTCCATACGATATGCACATGTGAAGGTTGAGAAATCAATTTCAGATTCAAAAAGTCGAGAGGCTAAATTTGAAATAAATGATCCAAGTATAAGTGGACGGTTGTAACCCAAAACGGTATGAAAATTTCGTGCAAACCAATATCCTAAGTTAACTTTAAAACCCGAATGCATGCACCACAAAAAAAAACAATTCAGTTTTAGTCAAAGCAGCGGATGCGTCATTTCTACCTGAAAAACAAAATGCTAAAAATCAGTGTATGTATCTCAAAGCAGGCTCATGCACTCATAAATCTTTTGTGGTCTTTGGATTATAAAGTTGGTCAGAATTAGTTAAAACACGATAAACATGCTGAGCATTAAAGTCATTGGGAACATCTAAAGGAGCAGAATGATAGGCATCAGATTGAATGTCATTAGGGTCGACGAAACCCATGGCAATATTAAATTCAGAAATGGACATCCGAAAGTCCTTTCCAAGCAAACGAAAGCACACTATATTTTGTGTTGCAACAGTTTGCAATGCATTTATGTCGAAGCTAAATGTGGTATAAAACTCATATACTAATTCATAATATGCATCACAAGTAATATTAGCAAATAAAGGCCAACCAATAGCATCGAAATAATAGAGCACAGCATCATGGATATCTAAAAATTCAAGAGTGGGGAAATCGATTTGCTTACAGACCGGAAGCGGGCGTTGTCAGATGGCGTCGTATCATGTCTGCTTTTCCGATGTCGAAAAGTCTAGAAATCCTCGCAAACGACTATCGGTAGGAATGGTATTTGCTCGACTACGTCTATTGCGTTGATTTGCTCGGGGTGGTCGAACACGCTCGTTAGGCAAGTCGGGTGAGGGATGTCGTTCAGCAGCTTCAGTACTACTGTGCGGGGGTGTCGATGGCTCACGTGTCGACCGTCGTCAACTTCGGGTTTGGCGTAGAGAGACTTGTTCAACAACAGTGGGCGCAGGCTCGACATGGACGTTAAAAGTTTCGACTTCCTCTGGGCTGCCCGAAGTGCTTGTGTCGGCCGGGGTCAGACTTCGTCGGCGGCGGGCTCTTGGTTGTACGGCCGTTCGTCGTGGGGGAGGTGGGGGAGAGTCGTCGTCGGCTAACTCAACGAAGGGAGGCACGGAGAACCGATGTCGATTTTTGTTGAGGGAAACCAGGATGTTATCGACCGTTTGGTTTCAAGTGCGAACCATCCTACTATTTCAGCGTCACAAAGGAGCGGCTTAGGACGTGTTTTTCAGCGGCGGGCGCGGCGACGGTCGGCGGTAAAGCTAGTTGTTGGGCTAATTTTTGAAAGGTGACATGGGGGTTTCGGTTTTGTGGTCGGTTAAGGCGATAGGAGAGTGGTTTATGAGTGTTTGGTGTTATGGAGAAACAAGAAAAATGAGAAAGGAAGGTTGGGTTTCGTTTGGGAAAAGGGGTGGTGGTGAGGTGCGACGGTAAGAGGCGTGCGACGGTAGTGTTTGGGTGTCGGTCGGCGGTGGTGCGGCGGTGGTGACTTTGGGTGGTTTTAGGTGGAGGAAAAACAAGGAAATAAAAGGAAGGAGAAATAGAGAAGAAGGGAAAAATAATGGTGAAGTAGCGACGGTGGTGGCCGATCGGCGACGGCAACAGTGGCAGGTCAGGGCAGCGTCGGCGTAAGGTCGGCGGTGGAAGGAGGGCGGCGGCGGCGTGGTTGAGGTATGGGGAAGGGTTTTGTTTTGAAGAAGATGGAAAAGATGAAGAAGATGAAGATGTGGGGGTTGGGTGTTTTAATTAATTATTTTTTTATTTGGTTTATTATTATTTTTTGGTTGGGTTATTTGGGTATTAGGGGGAATGGGTTATTGGGTTTGTGTAGTCGGGTTATGGGTATTAGGTTATTTGTGTTTGGGTTAGTTTGATGGGTAATTGGGTTGATTTGGTGGGTATTTGGGTTGATGGTAAAATGGGTGAAAGTGTTGGGTAATTTTTATTGTGTTGGTATTTGGGTAATTTTTATTGTGTTGGTATTTGGGTAATTTTTATTTTGATAGGTATGGGTTTATAAATGGTTATTGGGTTTTTTTTGGGGGGGTTTGGGCAAGTGGATAATTTGAGGTATTTTGGGTATGGGTATTTGGGTGTTGGGTAAGGATATAGAAATTCCATAAAGGAATTTTTTTTTGAGGTTTTTATTTGACGCATGTCGTGCCCACGTCACCATCACTACCTGTACTCACGAAAATTATGACCTTATTGCCCCTGAAAACATAAAATTGACTAAATAAAAATAGGAATTTATTTATTTACAACCTAAATTCTAAAAATAAAAATAATAGACGGAAATAAATTTGGGATGCCTCCCAAAGTCGCTTTTGTTTAACGTCGTTAGCTCGACGACCTGTTATTCAAATGTTGGGCGCATCGAGAACAATCTCCTCAACTGTGTGGGTTTGAAAATTCTCGAAAAAGGGTTTTAATCGTTGACCATTCACCTTAAAGCGCTTTCGTGTCTCTGCACTTTGAATTTCCACTGTACCATTCGAAAATAAATTAGTAATAATAAACGGTCCTATCCATTTGGATCGAAGCTTACCAGCAAAGATTTTTAAGGTGGAGTCGTATAGGAGAACTTTTTGTCCAATTGAAAATTGCTTTCTTGCAATGAACTTGTCATGAAATGCCTTCGTCTTTTCTTTATAAACTCGAGCATTTTCATATGCATCATTTCTGATTTCCTTGAGTTCCTGGATGTCTAATTTTCGAGATTTTCCTGCAGACTCAATTTCCATATTACATTGCTTAACTGCCGAAAAAGCCTTGTGCTCTAATTCGACCAGAAGATGGCACGGTTTACCAAAAATGATTCGGTAATGCGACATGCCTATTGGTCCCTTGTAAGCTGTCCTATAAGCCCAAAGTGCATCATTCAGTCTTAAACTCCAATCCTTCCTGTTCGGTTTAATCGTCTTTTCCAGAATAGATTTGATCTCTCAATTTGACACTTCGGCTTGCCCGTTTGTTTGTGGATGGTAGGCAGTGGAAATTCGTTGAGTCACTTCATATTTCTCCATAAGTGCACTTACGAGCTTATTACAAAAGTGTGTTCCTCTGTCACTGATTAATGCTCGTGGAGTGCCATACCTGGAAAAAATAGTATTTTTAAGAAAGTCAACTACGGTCTTAGCATTATCGTTGCGAGTGGCTTTCGCCTCTATCCACTTAGAGACATAATCAACAGCTAGGAGTATATAAAAATTACCAAAGAGGAGATGAAGGGACCCATAAAGTTGATGCCTCACACATCGAAAATTTCACAAATATGAATAGGAGTAAGAGGCATCTCATTTCGACGACTAAGGTTGCCAACTCTTTGGCACTTTTCACAAGTTTTACAGAATAAAAAGGCATCACAAAATATGTTTGGCCAAAATAACCCACATTCGAGAATTTTATGTGCGGTGCTTTTAGGTCCAAAGTGCCCTCCGCATGCATAAGTATGACAAAAAGTTAAGATAGATTGTACCTCTGTTTCTGCTACACACCGTCGTATTACCTGATCCGAGCAATGCTTCCAAAGGTAAGGATCGTCCCAAATGTAATATCGTGCATCCTTTTTTATCTTATCTTTTTTAGACCTCAGTAATTCAAAAGGAATAGTACCTGTGACGAGATAATTTACTATGTCTGCATACCAAGGATAAACTGCATTTGCTAAAAATAGGTTTTCATTGAGAAAGTTATCCTTCACTGGTGTGTCATCTACTGGAATCGGTAATCGACTCAGATGGTCAGCTACTAGATTTTCACATCCCTTTTTATCCTGAATTTCAAAGTCGAACTCTTGTAGGAGTAGGATCCACCTGATCAGCCGGGGTTTTGCCTCCTTCTTCCCTATCAGATATTTCAAGGCTGCATGATCAGAAAAGATAATTACCTTAGTTCCCAATAGGTAAGATCTAAACTTATCTAAAGCAAACACAACAGCTAATAATTCTTTCTTGGTGGTTGTGTAATTGCTTTGGGCAGTGTCCAAAGTCTTCGAGGCATAGTAGATAACATGAGGCTCTTTCCCTATTCTTTGGCCAAGAACAACTCCTACACTTTGGTTGCTTGCATCACACATGATTTCGAACGGGAAGTTCCAATTTGGTGGCTGCACTATGGGAGTGGAGACCAATTTCTGTTTCAGCACATCAAATGCGTCTTTACAAGTCCGGTCAAATTCAAATTCTTCATCTTTTTGTAATAGACTGCAAAGTGGTCGCGCGATTTTTGAGAAGTCTTTCATGAATCGTCTGTAAAATCCTGCATGACCAAGAAACGAACGAACTTCCCTCACTGATGAGGGGTAAGGTAACGAGTTAATAATGTCCGTTTTTGCTTTATCGACCTCAATTCCTTTCGAGGAAACTATATGACCCAAAATTAATCCTTTGTCAACCATGAAATGACATTTCTCATAATTTAAAACAAGATTAAATTCTAGGCATCTTTGTAATATCTTAGCAAGATTATTGAGACATTCGTTAAAAGAGTTACCGTAAACCATGAAGTCATCCATAAAGACTTTGATGATTTTCTCGATGTAATCAGAGAATATGCTCACCATGCATCTTTGGAAGGTGGTCGGAGCATTGCAGAGTCCAAACGGCATCCGTCGATATGCAAATGTTCTGAAGGGACACGTGAAGGTCGTTTTGTATTGATCCTCCGGAGCCACTGGAATCTGGAAAAATCCTGAATATCCATCGAGACAACAATAATGAGTCTTGCTGGCTAACCGCTCTAGCATTTGGTCGATGAAAGGGAGCAGAAAATGGTCTTTCCAGGTAGCTGCATTCAATTTTCGGTAATCGATGCAAACCCTCCATCCGTTCTGGACTCGTGTAGGAACTAGCTCTCCTAATGGGTTTTTCACCACTGTCACGCCAGTTTTCTTGGGCACGACATGAACCGGGCTAACCCAATTGCTGTCAGAAATCGGGTATATCATTCTAGCATCTAACAGTTTCTGGATCTCCTTCTTTACTACCTCCATCATGGGTGGATTGAGACGCCTTTGAGCATCTCTCTTTGGTTTCGCATTGTCTTCGATAGAAATTCTGTGCATACAAGTAGATGGACTTAGCCCTTTTATGTCGGCTATCGTCCAACCAATAGCTTCCTTATAATTTCTCAGCACTTGAACTAGACTTTCCTCCTCGTCTTTGGTTAACTTGTTCGACACTATCACCGGTAAAGTGTCTTTCTCTCCCAAAAAGACGTAATTAAGATGGTCCGATAACGCTTTAAGCTCTAAAGTCGGTGGCTGCAAAATCGAAGGCAACATTTTGGTTTGGGAAGGTAATAATTCAAATTGGTTACCTCGATTTGTCAACGAAGGTTGCGTTTCCAAGTGATTGACAACTTCTTGCACCAAATCTTCAATGACTGCGAACTCCTCGAGATGATGTAAAACATCCATGTCAATGCTTTTGTAAAGGACAGTTTCTAACTCATCAAAGTCATGATATTCAGAATAAGCTTGAGTTAAACAATCTAAAATATCAATGCTATAAATATTTAATAGTGAGTTAGGATGACTCATGGCCTCGTAGACATTGAATTTCACGATTTCACCGTCAAATTCCATGGTCAGCATTCCGCTTCGAACATCGATTTTTGCGCTTGCGGTACTTAGGAACGGCCTTCCAAGCAAAATGTCAGACGAATTAGTTGAATTATCATCTTCCATGTTAATAATGTAGAAATCTGTAGGGAAAACTAATTCGTTAATTTTAACAAGGACGTCTTCAAGCAGCCCTTCGGGATAGACGACTGACCTGTCCGCCAACTGGATTATTACTCCTGTCTCTTTCAAAGGACCAGCGTTAATCAGCTTATAAATAGAATAAGGCATAACATAAATGGAAGCCCCTAAATCACACATGGCTTTCTTAATGCCTACATTACCTATCTCACAAGAAATAGCAAACATACCTTGGTCCTTGTATTTGGGCGGAACTTTCTTTTGTAGCACTGCGGAGACATTTTCTCCTACATTTACTCTTTCGTTGCCGACTAACCTCCTTTTGCTAGTACACAACTCCTTAAAGAATTTTGCATAACGAGGGATTTGTTTGATAGCGTCGAGTAAAGGGATATTTACCTCCACCTTTCTGAATGTCTCAAGGATTTTCTTTTCCTCCTTCTCCTTCTTATCCCTCGCAAGCCTCCTTGGAAAAGGTGGTGGCATCACTACTGGTCTTTGAATTTCTAATTCTGGCCTTGCTGTTGGATCGGAGCTTTGCTTTTCACGTTCCTTGTCTTGCCTATGACTTTTGGCTGGAACCATTTCCAGAACCTTTCCACTACGAAGAGTCATCGTACTAGCATTCTGCTGAGGGTTCAGCTCCATCTGGGAAGGTAATTTACCTTGAGACTCCAAACGATTAATTGCCATTGAGAGTTTACTAACCCGGTTAGTCAACTCTTGTATTGATGCGTCTGTCCTCTATTGATATTTTGCAGCATCGGCAGCAAGTCTTTCCACGATAGCTTCTAATGACGTGCTCGGCTTGTGTTGTTGTTGCGGTGGTTGCAGAGGTCTCGGTTGGTATGGTGGATTATATCGGGGATTAGTTCCGTAATTCAGGTTGGGATGATCCTTCCACCCGGGATTATAAGTGTTGGAAAAAGGATCATACCGTCTTTGCGGAGGTCCTGGAAAACCTCCGATAGCGTCGACATGTGCCGTTGAATTATCGTTAAGGATTGGGCACAAATCCGTCGGGTGTTCAGCCGTAGTGCAAATTCCACATAGTGGGGTCAAACTCTTCTTTTCTGTAAGCAAAGATTGAACAACATTCGTAAGCTTATCTAATTTATCTTCTAAAGTTGAAACGTTTACCCCATTAACTCGTCTTGTTGGTTCCGAATTTGGCCGATATTGTTGAGAATTTGCCACCATAGTGGATATTAGTTCTCTTGCCCTTTGAGGGGTCATATTAACAAGCGCCCCTCCGCTAGCAGCGTCGATCATCTTCATCTCCATAGGGAGCAAACCCTCGTAGAAATATTGAAGAAGTGATTGTTCGGTCAACCCATGTTGAGGACAACTTGCACACAATTTTTTGTATCGCTCACAGTAGTCGTAGAGCGATTCACTCTCCAATTGGCGAATTCCTACTATATCCCTCCTAAGCTTGGCTGCTCGTGACGCTGGGAAGAACCTATCAAGAAATACACGAGATAAGTCATCCCACGTTGTGATAGAACCGGGAGGTAAGTAAAATAACCATTCTTTTGCTGTATCATCTAAAGAAAAAGGAAAAGCCCGAAGTTTGATTTCATCTTCGGGTACTCCCTGGGGTTTCATGCTTGAGCAGACCATGTGGAATTCTCTCAAGTGAGTGTGTGGATTCTTGTTCTTCAAGCCTCGAAAAGTAGGCAAAAGGTGAATCAAGCCCGACGTCAATTCGAAAGGAGTTCCTCCAGTTGGATAGTTGATGCATAACGGTGTTTGCTCGTTAGGAGCAGCAGCTAGTTGACGAATGGTTCAGTTTGCCATCATTTCTAGTTCACCGAGGTTGCCTTTTGTTTCAAAAAATGGTTCAGTCTCAGGTTCAACCTCTTAGACTTGTTTCCCACGTCGAATTACTTCCGCACGAATTACTTCGCTCAACTTTTCAACGTCAGATTCTAGGATCCCTTGTCCTAGCTCAATTCTTGATTTACTTGCACGTTTAAGAGCTTCTGTCTCTTTTCATCGTGCTCGCGCTGATTTCTCGATCTCTGGGTCGTATTCGAGATCTGCAGATGAAGATCTGGTCATGAAGACAATTTAAACAATTGTAAGTATTGCCAGTCCCCAGCAACGGCACCAAAACTGATGGCTGTCGATTCCACCAATATAAACATACGCCTAATTCGTAAATTAAAGCAGTATAGGGAGTAGGGTCAATCCTACAGGGACTGGTTTACGAAAAATTGTTTATCTCTCGACCAGAATTTTGTCTAGGCAGTTGTCGTGCTCGCGACGTTTGGGGGGGTAAAATATGAAACCTGAAATAAAAACAGGAAAAAAAACGTAACAAGTAAAAAATAAAATTAACAACGAAATAATCTAAAGAAAAAAAATCAATGAAGCTTAGCTCAGCCTTAAGCACGAGCTTTTCCATCTTTGACCCGATCCTCGAAATTGGATGAACTCCTCCTTTTTAATAAGCTAGTTATAGCTACCAAGGACGCCTCGGACACCAACTCTTCCTTGAGTAAATTAGTTATGGAACGTCCTATAACTAACCCTTACCGGTTAAACAACCTACGAAACGTTTGTGATTTAGAACTCTGACAGCTTTGCATTCTAGAAGAGCCTAGCTCGAACCAATGCCCTCAAACGTTGGGGACATTTAAATCCGGTTACTACTTCCCTTGACGGAACCAAACAGCAATCCCCACTTGGCACGCCAATGTGTTCTCGGAAAACCAATTAGACAATCGATCCTCTCGGAGTTCCAACGGTACGTCTAACCACGCTAACTCAAACGACGTCTTTTTTGACTTAGTATCGACTTGACTTTGTGAGTTGACGAAGTCATACTCTTAATCCGGAGAAATAATAAGTATCGAAAATTGGGAGTTAACAGCTCGGGTTCGTATCTCACGGGTTTTTGACGGGTTAATACTGGCTTAAAGCTGAAATGGGTTTAGTGGTGCATGAATTTAATCATGCTTGAAGGTTATAGGAAATGATAGAAATTATATGAAAAATGTGGTGGAAATGGATAAGAAAAATAATTGAAAAGAGAATTAGACAAATTTTGTAAAAAGAAGACAAAATAATCCAACTCTCAATTTGGATTAGGAAAAAGAAGACAAAGAGGATAATGTATTTCCAAATAGGAGTAGGAATACAAAAATGAGGGATAATTTCCTAAGAACTAAAACCCCCTATTTATATAGATAGGGTTTACTAAAAATAGCATAATTAATAAAATAAAAAGAAAAATAAAAATAAAATAAAAATAATTAAAATAAAAATAAAATAACAAAATATATTCCTATTTTTAGTATTTTTACAAAGTCAAAATTGCAATTAGTCCTTGGCTTGCTCCATCTTTCTGCTTTGGCCCCATTTCCATAGTTTGTTTTTCAATTCGGCCACTTTTTGCTTGTTTCCGTCCAATTATGTCCCTGAAAATTATTGAATCATAAAAACACTTAATTAGCAGGGTTCAGTTCATCAATAAACTAAATTAAGCACAAAAAATATACAACTTTACATGTTTATCAGAAATCAAACACGAATCAACACCTTTTAAGTATGAAATGATATGCAAACATGACGAAACAAAGCACAACAAGTTAGTATTATATAACAAAAACATAACTCCAAGTAGATAAAAAAAGACCAAACACCTATCGGGGTAAACACTAGGGTTTGGCGTAGTTTTTTCCTAGGGTGGGCCCTTAGGGTTTTCTACATGTAGTTTGGCTCTAGAGTTGAGGTACCTAAACCAGCAGATTCCTCGATCCTCACCCATTATAGGCTCATATGGACCGAGTTCAGTTTAGGGGAATACATTTCTCTATGGCTGCACGGAGATGAAAATCTCACGAAGACATAAGTACGGATGTATCCCGGAAGCGATCCACTATCTTGCACGGAAGTGAAAACCTTACGAAAGAAATAGCTTCTCACTTCCACTTAAAAGGTGTGACCACAGCGGTCATGCAATATGATGCAGGGATATACAAAACTTGAAAAAAACATGGATAATATGATGAAAACCATAACACAAAAACAGATGAAATGGGAGGATCGTATGTTAAAACCAAATTTTCAATTTTCGAGAAAAAGACAAAAAGTAATCAAATCGCGGCTCGACTCTCTTATTGGTCCCCAGTGGAGTCGCCAAGCTGTCGAGACCATTTTTGAGTTTGAAAACGGGGATCGACTTTAAAAATATGGAGTCGCCACCAATCCATTTTTCGAGGTGTGATTGGGCCACCTTAAAATTGATCACTTTAATAAAACGTTTTGATTTACTAAAACAATGCTCTTGGTCTACAAAATTCGAGAAAAATAGGTTCGGGAGTCAGTTACGCACGAGGAAGGATTAGCACCCTCGTGACGCCCAAAATTGGTACTTATTGATTAAATAATGTCTTTGAACCGAAAATTTGAAAAGATTTAGAATACGATCCTCCTATTTAAAAGAGAACCGGAGTAAATTGGATAAAAAGTAAAAACCTACTCATCTCGAAGGAGGAAAATGTCATACCCAGTGAGTTAGGGTCCAACACTTCAAACCTTCGAAACCAAACTTGTCTTTGATTTTTTTAAACTCATGCATTAAAGTTTAAAAAAAGATATTCGGTTACTTGGGCCTTATGAAAAATTAGAACCCAGTAAGTTAGGGCACAATTTCTCAAAATTCCCAAATATCAAACATTGCCTTTGTTTTATTTTGGAATCCTTATCTCGAGATAACTAAATGTCACATCCAGTGAGTTAGGATGCGACATCTCAAATTTTCGAGGATAAGATTTTATTTGAGACTTATATATTTTAATTTCGAAAGGGTACTCGATCATTTAGATTCAGCGAGAAAAATTGGAACCCAATAAGTTAGGGCACAATTTCCTCGAAGTTCCCAAACACGAATACTGCCTTTATTTTAAAAAATGTCATGTACCAAGTAAGATCAATGCAACCCGTGTTCGCGAGAACAAATCGCGATATTGATATGCATGATGGAAAAAATGAATGCAAAAGCGTGAATAACGATAACAATAATAAAAAAAATAGACGAAAGGATAATAAAACAATAAGTAAACAAATGAGAATTAAAAAAAATTAAATAAAAAGGAAAAGTTGAAAATAAAATAAAGAAAAGACTAGTAAAACAAAATAAATGAACGATAATTAAAAAAAATTAAAACAATCATGTAAAAAAAATTGAAAATACGCCAGAAAACAAGAGAAAAAAAATATTAAGTAAAATAAAAATAACAAATAGTAACGATACTAATAGATTCAATGTGAAGCTAGTGATATAATAATATAATGTTAATAATAGTAATAACTAATGATAATAATATATACGGAAAACGAACAATGTTAATAATAATAGTATTAAGAATGAGTGATGATAGTAATAGGTGATATAAAAGAAAACATATACGAAATAAATAGATCTAAACAAAAATATATACGTAAAATAATATGAAATCAAATATATATATATATAAAAAAATAATAAAAATTATTTGTATTTATATAAAGTAACAATGTATAAAAGTGTTTCAATTTAAGATCATACTAATTTTTAAAACAAAGAAATGTATAAAAGGGAATTTTTTAAAAATATATATACATATAACTATATGATAAAACCATTTAAAAATATATATTTACAAACAAAAACGATAACTAATAAAGAAAATATAAAATGAAATAAATATAAAAAAACTCAATTGAAATAAAAATAAACCCAAAAGGGCAATTTATAAATGAATAAAGTTATTAAAACAACTTCGAGGATTAAAATGTGATGCACAAACACGAACAGGGACTAAAGATGCAATTATTTTAAGCCCCTAAACCCAGCATTTTAATACGGATTAAAATGAAGTGGTGTACAAAATTCAGGGCCAAAATTGAATTTTAAAAAGCTGAAATAGGGAATAATTAAATGGTGGTGTAAAAAGGAAGGACCAATTGTGCAATTTACCCATAGTAGGCAAACACGCGCAAATCCTAACCCATTTACCCGAACGGCGTCGTTTGCCTTGCTGTTAAAATCAAAGAAAAAAACAGGTTCTTAATGGCCATCTGCCATTTTCAAACAAAAGGGACCTCATGCCCTTTACTTGCTGCTTGGGTTTGAGCCCTTTTAACGCGCCGATTGTAATCTTTTGCCGTCGCCGCCGCACCACCACTGATTAGGTAGCCAGCGACGCGCACAGGAGTTCGGGTAAGTCTCCTACCTCCTTTCCTTTTCTTTCGTTACCGGGTTTAAGGAAATAAAAGAGAATCTAAATAGAAAACTTGATAAAAAAATGGAAATCACCTTTTGCTTCTCTGATATTGAGTATTTTCTTTGTATTTTCTTTTGTATAACTCCTTTGATTTTTTATTTTATTCGTATCTATCTCCAAAGAATCCACAATCCCCCCCTGTTTACAGTGTTCAATCTATCCTTTTATACTCGAAAAATAAAACAAAATACAAGATTTTTGGTTCTATTTGTTGTTGATGCGCAGATATTGCGGAGTGGAGTGGAGTGGAGATCACGGAGGTGGGTAGCGTGTGAGAGACGCGCGACGCACGTGTGCTGCGCGATGAGGGCGAAGTGGTCATGCGGCGCTGGCTTGGGTGGCTGCTGCTAGGGTTTTCTTTGCTAGAACAAAATGTTGGGCCGTTTGAGCTGTTTTATAATGGGTCTAGTTAGTTTGGGTTAGGTTAAGCTAATGGGCTAGGCATTTGGGCTTAAAGTTTGGACACGTTTTGTTTTAATGTAAGGGCCCGGGCATAAATTAGGTCCAACAAAAATAACATTATAAAAATACAATGACCAAGTTAGATTAAAAATTAAAGTATAACAGTTAAATCACAAATTTAGGCATAATAAAGGGACTAAACTGGAAATTTAATCAATTTTCTAAAACTTAAAAAAAAAAAAAAAAAAAAAAAACAGATAAAACTGACGCAAACCTTAAAAAAATTGAAAATAAGAAGTTACCCTCTAAGACTTGGTGTTCAAATTGTATATAAGTATGTAATATTTTAACCAAAAAATTAATCATATTAACTATTTAACAAATTAATAACATTATAAAAATGTAAAGACTAATTTATATTAAAAATTAATTCTCTAATTTAAACATTTTAGACATTTTAGAGGTGCCAAAACTGAAGTTTAACCATTTTGGTAAAATGTAACGAATGTTTAAGTAGAAGGAAGGTCCAAAAGGACCTTCGAGATATAGATTACCAAGGACTTCAAAAAGAAAATAAAGTACATCCTTTTTATATTTAAATTCATTTGAATGTTGTCTACCAAGCCTTGTAACTCTGCAATATGGTAGAATAGCAGTAGTTTCCAAAGGCTCAAATCAAGGATCATTTATCCCTCTCCAATTATCAATTGTAGTGAATACAATACAAAGCGTACAACATACAATTAAATCCAATAATAACAACAACAAAAAAAAACCCAGGTAATATAATAATTAAATTTCAGCTAAACCAAAACTAAAACTATTCTTGAACATACTACAAAAAGCGTTGTTGAATTTCAATACAAGTCTGCGTATAACACCAAATGTTTTCTCATGGACAAAACCAAAGCTGAGTTTTCGTCATGCCTGCAAATAGAAAAGGGAATAAGTTACAACTTACAAGTATAAACAATCTAGCAAGAAATATCGGGAATCAATGAATGAATAGCAAGCTGTGTTACACAGGCTCAGCTGTGCATGTGTCTAGAAAATGTTTAATATTTTTTTTTTAAGTTCTTTCATGTATTTGGAAGAACATATTCTTATATCCATAGCCGAATATAAATATATATATACACAAAAATGAAGTCTAGAAAACTTAAATGGCAAGCTATGTTACCCGAACTCAATTGTGAGTACATGTCTGATGCAAGGCAGGTTTTGATTTTTCCAAGGTTTTTCATGCATGGAGGACCATACTCTTGAACCCATATTTGAATGTGTCTTGAACACAAATATCAAACACCAGTTCGTACAAAAAAAGAAGTCTAGATAAATATGGATGACAAGTAATACTTGGCTCTCTATTCAATAATCAGAGTTAGGAAGTTGATACAAAACAATGTATTTATCTAACCGAATTGCATGCATTTCTAGATAAAGTAAAAACTAGGCTATCAGATAGGAGCTCACACGACCTCAAGAAGAAGGAAGACAGGACAGGCACAATGACAAGAACCAATTTCCCACCATAAAAGCTGTAGAAAAAGTAACAATAACAAAGAAAAGTACAATTAAATCTTGGTCACAATCAATAAACCTGTTGCTTTCTCTTTTTTGGTCTCCTCTTTCTACGTGGCTTACGAGCATCAGAATTGGAACTTAAATTACTACTGTTTCCTGTCTTTGAGTTTGAGGATCCCCCTGCCTTAAAGGAAGAACCACTTCTGCTATTTGATGCATTGCTTGATGCAGACATTTCAGCTCTTCGCATGGATGAATTTCGGCTAGATGAAGATCCAAACCTTGATTTTGCATGTACTGAATTTGAAAAGGAATTAGATGATGGCCTGGGAGGTGGCATCAAAGCTCTGGCAGAAACCTGTCTCTGTTATAAGTTGAAGCAGGAACAAAATGAAAGGTAGAAGTGTCAAGTTCAAATAAATCATTTTCTTACTTAAGATGCAACTATTGAAGTTGATACTGAACCTGATTCCTTTCATCACTAGACATGCCAGATGCTGCTTTTCCAGAAGCACTAGAAGCCTGTTCCCTGTGCATAAAATGCATAGATGTTTGACTGCACTTTTCACCATAACAAAAAGAGTGGATTAAGTTTAAGATCTTGTCATAATTAGAAAGAGTTAAATCCAAATAGAATCTACATCTTCTGCCAATGAAAGAGTCAACAGTGATAATGGCTCCATGTTCATGTGAAAAGTTCTTACTGGCAGCATCAGTCCAGTTATATCTGTACCTTACCCCGTTTTTAAATGTGACAAATAAAATCAACAATGGGAAAAAAATACCATCAACTAGATATAAACAAAAGTTCAAATTAATACAAACAGCAAAGTTCAATTCAGTAGTTCAACTCGCAGATGCAACATGTACCTGGTACTTTTATCTGTCCATTCATCATCTGCATCAGCTTCATCACTTGAGGTTCCAGTCAAAAAGAAATCATCATCACTCAAATCCAACAGTCCATCATCCTCACTCCCTGTCTCTGTTAAGTGAATTCCAAACAGAAGAAATCATTTTTTTTGACATTACAATACAAGTTAATAAGAACAATTTAAGCAGGCACAATAACATGTAATAAGAGAAACATGTCACATCCATAACTAGTTATATAGATTGGGCTAAAAACATGCTCACAGACTACAACCAGTACTTAGAAGAGTTTTCTTTGCGGCATTTTACCTTTACGTGAGTTTCAGTGCAATTGCAATGAGATCTTTATTCTAAAATGTTTAATTACAATATTCTAAATAATCAAGCAACTAAGTCACTTCATAGAGAATAATGTCGCTAGCTATGGTGAAGAGAAAATGCACCTTCCATATCTTTCCCACTGGCAGCAGCAGCAATTAAGTTGGCTTTTATCTGCTTCCGCAATCTATTTCTCCTATCAACTATGTCTGAATCATCACCTCCAGTAAATAAAGATACATATTTCTCGGTCTTAGGGAAAAACTGCATTAGCAAATGAAAAAAAAAAAATAAACTTCAGCTTTGCATGGTTTAGCAAAATTATGCTGAACTCAAGTGCCAATAGTCGGTTAAATAACATTACCCTATCATTAACATCAAAAAAATTTTCTAATTTTCATTCAGAAGACTTCAAATATAAAAAGAACTAAATTTGCTACAAAGCTCACCCTAACATATTCAAGATCCTCTTTCAATTTAGAAAGCTGGTCAGCAATATCCACGTCTTGTGCCTGACCGGATGAAGTTCTTTGCAGCTTCTCCAAACGCCTAATCCTCCTTTCTATCTTTCTCCTCTCTTCAATAACGATTAAAAATTTACATATCAATGATTCATTACCAAATGAATTAAATGCTATAACAATTAAGAAAATAAAAAGATAATAGTAATTCTTTGCTTTTACCAAAAAACTTAATCTTTCTGTCCCTCAAGAAGATTTTTCGTTCCACAGCGAGTCGGTTGTGGATTTCTTGTTGTTTCTTAAGCCCTTCTAACTTATTTTCTTGAGTCTCTCTAACTTCAGGTGGAAGATCCTTATATTACAATTTATAACAAAACTTAAAATCCTAAAATTGAAAATTTAAAGGAGAAAATGAAGGAGAACGTAAATGAAGAATACCTTTCGCAGCATGCGTTCAATGGAGCGTATCTGGTTCTTAAGAGAGGGGACTTTGGGCTTCGGTTTCTTGTCGACGCCGGGTCCCTTGGATCGCCGACCGACGCGGTTCCCTTCGGCCACACGCCGCTTACCATAGCCACCGTGGGCCATTTTGTTACAATCTTTTTTGTTCACTTTTTTTTTTTTTTTTTGCGACTGTTGGTGCTGCTTTAGAGATTTTTATTTAACCTTAGGTTATCAGAAATTTTGATGGATTCAGTTTCTCAGTTTTCTGCTTGCCCTAGCAATTTCTGGACCAATTGTATTTTATTTTTTTTATATCTATCTATATTTCCATTTTTTATTAAATGATTATTAATATTACTATAAAGATAATATTGTCTTTCTATATTTTATATAACCTTTAAATAAAAGAATTAAAAACAACCTATTAAAAGATCAATCATGAGTTTAATAAATTTAAAAACAAATTTTGTATCATTTTACCAATAATTATTAAATAAATTTTAAAGAAAAATATTTTTTATATATCATAGTGTGATGTAATTTAATATATATTTGATTAAAATTTACAAAAAAAATTGAGAATTGCATTACATTGAAAACTTTTTGAACTTTTATTTTATTATTGTTATTTTTTAATTATTTTTATATTAAGGTGTTTTAGGGATTATTTGTCTAAAATTTTAAATTCAAATATAATAATTTTCGAAGCCTTCTAAATTAGAGAGAGAAAGTAGTATTATGGGAAAAATTACAAGGTGTTTAAGGATATTAGAAGGAACTTGTCTCTATTTATAGAAGGAATTATTGGTCTAAAAATAAAATATTATGCAAAACTGTTGAAAAATTTTATTTTATTTTCTCAATTCAAAAGGTTAGTGGAAAATGAAAATTTAGGGTATATTTTGTAACACTTGAAATTTTTTGGTGACATCATACAAGATTCTTTTCGATGATTTTATTTATTAATTTAATAATAAATTTAATTTTTATGAACTTAATTGTTTTTGGTGAAAAAATAGTCTAAAGGAAAAACAAGAGATGACAAAGAAGAAATAGGGAATAAAGAACCCTTAGTAATATCCTGTTGTAAAGTTTTTTGATTCTCCAATAATGAGTTTTCGAATAAGGATAGATCTTCCTCGTTTGCAAATGCCATTTTAGCTAGAGTGTCCGCTGCTTGATTATCCTTTCTATGAATGTGTTGTATGAACCACCTTTCTTCTTGGAATAAAATATGTTGAATTCTCCTAACGAGAGAGATATTTGAGACATCTGAATTACGATCATAAATGACTTTGACTGCCTCTAGATTATCTAATAGAATAAGTACTCTATCATGACTTTGCTTTTGAAATGGGAGCAACCCGTCCAAAATTCCCCATAACTCAGCAACAAAAACTGAAGACTTCCCTAGGAACCTAGCCTAATATCCACTTTCCTATTTCATCCTTAATCACGCCACCTGCAGTAGATAAATCAATGTTTGTTTGAATAACACCATCAGTATTAAGGTAAACAAACGTACCTGGGGAAGAGGGCGCATAAAGGATAGCATTATTCGTCATCGACGTGACTGTATGAACTAAGAAGAATTGATTGGACCAACTGAAAGACGCTTTGATGATTTCTTAGGATCCATAGAGATTCCTTGGAAAATATAGAGATTTATGTTTTTGCAAAGACACCATGCTAATAATCCGAAGAAGCAGGCCTAACTAGTATCCCTCAAACTTTGACATGAATTGTCCTCTAAGTTCGAGATCACCCATTTTATTAAGTTACTTGAGAAGAAATTATGCTGCTTGTCTTGGGAAATAACTTATAACTAAACATCCTTAGTAGTTGGACAGTCTCTAAGCACATGTAGAGCATCCTCAAAACGGTGCCCACAAATGGAGCATGATTTATCCTGGCTAATTTTCCTTCGGACTCTCTTAACATTAGTAAGGGTTCATTGCTTGAGAAACTATCCAAATGAAGTGTATTACTCTATGAGGACACGAAAATTTCCACACAATATTCCAAGCTAAATTTTTGGGATTTCACGATGCTTCATTTATCATCCAATAAGCAGTTTTGACAAAGAAATTACCAGTTGTAGAACGAGACCATGAGATTGAATCTGGTCCCGCAGAGTCTAAAGGAGGTGGAATGCTAACAATGTGTTGAATAACGTCTTCTGTTAGCCAGACATGAAAAAGATCAAGATTCTAGTCACCGTTGTAACCATCTTGCTCACTTTTCAGCCCAGGTTGATGTTCATATGACCAAGGGCAAGTTTGGATAGAGGTCCCACACTAGGGACCCATGCATCCACCCAACCGTACATTATTTCCATTTCCTATTGACCATATCAAATTATCATGTAGTAGAGGCCATACCTTAGAAACAGATTTCCATAAAAAAGAACTTTTACTCCGCAAGATACAATCCAGTACTCTATTCTTAACCCCATACTTCCCTCTAAGAACCTATACCTATAAGGCTTCAATTTTGGTGACGAAATTGAAACCAAGTTTCATAATGAAAGCTGAATTCTAATCACTGAGATGCCAAAACCAAACCCTCCGTATGATCTAGGTTGACAAATAGCATCCCAACTCACTAACGCCATCTTTTTACTACCACCAGAAGAGTCCTAAATAAATTGCCTCACTAGACCTTCAATTTCATCACAAACACCTTTTGGGACCATTAGAGATTGCATGAGGTAGAGAGTGTAACACCCCTTACCCGATACCGTCGCCAGAGTCGAGAACGAGGCGTTACCAAACTTATCTTACTAATTCGGGGCATAAAAATTTAATTTTTAAAATCAATTCGCTCACATTCATCCAATATATCCCTAAATGGTTATGCAATTGAAACGGTTCAGGACCAAACCAGGAACATCAAAAAAAAATTTCGATTACTTACACAAATCAAAACAATTGATTTCACTATTCATAATAAAACTATTCACCTATGTAACAACCACTAAATTAATTATAACTCCAGTTACGAAACTCAAAATTTAAATCTTTAAATTTTCCCTAAAAGTAGACTCATATATCTTCTTACCATAATTTTCCAGAATTTTTGGTTTGGCCAATTAGTATAGTTTTTTCATTAAAGTTTCCCCTATTTTGCAGTCCAAGTGTCTAACAGACCTGACCACTCTTCACTTAAAATCAATTTTCTCATTATACAAAATTCAGATAATGTTTCCATTTGCTTCTAATGAAAATAGACTCACTAAGGAATCTAGACATATAAATTATAACTCTTAATTATTCTTGTACAATTTGTAGTAAATTTATAAAATTAGAACAGGGGATCACAAAGTCATTTTGAACCAGTGTCACTAGAATTTAAATATCTCAGAATATAAACTTTCTTTGCTTGCTCTGTTTCTTTCCTATGAAAATAGACTCAATAAGCTTTAATTCTATATCTCATTCAACATTTAATTCCATTTCTACAATTTTTAGTGATTTTTCAAAATCACATCACTGCTATTGTCCCAAAACTGTTTCATAACCAACTTTTTCTCTTTCATAATTTCTTTGTATTAAACCTCATTTAGGCATACATAACATCAACACATGTTCTTATTTAGCCATATCATAAGGACATACACACAAAATAGCCAAGTCCCTATACATGCCATAATTGAAAACATTTCAATGAAAATACCCAATTGGTAACTTGAAAGTCGAAAGTGTGAAGCGATCTCCGACGACCTCCAACCTGAGCTTGTTTGATAAAACTCTGGAACAAGGGAAAGGAAGGAGGTAAGCTTATAAAGCTTAGTAAGTTCACATGTAAAATAATAGACATTAGTAATAAATTTAGCTTATTAGTAAGCTTTCATAATTTGCATAAATAATGTTAAGTTCTTACTTTCCCATCTTACTCATTGGTAACCTTACCAAAGTCTCGGAATAAAAAAAAAATACCTTACTTAATAGCTTGCTTACTTACCTGCAACATCTCACTTAACACATTAATACTCTTTCATAATGTATAAGCATATTGCCAACCATGTCACAAAGCGTCATAAGTATAATTGAAAACTTATCACTTACTTAATACTTGAATATACTCATTAAAATACTTTTAATATCATCAACTTATAACCTTAATATTAATAAGCCTTATGTACATTCCTATGCTCTTTCCTCATGATCTTACCTTGTCATCTCTTCGACTTACTCTTTGGATTACTCAAGTACCTTTCTTTTTGAAATTTACCATTGCCATGTCTTGACATGGTCTTATGTGGCATCATTGCCTTGTGAATTCACCAATGCCATGCCTTGACATGGTCTTACATGGGATCTTTTCCTTATAATAACTTGTCAATGCCATGTCTTGACATCGTCTTACATGGAATCTTTGCCTTATAGTAACTTATGAATGCCATGTCTTTACATGGTCTTACATGATTTCCTTACCTTGTAAAACTTGCCAATGTCATGCCTTGGCATGGTCTTACTTGGTATCCTTATCTTATGTTGCCGTGGGTCAACCATGGTCTTTTTCTGTCAATTCTTCCTTAATTGCCATGTTATAAACATGGACTTTTCTGTCAATTTTTCCTTAATTGCCATGTTATAAACATGGACTTTTCCGTCAATTCTTCTTTAATTGCCATGTTATTAACATGGACTTTGAAATATTAATGCCTTGGCAATTCATAGCTAAAACATACTTACTCAAAATTCTCAAGGTCAGTCACATAACTCAATAATAATAGCAACAATTTCATAATAATAAAATGCTACTCAACTTACATACTTACATTCCCAATCTCATCATATCCTTAATTTATCTTACTTTCCTCAAATTATGCTATTCAATACTTTTTTGATCTTATACAAAGCCACATTACCACTATGGTCTTATATGTAAACTTATTTGAATTTTCACTTTTAATGTCGAATCATTTCTCAATTATTGTCATTATATTCAAAAATCAATACTAAAACATTTATAACTAATATATCAATTTAGCATTCACACATGCTTAATTAAATGCTAATTAAACACATGAACTTACCTCGATACCAACATGACCATTTTGACCAACTTTCTCGATTTTTAATTTTTCTCCCGGTCTAGGTCCAAATCTCATTTTCTGGGATCTAAAACATCATATTTCACTTATTTAATCAATGTACTAATCATTTTGGACCTAAAACATATTTTTACAAAATTTACATTTTTGCCTCTAAACTTTTACATATTTATACTTTTGCCCCAAAGCTCAGAAATTAAACTTTATCCCTAATTCTTATATTTTAGGGCATGCTGATCATTCTTTTTCCTTCTATGGCCATCAAATTCTTGCTCTAACATGCACTTATGAACAATAATAATTTTTACCAATTATGCCGTTTTACTCATTTTCACTGAAAATCGCTTAGCAAAAGTCGTTTAACATAATTCTAAGCTTCATATTCTGTCATAAAACATCAAAATACACACTTTTCACCTATGGGTAATTTTCCAAATATAAACCCTAGCTCGAATTAATGGTAGAATTACCTTAATCAAGTTATTAGGATTCCAAAAATGTAAAGAACATGAAACACGGTGCTAGAACGAACTTACTATGAAGCTTGGAAGATGAACAAACCCTAGCCATGGTGTTCCCTTGCTACCTTCGGCCATGGAGAAAAGAAATGAAGAAGATGATAGCTTATTTCATGTTATTTTGTCTTTATTCATTAATTAAGGCATTTTACCAAAATGCCCTTAAATACCTTACTTACTAACCATGTCTATTTTTGTCCATCAAACTTTAATGATCTAATTACTATTTAAGGATCTCTACTTTAAACCCCCATTTCAATCAAGGGCTTTATAAACTAGAATACATATTTTGCAACTTTTGCAAATAAGCCCTAATAGACAAATTAAACATACAATCGATAAAATTTCTTATCGGTAGTCTAACACATGCATCTAATCAATCGGTAAATTATGATAATTCATCGTAATAAACTTTTCTATCTCATATTTATGGTTTCACAACCACTGTTCCATTTAGGCCCTTTTTCATAGGAATGGATAAAATGATCGATTATGCGAGAGTAACCCTTTCGGTGAAAAAGAGTTTCTTGGTCTCCCAACTAGAGAGCTTTTTCTGAACATTATCTATCACAAAACTTAGTGTACCTTTAGTGATTTTGTGGTGAATAAGAGGGACCCCTAAATAATGCCTAAGATCATAGAGAGGTTGAAATCTGACAAGGTTTGTAATCTTCCCCACTAAACCCTTCTTGACCCCTACAAAGAAAAAAACATTAGTCTTACGAGCGTTTACCTTATGCCCTGAATACTCACAGAAGCTCCCAAGGAAGTTCTTAATAATTTCACTATGCTTTAAGTCCGCTTTACTAAAAAATCACAAGGTCATCATCAAAGAATAAATGTGATAGAGCAGGTCTCCTACGAGATAAGCGAATGGGATTCCACTCCCTAGAAGAAATGGCCGAATAGAACCTATGACCTGACCATTCCATACACATGACAAATAAATATGGAGAGAGAGGGCATCTCTGACGAATTCCTCTAAGAGGTTTAAACTTGTTAGAGGGAACACCATGCCAAAGAACCTGCATAGTAGACATCGAGATGGTTGACATGATGACCTATATCAAAAAATTAGGGATCGCTATAGCTCTAAGAGAAGATTCCACAAAGTCCTATTAATTCTATCATAAGCTTTTTCCAAATCAATTTTGACTGCCATCCATTCCACAGTACCCTTACTTCTCATAGTAAGCAGAACTTTTTGCCTTATAATCACATTATCAACAATGTTTCTTCCTTCAATAAATCCTGCTTGCTCTTGGCCAATGATATTAGGAAAAATAATCTTGAACCAATTTTCTATAACCTTCATAACAAGTTTAGAAAGAATAGAACAAAGACTGATAGGCTGAAATTGAGAGAAATTTTTAGGGTTCTAAACTTTTAGGATTAACACAATCAAGGCATCGTTTAGATCCGAATAAATAACATTACCCTTAAAAATCCCCTTAACCTAGTTACAGATTGCTCCTCTGACAACATCCCATTGTTTCCAAAAGAACAAAGTGTGGAAGCTGTCCTGGTGCCTTTAGCGAGGTCATGTCAAAAAGAGCTCTTTTAATCTCCTCATTAGAAATTGGTCTTCCAAGAAAGTGAACATGCAAATTCTCAAGTTGTAGATAGCCACTTGTAGGCAATTTCCCCATAGAACCAGGAACCTCACCATACAACTTTTGAAAAACTGTAATAGCCTTTATTTTTATAGTTCCAGGACCAAAAATCCATTCACCATCTGAGTTACGCAAGGTCATCATATTATTATATTTTTGCCTCTAAATTGTTCGCCTATGGAAATACTTAGTGTTGCAGTTTCCTAATTTCAACTAATTACATCTCAATTTCTACTTCTAAAGTAACTCCTCATGATAAAGAAGATTCTTTAGTTCCTCTCAAGTTTCCAATTCGCGTTGTGCCAAGTTATTAAAACTTGAGACATCTATAGTGCACTGAATACCGGCTAATTTGTTCATCAACTGTTTTTTCCAAGTACTGATATGCCCATAAACACATTTATTCCAGTACATAAGTTTTTCAGTGAGACAATTAAGAGAGCCTAACATGTTACCATTGAAGCTCCAGTTATCCACAAAAAGCTCTAAGATATTCAAATGTTCTATCCATCCAAATAAAAAACAAAAAAGCCTGCCCTTCAGGTGGGGAAATGTTGGACTGTAAAGATAGTAAAATAGGCCAATGGACTGATTTAATTCTTGGAAGATGAACCACTACACAGTCAAGGAAAGCCTCTACCCAAGCCTCATTACCTAGAGCCCTATCCAAATGTTCGAAGAGAGCACCATGATGCCAAGTGAATGGGGAACACTTGAAGCCTAAATCATGAACTTCATTAGTATCAACAAAATCACCAAAAAAATGACATCTTTCGCCTGCCATTTGGCCACCCTTCTTCTTTTCTGCTGAGAGGATGGAGTTGAAATCCCCATAACCAAAGATAATGACCCGGAGGGATAGATAACCATAAATCCATCTAGAGAAGCCTCAATTTTTTGTTTATCTGGGCTACAATAATTGAAAGCAACAAAAATCAGTTGTGACTGAAGAATGGATGAAATACGAGTCAAAATAAATTGAAGATAATTTTTATCACCTCTATGTCAATAGACTCCTTCCATCCTAGCCAAATACCACCCAAGAAGCCAATTGATTCCACCCAATGAGTTTTATCCAATCTTAATTTTGCAATAATTTTATCGGCCTTGAGATCACTAACTATAAGAACCCGTTTTTAGTGAAATCGGAACAGTGGTTTTGGGACCACAAATCCGAGTCTAAAAAGAAAATTATTTTTAAATTATTTCGTGATTTACATTATTATAGGAAAGATGTATGAAAATTTTGTGGCTAAAATTTTACCAATTACATGGTTAATTGTAGAAAGGACCAAATTATATAAAGTGCAAAAGTTGAATTCTAGTAGCTAGAAGGATTAAATAGCTATGAAATTCAAACTTGAGGTCCTTATATGGTAATTAAACCATTAAAAAAAGTTAGTAGATATTTTTGATGAATCATCCATGGAAAAATAAAAAAAGGAAAAGGATAAAATTGGAAAGAAAAGATAATTAAAGATGATAATAATAAAAATATAATATCTCATCATTTTATATCATCTTCTTCCCCAAATAATTTATGGAAACCCTAGGACAGAGAAAGTCATCAAGCAAGCTTAATTTGGTAAGTAATTAAGTCCTGTTTTTAGTAATTTTTATATTTCTAAGATCGTAGTAATTTAATCTATCTATTTTGGGGATTAATTTGTAAAAATATCAAAGTATAAAAATTTTTTCATGGATGAATATGTTGAAAATTTGAAATTTATGGTAGAAATTGAAAGGTTGTTGATAGATAAAAAAACTTTTGTAAAGTGAATTTTCAAGAATTTGTGATTTAGGGACTAAATTGTAAAAATGTAAAATTCATGGAAAATTTCTGATTCTTATGAAATATATATGCTGTAAATGTTATACGAAAATTTTAGTTAGGCTTAGAATAAGGATTAAATTGCATGAATTTCATTTTCCGAGCCTAGGGATGAAATTGTCATTTATGAAAGTATAGGGGCAAAATGGTAATTTTTCCTAGGATGTAAATTGAATTAAATTGAGTATGAAATGGATTAAATTGATATTAAACTTATTTATATAGATCTGGAAAACTCAAATACGAAGTTAGATTGAGGAAAAGAAAAAGTGCTGGATTAGTAGATTTTTGTATACGAACAATTATTGAGGTAAGTTCGTGTAACTTAATTATATTATTATATGTTTGAATTGATTTGAATGATTTATATATATGAATTATAGAATTGTTATGTATATGAAATAGATTGAATATTCAATAATACTCGATAAATGTTAAGTTCCTTTTGAACAAATGAAGATCGATGGTTACCAGTTTCCCGTATTGGTTGTAGTCTTGCATATGTTGCAGACACACCATAGCTCAAAAAGAGCATCTCGTATTAGCTCTCTCGAGCTTCTTGTATAAGGTTCTTGAAAGCTTCCCGTTATACCACTTTGGCGCGTCTTGATAGGTGGTGATCTTACATTCGTTGTAGATACACCTTAGCTCATATGAGCATGCCAATTATAGGCTCTTCATAAGCTTCCTGTTAAATTGGCTCTTTGTGAGCTTCCCGATAGTGCTCGCTTGAACTTCTCGATATTTGGCTATTCAGATCTTCTCATTACATGGCTCTTCGTGAGCTTCCTGATATGGTTCTTTGTGAAATCCCCGATTATGGCTCTTATAAGCTTCCTGTTATATAGCTTGGATTAGTGTAACAACCTATTTTTGGCTAAATCAAACGGTGGTTTTAGAACCAAAAATCTGAGGTCAGAAAATTATTTTAATACTATTTTAAGTGTTTATAGCATGAAAGCATAAATGTTTGAAAGTTTCGTGAAATAATTTTAGTGTTTGAATGCTTAATTCGGTAAAAAGGACTAAATCGCATAAAATGTAAAATTGATGTTCTTGTAGTTTAAATAACAAAATGGCTATGAAATTGAAATATGGAAGCCCTTATGATGAAATTAAACCATTTGATAAATGGATGGACAATAATGGACTTATATTAGGTGAATTTTAATGTTTATAATAAAGGTTAATATAGTAATTTGTGAATTATGTTAAATTAAATAAAACAAAAACAATTTTAATGTTCATTTTATCTTCTTCACTGAATATCAAAGAAAAAGACACCATTACAGCTTTTTTAGGTTCGGCCATTGCATGTGCTAATTGTAAGTTCGTTTTTGTTCGGTTTTTGATGATTTCTATGTTTTTGTGATTGTTGGAACTAGGTCTAGCTAGCTTAAGGACTATTTTGCAAAACTGTTAAATGTTTTGCTAGTTGCCATTATTGAATACATATGTTGTTTGATACTTAATGATGAAATATGAATATTTGTTGATAGTTTTACAAGTTTTATTAAGTGATTTTGAATAAAAATGCAAATTGGGGATTAATCTGTAAAAATGTGAAAATGTGTAGTGAAATGTGTGAAAAAGTGATAAATATGGGCTACAGGGACATTATAGTAATTCGGCTATCATGGGTATTAAGAGAATTTCATTGATTTGTGATTTTGTGAAATAAGGATTAAATTGTAAAAATTTGAAAGTTTAGGGGCTAATGTGTAAAATAGCCTAAATGTGTATTTTGGACTTAATTGAATAAACAGATAATTAAATAAGTTAAATTTGATTACATATAGATCAAGAAAGGAAGAATTTGGACTTAGATCGGGGGAAAAGGAACATAATCGAATAGTTGACTCGTTTCATCGTTTTTGTATACGAGGTAAGTTCATATGCTAATAAATGTTGTTAAATTATGGTATAAATGCATTATTATTGAATTAAATTGCAAAGCTGGTTGGAAATGAGCTTACGGATATGAACGACCGAGATTCGACCGTTAAAAGTCTCGTACGAACCTTAGGAATAGTTTAGGATACAAATGTCATGACATAGGGATTCAAGATGATATGATCTGGGTGCTGGTCTCGTACAAACTATCACTGGCTGGGTTCTGACTTTTATTTCAGTTCCTGATAGCTTGTGTGAGTAGCACCGTGTAGCTACGTCTTGATTGACAAGTTGTGTGAGTAGGCCCGTTGTTAGCTCGATAGCGAGTATATATGTGATATGAGATAGCTTTGGCTATATATATGAGGCACTTAGTGTGCACTAATGTGTTCCTGAGTATCTTTTAGGGATTTTGAATGGTTCAACTGGCATAATTGAGATGGGGGAGAAAGTAATATCTATTTAAGTGATACAGGTACGTATGGAACCTATATAAGTATCGAAATGAGGTAATTTGTGGAATTCATGTGTAACCATGTTTCGAACATGAGAAAGGTTTGTGGATTAATATGTGTTATACCATATTATACTCATTTGGTTGATTTGTGTTTATTTGATATGTTAAGTTTATTATCATACAAGCTTACTAAGTTGTAAAGCTTACTTCATTTTATTTCACCATGTTTTATAGTATTTCGAAGCTAGCTCGGATCCGGGGATTGTTAAAGACTTCATCACACTATTGGACATCTATTTTGGTACTTTTGAAGTTGTATAGATATGGTATATGGCATGTATAGGCTTTGGTCATTTTGGTATGTTTGATTAATATGTGTTTGGCCATTTGAAATGGCTTGTTAGTGATATATGGTTGGATGTATATATTGCCATGTGATATGGTTTATGTTGCTAGAATGGCTATTTGATATGTGGTATATAATTGCTTGAGAAATGTTTGGTTATGGATTGGTTTGGATGATGAAATGGTTGATTTAGGTGACATGTTGAATATGTGAATTATGGCTAGTAAGCATGTTGATTCGGTATTTGTTTGAATAGGTAAATGGCATTGGATTTAGTATAGAATTAGTTGAAATAGATATAGTATATTTTTTTCATTTGATAATGATATTTGGCTTCATCTTTATGTCTTGAAATGGTAACATTTGAATTATTGTAGGTGTGTGCAAGTTGGGTGGAAAAATGGTCCATATGGGTAGAGACAAGGGTGTGTGTCTCAGCCATGTGTGACACACAGTCATGGTACATGACGTTGTATCCCCTGAAACATTTAATTGTAACAAGTCAATGAGTTACAGGTCTATACATATAGGGTGTGGTTGGCCATGTGACACAAGTCAGTGAGTTACACTGGGTTGGACGGGTCTGGGAGACGTCCATGTGCTCTTATTTCAAATGTCCACACGGCCTGTGACACGAATGTGTCTTGCGATTGTGTGAGACACACGGTTTGTTCACATGGACGTGTGTTCCCTATTTTAGGCAAAAGTTTCCAAGTTTCCCAAAGTTGTCTTAAGTTATCTGTTTAGTCCCAAACCACCTTTAAAGCATGTTTAGGGCCTCGCAGGCTTGTTTAAAGGACTACATGATTGAATGAGATTGATATATGCTAATGAATGATAATGAATGTGAAATGAATGTTGAATTATGTTATGAGTTTAGTAATGCCTCTTAGTACTGATAGGTTCTTTATGCTTTTCGAAATGGCTCTATGTAAGCTTCCCGTTACAAGGCTTAAGAGTGTGCTCTTGATTATGTGCCCTAATTGGGTACCCCTGGATATGAATTGGCAAATTTTAGTTTTGTACACTAAAGTGTACTATATGAGCATATCCATTGATATTTCAAATAAATTCAATTGGTAAGGTTCTGACATGACTGAACTGTACTTGAAATGATTTGTCATTAAAATGTTCATGTAATATGGAAAGCATATGTGTATGAAAGTTATTAAATGAATTGTGTTTTGAATGCTTCTGAAATACCTGAAAGTTTGTGACATAATGAGCTCATCCATGTTTAATTGATATACGTGTGAAATAGGTGACTAACTTACTTAATTGAGTGTATGTGTTTAGGCAAACTTGCCAATTCATTGGAAAGCATGTTATTGTTATACTTATTTAAATGAATATGATTGGTATGTTTAGTTCCTATTATACGAACTTACTAAGCATTAAATGCTTACTAGGTTTTATTTCTTTTGTATTATAGTGCTCAAAAGCTCGAGAAGGTTGAAGATTGGTCGGAACACCTTCACACTATCCACCACCTCGTTTTGGTATATATAGTATAAATATTTTGGTATAATGGCATGTAGAGGTTAACTCGGCCAATTGTTGGCTTGTAAATGGTTGTTTGTAATCTAGCCATTGGAATGGCTAGTGATTGTTTTGGTATATTTATAAGGTTAAATCATGATAAATATATATGTGTGTTTAGTATAGTTTAATTGAGTTATGTTAAACATGTATGTTTATAAAAGGCAAGATTATAAACATGAAAGCATGTGATGATATATCATGCTATGGTTTAGTCGATTCTCGGACTAACGTAGCAAGTATGAGCTTAGCTATACATGCCATTATATAATTTGTGATAGTGTGATATCTCCTGACCATTTTAAATGTGTTTTTCATATAGTAATGTCATCCAACTGAGCTAGAGCTGAATCCGAAGAAGCTGAGATCAATGCTCCAACTTTAGTTCAAAGAGTTGCATCTAGTAGTAGAAGGCCTGAATCTGAAGGTCGAGGTAAGGAGGCAAAAGAAGCCTTCTTTCAGTGATGAATGAATGGTTCAATGAATATTTGAGAACAAATCTTGCTGTACAACAACCTCCCCCACCTACTCCTCAATCGGTTCTGATATGCCACAAGGTGCTAAATCTATTAGAATTGGTAAGCTTTCGGTAGATAAAATCTGTAAATATGGGGTAAAAGAATTCAGAGCAACAGTTAATGATGATTTGGAAAGGGTTGAATTTTGGTTAAAAAATACAATCAGGGTTTTGGATGAATTATTTTATACCCCTGAAGAATACCTGAAATGTGATGTATCTCTGCTAAATGACTCGGCCAATCAGTGGTGGAATACCATCATTTCTGTTCTACCGAGGAAAAATTTTACATAGGAATTTTTCTAGACAGAATTTAGAAAGAAGTATATTAGCCAGAGATTTTTAGATCAGAAAAAGAAAGAATTTCTGAAGCTCAAACAGGGAAACATGGTTATATCTGAATACGAGTGAGAATTTGTTCAGTTAAGTAAATAAGCCAGAGAATGGGTTTGGACTGAGGTTAATATGTGTAAATGTTTTGAAAAAGGATTAAATTAAGATATCAAGCTGTTGATTGGAATTCTTGAACTAAGGGAATTTGTGGCATTGGCTGATCGAGCACATAAAGCCGAGGAATTAAGCAAAGAGAAGAGACAAGCAGAGAGAGAAGCCCAGATTTCTAGCAAGAGATCTATAGGGAAGTGACAAGCGTCTATTTCAAAGAAATCAAATAAACACTATGATTGTTCTACCACATTTACGGGGTATTCTAGAAGAGAACGAGGCTCTCAACACTCTAATCTGAGATCTTTGTCTCCATCCGTTACAAGTGTAAGAAGTGTTAGAAGTCCTAAACCAAGATGCAAACATTGCAATAAATTGTATTTCGGTGAATGCCGAATAAGAAGCAGAGCTTGATTTAGATGTGGTTCTTTTGACCACTATCTTAGAGACTGCCTAGAAAAGCCTGTAAAAGATAGTGTTTAAACCTCTAGGCCGAGTAACCCCACCTTAATAGGTAGACTACCCTGACACTCTGGCAATGTTAATGGTAGCTAAAATGCTACGAAAGATTCAATAGTTAAATCTAAAACACGAGTATCGGCCAGCACATATGCTATCCGTGCAAGAGAGGATGTCTCTGCACCAGATGTTATTACTGGTACATTTTCTCTTCTTGATACTGATATTATTGCTTTAATTGATCCTAGTTCCACACATTCATACATATGCACAAATTCACTGTCTGTTAAAAATTTACTTGTTGAGTCCACTAAATTTTTGGTTAAAGTTTCAAACCCTCTGGGCCAGTTTGTGATGGTAGATAAAATTTGTAAAAATTGCTCGTTGTTGGTAAAGGGTTATTGCTTCTCGGTTGATGTGATGTTGTTGCCTTTTGATGAATTTGATCTGATTTTGAGAATGGACTCGCTAACTCAACATGATGTAGTGGTAAATTGTAAATAGAAGTATATTGTGTTAAAATGTCATGATGGTGAGTTATTTCATGTTGAATATGATAAACTGGATGGGTTATCTAATGTGATCTCAGCAATATCAGCACAGAAATATATCAGAAAAGGGTATGATGCTTACCTTGCATATGTGTTAGACACTAAAGTATTTGAGTCAAAGGTTAAGTTAGTGCCAGTAGTATGTGAGTTTCTTGATGTATTTCCAGAAGAATAACCCGGATTACTGCTAGTCAGAGAGGTAGAATTTTCTATATATCTTGTTCTAGTGACAACTCCTATATCTATAACACCCTACAGAATGGCTCCAACAGAATTAAAAGAGTTGAAAGTACAGTTGCAAGAACTAACTGACGTAGGTTTTGCTCGACCCAGTTCTTCACCTTGGGGTGCACTGGTTTTGTTTGTAAAGAAGAAAGATGGATCCCTGAGGTTATGTATAAATTATCGACAGTTGAACAAGGTCACAATTAAGAATAAGTATCCACTGCCTCGTATTAATGATCTGTTTGACCAGTTGAAAGGTGCCACTATATTTTCAAAGATTGATCTCTGTTCTGGCTACTATCAGTTATGAGTGAAAGACTCAGATGTACCGAAGACAGCTTTCAGAATCAGGTATGGACACTATGAGTTCCTTGTGATGCTGTTTGGTTTGACTAATGCACCTACGATATTTATGAATTTAATGAATAGAATTTTCAGATTGTATCTAGACAAGTTTGTAGTGGTATTTATTGATGATATTTTGGTATATTCCCAAGATGAAAATGAGCATGCTGATCATTTGAGAATTGTGCTGCAAACTTTCCGTGAGAAACAATTGTATGCCAAATTCAGTAAATGTGAATTTTGGCTACGAGAAGTTAGTTTTCTCGGACATAGTATCTGCAGAAGGTATTCAAGTGGATCTGAATAAAATTCCAACTATTATTAATTGGAAACCACGAAAGAATATGTCTAAAGTCAGAAGTTTTTGGGATTACCCGGATACTATCAGATTTGTATAAGAGTTCTCGATGATAGCTTCTCCGATGACTCATCTGTTGTAAAAAGATGTGAAGTTTGAGTGGTCTGATAAATGTCAACAGAGTTTTGATAAATGGAAAGCTTTATTGATAAAAGAACCTATGTTAGTTCAGCCTAAATTGGGGAAAGAATTTATAATTTACGGTGATGCATCATTGAATGGTTTAGGCTGCGTATTGATGCAAGAAGGTAAAGTAATAGCTTATGCTTCTAGAAAGCTAAAACCATATGAAAAGAATTACCCGATACATGATCTTGAATTAGTAGCCATTGTGTTTGCACTGAAAATATGGTGACATTATCTGTTTGGTGAAAAATGTCACATCTTTACTGATCACAAGAGCTTGAAGTATTTGATGTCACAAAAAGACTTAAACTTGAGACAGTACAGGTGGCTTGAATTATTGAAAGATTATGATCTGTTCATTGACTATCATACGGGAAAGGCCAATGTGGTTGCAGATGCTCTTAGCAAAAAAACCCTGTTTGCTTTGCAAGTAATGAATACCCGGTTATCATTATCAAAAGATGGTTCAATCATATCTGAATTAAAAGTTGAACCTATATTTCTACAGTAGATCAGTGAGGCTCAGAAAGATGATGATGAATTACAAGCTAAACATGTACCGTGTGAGTTGGATTCTAATTCAGAATTTCAGATTGGGTCTGATGATTGTCTATTATTCATAGGTAGAGTATGTGTATCAACGAATTCGGAGCTAGTACAGAAGATTTTACACGAAGTTCATAGTAGTATTATGTCTATTCAACCTAGTAGTAACAAAATGTACAATGATTTGAAAAAGATGTATTGGTGGCCAGGAATGAAGCGAGATATTTCAGAATTTGTATCTAAATGTTTAATATGTCAACAAGTAAAAGATGAACATCAGGTGCCTTCAGGATTATTACAGCCAGTTACGATACCGGAATGGAAATAGGAAAAAATTACCATGGATTTTGTATCAAGATTACCCCTATCTTCAAAGAAGAAAGATGCCATTTGGGTAATCGTTGACCGGTTAACAAAGTTTGCACACTTTATTTTGGTACGTATGGATTTCTCTTTGGATAGATTGGCTGAATTATATGTGTCTGAGATTGTTAGGTTACATGGAGTGCTAGTCTCCATTATTTCAAACAGAGATCCTCGATTTACATCTCGATTTTGGAATAGTTGCAAGAAGCTCTGGGTACACAGTTATATTTCAATATCGCATTCCATCCTCAGATTAATGGTCAATCTGAACGTGTAATACAGATTTTAGAGGATATGCTCCGGTGTTGCATTTTGGAATTCGAAGGTAAATGAGAAAAATACCTACCTTTAGTTGAATTTGCCTACAATAATAGCTATCAGTCTAGCATTAAAATGGCACCATACGAGGCTCTATACGGTCATAAATGTAGAACTTTGTTATACTGAGTAGAACTCAATGAGAAAAAGATACACCGGGTTGACTTAGTCTGTGGAACTGAAAAAAGATAAAGGTGATTCAGGATAGTTTAAAAGCAGCCTCAGATCGTCAAAAATCTTACGTCCATCTTAAACGAAATGAGATAGAATTTCAAGTTGGTGACAAGGTATTCTTGAAAGTATCACCTTGGAAGAAAGTTCTTCGGTTTGGTTGTAAAGGAAAATTGAGCCCATGGTTCATCGGGCCATATGAAATTACTGAAAGAATTGGACCTGTTGCATACTGGTTGGCTTTACCACCAGAGTTAGAAAAGATTCATAATGTTTTCATGTATCTATGCTACGGTGATATCGGTTAGATTCTTCACATGTTATCTCCCTGACAGAGATTGAGATCCAGCCTGAAGAACCAATGAAAATCCTACCACGTGAGACGAAAGAGTTAAGAAATAAAAAGGTAGCTTTAGTGAAATTTCTTTGGCAACGACATGGGATTGAAGAAGCAACTTGGGAACTGGAGGATACCGTGAGAAAGTAATATTCGAACCTCTTTATTTGTAAGATTTTCGAGGACGAAAATTCTTAAGGGGAGAGTTGTAACAACCCGTTTTCAGTGAAATCGAAATAGTGGTTTCGAGACCACAAATTTGAGTCTGAAAAGAAAACTACTTTAAATTATTGCAAGATTTAAATTATGATAGGAAAGACGTATGAAAATTTTGTTGCTAAAATTTTACAGATTACATGGTTAATTGTAGAAAGGACCAAATTGTATAAAGTGCAAAAGTTGAATTCTAGTAGCTAGAAGGATTAAATAGCTATGGAATTCAAAAGTTGAGGTCCTTATATGGTAATTAGACCATTAACAAAAGTTAGTAGATATTTTTGATGAATCATCCATGGAAAAATAGAAAAAGAAAAGGATGAAATTGGAAAGAAAAGATAATTAAAGATGATAATAATAAAAATCTAAAATCTTATCATTTTATATCATCTTCTTCCCCAAATAATTTATGGCAACCCTAGGATAGAGAAAGTCATCAAGCAAGCTTAATTAGGTAAGTAATTAAGTCTCGTTTTTAGTTATTTTTATATTTTTGAAATTGTAGTAACTTAATCTATCTATTTTGGGGATTAATTTGTAAAAATATCAAAGTATAGAAATTTTTCTATGGATGAATATGCTAAAAATTTGAAATTTATGGTAGAAAATGAAAGGTTGTTGATAGATAAACAACTTTTGTAAAGTGAATTTTCACGAAATTGTGATTTAGGGATAAATTGTAAAAATGTAAAATTCATGAAAAATTTCTAATTTTATGAAATATATATTCTGTAAATGCTATATGAAAATTTCAGTTAGGCTTGGAATAAGGATTAAATTGCATGAATTTCATTTTTCGAGCCTAAGGACAAAATTGTCATTTATGAAAAGTATTGGGGAAAAATGGTAATTTTATGTAGGATGTAAATTGAATTAAATTGAGTATAAAATGGATTAAATTGATGTTAAATTCATTTATATAGATCCAGAAAACTTAAAAGACAAAGTTAGATCGAGGAAAAGAAAAAATGTTGGATTAGTAGATTTCTGAATACGAACAATTATCGAGGTAAGTTCGTGTAACTTAATTATATTATTATATGTTTGAATTAATTTGAATGATTTGTATATATGAATTAAAAAATTGTCATGTATATGAAATAGATTGAATATTCGACAATACTCGATAAATGTTAAGTTTCGTTTGAACAAATAAAGATTGATGGTTACCAGTTTCCTGTATTGGTTGTAGTCTTGCATATGTTGTAGACACACCATAGCTCAAAAAGAGCATCTCGTATTAGCCTTCTCGATTTTCTCGTATAAAGTTTTTACGAGCTTCCCGTTATAGCTTTAGAGCGTCCCGATAGGTGGTGATATTACATTTGTTATGGACACACCTTAGCTCTTATGAGCATCCCGATTATAGGCTCTTTATAAGCTTCTTGTTAAATTGGCTCTTTGTGAGCTTTCCGATAGTGCTCACTTGAACTTCCCAATATTTAGCTATCCAAAGCTTCCCGTTACATGGCTCGTCGTGAGCTTCCTGATATGGTTCTTCGTGAACTTCCTGATTATGGCTTTTATGAGCTTCCCGTTATAGTGCTCGGATAAGCTTCCCGAAAGGTTTTTTATGAGCTTCTCGAAATGGCTCTATGTAGCTTCCCCTTACAAGGCTCGAGAGTGTGCTTCTCGATTATGTGCCCTAATTGAGTACCCCTGAATATGAATTGACGGATTTTAGTTTTGTAGACTAAAGTATACTACATGAGTGTATCCATCGATATTTCAAATAAATTTAACGGGTAAAGTTCTGACATGACTAAACTATACTTGAAATGATTTGTCATTAAATTTACATGTAATATGGAATGCATATGTATATGAAAGTCATTAAATGAATTGTGTTTTGAATGCTTCTGAAATACCTAAAAGTTTGTGACATAATGAGCGCATCCATGTTTAATTGATGTACGTGTGAAATAGGTGACTAACTTGCTTAATTGAGTGTATGTGTTTAGGTAAACTTGCCAATTCGTTGGAAAGCATGTTATTGTTATTCTTATTTAAATGAGTATGATTGGTAAGTTTAATTCCTGTTATACGAACTTACTAAGCATTAAATACTTACTAGGTTTTATTTCCTCTATATTATAGTGCTTGAAAGCTCGCGAAGGTTGGAGATTGGTCGGAACATCTTCACACTATCACCAGCTTATTTTGGTATATATAGTATAAATATTTTGGTATAATGGCATGTATAGGTTAACTTGGCCAATTGTTGGCTTGTTAATGGTTGTTTGTAATCTAGCCACTGGAATGGCTAGTGATAGTTTGTTTTGGTATATTTATAAGGTTAAATCATGATAAATATATATGTGTGTTTAGTATAGTTTAATTGAGTTATGTTAAACATGTATGTTTATAAAAGGTAAGATTATAAACATGAATACATGTGACGATATATCATGCTAGATGACAGAGTTGGTTTGGTTATAATGCTTGAATTTGTTTGTATATGATTGCAAGTATTGGTGTAGGTTATTGGCAAATTTGGGTGACAAATAAGCTAGGAAATGGCCTTTTTTTGTGCACACGGGTAGACAAATGGGCTTGTTTCTTGACCGTGTGTGACACACAGCCTGTCACATGGGCATGTGGCTTGGCTATGTGTCCCCTGCATCTTAAAATTTAGAAACAAAATGCTCAAAGTTGGGCATATAGGTAGGGACACGGGCATGTGTCTCATCCGTGTGTAACACATGGCCTAGAACACGGGCATACATCTTGGCCATGTGAAACCTGCACCTAATTTTTGAAAATTAAATTGACCACACGGCCTAGCACACAGGTGTGTGGCTTAGCTGTGTGACCTTTGTACTTAATTAAGTTGCAAGTCAGAGAGTGACATGGGTTAGGGACACGGGCGTGTGCCCTACCTCATATGCCACACGGCCTGAGACATGGGCATGTTGCTTGGTCGTGTGAGCCACACGGCCTACTTACATGGGCGTGTGACCCTTGTATATAAGAAAAATTTTGAAATTTTACAAAAAAAAATTTTCGATCTCAATTTAGTCCCAACTTGTTTCTAATGCTTAAATTGGGCCTCGAGGGTCCAATCAAGGGATGATATGATTAGTTTCAGATATGAATAGTAAATGACATGAATTATATGCATTTGTTCTGTAAACTCTGATAATGCTTCGTAACCCTATTCCAGTGAAGGATACGGGTTAGGGGTGTTACATTGACCCTTGGTTCAAGCAAACTAAAAATATCCAATTTAAATTGATTACTATATTCCCGAAAAATTTGTGGAAATTTCATATTCGCACAACCCTGCACATTCCAAGATAAAATGGATAAATTTATAATAAAATTGAAAAAGAGGGAACTCACCTACTAACGGCCATGGAAAGAAATATCCAAGCCTTCAATATCTCCTATCAATTTTTCCTTGGCAACTTGTGTAATACCCCTTACCCGAGACCCTCGCCGGAGTCGAGCACGAGGGGTTACTAGACTTATCTTACTAATTCGGGGCATAAAAATTTACTTTTAAAATTAATTCGCTCACATTCATCCAATATATCCCTAAAAAGGGCACTCGAAGCCCTAAAACATGCAATTGAAATGGTTCGGGACCAAACCGGGAACATTAAAATTTTTCCGATTACTTACACAAATTAAAACAATTTATTTCACTATTCATAATAAAACTGTCCACCTATGTAATAGTCACTAAATTAATTATAACTTTAGTTTCGAAACTCGAAATTTAAATCTGTAAATTTTCCCTAAAACTAGGATCATATATCTTCTTACCATAATTTTTCCAGAATTTTTGGTTTGGCCAATTAGTACAGTTTATTCATTAAAGGTCCCATTGTTTTGTAGTTCAATAGACCTGACGTCTCTTCACTAAAAATTGATTATCTCATTTTACAAAATTCAGATAATGCTTCTGTTTGTTTCTAATGAAAATAGACTCACTAAGGAATCTAGTCATATAAATTATACGTCATAATTCTTTTTGTAAAATTTTTAGTGAAATTCTAAAATCAGAATAGGGGATCACGAAGTCACTCTAAACAAGTCTCGTAAGAGTTTAAATATCTCAAAATACAGACTTCCTTTGCTTAGTATTTTTCTTTCCTATGAAAATATACTCAATAAGATTTAATTCTATATCTCATTCACCATATAATTCCATTTCTACAATTTTTAGTGATTTTTCAAAATCACATCACTGCTGCTGTCCCAAAACTGTTTCATAACCAACTTCTACTCTTTCATAATTTCTTTCCAATAAACGTCATTTAGGGATACATAACATCAACACATGTTCTTATTTAGCCATATCATAAGGACATACACAAAAAATGGCCAAGTCCCTATACATGCCATAAATGAAAACGTTTCAATGAAAATACCCAATTGGTAACTTGATAGTCGAAAGTGTGAAGCGATCTTCGACGACCTCCAACTCGAGCTTGTTTGATAAAACTCTGGAATAGAGGAAAGGAAAGAGGTAAGCTTATAAAGCTTAGTAAGTTCACATGTAAAATAATAGGCATTAGTAATGAATTTAGCTTATTATTAAGCTTTCATAATTTGCATAAATAATGTTAAGTTCTTACTTTCCCATCTTACTCATTGGTGACCTTACCAAAGGCTTGGAATAATAAAAAATACCTTCCTTAATAGCTTGCTTATGTACCTGCAACATCTCACTTAACACATTAATACTTTCTCATAATATATAGGCATATTGCTAATCATGTCACAAAGCATCACAAGTATAATTGAAAACTTATCACTTACTTAATACTTGAATATACTCATTAAAATACTTTTAATATCATCAACTTATAACCTCAATATTAATAAGCCTTATGTACATACCTATTGTAACAGCCCTAATTTGACCCTAATCGGAAAAGTGATTTCGGAATCACTAACCGAGTCAAAAAAAATAAATTAAAAAAATTAATGTTATTTTCTATGTTTACTAGATGTGAAAATACATGTGTGAATCTTTGAACGTTTTGATTTTTTTTTCATTTGATGTAAATTGATCAAAAAGGGCTTAGTTGATAAACATTGAAATTTTGTTAGGCAAAAAAAAAAAAAAAGTGGCCGAATAGTTGAAGTTACAAAAAGGGGGTCCTTGCATGTCAAATTGTCCACTTTTAACACATAGTGGACGGCAATGATGTCATAATTTTGACATTTTGTGGTTATAATAGTAGTTAAAAATATTTAATAGTTATTAAATGTGAAAACATGAATAAAATAATGGGAATGGTGATAAAAACAAAGTTATCATCTTTTTCTTCCTCCATGACTAAAACTAAGGCAAAGAATAAGAGAGGAGAAGAGCTTGTAAGCATTCGGCTATGGAGGTTCCTTGCTTTTAAAAAGGTATGTAAAGAATTCCTTTGTAAATTAGTTTTGGAATTGGGTTGTTGAGTGCATATTGTTGTTAACCCACGGTTTTGAGTTAAGGATCTATGAACATTTCCACATTCGGCAACTTGGGAAAAATGTGGAAGTATAGTTAAATTTGTTAATGTGAAATCTTGAGTGGTTATAATCATGTGTTAAATGCAAGAATTGGATTGTATTTGTAAGAAAATTTAAGTAGATATTAATTATGGCATTCGGCTACTTTGGGTAAATGAGGAAATTATGCTTAGTTTCGGAAAATTTGTAATTGAGTTGCTAATATGTGCTTATATGATGACCGAATGAGTAATTTGTACATGTATAACTAAGTTGAATTTTTGTTTAGGAAGTCCACATTGAAGTTGCCCCATGAGTGCTAATTAGTAGATAATTTTAATGTTGAGCAATGAGTAAGGATTATATGTGGTTTAATAACTAATTAAACTTGCTATATACGGCTAGAATGAGCTTTGACATTTGGCTAAAACGACTTAGTGTAAACTTGTTACTAAATATTAGGAATACATGCTTAAATACAAATCTTTGATAGTTTAATTGCCGAATGACCTTCCTTGGACAAGAAATTGTATAATTGCTTGTAATTTAAGATGTTGAGGTTGTGAATTAGTTGATGAGTGATATTCGGCTATGGTTGATTTAGTTGAGAAATCTAAGCTAATGATAGAAGCTGAAGTATTATTGCTAATAAGTTGTTAAAGTGCCGAATGTGTGTCATAATAGAAATATTTATTTTATTGATATGTATTTGTTTAGCTAAAAGAGAAAGTACTGTATGCTCTTTTTGAATGAGAGTGTTGACATTTTTTTTGATTAAGAAGAATTAGTAAGGTGATTGAACTAGTTTACTTGTTTTTAAAGCTCAAGAATGAGGAAAGTTAAACTCGGATAAAGGAAAATCAAAAACTGATCGAATAGCCGAGATTACATACGAAAACCACCCAGGTAAGTTCTTAAGATTTTAACTCGGTTTGATATGCTGAATGATTAAATGAAAGTAGGCTACAGAATATTGTTTTTATTTAGTCTAGATGCATAAGGAGATGGAATGGAAATTAATTTACCGAATATAGTTATAATATATATTTATTGAATTGGATGTGAAAAGTGAGATGATTATTTGAGAACTAAAAGTAATCATAATTATATGTTATTATTAATTATGTGAGGAAGCTGTGTATAATATGAAGTATTGCATTTTGGTATTTGCTGAAAGTGAATTAAATGCAGGACATAAGTCGATTGAGACTTGGGTGTATGAATGAAGTTGATAAACTATGTGTTATGATGCCTAAATTATACCTATAATTTAATCGAATGAGAAAATGCCTTTGTGTAAATGTACATATGATACGTCCACATGGGGAATGACAATGTGTACCAAATTGTGGATGTGAGATGGGAAGTAAATGAGAATCGGTTGTATGCTTATAATAGGCCAAATGGAATTTAGTATGTGAATAAATGTTACACATAAGTATGTATTTACAAATTGAGTTTGAATATTTGATTTAAGAACAGCCGGTAAGTTTTAAGTATTCGAATCAAATTTCTGTATAGATCTAATGTAATTTTGTACTTAAGACGAAATGAAATGACGAGGTACAACATCTAGCTTAAGACCGAGAAGCACATAGAAGTTTGAGTAAGAATTGTGTTATGTTTGGAATGAGTGTGAATTATAAGTAAATACATGAGTTGAAGACAAGTAAGAGATAAAATGAAATGAAAGTAATTCATGTATATGTGCTGTGATTTGGTCATACTAAGAAATAAAGACGGAGTATGAGATATATAAATATGACTTTATTGTATTTAGTGTGTAAGGACGAATGTGAAGTGTATTATATATTTATATGCATGTGATGAGTCTGAATGGCTGATGTGAATTGTGTGTAATATACATATACATACATGCTGTAAGGCCAAATAGAATAGGAAATGTTGTATGACTAAATGGTCATTATAAAAAGAAAGTAAATCATGTAACTTATGAGTAGGTTTTTAATGAAGGTATTACCTTATTAATGTGTTTGTGCATACTAAAGTGTGATAAACTTTGTGAATTGACTATCATACAAAAATATCCGGGCCTAAAGTCCCGCAGGCTTCGTGCTGGTATTATTCAGATTTTATACCTAGCAGGCGGTTTGCCGATGATCTGATAAGTATATATGACAAAGAGGCTCAGTTATGTATAAAAAGGGCAAGTAAAATTTCATAAAGCATTAAGTAATCCAGGTATGTAATATTTATTTTCTAATATGTGAGAATGGTCCCAATATGATTCTTGGATTCGAAAATTGAAAAGTACTTGGAAATTTTTATAGAATCATAGATACTTATTTCATTCGGCCATTTTAGAAAGTATCTTGAAGTTGTTGTATTTTATGAGTAATAGAACCTTAAAATTTGATTGGGAGTAAGTACATGTATAATCGGCCATTATGAGCTCTTAGGTATGAAAGTATATTAGTTTTAGGTGAACGATGATCATTTGAAACTTTATATGAAATGTGATGCCTGCGTTAGTTTTGTTGAACTAATGATATGTCAGCGATGTAGTTATAATGAGGCTATGCATATTCAGTAAGTCGGCAGTCCTTCGAACATGATAGAGAAGAACTTTGAGCATAAATTTAGTTGTTGTTTAAGTACCTATTGCTTACTAAGCTCATGCACTTACCGTGAAATTGTTTTGCTCAGTTTCTGGAATATGTTCAATACATTAAGCTGGCCAGGTATGTATCATGCACACGTAAGTGAATTTAATTCGAATTGAATCATGAATCTTTAAAGTGATGTGGTTATGAACAAATGTTGTGTCTACAAGTGTGATAGTAATACATTCAGTCCATTTATGAGGCCATGGGAAAGTATGTGATACAACCATGAGATATGAACGTTAGATTAAGTAAAAGTATATACTAAATTGCCCTAAGTCTATGCATATATCCGGCTAAGTGGTTAAGTACCTAGAAAAAATTTCCAGTGTAATTGATTGATTGACTGATATGTAAGTTAAACTGTACATATGTAATGCTTAAGACTTACTAAGCATAGAAATGCTTACTCTGTTTATTTTGTTCCTCTGTTTATAGATCTCGTTTTGAAGCTACGGACTCGAGGATTCAAGCTTTAATCACCTACACTATCGTCGTTACTTTGGTACATTCGATAGTTATTTTGGAACAATGGCATGTATAGGCTAATCTCCTTCTTTTGAATCGGATTTTATTTTGAGATGTATATATATTAGCCATACGAAAATGGCTTTCTTAGTCTCTAAGTCTGAGCACATGGTATGACGAAATTATGTGTCGTGTTATTTTAATATGTTTAGGTGAATGGTAAAGGAAGTAAAGACGTATACCATTCATGCTTAGTTGAATGACATAATGAAATTTTTAGGTAGTAATAAATATGCATTGTGAGTCGAATATGGTTGGTTATGTCATCTAAGAATTTGTTTATGTTTATTGGATGGCATTTTCGGCTAGGAAAATTTTTAAACGGATCATTGATTTATATTCGATGCATACATGCATCTATGTCTGCTAAGTGATTATGAACCCTTGTATGTTTTAAATCAATTGTGTAATATCTCGAAACCCTAATCCGGTGACGGACGGGGGTTTAGGGTGTTACATTTTATTGGTATCAGAGCTACAGTTTAGTCGATTCTAGGACTAACGTAGCACGTGTAAGTCTAGTTATACATGCCATATAGTGATAAAATGATAGTGTGATGATTTCTGACAGATAAAACATGTTTTTCGTATTGTAATGAATCTCTATCCCTATCGAGCTGTAGCAAGTATGATGACTGGTAATGTGTTTCAGACTCAAAGTTCAATAGTCTTGTGCCAGTGACAAGTTCAGGTATGTGATGTTATTTATGAAATGCATATGAGAAATGGCGGTATGTCTATGTGTTCGATTTCTATAGAAATTTATATACATAGAAATGTATGTGACACCTATGTGATTCGATCATTGAAATTATAGAAATTAAGTTTGATAGTGGAACAAAAATGTGTTCTTTGCATGAGGTTATTGAACCTAAAGAGGAATGGTTGATAAGCATGTTGTGCTTGGATTTGAGAAATGTATATGATTCACTAATGTATTATGCTATATGATATATGCATTATAATTATGTTCTATAATCCGGGTTAAATCCCGAAGGGCATATGTGCCAGAGTTTTATCCGGGCTAAGTCCCGAAGGGCATTCATGCCAGTGTTATATCCGGGCTAAGTCCCGAAGGGCATTCGTGCCAGTGTTATATCCGGGCTAAGTCCCGAAGGGCATTCGTGCCAGTGTTATATCCGGGCTAAGTCCCGAAGGGCATTCGTGCCGGTGTTATATCCGGGCTAAGTCCTGAAGGGCATTCGTGCCAGTGTTATATCCGAGCTAAGTCCCGAAGGGCATTCGTGCCAGTGTTATATCCGAGCTAAGTCCCGAAGGGCATTCGTGCCAGTGTTATATCCGGGCTAAGTCCCGAAGGGCATTCGTGCCGGTGTTATATCTGGGCTAAGACCCGAAGGGCATTGTGCCAGTGGTGTGTATTTAGGCCTTCGTGCCTAGCAGGCTCCGCGCCGGTGATATATAATATTCAGACCTTCCTGCCTAGATGGCTTAATGCCAATGATTCGAGCAAGTTTTAAGAATTGAAAACCTAGCATGTGAGTTGATTTAATATGAGGTGCATATTTAGTTATTCGTTTGGATGATTCGTTGAACCATGTTGTATATGTTGATGCAATGTAATAGTGAAATGGCAATATAGCTGAAAGTTCATTAGACATATGGAGACTTTAGTAATCAATCCGATATGTGATTTACATATGTGCCTATTGACTGAACCTGAAATGAAAATATTGTGTTATGCTTTAATGGGTGAATGAGGCAAATGAGTGTTCACTTGTAATAGACTCTGTGAAAAGTATACTTGATGGATCCAAAATGCATAAGTCTCAGTGCTATAATCCGGGTTAAATACTGAAGGGCATTCATGCCGACGTTTAATCCGGGCCAAGTCCCGAAGAGCTTTAGGGCTAGTGATATAATCTGGGCTAAGCCCGAAGGCATTCATGCTGGAAATACATACTTTCTGTAGTAATAATCTCGACTAATGTTCTTAATACCCGAAGATACCCAGGTACATATCATATACAAGTTGTGATGTTAATTCTGTTTGAATTATGCTTGTTCATCCCGATAGTACTATTCCCGGCCATTGCTCAGGGTGGTAAGAAAATGTATGGATAGTTACATATAGCATACATGAATTAGGATTTAATTTCAAATATGATATGAGTAACTCTAAGCAAGTAAGTATACGTAGTGGAAGCATGAAGTATCAAGTAGGTGTGGCTACGTATTAAATGATAAAGCTTGATTAATATAATAAATTTATCTATGATATGAAATTGGTGTTAAGGAAGGTTGCACTAATATGCACGTACAAAGGTGATTAAAAGCTTCTAGTCATTTTAGATATTGAATGATGAAATTTAACCTATACGAAGTAGCATAATTCGACTACAAAAGTGAATACCTGTTGCCCTAAATTACACTTGTGTAGTCAACTCTTAAATAAATAAATTCGAATGTGTGTCTTCGGCTTTGTTAAAGATGCATTAAGCTTTAATGCTTGTGGGACAAGATTATCCTGCTTGTGGTTATATTAAAATTATTGGAATATACGAATTGTTAATATGCTACAAGGTTGAGTTAGATTATATGTGATATATGAGGTTTCGGTTACCTATGACATTTGGTTTAGGTATTTTACCTCGTATAATTGCTTGATATTTTATATCGTTGAGGAATGGATTCGTGTGATAAATGTATTATGGACTTAGTCTATGAAATCCTCGGTCTATAAATATGAAGTCATACGTGCTATTGCTGAATGACCCCTATTTTGTTAATCATGTTCAAGAAATTATTTCGATTAAGTTTCGACCTTCGAAAGTCTGTAAGAATTTTTGATGGATGCTGATAAATTTGGATACATGAATTATGTACTAAAATAAATCTTATGCCCGTGTATTATGTTAGGCTTCATGCCTAATAGACTGTATATAGGTAACGATAACTCGGACTGAATGTGTTAAATGAACTAAACGTTCAAGTACGAGGAAGTGGATTTTCTTTTTGAAATAAGTTAAGTGATTACTGCTTATGAAAAACAAGAAAAATAAGATATATGTGTTTACTTGTATAAATGTATATGTGTATGGACATAATTCAATAAGAGAATGTTATGCTAACTTAGTCGTTGGTAAGAATTTTCGGGGACGAAAATCCTTAAAGGAGGGGAGAGTTGTAACAGCCCTAATTTGACCCTAATCGGAAAAGTGATTTCGGAATCACTAACCGAGTCAAAAAAAATAAATTAAAAAAATTAATGTTATTTTCTATGTTTACTAGATGTGAAAATACATGTGTGAATCTTTGAACGTTTTGATTTTTTTTTCATTTGATGTAAATTGATCAAAAAGGGCTTAGTTGATAAACATTGAAATTTTGTTAGGCAAAAAAAAAAAAAAAAGTGGCCGAATAGTTGAAGTTACAAAAAGGGGGTCCTTGCATGTCAAATTGTCCACTTTTAACACATAGTGGACGGCAATGATGTCATAATTTTGACATTTTGTGGTTATAATAGTAGTTAAAAATATTTAATAGTTATTAAATGTGAAAACATGAATAAAATAATGGGAATGGTGATAAAAACAAAGTTATCATCTTTTTCTTCCTCCATGACTGAAACTAAGGCAAAGAATAAGAGAGGAGAAGAGCTTGTAAGCATTCGGTTATGGAGGTTCCTTGCTTTTAAAAAGGTATGTAAGGAATTCCTTTGTAAATTGGTTTTGGAATTGGGTTGTTGAGTGCATATTGTTGTTAACCCACGGTTTTGAGTTAAGGATCTATGAACATTTCCACATTCGGCAACTTGGGAAAAATGTGGAAGTATAGTTAAATTTGTTAATGTGAAATCTTGAGTGGTTATAATCATGTGTTAAATGCAAGAATTGGATTGTATTTGTAAGAAAATTTAAGTAGATATTAATTATGGCATTCGGCTACTTTGGGTAAATGAGGAAATTATGCTTAGTTTCGGAAAATTTGTAATTGAGTTGCTAATATGTGCTTATATGATGACCGAATGAGTAATTTGTACATGTATAACTAAGTTGAATTTTTGTTTAGGAAGTCCACATTGAAGTTGCCCCATGAGTGCTAATTAGTAGATAATTTTAATGTTGAGCAATGAGTAAGGATTATATGTGGTTTAATAACTAATTAAACTTGCTATATACGGCTAGAATGAGCTTTGACATTTGGCTAAAACGACTTAGTGTAAACTTGTTACTAAATATTAGGAATACATGCTTAAATACAAATCTTTGATAGTTTAATTGCCGAATGACCTTCCTTGGACAAGAAATTGTATAATTGCTTGTAATTTAAGATGTTGAGGTTGTGAATTAGTTGATGAGTGATATTCGGCTATGGTTGATTTAGTTGAGAAATCTAAGCTAATGATAGAAGCTGAAGTATTATTGCTAATAAGTTGTTAAAGTGCCGAATGTGTGTCATAATAGAAATATTTATTTTATTGATATGTATTTGTTTAGCTAAAAGAGAAAGTACTGTATGCTCTTTTTGAATGAGAGTGTTGACATTTTTTTTGATTAAGAAGAATTAGTAAGGTGATTGAACTAGTTTACTTGTTTTTAAAGCTCAAGAATGAGGAAAGTTAAACTCGGATAAAGGAAAATCAAAAACTGATCGAATAGCCGAGATTACATACGAAAACCACCCAGGTAAGTTCTTAAGATTTTAACTCGGTTTGATATGCTGAATGATTAAATGAAAGTAGGCTACAGAATATTGTTTTTATTTAGTCTAGATGCATAAGGAGATGGAATGGAAATTAATTTACCGAATATAGTTATAATATATATTTATTGAATTGGATGTGAAAAGTGAGATGATTATTTGAGAACTAAAAGTAATCATAATTATATGTTATTATTAATTATGTGAGGAAGCTGTGTATAATATGAAGTATTGCATTTTGGTATTTGCTGAAAGTGAATTAAATGCAGGACATAAGTCGATTGAGACTTGGGTGTATGAATGAAGTTGATAAACTATGTGTTATGATGCCTAAATTATACCTATAATTTAATCGAATGAGAAAATGCCTTTGTGTAAATGTACATATGATACGTCCACATGGGGAATGACAATGTGTACCAAATTGTGGATGTGAGATGGGAAGTAAATGAGAATCGGTTGTATGCTTATAATAGGCCAAATGGAATTTAGTATGTGAATAAATGTTACACATAAGTATGTATTTACAAATTGAGTTTGAATATTTGATTTAAGAACAGCCGGTAAGTTTTAAGTATTCGAATCAAATTTCTGTATAGATCTAATGTAATTTTGTACTTAAGACGAAATGAAATGACGAGGTACAACATCTAGCTTAAGACCGAGAAGCACATAGAAGTTTGAGTAAGAATTGTGTTATGTTTGGAATGAGTGTGAATTATAAGTAAATACATGAGTTGAAGACAAGTAAGAGATAAAATGAAATGAAAGTAATTCATGTATATGTGCTGTGATTTGGTCATACTAAGAAATAAAGACGGAGTATGAGATATATAAATATGACTTTATTGTATTTAGTGTGTAAGGACGAATGTGAAGTGTATTATATATTTATATGCATGTGATGAGTCTGAATGGCTGATGTGAATTGTGTGTAATATACATATACATACATGCTGTAAGGCCAAATAGAATAGGAAATGTTGTATGACTAAATGGTCATTATAAAAAGAAAGTAAATCATGTAACTTATGAGTAGGTTTTTAATGAAGGTATTACCTTATTAATGTGTTTGTGCATACTAAAGTGTGATAAACTTTGTGAATTGACTATCATACAAAAATATCCGGGCCTAAAGTCCCGCAGGCTTCGTGCTGGTATTATTCAGATTTTATACCTAGCAGGCGGTTTGCCGATGATCTGATAAGTATATATGACAAAGAGGCTCAGTTATGTATAAAAAGGGCAAGTAAAATTTCATAAAGCATTAAGTAATCCAGGTATGTAATATTTATTTTCTAATATGTGAGAATGGTCCCAATATGATTCTTGGATTCGAAAATTGAAAAGTACTTGGAAATTTTTATAGAATCATAGATACTTATTTCATTCGGCCATTTTAGAAAGTATCTTGAAGTTGTTGTATTTTATGAGTAATAGAACCTTAAAATTTGATTGGGAGTAAGTACATGTATAATCGGCCATTATGAGCTCTTAGGTATGAAAGTATATTAGTTTTAGGTGAACGATGATCATTTGAAACTTTATATGAAATGTGATGCCTGCGTTAGTTTTGTTGAACTAATGATATGTCAGCGATGTAGTTATAATGAGGCTATGCATATTCAGTAAGTCGGCAGTCCTTCGAACATGATAGAGAAGAACTTTGAGCATAAATTTAGTTGTTGTTTAAGTACCTATTGCTTACTAAGCTCATGCACTTACCGTGAAATTGTTTTGCTCAGTTTCTGGAATATGTTCAATACATTAAGCTGGCTAGGTATGTATCATGCACACGTAAGTGAATTTAATTCGAATTGAATCATGAATCTTTAAAGTGATGTGGTTATGAACAAATGTTGTGTCTACAAGTGTGATAGTAATACATTCAGTCCATTTATGAGGCCATGGGAAAGTATGTGATACAACCATGAGATATGAACGTTAGATTAAGTAAAAGTATATACTAAATTGCCCTAAGTCTATGCATATATCCGGCTAAGTGGTTAAGTACCTAGAAAAAATTTCCAGTGTAATTGATTGATTGACTGATATGTAAGTTAAACTGTACATATGTAATGCTTAAGACTTACTAAGCATAGAAATGCTTACTCTGTTTATTTTGTTCCTCTGTTTATAGATCTCGTTTTGAAGCTACGGACTCGAGGATTCAAGCTTTAATCACCTACACTATCGTCGTTACTTTGGTACATTCGATAGTTATTTTGGAACAATGGCATGTATAGGCTAATCTCCTTCTTTTGAATCGGATTTTATTTTGAGATGTATATATATTAGCCATACGAAAATGGCTTTCTTAGTCTCTAAGTCTGAGCACATGGTATGACGAAATTATGTGTCGTGTTATTTTAATATGTTTAGGTGAATGGTAAAGGAAGTAAAGACGTATACCATTCATGCTTAGTTGAATGACATAATGAAATTTTTAGGTAGTAATAAATATGCATTGTGAGTCGAATATGGTTGGTTATGTCATCTAAGAATTTGTTTATGTTTATTGGATGGCATTTTCGGCTAGGAAAATTTTTAAACGGATCATTGATTTATATTCGATGCATACATGCATCTATGTCTGCTAAGTGATTATGAACCCTTGTATGTTTTAAATCAATTGTGTAATATCTCGAAACCCTAATCCAGTGACGGACGGGGGTTTAGGGTGTTACACCTATGCTCTTTCCTCGTGATCTTACCTTGTTATCTCTTGGACTTACTCTTTGGATTATGCAAGTACCTTTCCTTTTGAAATTTACCATTACCATGTCTTGACATGGTCTTACGTGGTATCCTTGCCTTATGTACTTACCAATGCCATGCCTTGGCATGGTCTTACATGGGATCCTTGCCTTATGTACTCACCAATGCCATGCCTTGGCATGGTTTTACATGGGATCCTTTCCTTATGTACTCACTAATGCCATACCTTGGCACGGTCTTACATGGGATCCTTGCCTTATATACTCACCAATGTCATGCCTTGGCATGGTCTTACATGGGATCCTTGCCTTATATACTCACCAATGCCATGCCTTGGCATGGTCTTACATAGGATCTTTGCCTTATAGTAACTTATCAATTCCAGGTCTTGACATGGTTTTACATGATTTCATTGCCTTGTAAAATTCACCAATACCATGCCTTAGCATGGTCTTACTTGGTATCCTTATCTTATGTTGCCATGGGTCAACCATGGTCTTTTTGCATCAATTCTTCCTTAATTGCCATGTTATAAACATGGACTTTGAAATATTAATGTCTTGGCAATTGATAGCTAAAACATACTTGCTCAAAACTCTCAAGGTCAGTCACATAACTCAATAATAATAAAATAGCAACAATTTCGTAATAATAAAATGCTACTCAACTTACATACTTACATTCTTAATCTCATCATATCCTCAATTTATCTTACTTCTCTCAAATTATGCTATTTGATACTTTCTTGATCTTATACAAAGCCACATTACCACTATGGTCTTATATGTAAACTTATTCGAATTCTCACTTTTAATGTCGAATCATTATCGCACATTTCTCAATTATTATCATTATATTCAAAAATCAATACTAAAACATTTATAACTAATATATCAATTTAGCATTCAAACATGCTTAATTAAATGCTTATTAAACACATGAACTTACCTCAATACCATACGGCCATTTTGACCAACTTTCTCAATTTTTGGTTTTCTCTCGTTCTAGGTCCAAATCTCGTTTTATGGGATCTAAAACATCATATTTCACTTATTTAATCAATGTACTAATCATTTCGGACCTAAAACATATTTTTATAAAATTTACATTTTTTCCCCTAAACTTTTACATAATTACACTTTTGCCCTAAAGCTCAGAAATAAATTTTTATTCAATTTCTTTACATTTTAAGCCTAAATGAAACATTTCATAAATATGGCAGCCCAAAATTGTCATTAAAACTCACACTTATGACCAATTTTAAAACTTTTACGATTTAGTCCTTTCGGGTGTTTTCGTCGAAAATCACTCGGCGAAAATCGTTTCTCTAACCATAAACGTGCATAATCTACCATAATTCTTCAAAATTCACAATTATTCAACATGGTTCAATTTTTGAAATTAAACCTAGCTCAAATAAATGGTAGAAATAGAGAATCATGTTACCGGGATTTCAAAAACGAAAAAAATCATAAAAAACAGGGCTAGAACGGACTTACAATCAAGCTTGGAAGCTTGAAAAACCCTAGCCATTGTTTCTCCATGCTATATTTGGCCGTGAGGAAGAAGATGAGAAAATTTTTGCTTCATTTTCCCTTTTTAATTCTTTTAAATTACTAAATGTCTAAAATGCCCTTAAAGACTTTTATTTCAAATTTGTCTTATTCATGCCCATTTTTTTCCAAAAATTTAACCAATGGTCTAATTACTATTTAAGGACCTTTAATTTAAAACTTCATAACAATTGGACACTTCTAACATATGGAACTCAACTTTTGCACTATTGACAATTTAATCCTTTTGACTAAATTGAGTGCCCAAACGTCGAAATTTCCGAACAAAATTTTCACGAAATCTTTTCTTGAAATTGTAGATGATAAAAATATAATAAAAATAATGTTTTCCTTGTTGGATTTTTGGCCTCGAAACCACTATTCTGACTAGGCCTAAAATCGGGATGTTACAACTTGGTCATCCAACTCTGAAAAGATAAGATCCACTGCCATCATCATGGATCCTGCAATAGAGACCCTGTGAATTCCTCATAGCCTTAAAATGGTTACCTGGTCCTGTAAGAGTTTTGTTAATCTTCTAACTACCCTTAGGGTCCCTTGCTTTTCCACCATTATCATGATTGTTAACCAAGTTAAAAGTATCTCCCGAATTAGTAGCGTTATTAACGTCCTTTACCCTAGTCAAAGTCAAAGTAAAGGTAGCATGGAAGGTAACTGCTGAATGGTTGTTAGAGTCGAGAAGACTTTTCCTTATGTACACTGTCATAGCTTTCATTTCTTCAGATGCAGGATTAAAATATAGGGATTTTTTATCATTAAAACCTACAAGAACTATGAGTATAGAATCATCCAAATTTCAAACTTCTCGATCGTTAATTTGAGCAGGCTTTATAGTAGCAGATCGGCTTGCCCAATATTAGATTGGATCATCCCACTTAATAAATGGTCCTTTAAAAACACATTTGGCCCAGGTGCACTGCTGGGTCTTGAACTCTCCCCAGTGTAGCCCATCTATTTTGCTTTGGCCTTTGTCACTATAAGAACACTGGCACACCCCATGGCGTAGCGGAAAAAAGAAACTTGGTGATCACATCCAAGGATCCATGTGTGAGGAATGAATTGGGGTGAGAAGGGTATGAACGATTACCTTTAATTGTATGGAAAATCAAAGATAAGTATTGTGAAATTGATTAAGCTACTGTATGTTGATTCCAAGCCACTACGAAAAGTTTTGGCCTCTACATAATCCACCTAGTGAGACAACAAATGACAAGAGCTCTCTTAAACTTTTCAGAAAGAATTCACTATAAAACAGCTGCTAGGCCTCATTCTCTTTATTTAAGATATGTTAGGTTTTCTTAAAAAACCCTATATTTCCAAATTCGGGAATAGTTGATATTTCAATATGAATCAAAATTCATTATAATAATTAATTGAATATAATAATTATAATAATGTTTGATTGAAAAGTTACAATTACAATAATTATAATAATATTCGTTCGGAAATTATAATTATAATAATTATAGCAAGGATTTTGGTAAATTATGTATAGTTAAATTTTATATGAATCAAATTCATATATATTAATTTAACCATGTTCTCATTATGTGTACAACATACTTGTACATATAATTCGTTTGATATTTAACTGCCCAATTAAATTAATTCTATAATCAATTTAATTCATGTGATAGCTAAAAACAATACCAACTATGTTTGGATTTCGTTTGTTTCAACCATAGCATGTGACCCTGTAGGTTCTTGTAACGTTAGCAGTAATACTAGAATGATTATAATATTACAAACAATGAGTGACATCTAGGATTGCATCATTGATACCTAAGTGGCAAGAACTCATAATTCGACGTAACCACTCTGTGATTAACCCTTTATGTATTACTGTGATCTTTATGTATTAAATCCTTTTGTCCTTTATATCTATAATGGACACAAGTCATGGAATAGTCACACTTGCATAGTCCATCTAATGTTTCTTGATATCCTAGTAGACTATGATAAACAAATAAGTATGATATCTCATATCAACTTATTCAAGTAAAGCCATGCATTTCTAGTCTCACTTAATCAAGTGGCCTAAGATATTGCTCCCATTATGTATGAGGAACAAATCCTATATTAATCAACGATATCCCACTACATAGATTGTGGTAACAACCAGTTATGATGGACATTTGATTGTATCAAAATATATGACTCACGATGTTGGGATAATGATGATCTTAAGTCAGAGGATCGTATACATAATAATCACTATGCATAATGTTGTGACTATTATATAATAATCCAAGAAACATACTCATAGCAGGTCAGTCCAATATGTTGTTTTCTAACACACATTCTCATGTATTGATTTTGACATCCCATGTTAATAACAACACTTTGTCATCAATAACCTACATGTTAGTCTTAATGCATTATTGTTGTCCAAGCCCACAATAATACTCGACTATGGACCTTTTAAGAATAATCATATTATTCTTAGGGCATTAAAATAGTTTGTTTTTATACACAAAAAAGAAATTGAAATAATAATGACAATGCCTTATATTAATAAACGAGGTAAAACAAGTATGTTATTATAATCATCTCATGATTGGTTTTTGGGCATAATCTAACAGTCACGTGCACCAGACCTGGAAGAATCCAAAATAGAGCTAGAATTTTTATTAATTAAAATACCCACTGACCTTTCTTGAGAATTAATTACAGATTTCTTTCCCCCTGATAATGACTTTCCAGAATCAATATTAACAATTTCTTTCCCATTATTTGCCATAGCCGAATATCTCTCCCATTTCCCTAATCACTCTCTAGATCATTCGAATTGAGAGAAAGTGTGGAATCTTGACCCGAACAATTTCTCCCATTTTCAAGTCTTTCCATGTTTGTGTAACATCCCAAAAATCGGGTTAGATGAAATTGAGTTGTGAAATCAAGAGTAGTCATCTCTCGATTTTGAGTTAAGATTTTAGAAATTTTGAACAAGTAAATTGATCTGGTTCAGTGGTTAGGTGTTCTGGTTATGTGTGTGATGTTCTGGGTTCGAATCCTGTTTCTTGAAATTTTGTTATTTTTTATCAAACCTCTATTCTTGTCCATTTGGCATAAGTTCTATTTCCAATCAACTGATGAAAAGAATGAGCCTACTGGTTCAATGGCTTAAGCTTCTATATACTCTCTAGTCTTGTGTTCAAGCCTCTGTGTAAGCAATGGGGAAATATTTTGTGCTATTCCGTAATTTAGTTTGTTTTGTTTGATTTTAAGGAAAATAAGTTAAGTAACTTCTTTTCCTCAGCTTCCTAGGACGTTTTCCTCCCTTCAACTTTTCTTTTTGTTTTTGCTTCTGTTCTGACCAACTATACTTTTCTTTTCTTTTGCTTTGATATTTTTCTTTGAGTCTTTTCTTATTCGTTACACCATGTCCCTTTGTGCATTTAATCTTCAAGCAAATTGTAAGTGGTCCTGGTTCAGTTTTATTTACTTGAGTTTGATAATGGTCAAAGTTACATTCTTTTCGTTGGAATGGATTTCTGATTTGTGTAAGTCTTTGTTAGATGAAGTTCTCAAGAGTAATGTTCTGCCAACATTCTAAGTTTGTTCTGTTGATTTTGTGTGAGGGTCAGCATTAGTTTTCATTTTGAGATTTTGTGTCAAAGTTCTTTGACATAACTTAAGTTTTGGATGATAATCTTAGTGATTTGTTTCAAATAAGTCATCTAATTTGTTGTTGTAATGTCGTTTTAGGGATGGAAATTCATTCTTGTTGCTTTTGCATCGAAACCGTATTAGGTGGGTACCATAAACCCCTTTTTCTTCGAGTTCTAGTTGTAAAAAAAAGGATTGTAGATGCCACATGGTTGCGTGAGCCACTCGGCCGTTTGTTAGGTTGTATAACTCATTGTTCACGAAATGGAGACATACAAGCTAGGGCACGGGGTGTACGCAGACCATGTGTGGACATGTTTTGTCCAGGATTCGCACGGGCCAGGGACACGAGCGTGTGTCCAGGCTGTGCGTGAATATTGTTGGATCTTAGGTCACACAGGCGTGTGCTAGGACGTGTTTTAGTCTGTGTAAAACACTGTTTAGAGCCACACTATCGTGTGCTAGGCCGTGTGTTGGATCGTGTATGACATTAAGAGGGCTACATAGGCATGTGGTAAGTCGAGTGGGCCACACGAGCCAAACACCTAGGCCTTGTGGATCCACACAGGCATGTGGGTTAAAACTCTAAAATTTTCCTTGAAAATGTGAGTGTTGTTTAGATCAAACATAGGCCTTTTGTAGGGTACACATGATTTGTGTTAAGCTATAAAGCTCAGTATTTGTTGATCTGTTAGTGTATAATCCGCTATCTGTATGTATGTCTGTTCTGAGTTAAGATAAGTAAAGACGATTGCTAATGTATAAGGTTCCCTTACTTGGATGTGTTTGGGTATATGACCTATCCAAGTACGATCCATATTCTATTATGTCTGATGGTATGCCTTGTGTTGCTTTGTGATTTAAAATATGAGATCTCTAAATATGTTGAATTGATTTGTATTGATTCTGACTTATAACCATACATATGATTTTATGGCAATCTGATGAGATCTGTTGAGATTTGATAAATCTATTTTACAAAGCATGGACTACCATGCCTACTAATTCTATTATTAGATGATAGCATGACCTACATGCTTATCACCTTGACTTTGTATCTGCATCCGATGACATATTGCATGGGATTGGGATGATGTGCAAGGAAGGAGTTTCTGGAAGTTTAATGATTTGCATTATCTTGTGGTTTATCCATAACTTTATTGTGGCAGCTTGACTACAATATATGGCTTGACCACATGTCTCTGATCTGGCAGTTTCACTGCAAATTCAAGTGGCACTGTCCATAGTTATTTGTTAGTGTGATTTGGTTGGATGAGTTATGGGGAACTCTATTTTGTTGTGTAGCTGTAACACCCCAAACCGGGCCCAGACATTATGGTCGGATCTAGCAGCGTCACATTGAAAGGTGAAACATAAAATTCAATGTTGAAGAAAAACCTTAGAAACGTTTGATTATTTGCGGTTTAAAATAGTATTTTCAAGACGGGTTTTCAATTTCAAACAAGTCTTGTCTAAGGAATACTTTAGTTAAAAACAGTTATTAGTGGAACTTATATATATTAAAGGTTGATTAAAACTTTAAGTTGGTATTTGAAAATCTCAGTTTTAGTATCCATTATCAAATTCTTATATTTCAAAAACAGCGGAAGCTCCTTCTTTGAAAATGTTTGCATACATATGTTTGATTTGTAAATCATTATTTTCTTTTTAAAACACGAAACCTAAACTAGTGGCGAATCAATCAAATGTAACGAAATTCCCAAAATAAAAAACCAAAATCAGAGAAAGGCCTTATTACAACAAAACCCAAAAAGAAAGCATTTAAAGTAATGTAAAATAAAGTACTAAAATTTCAGTTGCCCGTAGTGTAGCCACCTCCAAGTCCTCCAATACGTCGACCCGCTTATTGAGGATTACTAGAAAAACTAAGAAAAGAAGGGGAGTTTACGAAAAATCAGTGTGTACAACCCTCATCGATCAAATAACATACAATACATTGATTTGGGCCTAAGCCCGTTACAGAAACGAAGGCAATTTGGGCCTTAGCCCATAGCAGCCTCAGTTGGGCCTGAGCCCATATCACAATCAGAATCAGATTATGCAATGCACAAATATCCCAACCAACCCTGCACCCCGTATCCTGTTCAACCCTACACTCCTGTGGGGATTAAATCGACCCACCCATCCCTACACTCTCAATGTAGCACCGGTTGCGGCACTAACCAATATCGCAGTAGAGCTACCAAACAAATAATAGGCTTAAAGCCGTTGGTGGATCCACAGTCGTCAAGCGACCATGCGACCTTAACAAATCATTTACTTCCTCCAATCAAAGAACCCATAACATGCAACATAATATCACATGCATGAATGCAAAAGTATCAATAAATGGCATACAAAATCGATCATATATCATGTAGGGACATTTTAGTCATTTTTCCCTTTAGGGCATAACAGTCATTTTTCACTGCGGAGTCTAAGTACACGGATCGACTCCTCCATAAGTCCACAGTCGTTCCGCACGACTTGTGCAACCTTTAGCAATTGCAAGGTACAATTAGGCCCAAAAGCCCAATATGTGGCCCAGGTGGGGCCCAGACTCTTGAGACGCCCATTAATCCCAAAACCACCCTTAGCCATGTGAACAACATGATCGACTCACTAATTTCTATCCATCCATGAGATTTGCCTATATAGGGCCCACGAGCCTATTGAGCCCACATGGCCCATTTCGGTCCATTTGGCCTAAAAGCAGCCTAAGCCCATAAGATCGCTCATGGGGCCTCTGTCGTTGAATCGACTTTTCCCACAGGAGCGTTTGTGCGCTCGTATGGGAACCGTAGCCGTACTTTCGACATTTCAGCTTTTCGACATTTTGACATTTCGACATTTCGGCTTTTGCCGATCTATAGTTAGAATGGTGTGGGAACACACCTTAGTGGTGAAGAGAGTACTCAGTTAGACTTTCGATTAAGATTTATCAACCTCTTCAAATACAAAATCCACACCCAAGATTGATACCTACCTCCACAGAGCGAACTGGGTTCACTTGTTTAAACCATTGACAAAGGTTGAATATTTCCCCCTTGAAGAACCTTTGCATTTCCCAACAGAGACTATTAGCGATGATCACATATTATTAAAACCCTAAATACAGGAAAAAGCCTCCCTTCACTAATCAATGAAGCCTTACCCTTATTAATAGACAACAATCCAACCAATTGATCACTTACCGAATACTTTAGCTATGAGTGAAGAAGAATAGAAATCGGCCCACAAGGATCTCCCTTCTAGCATGGCACACAACAATACCTTGTTCCCTGAGATTGATCATTTTATTACTCAAAAGAGAGAAGAAAGAAAAGCCAGTAAAGTAGAAGGGATAAACCATTGCTAGAAATCAAATATACTTACACAAAGCCGAGCAACGAGAGATGACTATTTGTAAACTAATCGGCTGATTATCAGAGAAGGAGTACACCAAAATGATAGTGAGGGACGAAAGGGACAAGAATCACAACTTAATGATAGGATAAAGAAATGAGAACAGGTTCGGCAATAGTTGACAGAGAGAGTGTATTCAGTTGCGTTTATGAGGGGGAGAAAAGAGAAGAATAGAAAGTGTACAAGCAGAGATTCGGCAATAGGAAAAAAAAAGATTGAGAGGGGAGGGTGACAGGTTGTATTCGGCTTTAGAGGGAAGGAAGAAAAAGAACCTAAATAGAGAGGAAAGAACTCAATTGACTTTGATCGAAAGGTTGAAAGTATTCGGCACCAAAGAGATGTCGAAGCAGGAGTCAGCAGGTCATGTAGGAAAACAATCGGTTCCACTAGAGAAAAGTAGATAAGCAGAGAGAAGGAAAAGGAACAATACCTGAAAGTGCCCAAAAACCGAAATTGAAGAGAAAGAATTCAGGAATATCCACCCTTTAGAAAACGACAATGACCAAAAGTCGAATAGAACCCAAAACTGAACTATCAATAGGGGAAACCAAATATGGCACCACTCTACACCACCTAAGCCAAATTCCAAAAGCAACCACCCTATTTCGGCACCAAATTTCACTAGCCCAACTTCCCTTGATTTTCACCTCTTATCTCTTCATGATCCCCTCTTCGATTTCCTCCATGATCCATTCCCTAAATCACTCTCTTAACCATTTCAAGCCCTCTCCACCAGCATTCAATTCCAACTCAACCACTTGCCGTCCACAAGTGCAAAATAAATACTCCACATAATACTATGGCAACACTCGAACCCAGACCTCCTTGCCACACCTGTGACGCCACCTCCTTACCAATAGACCACTTGGCTTTTTGTGTCACTTTCTAATCACAATTATTTAAAAGGCTTAGTCCTAGAAGTTAGGGTTCCCTAAATGCTAAAATAAAAAATTTCCCTATGCCCAAGCTTGAACCCAGGACTTCATAGAAACCCCGAACACTCCAAAATCCCTAACCCAATAGTACTAACATGCATTTCTAGCCATAATACCCAAAATTAAAAGCTTAAATTTTTGTGGCATTACAACTCTACCCCCTAAAAGAAATTTCAGCCTCGAAACTTACTTCGTTAAAATAAATGAGGGTATTATTGTCGCATTACCTCCTCTGGCTCCCATGTGGCTTCCTCTAAACTGTAGTTACGCCAGAGCACTTTGACCAATGGGATGGATTTCCTTCTCAGCACCTTAACATCACTATCAATTATCTACACCGGCTCTTGTTCGAAAGTTAGATTAGGCATAACCTCGATTTCCTCGACCGACACTATATGTGAAGGATCTGAGTGGTAACGCCTCAGTATGGAAACATGAAACATGTCGTGGATCTGATTCAACTCTGGACGTAATTCAAGCTGATAGGCAATCGATCCCACATGCTTTAATAGACAGTATGGCCCAATGAATCTAGAGCTTAATTTACCCTTACGCCCAAACCGTAGCACTTTCTTCCATGGGGAGACCTTAAGAAACACAAGGTCCCTAACTGTGAACTCAATCTCTCGACGTTTAAGATCGGCATATGATTTCTGTCTATCAGATGCTTCTTTCAACTGGTCTCAAATCAGTTTCACCTTATCCTTAGTATCAGTTACAAACTCTGGCCCCAGAACTCGTCGCTCGCCCAACTCAGTCTAACATGTAGGAGTACGACATCTACACCCATATAACACTTCATACGGTGCTATACCAATACTAGACTGGTAGCTATTATTATACAAAAATTCGAACAATGGAAAATAGTCCTCCGAACTTCCTCAGGACTCGATTACGCAGCCTCTTAACATATCTTCTAGCACCTGAATTACCCTCCCTGACTGACCATCTGTCTAAGGGTGGAACGCCGTACTGAAATCCAATCTTGTACCTAGTGCCTCATGTAATTTCTTCCAGAACCAAGACGTGAAACAAGGATCTCTGTCAGATATTCTAGAGACCGATACCCCATGCAATCTTACAATTTTGACTACATACAAGATAGCCAGCTTCTATATTGAGTAATCAGTTCAGACCGGTATAAAATGGGCAGACTTAATTAACCGATCCACAATAGCCCATATCGAATCTTTCTTAGTAGGCGTTAGGGGTAGCCCACTAACAAAGTCCATAGTTACCTTCTCCCACTTCCAAAGTGGAATCTTCACTGGCTGAAGTAATCCTGAAGGTAACTGATGTTCCGCATTGACTTGCTGACATGTTAAACACTTGTTCATGAACTCAATAACCTCGCGCTTAATCTTGGCCACCAATATAACTTGCGAAGGTCTCGATACATCTTGTTATCGCTAGGATGCATAGCATAAGGACTATTATGCGCTTCTCATAGTATCGTCTGCTTTAAATCAGTATCCTTCAACACACAAACTCTCCCACGAAAATACAGTACCCCTTCACTATTCAATGCAAAATCTAAAATTTCCCCTTTCCCAACCTGTCGTAATTGAAGGCTTAAAGTCTCATCTATCAACTGTTTCCCTCTGATCTGTTCAATCCACAACGGCTTAACTTGAAGCTCTGCCAGTAAACTACCATCGTCAAATAAACTCAAGCGGGTGAACATAGCCCTTAGGTCAGACATAGCCCTACAGCTCAGTACGTTGGCTACCACATTCACTTTGCCAAGGTGGTATTCAATCATGCAATCATAATGTTTCAGCAGCTCAATCCATCTACACTGCCTAAGGTTTAACTCCTTTTGAGTAAGGAGGTATGTAAGACTTTTGTGATCCGTATAAATTTTGCACTTCTCCTCATACAAGTAATGCCCCCATTTTTTTTAACGTGAATACCACCACAGCCAACTCCAAATCATGGGTTGGGTAATTCACCTCGTGAGTCTTAAGTTGGTGTGACGTATATGCAACTACTTTACCCTCCTGCATCAATACACAACCTAAGCCAACATGCGATGCAAAACTCCTTGCCACGCTCTGGCTGAATCAAAACAGGGGCCTCCATAAAAACCTTTTTAAGTTTCTCAAAGCTTTCCTATTGCTAATCTGTCCAAACAAATGGTACCCCTTTACGCAACAATTTAGTTAGGGATGCAGCAATCAACGAAAAACCCTCAACAAATAGTCTATAGTACCCAGCCAAACCCAAAAAACTTTGAATTTTTGACACTGTCTTAGGTGGTTTCCAGTTCAACACCGCTTCAATTTTCTGAGGATCAACCCTAATCGCCTCAGCTGAAACCACATGACACAGAAAAGTGACTTCTCTCAACCAAAATTCGCACTTGCTGAATTTAGCATACAATTGCTTCTCCCTCAAAATATGTAAAACAACTCGAAGGTGTGCATCGTGTTCATCTTTGATTCTTGAATACACCAAGATATTGTAACACCCCATACCCAGCCTAGAAGTTAGGCCCGAGTCTGGCGTGCCACATTGAAGTGTTTTTCGAACACCATGTTTTCAAAGAAACCCTTCTTAAAGAAACTTGTTGCAAACTAAAACTTGTGTTTGTTTATTTTCAAAACATGGTCAACTAAAAGTTAATCCCTTTTAAAAACATTATTACCTTTAAAACATTCTTTGTTATGAAAGCTTAATTTAGTTAGTTGCGGAAGACATAGTGTTCGAAAACCGTTAACATTTTGGAAAACCGCGATTCACCTCTAGCAGATATAATTCAAAGTAAATAAAAACCTTAAAATAAAAATCCAGAAATTATAAAAGGCCTTATTACAAACCAAACCCAAAATAAAGTACTTGAGAGTAAATAATCAAAACAGAAAGCATAAGCAGTGTGTGGCCTTCTCTGAGTCCCTCGCAGCTCCGATCCATCTAAGGTTGGGGATTACCTGAAAGGTTAATAAACAGGGTGAGTTTAAGAAAACTCAGTGTGTAATACCCTACTACAATTACGAATAGTCAGTCATGTAAAAGGATTAAAAAGTTTACCCTACCATAGTTCCAATATCAATTGGGCTTAGCCCACTATAACAGACTGCACTAGATGGGCCTTAGCCCATTATAGAATCAGAAACATTATTAGGACTAGAATCAAAATGAGAATCAGAATCAGAATCAAAATTAGAATCAGGGTTAGTATCAGTATCAGAATCAAAATGTGAATGCAATCCCAACCCAGTCCAGCCACCATAGCACCCGTACCAACCAACACACCATGTGGGGAATAACTCAACTCACCCAGCCCACACACCAATGGACAGCAAAGCTGCCAATAACAGAATATCGTGGCAGAGCCACCGGAATCAGATAACATGGCAAAGCTACTTAACATAATACGTGGCACGAAGCCATTGATGACGGGTCTATAATTGGCACAAAGCCTGTGATATTGGCACAAAGCCTTCGGTAATGGCACAAAGCCCACAATAACAGCACGAAGCCCAAAAAATTGATACGAAGGCCACAATAATGGCACACAGCCTTCGATAACATGATCGGCACTCAGCCATCGATCGGTCCAGAGTAGTCTCGGGCGACCCGTGCGACCTTATCAAATTAGTATGAATATACGACTCTTAAGCCTTCGGTGGATCCATAGTCGTCAAGCAACCATGCGATCCTAACAGATCAGATCTTCCTCCATACAAAATCCCAACCCATGCAACGTGTTATGTATGCAGAATGTCACGCCCATATTTGAATCAAACAATCACAGTCAAGTCATTCATATCACCAACATATATTCATAATCAAATCTGTCAAACACACAGTCCAAGTCAGTCACTTACCCCCAAGGGCAAAATAGTCATTTAACACCTTAAGGGCAAAATGGTAATTTTACCCCACAGGGGTATCTCCGTAATTCTACCTTACAGGGGTATTTCGGCAATTCTACCCTACAGGGGTATTTCGGTAATTCTACCCTACAGGGGTATTTTGGTAATTTCACAAATCGAAGGTAAAATGATAATTTTACAAATCAGGGGTAAAATAGTAATTTTACAAATAAGGGGTAAAATGGTAATTTTATAAATCAGGGATAACATGGTAATTTTACAAATCAAGGGTAAAATGGTAATTTTACAAATTAGGGGTAAAATGGTAATTTTTACAAATCGAGGGTAATTCGGTAATTTTATAAATTAGGGGTATTTTTGTAATTTTGTAAACCAGGGGTATTTCAATAATTTTGTAAACCAAGGGTATTTCAATAATTTTGTAAAATCAAGGGTATTTCAGTAATTTTGTAAACCAGGGGTATTTTAATAATTTTGTAAATTAAGGGTATTTCAGTAATTTTGGTAAACTAAACTATTCTAAACAGAGATAACAATGTGAATGGGCCTAGGGCCCATTCTCGGCCCAAATGGGCCCACACGCTCGTATGACCCTTTTAGCCCAAATCTAGCCACAGATAGGAGATTCACCTAGTCTAGTTTAGTATTTACTACACAATCAAACAACTTATCCAATTGGGCCCGTAGGCCCATTGGGCCCACATTGCCCCTTTCGACCCATTGCGGCCCGAAGTAGCCGTCCTACCGCTAGAGTAGTGAGAAATACACACCTGATAGGAGACTGGAGTTCATCCGCTCTCCGAGCACTTTTAGTCGACGCCCAACCCAAACAAGCCCGCCATAAAGCGAAAGCGATCAGCCCAAAAAGGTACCTTTACTCTCCTCATGGTTCTCCCTATTTAAAGCCAGCTTGGCATCCACTCTGATGTTAGCTTCCCGATGTGGGATCCCCCCATCATCAGAGTTTAAATTTAACACCAACTCTTGCCGCCCCCTGTTAGCAAAATAAAAGCTCTTTGATTGCCATGAGTTTTGAACCCTAGACCTCCTTGCCAACTCTATGACGCCACCTTCCTGCCTCTTATGTGGCGCTACTTTGCCACTAGACCACAAGGCTTTTTGTGGCACAAATTCTCCAACAACATTCTTAAGGCCTACCTACTACACCCAGGGTTTAATTCACCTTAAACCAAAATTTTTGCTAAGGTCCAGGTTTGAACCCAGGACTTCTCTAACACTTCTCAGCACACTTAACTACTGAAACAAGCCTTCATTAACAGAATTTACATGCACAACAAAATATTATAAGCTGCTTCCAACCGCTCCCATGCTCAAGGCCCAAAACTTCTGGGCCCAAATTCAGGGTGTTACATATATCATCTATAAACACTACCACGAACTGGTCCAGATAGGGTTGGAACACTCGGTTCATGAGATCCATAAAGGCGGCTGGTGCATTCGTTAACCCAAACAACATCACAAGGAACTCGTAGTGACCATAACAAGTCCTAAAAGTTGTTTTGCCTTAACCCTCAGTTGGTGGTACCCTGAATGACGGTCAATCTTTGAGAAAATTGAAGCTCCTCACAACTAATCAAAAAGATCGTCTATCCTCGGTAGAGGGTACTTGTTCTTAATGGTCAGCTTGTTCAACTGTCGATAGTCGATGTACATTCGTATGGACCCATCCTTCTTTTTCACAAATAACAGCAGTGCTCCCCACGAATATACACTCGTTCGAATAAACCCTTGATCCAGTAACTCTTGAATTTGAGCTTTAAGTTCCACCAGCTCTTTTGGTGCCATTCTATAAGGAGCGATAGACACTGGAGCTGTACTAGGTAGAAGCTCGATTCCAAATTCAACTTCTCGATTGGAAGGTAACCCAGGTAGCTCATCAGGAAAAAATCAGGAAATTCCTTAACCGTTCTCAAATCTTTGACAGTATGACCCTTAGAATCCATATCACTAATGTAGGCTAAATATGCCTCACAGCCTTTATGAACCAACCTCTTTGCCCTCAATGTAGAAATTACATCTGACAAATAATCCCGACGCTCCCCAATCACTGCCACCTCCTCATCCTCTGCTGTTTTTAACACCACACACTTTGCAGCACAATCTAGGGTTGCTTGGTGTTTCACCAGCCAATCCATGCCTAAAATCAAGTCAAATTCGTGAAAAGGCAATTCCATCAAATTTGCTAAAAAGGTAACCCCTTGGACTACTGAAGGTACATCCCTAAACAATTTGTTCACTTTCATTGACTGGCCTAGAGGACTCAACACAGCAACCTTATTTACAGTAATTTCACACACATCACCCAATGTCTCAGTCATATTACATGCAATGTACGAATGTGTCGACCCGATGTCAATCAATGCAGTATAAGGTACCTCATGAATAAAGAACGTACTAGTTATCACATCTAGGGTGTTTCTGTCCTCTAGGCAACGAGCAGCGTAGACCAGAGTTGGCTATCTTGCCTTGGTATGTCCTGCACCTCTATCCGGTGCTTCACGACTGTGTCCCAAACTGTTACCGCCCCTGTCTTGACCACCGCCCCTAGGCGGCTACTGACCACCACTCGGCAGCTGTACATTACCCCTTCCAATGGCTTGCATCTGATCCAACCTTCTGAGACACTTCCTGATACGATGCTTCATGGAACCACAACTCAAATAGGCTCCCGTCCTCCTCCAACATTCACCTGTATGACCTTTCCCACAAATAGCATAAGGCGGCACCTCAGTAGTAGCCGTAGGGGGTCTAGCTTTGACTGGCCCATCCACTCTGGCCCTTTTCTTAGGCCTCTGCATGGTACCAGAAGGCTCTGAATCCCTTTTATTTTTTCCCCTTTCTCTATCTAGATTTAGGCACTAAGTGCGCTTCACATCTTCAGTGATTTTTACTTTCTCCACTAGTGCTACAAAATCCCTCTCCCTCTGTGGAGCTATGAGTACTCGAAGACTATCCCTAAGGTTGTCCTTGAACCGAATACAGCGCTCGTAGTCTATTGCCACTATCTCTTTAGCATATCGACTGAGTCGTAGGAACTCCGCCTCGTACTCCTCCACAGATCTGTCTCTTTGGGTCAAATTCAAGAATTCCCTCCTCCGAGCATCCACATAACTTGCGCCCACGTATTTCCCTTGGAACACATATTTAAAGAACTCCCAAGTTACCTGGTCAGGCTGAGTGCTTTCTTTCACAGTAGCCACTACTAGTAGGCTTCCTCTCGTAGCAACGATACCGCACCTTTTAGTTTTTGCTTGAAAGTGCAGTCCAAGTCATCCATTATTCTTTCAGAGGCCTCCAACAAATATTCGGCCATATTAGGAGCCACTCCGGTGACACCCTTGAAAATCTCTTCTCTATTTAATCCAAGTCGCTCCGAAATTGACCCTCAGCTCCCCACACCAGTGTTGGGCCCAGTGACCCTTTCTAAAATTCTTAGCATTGCTTGGGACAATACGTCATCCCCAGCTACCCGATCGTACGATCCTGTCTCGATTACAGGTGAAGTCGGAGCCTCTCTCGCTTCAACTTTGGGCATATGACCTGATGCTGAAGATCCAGCCCTAATGCTTCCACAGCCTCTAGCACCTCTTCTAGCGCTCATTATTGCTTCGCGTATTATCTGAATTAGAAATTTTATGAAATTTAGCTCATAGTTTCAATAATTAAGTAGATGTTTTATGAAAGTAGTAATTCAAAGTTGTTCTCGTAGTCGTAAGCCCTCTACAGTTTTAGTCTCCTACAATTCTAGTTTTACCCTAACTAAAGAGTTTCGGTTGTCTCATATCTAAAGTAATCCAAATGGTATCTACAGTATAGTAGTTTAAGACAATTTTAGTATCAAGAGAACTTACTTGGCTCGATATCAGGGACTCGGTGTGGAACACAATAAAATCCTTCAAAAATGTTTTAATTCACTTATAAAATCCAAGACTAAAGCCCATTTCATAGCCCGATTTGCAACTGGGTTCTGATACCACTAAATGTAACACCCCAAACTCGGCCCAAACGTTATGGCCAGATCCAGCGGCGTCACATTAAAGGGTGAAACAAAAAATTCAACATTGAAGAAAAACCTTGGAAACGCTTGATTGTTTGCGGTTTAAAATAGTATTTTCAAAACGGGTTTTCAATTTCAAATAAGTCTCGTCTGAGGAATACTTTAGTTAAAAACAATTATTAGTGAAACTTATATATATTAAGGGTTGATTAAAACTTTAAGTTGGTATTTGAAAATCTCAGTTTTAGTATCCATTATCAAATTCTCATGTTTCAAAAACAGCAGAAGCTTCTTCTTTGAAAACTTTTGCATACATATGTTTGATTTGTAAATCATTATTTTCTTTTTAAAACACGAAACCTAAACTAGTGGCTAATCAATCAAATGTAACAAAATTCCCAACATAAAAAACCAAAATCGGAGAAAGGCCTTATTACAACAAAACCCAAAAAGAAAGCATTTAAAGTAATGTAAAATAAAGTACTAAAATTTCAACTGTCCGTAGTGTAGCCACCTCTGAGTCCTCCAATACATCGACCTGCTTATTGAGGATTACCTGAAAAATTAAGAAAAGAGGGGGCAAGTTTACGAAAACTCAGAGTGTACAACCCTCATCGATCAAATAGCATACAATACATTGATCTGGGCCTAAGCCCGTTACAGTAACGGTGGCAATTTGGGCCTTAGCCCATAGCAGCCTCAGTTGGGCCTGAGCCCATATCACAATCAGAATCAGATTGTGCAATGCACAAATATCCCAACCAACCTTGCACTCCGTATCCTGTCCAACCCTACACTCCTGTGGGGATTAAATCGACCCACCCATCCCTACACTCTCAATATAGCACCGGTTGCGGCACTAACCAATATTGCAGTAGAGCTACCAATCAAATAATAGGCTTAAATAAAGAGAAAGGATTCGGCAATATCCACCATTTAGAAAACGATAATGACCAAAAGCTGAAAAGAACTCAAAACTGAACTATCAATAGGGGAAACCAAATACGGCACCACTCTACACCATCCAAGCCAAATTCCAAAAGCAACCACCCTATTTCGACACCAACTTTCACAAACCCAACTTCCCTTGAGTTTCTCCCCTTATCTCTTCATGATCCCCTCCTTGATTTCCTCTATGATCCATTCCCTAAATCACTCCCTTGACCATTTTAAACCCTCTCCACTAGAGTTCAATTCCAACTCAACCACTTGCCGTCCACATGTGCAAAACAAATACTCCACATAATGCTATGGCAACACTCGAACCCCAGACCTCCTTTCCACACTTGTGACGCCACCTCATTGCCACTAGACCACTTGGCTTTTTGTGTCACTTTCTTATTATAAATATTTAAAAGGCTTAGTCCTTGAAGTCAGGGTTCCCATAATGCTAAAAATAAAAATTTTCCCTATGCCCAAGCTTAAACCCAGGACTTCAAAGAAACCTTTAACACTCCAAAATCCCTAACCCAACAGTACTAACATGCCTTTCTAGCCACAATACACAAAATTAAAAGCTCAAATTTTTTGGGCATTACAGTAGCGGAGTTGGGTAGGAGGTTTTCTGATAAATCTACTCTCAGATTAGTTTTAAAAAAATACTTCATCGACATATATTTTCAGTTATGTTCTGCTCTATTCTGTACTATTCTATTCGATTATGCTTAGTTTTGATTTGATTTGTTTTATTTTACTATGTTCGATTTTGTTTTGTTCTATTCTATTGTACTACCACTGTTGAAATCAGTGATACTTTAGAATTGTTTCGTACTGGTTATACAACTGTTATTAAGTTCTCTGCATTACTATGATTTATATGTTACGATCTATCTATTTGTATTTGAGTTTGGTTATACGCGGTGCTTGGTAGCTCATCCTTTGTATTATCTTTATCTATTTAGGTAAACATCTGACTTCGGATCAGACGACATACGAGAGCTTGGATTGTTTTTGCACAGATGTAACTATGATTTATTCTTTTGGGGTTTGTAATCTATTTCTGAACTTGCCTTGTTTTTAATAATCTCGTGAGAATGCAAAGTTACAAAATCACTTAAATAAACTAAAATCGATATCTAGTTATCAAAGTTAAAACTCAAAAAGGATTTCTGCTACAAATTGAGTAAAAATGTTGAATGGTTTTTGAATACTTACCGAAATCAATTTTTAATACATTGGTGTAACTTTTCCCAAATTCTGTTTAAACTTCTAGGCCAAGTTTGGGGTATTACAGTTTGTTTTGCTCATGCGAGTTATGCCTGGGCCTCCTCTCCACTAATATCCAAGGACCGAAATCATTGTTTTCAGTCACCAAATCAACGTCTATTCGTGGGTTTTGGATCGTCAGAGCATTTTCATCTGAATTGTTCCCTGCTGTTTTTGTATACGGATAACCATCCTTGGAGTGGCCATACCATCCACACGAGAAGTAAACTACCGGTAAGCTTTCATACTCAATTCATTAAAGATTTCCATTGATTAGGACTTGTGAGATTAGAGGTTTCTCCAGATTGATAAAAATAGCCATGCACGCATATTGACCCTTTTTTTGGTTATTTATATAAATCCAATTTGGTAACCTTCCCCACCATTCCCCCAATTTCCCATAATACCTCTTTTTTGTAAAGATGGCTAGGCAGAGCTGGGAGTCTAATACAAGCCAGGACATTAGTAGTATAGGGACTCAACGAATTGAAATAAATAGTCCAAGGTTGAGCATCAAGTATTTCCAAAAAATAATCCATGGACCTTGTGATAAAACCTTTTCATAATCTTCAACATTTTGGAATTTTGCTAAGAAATATCCATTTTCTATATCTATCATTTGAAAGGGTTGAAATGGTCTCCAAATTTGTAGTGTTGTGAAACCAAAATTCCTTCCCAACAGTTTGAGAATCGCAAAAGTGGACATGTCTTTAACTAATATTCTTGAACTTTATCCGAGAAATCAATGGCGGGGACGCCATTGACAATTGACTTTTTAACGTCACCTTCCAGTAGTGAGAAAACCTCATTTACAACGTTCGAATCTCTCTCCCCATAAGAAATAGTAGAACCTTTCCCCATAACCTTATCTTTCCAAGACAGGGTTGGAATCGACATTGAATCAATAGCCATCACATCTTCAATTCTATACGCTGGATCCTTGAAATGAATCTTTTTGGTGTTTAGATCGCCAAAAATATCACCCTTTTTTTATTTTTTTTCACAGAGAGAATTCATTATTTTCTATGGACTTAATTATTTTTAAGACTATTGAAAAGCCTTGGGAAGCATTTTAAACCATTTTTAAAGTTTTGAGTTTAATCAATAAAAATACGAGTTAACTGTAAAATAGTAATTGAGTTGTAACATCCAAAAAATCAGATGTTAGTAGAATCGAGTTTGTGAATCAAGAGAGAGTGGTCATGGCTTAATTTTTGAAATTTATCTATGCATTTTTAGGAAATAAATGAGGTATTGGTTTGTTGGTTAAGTGTTAGTGAAACATTCCTTGAAACCCAAGTTCAAATCCCTTCTCTCTCACTGTTTTTATATTTTGCAAATTTTGCCTTAAATCCTAGTATGCGACATGCCTTGTTTTTAAAATAAATATTGCAAAATTATTTCAAGAATGAGGAAAAATCCTAATGGTTAAAAAGAAATATGAGAAAGTATGGCTATTAAATGTGGTCCCAAGTTCAAATCCTTTCCCTTGTGAAATAATTAAATTTTGCAAAATCCCTTATTTTCTTGTTTAATGTATGTGCCATCCATACCCTTGAACCCTAAGTATAAATATAAATTTTTATTTTATTTTTCAACCTTTAATTCAACTTTTACCTACCCAAGCCGTTCAACCTCTTCCCCTCCTCTTTTCTCTTCAATTTTATTTCTTTCTCCAATTGTTGTTGTCGCCTACACCTAGTTTTACCATATATTTCTTCTTTTTCTTTTTGCCCCAAGATTTGTTAACATATTCTCTACCATATTTCTATCATTTTTTCTCATTAAAATTAGCCCCAAATCAAAAATCTTGAACTCCAAGATCGATCTCGAACTTTGCCAAGAAAGTGCCATTGCCGTTTCTCTCGACTAGCTTGGGTAAGGTCTCTTCTCTCTTCAATTTCATAATTAATCTTGTCCATTCAAAAAATAAATTTCCAGATCTAGAATTTTGGGGATTTTAAATGATTTCAAAGGTATTTTTCCAGAATTTAATGAGATCGCAAACCATTTTAAAATTCAGCCCTAATTTTGGCCGCCGCAGGTGGTGGTACGTGCACCTATGGGTAAGAAAAGGGGCTATTTTGTTTCTTGGTTCTTGCCTATAATTTTTCCAGCATTAATTTGAGTTCTTGAACCCTCATAATCATCTTTTAAACCCATTTAAATTAGGAAAAAGGGTTCTTGATCGATTGGCCATTCGGATCCCACAAATCGTGAAGTGTAAGTGCAATTAAGGGTAACTAGTTTGTTAGTTCGACATAGTTGTTGGGTAAAGCTTATGAGTTGATTAAATGAAGGGATTTAATAATAAATTAGTTACTCATTTTCCAGTATATTATTGAATTAGGTTCTGACCCAAACACCCCAAATCATTTGTAAAGTCAAAGAACGATTGTACGTATGGTTTGCATCGATACAATGTAAGGAATCTAACTAGTTTAGATTCATAAAATAGTTATAATTCCAATGATTGGTTTGCAATAATAAGTGGGTGTTTGGGGCTGTTTTAATGGTAAATTTATTGTATTTATACTGAATTTTGGTTTGGGTTCGTTTAAGGAATTATTAAGGAAAATTGGAAGAATCGTTAGTGTGCTGCGAGGACGCGAAATATAAGGTGTGGGTCTTAAACTCATAAAATTATTTGAAAATGTTAAATATCATGTTATATTTGATAAATTAGCTTACTGATTGGATTGGCCTAATAGGCAAATTATGGATTTTGTGAGTGGCCAAACCAGGTATGTTTCAAGTCTTAAAAGATTGACATGTTGGCAAAATTGCTAGTTCGATAGTATGAATGTTTGATTGAGTTTGTAATTGCATATTTGAGTTATGGGATATGAGAATGTTTGACTGAATGATTAGTATGTTGAGATATTAAGCTTATGTATGATTTAAATGTATGAGATATTTGTCATATTGAGTACTGAAAAGGGTGCTATTTATGCACAATGAAAATCCGTAAAGTATGTGAAATTGGACAATATTGATTGATACCAACACAATGGTAATTTGAAAGATTGGAACACTATTTCCATTTACTGAAAGTATTTGATTATTGAGGACATACTTAGCATGTCAAATGAATGTAAAAAGTATTGAGATATGATTATGTATGAGATTGTGTGACATATTGCATATGTATTGGGTTGGGATTTTGTGGTTGACGGAGGAGTTCCGTGGAGTACCGGTGGCATATTAAGTCCGCATTATTTGTAGTCAGTGCACTGCACTTGGAGTACCAAAGGGATTGGCAATTTTATCCCATATTATATGTTATCGCGACTGTATCGCACTATTTGATATCTAACAGATTTTCTGCATTACTGATTATTCGGTGGTTTTACCACATCAAGCTATGCTCATAATGTTTTGGAGTTTGGCAGACAGGTTCTGGGGAACTCGGGGTGTGTAGCGGATGGTATGGGTAGGAACCTCATTGCATTGCATCATGTGCACAACCAATTTGAATGTTATTGATTTATACTATGCATTGTATTTTGTTGTATTGAATGGTATTGAAATTAATGATTATTACTCGAATGAGTGATGACCTATGCTCATACACTGTTTGACATCAATTTGATAATGGCCATGTAATGACATGGAATTCCTATGATGGTTCTGTTTTCTTTTGCTGCTGCTAATATGTTTAACTATATTTGATGTTTTTGCCCGTTTAAATAATTACTCGACTCACACTGAGCTTTTCATAAGCTCACCCCCAATAGTGTTTAACTTTTCAGGTAAACCTCAAAATTAGGACCAGAATCGGCATTAAGAGAATCAACTTGGACCTCAAATTATTATTTTTAATTAAGTATTATTAAGTATTTATTGTTTTTGGCTTGTAATTTTTAATTATTTCTGGTCTGTGGCTTGGTAACTATTCTTTTGGGGATTTTTGCATGCATGAATTTCTCAAGCATAATAACAGAATAATTCATGATATCGGGCTTAAGTAAAATTTGATACCGTTCCCTAGTTTCCACTACATTGCAAAGGAACTTTTTTTGAAAAACAAATAGATAAGGCAACTAATTTTCCAAAATGACTTGAAAAATGGTTTTTTCGCTGCATTAGTTTAAATTTGAGTTTTTTTTTTTAAGAAAATTGACAAGCAAACAGTTTTGTAAAACAACATTGTCAGCAATAAAATGAATTCTAAGCATACACGACGTAATGAATGAATGTTTTTAAGATAACTCAAAGTATAACTATAATTTTCTGTAAAATGAGTTTATTTAAAGTCTTCAAAAGTAACGTAAGTTAGCTATTTCGATGGCTACTGTAGCCTTCTCAATCTAGCGATAACATCTAGGCCGGGTTTGAGAGGTTACATAAGTAATTTAATCATTTAATTAAAATATTATTGATAGCTTGTGTGGTTGGTGGTGGAATGGTATTTAACTTTTGAAACTAATTTTTAATCTATACTTTAAAGATGAATCATAAAAAAAATAAAATTAAAGCTCAATATGGCCCCAAGCTATATTTGTTTTCCCACATTGGTACTTAATTTTTTTTATCTCAGATTGATACTTAAATTATTATTCTGTTACTCAATTTAACCCTTTTTTTTTTTGTAACGATGTTAAAAATTTCGATTAACATGTGGCGTTAATTCGAATGTGCCATAGGCACATCCAACCAATCAAAATGTGTCACATGCTAATTATATTTATTTAAAATAAAAACATTAAATTTAAATTAAAAAAACACATTTGACTTTGACCCACCATTGATTGAACTTTGACTAACATTGACCAACTATTGGTTGTTTATATGGAGCTATTAGAATGCACCACGTGTCCTTTTTGCTTTTATAATATTATATATATTTTATTGATTAAAAATGTAAAAAATGATGTATAATATATGAATAATTCAAAAAATTTAAAAAAAGATTAAAAATATTTTTCATAAAATTCTAAAATATATAAATATAAATTTAAAAAATCAAAATAATATATAAAGTTTGAAAAAAAATTATAAAAATTAAAATAGGTATTTTAAATTAAAAAAATTTAAAATTTGATAAAATTTAAATACTTTTTAAATTTTTAAAATTTTTTTCAATTTTTATATATTATTTTGAATCTTTAAAATTTATGTCAATATATTTTGGAATTTTATAAAACAATTATTTAAAGTATTTTTAAATTTTTTGAATTATTTATATATTATATATGATTTTTTTACATTTTTAATCAATATAGTAATATAATATTAAAAAAGGACATGTGGCGCATTCTCCTAGTGCATTTTGGATGGTCAACTATGGTCAATGTCAATCAATGTTAGTCAATGGTATTCAACATAGGTCAACATTCGGTCAATGGAGGGTCAAAGTCAAAGGTTTTTTTTTCAAATTTAAATTTATTTTTTTATTTTAATTAAACTTAATTGCCACGTGGCACATTTTGATTGGTTGAATGTGTGATACCCTACATCCGACCCGATTGCTAGATCTAAATGCCTGACATCATATTGTATTGTTGAAGCAACTCAAATTAACTTATACCAATTAGAAATCATTAAACATATAAACATGATATAATTCAAAAGATTTTCAAATACGAACATGATCATGCATTAAAAATGTCCTTTAATCTCATTTAAGTAGTCTTGAGGTTATACAGGGTCAAATATAGAGTTAGGATTCAAATCCAACTCAAATTAAACCAAATTAAAATACAGTGTGTCGCAAGACCTGGAGGTCCATTTCTCGAAATGTGCTTCCCCATTTTAGATCCTGCATGCAATGCCATGGCGTGTCAAGACATTAGAGTCCATGTATCAATACATTAAGCTTTATATCTCGAGACTGGTCTTAGGACATAGCTCCCCTATTTTTAGACTTTAGGTTCAATGTTTTGATATCTCAACATGAAAGAGCACCTATCTCGAGACAAAGCAATTGATGATGTCTTGAAACATGTTCAATGTGTCTCGGGACAATTCCCAGAAATGCTTATAATGATTATTTTGTTCTTGATGTCTTGAGACAATAGTATCATTGTCTTAAGACCAAATGGTAAAATGCTAAAATATAACTTTTATTACAAGCAATAAAGATGCCATATCATACCTTTATGAAACCATCATACTAATCTATCTTAAAACATTAACTTAACATTTAGAAACTTATCATTAAAACTTAATATCATCACAACTAATACATCACATATTGACATACTTAATCAACTATATATCAAAACCAAAAATCATATTTACATAACTAAATGCTATCACCAAAATTCACAAAATGATCAAAACATACTTCAAGCTATATCAATATATCAACACATCATCAAGACTCAATATTTCACTTAAACTACTTAGATGTCTATATGTAAAACCATCCTAACACTCAGTTATTAATCATCGATTTGGTATTTAAAACACATTACCAACACCTGGTAACATCTCAACTAATGCATCACACACACACACACACACATAAACATATACATGATTCATTATTTAGCAGCATCAAGACTTATGCTTACCTGACTAAATGCCATCATCAAATATTACAAAGTGGCCAAAATATGTCCCAGCATAGATATCAACAATCCATATCAATCAAAAGACCTTATAAGACCCCTAATTACCTTGTTACATGTCATTACAACTCACAAAATATAACAAAATATTATAGATATTTAGCTGAGCCAAGTTGTGAGATCTAGTTGCTATGGACTCTCCTCAATCGATCCAAAACCTAATAATCACCTATGCATGAAAACAAACAACCTGTACATTGCGCAAAAGATTTCATTGTTGCTTATATAATATGATAACAATGCATATACATAATAAGCAAATATCAAGCTACTAAAATAATTATAAACAAACTATAATGTAAAACACTATTTCACAGTTTTATTTAGTGCTTTCTTATGATCGTCATGATTTGAAATATGTCTCATATAGTACATATTATTATGCCTTTAGGGCTCTAGTCTCATAATCTCACATGGTCTTTCACATGTTATTCAAGTTTCCAAAATCGATATCAATTATCAAATAGTTTGTTTACTACTTTCATAGTTATAACACATATCATTTCTATGTTATGCATGTTGGATTTGGTGTATTAAGTGTAGTATATTCATTTGTATAATTGTATTTTTTTAACAAATTGGTTTAAGAAAACTATCCATAAATTACATTAACACCTTTTGTATATTATCCTCAATTATTTTTACAGGCAAAAAAAAAAAAGGAAACAAATATTGACTCATTAGTTATCTAATGTTTAACTAATACTAAGTGATATTACATGGTCGAATCATAATATGGTAAGACAACTTATATTAGTAGATGAACCTAAACATGTAACACCCCAATCACCGGATCCAAGTTACAAGGTGCCACATTCGTTGTCTGAGCAACTACGATCAACTACATTCAATTTATACTATTAAATGACCAATTTCAACTTAATCATGCATATCATACAAAAATACAAAAAATTTTGAGTCTCATACGAACTTATGAAAGCTTTAAAATTAACTTAAGATCAAAATAGGACCAAATTGTAAGAATTCAAAAATATCGAGTTGACATCAAGGGGTTCCTCATTGTGACGCAACATATTGAGTAGGTCTTATTGCAGTGACCAAACTCTGACATCGGGCAGTGGCATGGCAACTTGGTCTTATTACGACGACAAACATTCGACATCACAACGTGACATATTAATTTCAAATGGTCATGTTTTGGTACATGTTTGGAAACACCTAAAACTTTTTCAAATTTAATTGCAAATATAATTTCAATAAAATCTAAGTACCTAATGAATTCCGTTAAATCTAAAATATCATTTATACACATACATTCATACTTTTCAACAATTTCATTTAAGTCCTTTATTGAAGCTAATTGACATTTACATATGTATGCTTATAAACACATTACCAATTATACTATTAATATGCCACAAAATATAACCATCCATAAGTTAAGACATTCACCATTTCATATATACAACATATGCCCAGTTCAAAACACTAATCCTGTAACACCCCTAAACAGTATCTGCCGCCAAACAAAAGTTTTAGACATTTCAATTCATATAAATAATCATAGCAAAACCAATCCATAACATGCATATCATCTTTTAGACGAGCCATTGAGGCCCTAAAACACATTACAAATAAAGACTAAATCGGAAACATATAGAATTTCTCAAAAAATAATGAAAATTTTCAAAACTGCAAGGGTCACATGGTTGTGTGGCCAGGCCATATGGGCATTCGAAGTAGGGATACACATCCATGTCCCAGCCCATGTAACTTACTAACTTGGGTCACACGGCCTAGCACACAACTTGTAATAGCTTGACTTGCAACCGTTTGAAAGCTATAGGGGACACACGACTGAGACACATGCTCGTGTGGACAAAAAATAAGCCATTTCCAAGCCAATTTTCTCACCCATTCATGAATATACCTACAACCACTTTTGCACCAAAACACAAGCCATCAAAATGCACCAAGACCATGCATAATCAAGCTATTCAAATATGGTACATTTGCATACAACCAATATGCCCAAAGGGCACCTTAGTCTCAACAACTACACATACATAATCATATACTCAATTTTGTTGAAATGTTCATTAACTTCAAACTAAGTTTACATAAAAAATATACCATTTGATTTGGTACGGGTGGTGTGATGGCTGGACTGGGTTGGGATTGCATTCACATATTGTTCTGATTTTGCTATGGGCTTGGCCCATAATGTTCTGTATAGGGCTAAGGCCCAGGCTGATCTGTTCTGTATAGGGCTTCGGCCCAGTCTGTTCTGCATATTTGCATTATACTATTACTGATTCTGTTTTGGGTTTAGGCCCACCTGATTCTGATTCTGATTTTGATTCTAATTCCTGATAATGTTTCTGATTCTGTAATGGGCTAAGGCCCATCTAGTACTGTCTGTTATAGTGGGCTAAGGCCCAATTGATATTGGAACTGTAGTAGGGTTGAGCCTAGACTTTTAATTCTTTTGTATGACTAACTGTTATATAGTAGGGGATTACACACTAAGTTTTCATAAAACTCACCCCGTTTAATAGCTGTGCAGGTAATCCCTAGCTTTAGGAGGATCGGTGCTGCGAGGGACTCGGAGAAGGCCACACATTGCTTATGCTCTATCTTGGTTTACTTTGAAGTACTTTATTTTGGTTTGGTTTGTAATAAGGCCTTTTAAACTTTCTGGTTTTTACATTTGGGATTTTATTTATTGTTTTATAATTGCTAGAAGTCGAACATGATTTTTCCAAAACAATAACTATTTTTCAAAATATCACGTTTCCGTAATTGTTCTAAATTAGGCTTCCGTAACAATTAAGGTTTTAAAGGTAATAATGTTTTACAAGAGAACATCTTTTAATAAACCATGTTTTAAACATATGCATACGAAATTCGAGATTTTACACAAGCTTTAAATGGCAGCAAGTTTTAAATAAGAAGGGTTTTAAATGAAAACAAGGTTTTCAAAAAACACTTCAATGTGACACGCTAGGTTTGGGCCCAACTTTTACGCCGGGTTTAGGGTGTTACACAACAACTAACATCAGTGGCCGTTTATGTTATTTATAATAATTGTACCAAATTACCACATTCCAACATATCACAAAACATTTATAACATGCATTTTAAACCACCGTTCCATCTTTAATCATTCAAGCATCAAGAACCAAGATATCAACCACTTTAAGGCCAAATATTTACATGCCAAGACTAGTTCATATCATTTCTCAAAATACCATAAACACAAGCCAAGACAAATGGCTACTTCAACAACCAAAATACCTATACATGCCATTATAACCAGAACTTAAAATACCAAAAGTACCTATATAGCTGATGGATGGTGTGATATAACTTCGACAAGCTTCAAACCCAAATGAGCTTTTGATCACTATAAAACATGGAAAATAACACAGAGTAAGCATAAAATGCTGAGTAAGTTCGTATAAGGTTAAACACAACTTACCATTTCAACACATAATAAGTAAGTTAAAAATGGCATAAACCAACCACAGCTTGGCCAAAGCCTAAGCATGTACATCAAACATGTTAGCCATTTAATCATATAACATAGGCAATATAATCATGGATGAACACAACATTTAATCATGTATCATATGCCTATATCATCCATTTCAACTCTCAATATACCATGTATCACCATTTCATTGAAATTCACATGTGTCCATGTCTTAGTACGTATTGAACTCTTACCACTTTCTTTCAGATCATGCCCGTTGAACCATTTAGAATATTGTTGGATACCCAGGATAGCTTACACATAGTGTGCTAAATCATATAATTGTAATATGTCAATTCCTGTACATGTATGCTCACACGAGTTGTGAATTAGAATGCTCACACAAGCTGTGAAAATAGGCCTGCTCACATGAGCTGTGGGTTAGAACGTCGTTACACGATGCTATTCACACGAGCTGTGGAGTATCTACAACACATACTGGACCTCAGCTATTGGTAGGACGTTCAAGACCAACACCTGAATCATGTAAACCATAATGACATGTCATTTATATACTATGAATTCCTAAGGTTCTAATGGAGCTCGGTAGTCGACGTAACATTGTTGGATATGCAATCGGCATATATATGGCAATTCACAATACATTTATAATTTAATTAAAAACATATAAGTACAATTTAATCACATGAACTTACATCAACTATTAAACGTAGATATGGATGCGACTATTCCAAAATTTTATCTTTGCCTTGATTTAAAGTTATATGAGGTTTGTCTTGGTCTAAACGGATAAATTTAGCTTAGTCCAATAATTATTCTTCAATTTAATCCAATTTCATATTTTAGCAAAATTATAATTTTGCCCCTATACTTTTGATTTCTTTTCAATTTAGTCCTAGGCTCTTAAAATGGAAATTCATGCAATTTTCTCAAAACCCATTATAGTCGAATTTTATATATGTTGTAATGCCCCGACGCCCGAGACCATAGCTAGAGTCGAGCTTGAGGTGTTACTGAACATAATTTACCATTTTAAGAACTTTGAATCCTTTATTTCTACATTCGCAACCTGCTGTCTATCTGCGTCACGGTTACAAAAAAAATCATATCTCGAATTACGAAACTTGAAATCAAGATCTGTAAAATTTCCCTGAATCTAGACTCATTTATCTATTTACTAATTGTTTTATAGAATTTTTGGTCAGGCCAATTACTACAGTTTATTAGTTAAAGTTACCCCTGTTTTAGGAATCGACTGCATTGACCTCTTCTTACCACAAACCACTTTTCTCTCTGTACCAAATTCATGTTACTATGCCGTTTGTTTCTATTAAAACTAGACTCAATAAGAATTCTGAACATATAAAGAACATCTCCTAATTATTTTTGTACAACTTATGCTGAATTTCCAAAGTTGGAACAGGGGATCCAAAAATCGCTCTGGCCCTGTTTTACTAAAACTTAAATATCTCACAACATATAACTTCTTTATCTATTTCGATTCTTCCATATGAAAGTAGACACAATAAGCTTCAATTTCATATTTAATTCATCATCTAATTCTATTTCTACTATTTTCAGTGATTTTTCAAACGAACGTCACTGCTGTTACAATATTCTGTTTTATGACAAATTTCACTTTTCTATGAATATTCATGGACTATTATCACTTTGAACATACATGGTCTCATACATGATCCAAATTAGCCATTCCAAGGACTAATCATTATCAGGCATTTTCTCAACCAAACCACAACCATATCACAAGATTAATTACACAAAACAAGTATATTGCTATACATGCCATATTTGAGTCATACAAGCCATTTTACCAAAATAGTTCTTCAGATAGTGTGAGCGAGCCTTCGACCTATCCCGATTCCCAAGCCGGCTTGTCCAAAAATACAATGAATGGAAAGAAGGGAGTAAGCATAAATGCTTAGTAAGTTCACATGCAAATAACAAGTAACATAACAAATCAATTATACCAAATAAGACTGGCATGGTATCACCAAAACAATATCACATTTCTAATTATCATTTATCATCTTACCACATTATTGTTGTTGCATCGAGTTTCAACCCGAGGGTTAAGTACATACATGTCCAAAGTGTCCATTTCACAACACTTATCAAAATGACACTTGCATCTTGAGTGTTCTTCCATTTCATTAGAATTTTACCCGTTGAATACATCGAAATATAACTCGAATATATGGATAATTTGCACATAAGTGCCACATATATAATCAAACGACCATGTAACCTGCCCATAAGCGAACTCGGACTCAACTCAACGAGCTCGGGCGTTCGCATCCATAAGTGAACTCGGTCTCACCTCAACGAGTTCGGATGCCTAGTTATATCTCACGAACTCGGACTCAACTCAACGAGTTCGGACATTTGCATCCATAAGTGAACTCAGACTCAACTCAACGAGTTCGGATGCCCAACCATCCTAGTGACATGTCACTTGTATCCTAATCTATTCCTAAGGTTCAAACGGGATTTTCCTCAATCACATATCCTTGCCGTCTTCCACAGAATACCGAAACCAATACTCGGTAGCAATTTATATTTAACAAGTACCACACATAATTTGCATATTATTCGATAATAACCACAAAGCATATATTTCATGATAAAAATCAGCATATCATATAAATAACATCAATTAACTTAAAAATAACGATTATGTTACATTATTTACACATGAACTTACCTTATGGCAAAATATTTGGAATCGAGCCTATTCCTCGACAACTTTGTTTTTCCCTCGTTCACGACTTGAATCTCGTATTTCTTGATCTAAAATAGCACATTTAGCTCATTTAATACTCACATTATCAAAATAGTCCTTAATTCAAATTTTGACAAAATTATAATTTTACCCCTAAAGTTTTGCATATTTACACTTTTGCCTCAAGGCTCGGAAATTAAATTTTATTTCAAATTCTTATGTTTTAGGACATGCTGATCATTTATTTACCATTAGCAAGCTCAAATTCCCACTATAACATACACTTATGAACAATATATATTTTTACTGATTAAGCCGTTTTACTCGTTTTTACTTAAAACCGAGTAGCACAAGTTGTCTAGCATAATTTAAACCCTCACATTCTATCATAAAACACCAAAATACACAAATTTCACCTATGGGTATTTTTCCAAATATAAACCCTAGCTCAAAATATTGGTAAAAATAGGTAAACCGAGCTACGAGGATTTTAAAAATGTAAAGAACATTAAAAATGGGCATGGAAATCACTTACAATCAAGGCTTAAAAGTGTTGAAACCCTAGCTATGGTGGAGAGCAAAATTCGACAGCAACATATGAAGAAGATGATTAATTTTTGTGTTGTTTTTCCCATTTTATTTCATTTAATATCCAAATGACCAAAATGCCCTTCCTTACTAAACTTTCAAAAATTCCATTCATGTCCAAGTTTTGTCCATAAACTTAGAAATTGGTCAAATTGCTATTTAAGACCTCCTAATTAATATTCCAAAGCAATTTCATACTAAAAGATTCTAGAATGCAAATTTTGCAACTTATTCGATTAGCCCATAATTTCAAATTAAGCACTTTATGCATAGAATTTCTTCACGAAATTTCCATACAATCATGCAATCATATCATAAACCTCAAAATAATTATAAAATAATTATTTCTATCTCAGATTTGTGGTCACGAAACCACTATTCTGATTAGGCCCTAATTCAGGATATTACAACTCTCCCCCTTTAAGGATTTTCGTCCTCGAAAATCTTACCGGTAAATAGGTGTGGGTATTGATTCCTCATAGTTTCCTCAGGTTCCCATGTAGCCTCTTCTACTCCATGCTTGTGCCACAACATTTTTACAAGAGCAATACTTTTATTCCTTAGTTGCTTGACTTCTCGAGCTAAAATCTTAATCGGTTCTTCTTTGTAAGTCATGTCTGGTTGTAGTTCAATTTCTATTAGTGAAACCACATGTGAAGGATCCGAATGATACCGAAGTAACATAGACACATGGAACACATCATGAATTTTCTCTAACTCAGATGGTAATGCCAATCTATAAGCTACCGGTCTAACCCTTTCAATTATTTCATACGGCCCGATAAAGCGCGGACTTAATTTGCCCTTCCGTCCAAATCTAAGAACTTTCTTCCAAGGAGACACCTTTAAAAATACCTTATCACCAACTTGAAACTCAATTTCTTTTCATTTCAAATCTGCATAAGATTTCTGTCTATCCGAAGCAGCTTTTAAACAATCTCGAATCACTTTCACTTTTTCTTCGATTTCTTTTATAAGATCGACTCCATAAATATGATTTTCTTTAAGTTCAGTCCAATACTGTGGCGTCTGGCACTTGCGACTGTACAATGCTTCATAAGGTGCCATCTTCAAACTCGTCTGATAACTATTATTATAAGCAAATTCTACCAACGGTAAGTATCTTTCCCAACTACCTTGAAATTCCAATACACAACATCTGAGCATGTCTTCAAGAATCTGAATTACTCTCTTTGATTGCCCATCAGTTTATGGATGAAAAGCAGTACTGAAATTTAACTTTGTACCTAATGCTTCTGGTAACTTTTGCCAAAACCGTGAAGTAAATCTCGGATCTCTGTCTGAAATGATTGGCAATGGTATTCCGTGTAATCTAACAATTTCTCTGATATACAATTCAACCAACTTGTTAAGAGAATAATCTGTACGTACTGGAATAAAATGGGCCGACTTAGTTAATCTGTCAACTATTACCCAGATGGCATCTTTCTTTCTTGGAGTCAATGGCAAGCCTGAAACAAAATCTATAGTAATCCGATCCCATTTCCATTCAGGAACCATAATAGGCTGAAGTAGTCCCGAAGGCACTTAGTGTTCAGCTTTCACTTGTTGACAAATTAAGCATTTGGATACAAATTCAGAGATATCTCTTTTCATTCCATTCCATCAATACATTTTCTTCAAATCATTATACATTTTTGTACTACCCGGATGAACTGCCAAACAACCATTATGTGCTTCCTGTAAAATCTTTTGAATCAACTCATTATTTTTCGGTACAGAAACCTGATCTTTAAACATCAAGCAACCATCAGAACCGATTCTGAAATTTGACTCTGTATCAACCTCACATTGCTTTCTTTTGGCTTGCAAGTCTTCATCGCTTTTCTGAGCTTCTCAAATCTCTTGTAAAAACATCGGTCTTGCTTTCAACTCAGCTAGAATCGAACCATCATCTGACATTTCCAACTGAGTGATCATAACTCTCAAAGAAAACAACAACTTTCTGCTCAAGGCATCTGCAACTACCTTTGCTTTTCCTGGATGATAGTCAATCACAAGCTCGTAATCTTTCAATAACTCCTACCATCATCGCTGTCTCAAGTTCAAATCTTTTTGTGACATAAAATATTTAAGACTTTTGTGATCGGTATATACTCGACACTTTTCACCAAATAGATAATGTCGCCAAATCTTCAAAGCAAACACCACCGCAGCCAATTCCAAATCATGAGTCAGATAATTCCTCTCGTGAGGTTTTAACTGTCTCGAAGAATAAGCCACAACCTTTCCTTCTTGCATCAGTACACATCCCAAACCATTTAGAGAAGCAGCACTATATACCACAAATTCTTTACCTGACTCGGGCTGTATTAACACTAGTGCCTCTGTTAATAACTTTTTCAATTCTTCGAAACTTCGTTGACATTCTTTCGTCCACTCAAATTTAACATCCTTGCGGAGTAATCTAGTCATAGGAGCAGCAATTATAGAAAATCCATTTACAAACCGTCGATAATATCCAGCTAGCCTCAAGAAACTTCTAACCTCGGTTACATTCTTCGGTGGTTTCCATTCAATAATAGCTGAAATTCATAATGACCGTACCTTGTTCTAAAAGCAGTTTTAGGCACATTTGACTCTTTTACCCGCAGCTGGTAGTACCCAGATCTCAAGTCGATCTTTGAAAACCACGTCGCTCCTTTCAGCTGATCAAACAAATCATCAATTCTCGGTAATGGACACTTGTTCTTAATTGTCACTTTGTTTAATTACTGATAGTCAACACACAATCTCATTAAACCATCCTTCTTTTTCACAAACAATACAGGAGCACCCCAAGGCGAAAAACTCGATCTCACAAAGCCTTTGTCGGTCAACTCTTGCAACTGCGACTTTAATTCTTTCAACTCTGTTGGTGCCATTCTATACGGAGCAATTGATATCGGAGTTGTTCCCAGCATCAAATCAATACCAAACTCTACTTCTCTGACTGGAGGTAAACCCAGCAATTCCTCTGGAAATACATCTGCAAACTCACACACAATCGGCACTGATTCCACTTTCTTTTCAATTTCTTTTGTATTCAACACATACGCTAAATAAGCTTCATAACCTTTTCTCAAATATCTCTGAGCCGACATTGAAGAAATCACACTAGACAATGCCTCTGATTTATCTAATTCAACCCGTAGAGTTTCACCATTTTCACACTTTAATTCAATAACTTTCTGTTTACAATTTACTATAGCATCATGCAATGTCAACCAATCCATGACCAAAATAACATCAAACTCATCAAATGGCAACAACATCAAGTCGGCCGGAAAGTAATAACCCCGAATCATTAAAGGACATTTCTTGCATACTTTATCAACTATAACATATTGGCCTAACGGGTTTGACACTTTAATCATAAATTCTGTATTCTCAACAGGTATATTCATACTAGACACCAATTTCATGCACACATATGAATGAGTATAACTGAGGTCAATTAAAGCAGTAACATTAACATCATAAAGAGAAAATATACCAGTGATCACGTCGGGTGAGGAATCATCTTCACATGCTTTAATGGCATAAGTTTCAGCCGGAGTCCTTCCTTCAGATTTAATTGCTGAATCTCTGACCACATTCTTGCTGCTTGCTTCATTTCCAGCTTTTCTTGAATACCTTCCCCTCGAATCTACACCACTTGCTTTTGTACTCTGAAATTTTTCTTTTTCAATTCTCTCTGGGCAGTCTCTAATAAAATGATCCAGAGAACCACATCGAAAACATTCATTTTCTCTACACGGACAAAAATGATTTCTACCACACAGCTGGCACTCGGGCTTAACAAATCTTGAATTCCCTATACTAGCTGCCGAAGTAGTCTGGGACTTAGGACCACATTTTGCTTCCTAGAATTCCCATATGATTGTCCAGCTGAAACTTGGGAACGAGGATTCATATTTCTTGATTTTCTGGGTTGCTGTAAGGGTGCACTGCTCATCGGTCTTTTCTTCCAATTTCGTGTCTCAGATTCTACCTTTTTCTTCTCTTTAAGTAATTCTTCAACTTTGCAAGCTCGATCGACAAGTACCACCATTTCTTTTAGTTCAAGAATCTCAACAAATACCTTAATGTCTTCATTGAGCCTGTCTTCAAATTGTCTGCACATCTTGGCCTCTGTAGGAACATATTCTCTGGCATACTTACTCAATCTGACGAACTCGCTTTCGTATTCAGTGACTGTCATATTACCTTGCTTTAGCTCAAGAAACTCTTTACGCTTTTGATCAATAAATCTTTCACTGATGTATTTCTTTCGAAACTCTTCTTGAAAGAATTCCCAAGTTACCCTCCCTTTCGGTACCAAAGAAATCAATGTCTTCCACCAATTATAGGTTGAATCCCTTAACAAAGATATAGCACTTTTCAAGCATTCTTCAGGTGTGCAAGACAGTTCATCAAATACCCGGATAGAATTCTCAAGCCAGAACTCTGCTTTCTCGGCATCATCATCCACATTAGCTTTGAATTCTTCAGCCCCTAATTTACGAATTTTATTGACTGGAGTTCTTTGAAATTTCATCATATCCACACCCTGACGCATCAGGGGTACAAGTTGAGGAATTGGAGGAGGTGGGGGAGGTTGTACATTAGGGTTCGTACGAACGAACTCAGTGTACCATGCACTCATCATTTGGAGAAAGGCTTCCCGACCCCTTTCTCCTCCTCCCTGACCAACAATAGGAGGTGGATTTTCAGTCGGCGCTGCCCCTTCAGCCGGAGCTGGTGTATTACTCTCTACTTCATCTGCCACAGCTGGATCGGGATCCATTTACTATATAAAAAAATCATTTAAAAGGTCAGAAGTCGTCACACTATCACAATATACACATGGCATGTATAGTGAAGTCCGTACATAAAACACGTTAGTCCGAGAACCGACTAAACTTGCTCTGATACCACCAAATGTAATGCCCCCACACCCGAGACCGTCGCCGGAGTCGAGCTTGAGGTGTTACTGAACATAATTTACCATTTTAAGAACTTTGAATCCTTTATTTCTACATTCGCAACCTGCTGTCTATCTGCGTCACTGTTACAAAAAAATCATATCTTGAGTTACAAAATTCAAAATCAAGATCCGTAAAATTTCCCTAAATCTAGACTCATTTATCTATTTACTAATTGTTTTCTAGAATTTTTGGTTGGGCCAATTAGTACAGTTTATTAGTTAAAGTTACCCCTGTTTCAGGACTCGACTGCACTAACCTCTGCTTACCACGAACCACTTTTCTCTCTGTAAAAACTTCATGTGACTATGCCGTTTGTTTCTCTTAAAACTATACTCAATAAGGATTCTGAACATATAAAGTAAATCTCCTAATTATTTTTGTACAATTTATGCTGAATTTCTAAATTTGGAACAGGGGATCTAGAAATCGCTCTGGCCCTGTTTCACTAAAACTTAAATATCTCACAACATATAACCCCTTTACCTATTTTTCTTCTTCTGTATGAAAGTAGACACAATAAGCTTCAATTTAATATTTAATTCATCACCTAATTCTATTCCTACTATTTTTAGTGATTTTTCAAACTCACGTCACTGCTGTTACAATTTCGTTTTATGACAAATTTCACTTTTCTATGAATATTCGTGGACAATTACCACTTTGAACATACATGGTCTCATACATGATCTAAATTAGCCATTCCAAGGACTAATCATTATCAGGCATTTTCTCAACCAAACCACAACCATACCACAAGATTAATTACACAAAACAAGTATATTGCTATACATGCCATATTCGAGTCATACAAGCCATTTTACCAAAATAGTTCTTCAGATAGTGTGAGCGAGCCTTCAACCTATCCCGATTCCCAAGCCGGCTTGTCCAAAACTACAATGAATGGAAAGAAGGGAGTAAGCATAAATGCTTAAAAAGTTCACATGCAGATAACAACATAACAAATCAATAATACCAAATAACACTAGCATGGTATCACCAAAACAATATCACATTTCTAATCATCATTTATCATCTTACCACATTATTGTTGTTGCATCGAGTTTCAACCCTAGGGTTAAGTACATACCTGTCTAAAGTGTCCATTTCAAAACACTTATCAAAATGACACTTGCATCTTGAGTGTTCTTCCATTACACTAGAATTTTACCCGTTGAACACATCGGAATATAACTCGGATACATGGATAATTTGCACATAAGTGCCACATATGTAATCAAACGACCATGTAACCCGCCCATAAGTGAACTCAGACTCAACTCAACGAGCTCGGGCGTTCGCATCGGACTCAACTCAACGAGTTCGGATGCCTAGTTACATCTCACGAACTCGGACTCAACTCAATGAGTTCGGACATTTGCATCCATAAGTGAACTCGGACTCAACTCAACGAGTTCGGATGCCCAACCATCCTAGTGACATGTCACTTGTATCCTAATCTATTCCTAAGGTTCAAACGGGATTTTCCTCAATCACATATCCTTGCCGTCTTCCACAGAATACTAAAACCAATACTCGGTAGCAATTTATATTTAACAAGTACCACACATAATTTGCATATTATTCGATAATAACCACAAAGCATATATTTCATGATAAAAATCAGCATATCATATAAATAACATCAATTAACTTAAAAATAACGATTATGTTACATTATTTACACATGAACTTACCTTATGGTAAAATATTTGGAATCGAGCCTATTCCTCGACAACTTTGTTTTTCCCTCGCTCACGACTTGAATCTCATTTTTCTTGATCTAAAATAGCACATTTAGCTCATTTAATACTCACATTATCAAAATAGTCCCTAATTCAAATTTTGACAAAATTACAATTTTACCCTTAAACTTTTACATATTTACACTTTTGCCTCAAGGCTCGGAAATTAAATTTTATTTCAAATTCTTATGTTTTAGGACATGCTGATCATTTATTTACCATTAGCAAGCTCAAATTCCCACTATAACATACACTTATGAACAATATATATTTTTACTGATTAAGCCGTTTTACTCGTTTTTACTTAAAACCGAGTAGTACAAGTTGTCTAGCATAATTTAAACCCTCATATTCTATCATAAAACACCAAAATACACAAATTTCACCTATGGATATTTTTCCAAATATAAACCCTAGCTCAAAATATTGGTAAAAATAGGTAAATCGAGCTACGAGGATTTCAAAAATGTAAAGAAATTAAAAACGGGCATGGAAATCACTTACAATCAAGGCTTAAAAGTGTTGAAACCCTAGCTATGGTGGAGAGCAAAATTCGGCAGCAACATATGAATAAGATGATTAATTTTTGTGTTGTTTTTCCCATTTTATTTCATTTAATATCCAAATGACCAAAATGCCCTTCCTTACTAAACTTTCAAAAATTCCATTCATGTCCAATTTTTGTCCATAAACTTAGAAATTGGTCAAATTCCTATTTAAGACCTCCTAATTAATATTCCAAAGCAATTTCATACTAAAAGATTATAGAATGCAAATTTTGCAACTTATTCGATTTAGCCCCTAATTTCAAATTAAGCACTTTATGCATAGAACTTCTTCACGAAATTTCCACACAATCATGCAGTCATATCATAAACCTCAAAATAATTATAAAATAATTATTTCTATCTCGAATTTGTGGTCACGAACCACTATTCCGATTAGGCATTAATTCGGGATATTACATATGTCCTTAGCAAGCCCTATATTTCATTTATTTCATAATCTCACCATGTATAATATTCTATTTTTCAATTTAATCTTTATTTGACAATTTCACCAAAAATCATTTAACAAAAGTTGTTTATCTATCAACAATTAACCATTTTCTTCGATAAAACATCAAAACTCATACACGTTCATTCATGGCAAAACTTTAATCTTTCAACGGTTTCACAAATTAGTCCTTGGGCTAGCTAAATTAAGCTACAACTATCCCAAAAATATAGAAATCATTAAAAACGAGACTAAAATATATACCATGCACTTAAAAATGAACTAGCTAAATGATGAAGCTTCTTTAATAGCTTCCTAACCCTTATTTTCGGTTGAGGGTGAAACAAAAAGATGATAACTTTGCTTTATTTTATTTAATTTGTCATTATTTACCAAATTACCTTTATAACCTTTTAAAACAGTAAAAATTTCACTAATACCAAGCCATGTACATCCACTAACTTCGTTAATTGTCTAGTTACCACATAAGGACTCATACTGTAAGGTTCTATAGCTATTTAATACCTTTAGCTACTACTAGAACACTACTTTTTCACTTTATGTGATTTAGTCCTTTTTATTCAATTAAGCATGTAAACGGTAAAATTTCTTAACGAAATTTTCATACGGTACTACTAACATGCTGTAGACATTAAAATAATAATAAAATAAATATTTCAACATCAGATTTGTGGTCCCGAAACCACTGTTCTGATTTTCATTGAAAATAGGCTGTAACAAATTTGACTCAACCTAAGTACATGTCGTATAACCAACACAAGAAACTATGCAAACATTGTTAAGTCTAGGATCTTTGTCTGGATGATGAAGTTGCTCGAGACCTCAATATGAATCCAACTTGCGCATGGAAAACAAAATCGTACATTGAGCGATAGATCTTAATGGTATTTCCATTATTCAAATCAATATAATATAAATCCAAATCAATTGCATAAGGTTAATTTCAAATGCAAGTATCAACTAATTCACATAAAACTTATGCAACTGTTCAAATCACATAACAATATGCATATGCCACAAGATACACTTACTATGCAAATTCATTCAACTAAACATATTATCTCAGTTAACAACTAAATGAATATATTATACCAATTTTATTTACATTCACGTTTCTTTCACTTTTATGCATTCAATAGGGTTTACATATCATTTCTAAATAAAAAATAATTCAACCATTATCTTTTTGTATCGCCCTTTAGGCCCCTTTAACCGGTTCGTATGATCTTTCACATGCTATCGATTTTAAAATATCATAAATAAGTACATGCAGTGCAAATTTATAACATTTCATCATTTCCAATATTAATCAATCAATTCACACATTATATCCCCTATTAACTTCACTCAGACTCGAATGGATACATGAATCCTAACCAACACACCAATTTGACATCCAATGCCTCATCAAAACGTTCGAAGGAAAATGCTCCTAGTGCTCATCGACATATAGCCAAAGTAACCCGTACTCAATCTATCCAATGGCATGCTAACTATATTCGATTTTGCTTGAACAGTTAATAGGGTAGCTAATTAACCAATTCATCATATAACACAATTTACATTTCATCATTTCCAATTCATAATCCAATTCATCAATTTATCACATCACATAACATATTTAAGCCAAATTCAAATCAATTTCATATTTTCATCAAATTATACTATTTTCTATTCAATTCAATTTAGTTTTATTGTAACAGTCCGGTTTTCAATGGTGTCAAAAATAGTGGTTTTGGGGCTACCAAATCCGACGAGTAAGTTTGTAAATATTATTATTTAATATTTACAAGTCAAATATGGTTTTGAAAAGGTTTTTTATTTGATAATTTATGTTATTTAACAATTTATTAAGTTCAAGTGGTAAAACCCTAAGGTCAAGTGGTTTTAGAAAATGAGGTATCGGGACTTCATTTCTATAAAACGAGTCATAAATATTTTTATAAATATTTACAGAATTTCATTAAGGTGTTATTAAAGTTTTGTTTAAAAAATTTAACGTTTTGATAGTTAATTACACAAAAGGACTAAATCGTAAAAGTTGTAAAATTTAATGGCTATTAGAATTTTGTGCTAAATGATTATTTAAACATGAATTAGGGGTTTTAAATGGTAATTTTACCATTTTTATATGGTGTGTTGGTTAATAAGTAAATTATATGCATTTTTGCTTATTAAATTATATGTTCTTATAATAACAAAATGAAAAAAACATAATAAATAAAAGATTCATCTTCCAAAAAACCAATTCCCACCAAAATTGAAAGAATAAAAAACTCCATTGAAGGGTTCAAGCTTCGGCCATGCTTTAGATGATGCATGTAAGTCCGATTTAGCCCCGTTTTTAATAATTTTTATGTTTTTGAGATCGTTACAACTAGGTCCAGCTAGCCCGTACCTTCAATTTTGAAACTGTTAAATATATTGAATGTTTCCATTGATGAACCTTGTGATTTTTTATGTTAAATGATGAATTTGAAATATTGGTTGATATTTAAAAGTATTTTATTAAGTGATTTTTGATGAATTTTTTGATTAGGGACTAAATTGTTAAAATAGTAAAAGTACAAGGATTTGATGTGAAATTGTTGCAATAATGGGCTGTATTGGATGCCACAAGTATTAAGATGGGCACAATTTTCAGTAAAAATGGTTAATTTTTATGTTTTAGGCTTAGGGACTAAGTTGAATAAAAGTAAAACTTTAGGGCCAATTTTGTAAAAATGAAAAAATGACTAAATTGCATAAAATATATTTTTTACTATCTATATTAATATATTGAATGAAATTATTAATTTAGATCAAGATTGGTGGAAAATCGAGTAGAATGGAAAATTACCAAAATGCTCCTGTACTTTGACATTTCTACAGTTTAGCGAAGTAAGCTCATAGTGTTTCAATGCATAAACAAATTTCTACTTACATTTTTATAATATAGTTCTTTAATCAAATTTTCATAATTAATTATTCAATTATTTCACTTGCGTGTCCTTGTTTATACTTCGGTACCCCTGATTGCACTTATGTGCCCCTGTTTGTACTACGATACCCCTAATTGTAGTTACGTGCACCTGTTTGTACTTCAGTACCCCTGACTGCACATCTGTACCCATGTTTGCACTTTGATGCCTCTAATCGCACATTTATGCTACTAATTGCTCTTTGGTGCCCCCATTATGCATCTATGATGCCCTTGGTATGGTGTAGTTACCCAAATATCCGAGTTAAGTTACTAGTTCAATGGGCATAAAAAGGGAAAGAACGGTAAGTGTATCGAAAGCGAAGTTAAGAACCTATGGAAATGTATGAATTGTTGATAATCAAAGTATGAATATTCATGATTATGTAAAGTATGGTTTATGTAGTGCTATGTTTATGTACCTTATCTTGCCCTGCGATGATATTGCTAAGCTATGCGTTTAATCACTAACTTGTGTTGTTAATGATGCTTAGGTTTGTGCCAAACTAGTAGTTGAATTATATTATGTTAGTTTTAAAGTTATGCATTGAAACAGTAAATGGTCAAATGGAAAGATGCTTATGTTCATGAAAATGTGGTAAGAATCAAAGTATGTAATTTATTATGAAATGGTTTATCATGAAGTTGATTCTAAAAGGGTTCTGTTTAAATGCACGAACTTGTGTCTATAGTTAATGTTATGTTTATGTTTTATGTGTATGCAAATGAAATGAGTGAGAATAGGTAATGAAATGATAAGTGCATAGTTGAGACGTAATGTGATGAAAATAAAAGGGATTGTGAAGTTAAAGGACTTATTCGTAAGGATGGAAATTTACTCATGATATATGTGAATTTACTTATATCATGAATAAATACACTAATTCTTGAGTTAATAACGTGATTAAATTTATGCTAAGTAAATGGATTGGTAAGTAAGTAAAGGAAATGGTTCATCGTTTTAAGAAAAGATTGATGATTATGTAATTCAACTTATGAGACCATACTATGTTATAAATGGAAAGTATTCGGAATGTTAATGAACCTATTCATTTGGGAATTGATAATTATATATTTGATAAATCTTGAGGCATTGGTATAGGGTTATTTACAACTTATAAAGTTCTTACTAAAATAGATTATTGCATTTTAAAGTTAATACGAGCTTACTAAGCATTCATTGCTTATGTGGTTTTCTTTCCAGATTATTAGAAACTTGATCGGTTTGGAAGCTACTTAGAGATTTATCACACATCCAGAGGTTTTATCGGTAGATTTTGATGCTTTAGTAGTGGTTATAATGGCATGTATAGGTGTCATTGTTTGATGATATTAACCATTAAGTTTGGCTTGTAAATATGGTATTTTGGGTAATGAAATAATTGTTATGTTATCATATATGTATGGTATTTTAATGGTTGTTATTTTGGCATCTAAGTACTTAAATGATGGTAGTTGAAATGATGGATATAATGTATTCTATAAAATGTTGATTTGGTACGGAATTGGATAGTGCATTGAGTTTTTTTAAATGGCTAGTTTTGGTAGCTTTGGGTGTGGTTGGCATATGGTCAAATTGCTAAGGTATTGATGATTGGTGTGAATGGTCATATTAGTGTTTGTGAGTATGAAAATGGTATGTGAACATTATGGAAAATGTAGCATATAATTTGTTTAATTGGTTGATTAATTTATGGATAAACTTAGTAAATGTTTAATCAAGTTTGATTGTCGTGAATGAGGTGTCTTTTGGGCATATTGGTTGTTTGGTTATTTATTATGATGATCTAGCTTGGATATGCTTGTGTTAGGTGTAATTTGGTTGCATGAAAATAGGTACATTTGGCTTGTACAAATGACTAAGCTTTCAGTGAGAAAAATGGCTTGGAAATGGCCTATTTTTCGTCCACATGACCTAAGACACGGGGGTATGTCTTAGCCGTGCGTGACACATGGCCATGTGACATAATCGTGTGTCCCTTGTACGTTTTTAAAGGTTGCATTTTGAGGATTACACAACCTAACACACTGGCATGTGGCTTGGCTTTGTGAAACAATTCAAAGAGTTACACAGGCATGGACACAGGCTAGAACATAGTCGTGTGTCCCTGTAACATCCCTATCCCATATCCATCGCCGGACTAGGGTTAGGAGCATTATCGGACAATTCAAAACATTTATGAATATTTCACAATCACTATCATCATATCATAATCATACATCATCAATAAGTCCCTTATAAAGGTCTACGAAACTTTAAATATGCATTAGAAGAAGATCAGGACTAAACCAAACTCATTCAAAATTTTTCGAAACTTAAACATTTCTCAAAGCTACGGAGGTCACACGTCCGTGTGGGCAGGCCGTGTGCCACACAAGGCCTTAGACACGCCTGTGTGTCTATGCCATGGCGAAATAGGGCATACATTTTGACTTGCACCACACGACCGAGGACACGCCCATGTGCCGGGTCGTGTGAAAATTAGGGAGGCTATTAACTTGGGTCACGCGACCGACTACACACCCGTGTGCCAGCCTGTGTGCCAGCCACGACCACTAGACATGCCCCATGTGTCTAGGCCGTGTCAAACCTATAGAGTATACTAACTTAATTTGAAAGGTACCCCAGGGGGCTCACGGCCGTGTACCATGACCGTGTGTCACACACGGCTAAGACACACGCTCGTGTCTCTACCCATGTGGAAAAAAATAGGCCATTCGAAAGGCCAACTTTGTCACCCATTTTGGGTCATCCCTACAAGCCAAAATCAATACATTTTATGCCAACTTTTCTTAGCCAAAACATAATCGAAAAATGCACAATTCATGCAAGATAATTCTCATCTAAAATCAAACTCAATTTCTTTACTAAATCATGCCAAAATATAAGCCAAAATCATGTCAAAACACATACTTCATATCCCATCAAAATGACCATTTCTCATTGGGCCATATTTGCATTATAAAACAACCAAATTTGTAACACAAAACACATACTAAATTCAAACATAATTCCATCCATTATCTAACCATACCACATGACAAGACTCATATACAGTACAAAACATATTCAACTACTTCTAGCCTATACATGCCATAATTCAATATTCATGTAACACCTCTTACCCGTGTTTAATGCCAGAACAGGGTACGAGGCATCACTAAATTTTTATACTTACAAATACACAAAACTGATTATAAAATTTCTTTCAATTTAGAATCTAATCACATTCTTATCATATATACATTAATTCATTTACTAACATGCAAGCATACTCGTTCATGTATTGTATCATTATGACTCATAACATAGCTACTATTAGTCATATCACATGGTCTTATACAACAATAAAATTTCCATTAATTTAGGCCAACATTCTAGGCCAACTCAGTAACATATATACATATATTTAAGTTCTTAAACATGCCATAAACTCATAAATATCTCAGAATCTTTTAATACTAACCTCAGCCTGATAGTGTGATAGTATCTCTGGTGACCTCTAACTCGAGCTAACATCTGAAACTCTATAAGAAAAAGGAAGGGAAGGGAGTAAGCATTGTGGCTTAGTAAGTAAATATGTAAATAATAATCAATTTATTACAAGCTTTTATAAAACTTCATAACATGTTCTCATAATAGTATAATTACAAATACATATAGTCCTACCATTTACTCAAGCCCCTTTTTAAGTCGTTTACTCGAGTAACAGTCACAAAATTATTTTTATTTAGAGCTACGGAACTCCAAATTAAGATCCGTCAATTTTCCAAGAAACTAGACTCACATATCTTCTTACTATAAAAATTTTAGAATTTTTGGTTTGGCCAATTAGTACAGTTTATTCATTGAATTCTCCCCTGCTTCGTGGTTTAGCAGTTCTGACCACTCTTCACTAAAATTTAATTATTTGCTATAAAATTTAATTATTTGCTATAGAATTCACCAAAATGCCCCTAACTTAAAAATATTCATTTTCACCCATTTCATATGCATTTTTGTCCAATAAATTAACCAATGGTCTAATTATCATTGAAGGACCTCCAATTTAAAATTTCATAACAATTGGACACCTCTAACATGTAGAACTCAACTTTTGCACTTTTTACAATTTAGTCTTTTTGACTAAATTGAGTGCCCAAATGTTGAAATTTTCGTACAAAATTTTTACAAAATAATTTCATAAAAATGTAAACCATTAAAATATAAATAAAACACATTTCAATTAAACACCTTTACCTTCTAGAATGCACATTTTACTACTTTTATTTATCAAATTGGACATGCAAACAATAAAATTTTGTAACAAAAATTTCAAAAAATATTTCAAACACAATAAATTTTAAAACTCAATCGGAATAAATATTTTGACCTCGAATTTGTGGTTTCGTAACCACTATTCTATTTAGGCCCTGTAGCGGGCTATTACAGTTCACATTTTCAAAAAGGGTACAAAAACAAGGTTCGATAGTGTGGTGATAAACCTTGACAATTCCCAAGCCTCCAGTAGCTTCGATGACCTATAAAATAGAAATGAACAAACCAAGTAAGCTTTATAACTTAGTTCGTCCATAAGTAAATAATTCAATGTATATCATCAGTTATAATTCAAACAATTATACATCTTAATGCCAAATATATCATACCACAAACCTTTTTCATAACACAAACATAATCAAGTCATCTTATTGAACCTTTCAATATATTCCTCGTATAGCCATCATACATACCTGTATCATCTCGTTTAAGTTCCTTTCTCGAATACAACCTTTACTCATTCATGGAACCATTTGGAATGCAAATCGGATACTCAAAGGTTTAGATCGATAAGTACCTATACCATGGCCTGTGGCAAACTCAAGGTAGCTTATCCAAGAGAGTACCTATACCGTGGCCCTAGCCAAATCAAGGTATTACTCGCACTCGTAGTACCAATATGATGGCCCGAAGCTAAATCTCACCCAATGACATGTCATTAGCACTCCAAAAACATTCCTAAAGTTCAACTGAGCTTTTTCCACATTCATTTTCATCATCGTCCAAGTCCATAATATTTCATTCGATATTTCAATCATCCCTGAGTTCACATTCATCATAGTGTATACAATATCAATACATTTAACATTTATTTAAAACGAAATTATTTCCTATGAACTTACCTCGAGTGTGAAACGATGAAATGAGTCGATTACTCGTCAACTTTTGATTTCCCTCGATCTACACTCAATTCCACTTTTCTTGATCTATATGTATTAAAATTAACTCATTAAATCACACATTTATTTAAATCAACCCGTAAGCACATTTTTGGGGCATTTTACAATTTAGCCCTCACATTTTTACATTCTAACCCCTCAATTTCTTATTTTCACAATTTAGGCCTAATTACCCAAATTCATCAAAAATTCAAAGACAAAACATGTTAATCCATTACATATCTTTCATATTTCACAACTAACATCACAAAGCTCACAATTTCATCAATGGCATAATTCAAAATCTTTATCAAATTCAGAAATTGAAACATGAGCTTGATAGATTACATAGCAACGATCACAAAAACATAAAAATCATCGAAAACGGAACAAAGAACATACCTTAATTAATCCATACAAGTTTCAAACCCTTGAGAGTTTTTATTCTTTTCTTTTTTCCTTGATAGAATCGGCCAAGATGAACATAATGGCCATATTTTTATGTTTTGTTTTATTTTAATTTACTTTAATAAAATAATTACCATTTTATCCATCATTAAAAACCATATAAAACATATATATTATGACCATTAATGTCCACTTAAAATTTTAAAGGTTTAATTTCTACTTAAGGACATTATAATTAAAAGCCACTTCAAATTCGGCACTAAATCAAGTATCAAGCAACCTTTATAATTTCTGTGATTTATTCCTTTTTCATAAATCAGCACACAAACAATAAAATTAAATCACGAAAAATTTCACAAATATCAATTCATACATGATAAACACGAAAAAAATATTTAAAAATTTTTTAACTTGGATTTGTGGTCCCGAAACCACTATTCTGATTAGGGTCTAGACCGGGTTGTTATAGTCCCTGCTTTAAACGTGTAATAGCCCGATTCGGACCCTAGTCAGAATAGTGGTTTCGGGACCACATATCCGAGTCTGAAAAATATCTTATTATTTTCTAAGCCTGTGTTATCTGAATTAACTTCTGTGAAATTTCTGTGATCTAATTTATCTGTCTCTGTGTTTAATCTGAAAAAGGATCAAATCCCGTAAATTTCAAACTCTGCATGCCATTTGCTAAAAGTTTTTAAGTGCTATGTCTTTTTAATGGGAGGTTCTTCAGTTGTAATTAGACCATTAACTTGGTTAATGGACTTTTATGGACAACCTTTTATAAGTTTTATTATTATTTCATTAAGGGAAAAATTTGTATTTTGTTATTAAAGCTTTATTTAATAAAACAAAACAAAGAAATGGCCATGCATGGATTCTTTCATAGCCGATTTTTAAAGAAAGAAAGCTAGGGTATGATGTTTTAACATTCGACCATTTCAACTAGTGATTAAGGTACGAGTTTTGATCAGTTTTTGATAATTTTTACGTTTTTGAAATCATTGCTTTGTGTTCTACAAAGCCCATGTCTCAATTTCTATTTTTGATGAAGTTTATGAATAGTGCCATTTTGTTATTTGAAGCTTTGTAATGGAATTGAATGGTTTATGATGGATAATTGTTGAATGAACATGTTTGTCTTGGAAATTTTGATGAATTTGAGTTATTAGGCTCAATTGTAAAGAAATGAGATTTTGAGAGGACTAAATTTTGAGATAAATGTATTATCTGGGCTTTTATGAAAGCCATGAATATTCGGTCAAGCTTGTATTTAGTTGAATTTTGTAAATTTGATGTTTTTGTGAATTAGGGACCAAAGTGTCAAAATGTGAAAATGTAAGGGCTAAAATGTAAAATGCCTTAAATAAGTGTTTGTGGATTGAATTGAATGAAATGAAGGATGTAATGGTTGAATTTAAATTAATTTAGATGAAGAACAAAGAAAAATAGACTTTGATCAAGGGAAGTCCAAAATTGTTGAATAGTCGGCTTGAATCCGTCTAAATCAGTACGAGGTAAGTCAATATACAAATATGCGTTATATTAATGTTTGTTATAAATTCTTGAATTATAAACTGCATTTGGATGGCCATGAGCACCTGATGTATTAATTTCAGGTTAATTCTGATTGAGTGATGGTAAAATGATATCATGTAAGACCTCATCCGGGACGTCGGCATTGATTAGAGAATTATGTGTAAGACCTTGTCTGGGACACTAGCATCATATATGTTTCGTGTAAGACCCTGTCTGGGACACTGGCATCGATATTGAATGTCATGTAAGACCATATCGGGGACGTCAGCATTGTATGAGATATATAAGTTATTTAACATTTCTAAATGATTTGAGGAGAAATTTTGAGAAATGAATGAATGCATACCTTATGTGTCTAACTCAGGTACGTCTATTTTGTACTAAATTTCCGAGTAGGGAAGGTATGCTATTTGGGAACTAGGAGTATGTGGTGAAAAGAGTATATCTGGCTCATGAATTATCTATGTGAGATGCTCATTGTAATGTATTTATGAATTGCATATGGTTGTAGTTGGCTTACTAAGCTCATTGCAGCTTACTCTGTTTATTCTTTCAACTATTTTACAGATATTGTAGCTACTATGGGCTCAGGGATAGTCAAGGATCATCACCACACTATCGAGCTTGATTTTGGTACCTTTTGATTGTACAAAGTTTAAGTATGGCATGTATAGTCTAGAATGACTAAGTTATGATTTTGACTTGTATGTGTATAAGTCATGTGATGTGGTTAAGGCATGGGAATATGCTTTGTTTTGGTATCTTGAATAGTGCAAAAGTTGGCATGAAATTGATGAATGAATGTCCTTATAGAAATGGATATCTTGTTCTGAAATTTAGGTGATGAAAGGTAAGTTTGGTTAGTGTTTGAATGAGATATAAATCATGAGTTTTAATTATGGATATCACCTATGAAACGGTTGTTCTTTGGCATGAGGTTGGTGTATGAATGTTATGATCGTATAGATAAATGTTTGAGGTCTCAAATTGGTTGGTTTTTGTTTTGGCTAAATTATGTTTTAAGCACATTTGTGATATTGGCTTAATTGGGCGGAAAGTATGACTTAAACCAAGTCTGCTTAGTGCCACACGGCTATGGCACATAGGCGTGCTCTATGGCCATGCTAATTTTCCAATAATGGCACAAAAACTTACACGGCCAAGACACACGAGCATGTCTTGTGGCCGTGGCAAAAAGTTAGTATACTTGCTCTATTTTGGCACGGCTTGGGTGCATGGGCGTGCCTGAGTCTCGTGTAAGGCACACGGCCTAGTCACACGGGCATGTGACCTCTTCAATTTGGAAAATTTTGTAAGTGTTCTGAAGTTTATGAATGAGTTTGGTTTTGTCCCGAACCTATCTCATTGCATGTTTGAGATCTTGTAGATCTCCAAAAAGGAACTTTATGTTTGAATCTTGCTATAATCTATGAATATTTTATTCTGATCTGTTCTGAATATCCAATAACGCCTAGTACCTATTACGGCAATGGTTACGGGATAGGCGTGTTACATTTGGTTGGTATCAGAGCTACGATTTAGTCGATTCTAGGACTAACGTAGCGTGTTTGAGTCTAGCTATACATGCCATATATCTGAACTGTGATAGTGTGATGAATCCTGACAAATGAAATATGTTTTTCATATAGTAATAGATCCCAAAAGAGCCGTGGCTGACGATGTTGAAAGTAACGCACCTGCTCTTACTCAAGGGACAACGTCATTTGATTCTAGACTAGTTACGAGTGGTAATGAGGGAGAGGCTAAGCAAGCTTTCTTCCAAATGATGAATGAGTGGTTCACTCAGTATGTCCGAACAAATTCGACTGTTCAACCCCCACCCCGACTATTCTTCAACAAACTCCGGTTGTATCAGCTGTGGTTAACCCGATTCGTCTGAATAAGCTTCAGGTTGACAAGATTAGAAAGTATGGGGTTGATGAGTTTCGAGCTACTACTGATGATGATGTAGAGAGGGCTAAATTTTGGCTTGAAAATAGGATCCGAGTTCTTGATAAATTGTCGTGTACTCCAGAGGAATGTATTAAATGTGCAATTTCATTGTTATGAGATTTGGCATACCATGGGTGGAAAACATTGACATTTGTGGTTCCGAGTGAACGTATCACCTGGATTATTTTTAGACTGAATTTAGAAAGAAGTATGTCAGCCAGCATTTCATCGATTAGAAACGTAAAGAGTTTCTTGAATTGAAACAAGGTAGCAAATCTGTTACGGAATATGAACGAGAATTCGTAAGATTGAGCCAGTATGCATGGGAGTGTGTAGCCTCAAAGGCCACTATGTGTAAAAGATTTGTCGAGGGTTTGAATGAAGACATTAAACTACTGGTCAAAATTCTCAATCTGAATGAGTTTGTTATGCTAGTTGAAAGGGCTTGTAAAGCCGAAGAGCTTAGTAAAGAAAAGAAGAAAGTTGATTCTGAAGCTAAAGATGTTCGAAAAAGATTTTCAGGTAGATCATTTCAGTCTGTGTCAAAGAAGTTTCGAGACGATTCTAACCGTTCAAAGATTAATATGGGATATTCGAGCAGAGATCGTGATAACCCGCATTCTAGTTTTAGAACTCCTGCTACGTCTGTTGCTAGTGTCAGGAATGTTAGATCTGAGAAACCCGAGTGTGCACATTGTGGCAAAAGACATCCAGGAAGTTGTAGATTGAAAGACCGAGCCTATTTCTGATGTGCATCTCTGGTACATTTTGTTTGAGACTGCATTGAATCTGTTGATCAAGAGATAGTGCAAAATTCGAGATTGAGTAATGTTTCCGTTAGGGGTAGAACTTCTAGAAACGAGGGAAATGCTAGTGTTAATCAAAGAATTTCTAAAGATGTGGTTGGGCGATTTAAGGCTCGAGCGCCTGCTAGAGCCTATGCTATCTGAGCGCGTGAAGAAGCTTCGTCTCCTAACATAATTACTGGTATTTTTACTTTTTATGATACCTCTGTAGTTGCTTTGATAAATCCTGGATCAACGTATTCTTATATCTGTATGAATTTAGCATACGGTAAGACTTCACCTGTAGAGTCTACTGATTCGTAATTAGAGTATCAAACCCGTTAGGCAAAAGTGTCCTGGTAGATAAGGTTTGAAAGAATTTTCCGTTAATAATTCAAGATATCTGCTTCTCTGCTAACTTGATGTTATTGCCATTGGATGAATTTGATATAATTCTGGGTATGGACTGGTTAACTTTGCATGATGTTGTTGTTAATTACAAACGAAAAGTTATTGACTTGAGAGGCAAGAATGGTGAAATTGTTCGAATTGAGTCTAGTGATTTAAATAGTTTACCATCTGTGATATCTGCATTAAAAGCTCAGAAATATGTGAGAAAAGGTTGTGAAGCCTATCTTGCTTATGTGATTGACTCTAAGGTATCTGATAAAAAGATTGAATCTGTGCCGGTCGTCTGTGAATTTTTTGATGTATTTCCTAAAGAACTTCCAGGTTTGCCTCTGATTAGAGAAGTTGAGTTTGGTATTGAATTGGTTTTGGGAATTGCTCTGATTTCAATAGCTTCGTATAGAATGGCATCGACCAAATTGAAAGAATTAAAGACTCAGTTACAAGAATTGACTGATCAAGGCTTTGCTAGACTGAGTTTTTCACCATGGGGTGCTCCTATTCTATTCGTGAAAAAGAAAGATGGCATGATGAGAATGTGCATCGATTACCGTCAGCTCAACAAAGTGACTGTAAAGAATAAAAACCCTTTACCTCGAATTGATGATTTGTTCGATCAACTAAAAGGCGCCTCTGTATTTTCGAAAATAGACCTGAGATTAGGATATTATCAGTTGCGAGTGAAAGATTCTGACATTCCGAAAATAGCTTTCTGAACGAGGTACGAGCATTATGAATTCTTAGTTATGCCTTTCGGATTAACGAATGCTCTTGTTGTGTTTATGGATCTAATGAACAGAATTTTTAGAACGTATTTAGATAAATTTGTTGTTGTTTTTATTGGTGATATATTGATCTACTCGAGGAATGAAAGTGAACATGCTAAACATTTAAGAATTGTACTTTAGACACTACGTGATAAGCAGTTGTATGCAAGATTTAGCAAATGTGAATTCTGCTTATGCGAAGTTAGTTTTCTGGGTCACATTGTATCTGTATCATGTATCTAAGTTGATCCGAGCAAAATCTCAGCTATTTTGGATTGGAAACCTCCGAGGAATGTTTCTGAAGTCCATAGTTTTTTGGGACTTGCTGGTTATTACCATCGTTTCATAAAAGATTTCTCTATGATAGCAACCCCGTTGACTTAACTGCTTCAGAAAAATGCAAGTTTCGAATCATCTGAAAAGTGACAGGAAAGTTTCGATTAGTTGAAAGCTCTGTTAACCAATGCTCCAGTACTTGTGCAACCTGAATTAGGTAAGGAATTCGTTATGTATAGTGATGCTTCATTGAATGGATTAGGCTGTGTTTTAATGCAAGAAGGCAAGGTTATAGCATATGCCTCTAGACAGTTAAAGCCACACGAGAATAACTATCTGACACATGATCTTGAGTTAGCTGCCATTGTTTTTGCACTAAAAATTTGGCGTCACTATCTGTTCGGTGAGAAATGTCACGTATTTTTAGATCATAAAAGTCTGAAATATCTGATGACTCAAAAAGATTTGAATCTATGACAACAAAGATAGTTAGAACTATTAAAAGATTATAAGCTTGTTATTGACTATCATCTGAGTAAAGCAAATGTTGTAGCTGATGCTTTAAGTAAAAAATCACTATCTGCATTGTGTGCCTTAAATGCTAGTGTTGATCTGTTTGTTGATGATTCAGTGTTAGCTGAAATAAAAAGCGAAACCTTTGTTTTTGCAACAAATCATTGACGCTCAGAAAGTAGATAATGAATTGTTAATGAAACGAGCTCAATGTGATTCTGATCTTGAATTCTGAATTGATGTTGATGATTGTTTGAGATTTAGGGATAGAATTTGCGTTCCAAGAAATTTCGAATTGATTCAAATAATTTTGAGTGAAGCACATAGTAGTAAATTCTCTATACATCCGGGTAGCACAAAGATGTATAATGATTTAAAACAGTTATACTGATGGCCAAGAATGAAAAGAGATATATCTGACTTTGTTTTGAAATGTTTAAAAGCTGAACATCAGGTGCCCTCCGGTTGGTACAACCAATTATGATTCCTGAATGGAAATAGGACCGAGTAACTGTGGATTTTGTTTCTGGTTTACCCCTATCTCTGAAAAGAAAGATTCAATCTGGGTTGTTGTTGATCATTTGACAAAATCTGCTCATTTTATTCCGGTACGATCTGACTATTCACTTGATACACTAGCTAAACTTTACATTTCTGGTATTGTGAGATTGCACGAGGTACAACTATCTATTGTGTCTAATAGAGATTCAAGGTTTACTTCACGATTTCAGAAGAAATTTCAAGAGGCTTTAGGTACCAAATTGCATTTCAGTACTACTTTTCACCCGTAGATAGATGGTCAGTCTGAGCGAATCATTCAGATACTTTAGGACATGATAAGATGTTGTATTCTGGAGTTTAAAGGTATGCGGGAACAGTATTTACCTCTGATTGAATTCGTGTATAATAATAGCTTTCAATCGAGGATTAAAATGGCCCCGTATGAAGCATTATATGGTAGAAAATGTAGAACTCCGTAATACTGGTCTGAGCTTAGTGAAAAAGATATATGGGATTAATATGATAAAAGAAACAGAACAGAAGGTTAAAGTGATCCAAGATAGTCTGAAGGCAGCTTCTGATCGTTAGAAATCATATGTGGATTTGAAACAGGAAGATATTGAATTTGAGGTTGGTGATAAGGTATTTCTAAAAGTATCTCTATGGAAGAAACTGTTTAGATTTGGTAAAAAGGGTAAATTAAGTATGAGTTTTATCGGGCCGTATAAAATCATTGAACAAGTTGGGCTGGTTGCTTATAGACTGATGTTGCCACATGAGCTAGAAAAGATACATAATATGTTTGATGTATCGATGCTTTGACGTTATAGATCTGATCCACCTCATGTGATATCCCCTTCTGAGATTAAATTAAAGTCTGATATGCCTTATGATGAGGAGCCGATTTGTATTTTGTCTCGTGGGATAAAAGAATTGAGGAATAAGAAAATTTTGTTAGTGAAAGTACTGTAGCATCTTCACGGATTAGAAGAGGCTACCTGAGAGCCTGAAAATGCAATAAGACAGCAATCCGAATCTGTTTAACGGTAAGATTTTTAGGGACTAAAATCCCTAAGGGGGAGAATTGTAACAGCCCGATTTGGACCCTAGTCAGAATAGTGGTTTCAGGACCACATATCCGAGTCTGAAAAATATTTTAATATTATTTTCTATTTCTGTGTTATCTGAATTAACTTCTATGAAATTTTTGTGAACTAATTTATCTGTCTCTGTGTTTAATCTGAAAAAGAATCAAATCATGTAAAATTCAAAATCTGCATGCCGTTTGCTAAAAATGTTTAAGTGCTATGTCTTTTTAATGGGAGGTCCTTAAGTTGTAATTGGACCATTAACTTGGTTAATGGACTTTTATGGACAACCCTTTATAAGTTTTTATTATTATTTCATTAAGGGCGAAATTGGTATTTGGTTAATAAAGCTTTATTTAATAAAACAAAACAAAGAAATGGCCATGCATGGATTCTTTCATAGTCGATTTTTGAAGAAAGAAAGCTAGGGTATGATGTTTTAACATTCAGCCATTTCAACTAGTGATTAAGGTACGAGTTTTGATCGGTTTTTGATAATTTCTACATTTTTGAAATTGTTGCTTCGTGCTCTACAAAGCCCATGTCTCAATTTCTATTTTTGATGAAGTTTATGAATAGTTCCATTGTTGTTATTTGAAGCTTTGTAATGGAATTGAATGGTTTATGATGGATAATTATTGTTTGTCTTGGAAATTTTGATGAATTTGAGTTATTGGGTTAAATTGTAAAGAAATGAGATTTTGGGAGGACTAAATTGTGAGATAAATGTATTATATGGGCTTTTTATGAAAGCCATGAATATTCGGTCAAGCTTGCATTTAGTTGAATTTTGTAAATTTGATGTTTTTATGAATTAGGGACCAAAGTGTCAAAATGTGAAAATGTGAGGGCTAAAATGTAAAATGCCCTAAATAAGTGTCTGTGGATTGAATTGAATGAAATGAAGGATTTAATGGTTGAATTTAAATTGATTTAGATCAAGAACAAAGAAAAACAGACTTAGATAGAGGGAAGTCCAAAATCGTTGAATAGTCGGCTTGAATCCATCTAAATCAGTACGAGGTAAGTCAATATACAAATATGCGTTATATTAATGTTTGTTATAAATTCTTGAATTATAAACTGTATTTGGATGGCCATGAGAGCCTGATGTATTAATTCTGGGTCAATTCTGATTGAGTAATGGTAAAATGATATCATGTAAGACCTCGTCCGGGACGTAGGCATTGATAAGAGAATTATGCGTAAGATCGTATCTGGGACACCGGCATCATATATGTTTCGTGAAAGACCCTGTCCGGGACACTGGCATCGATATTGAATGACATGTAAGACCACGTTAGGGACGTCGGCATTGTATGAGATATATAAGTTCTGTAACATTTCTGAATGATTTGAGGAGAAATTCCGAGAAATGAATGAATGCATACCTTATGTGTCTAACTCAGGTACGTCTGTTTTGTACTGAATTTTCGAGTAGGGAAGGTATGCTATTTGGGAACTAAGAGTATGTGTTGAAAAGAGTATATCTGGCTCATGACTTATCTATGTGTGATGGTCATTATATTGTATTTATGAATTACATATGGTTGTATTTGGCTTACTAAGCTCATTGCAGCTTACTTTGTTTATTCTTTCAACTGTTTTACAGATATCGTAGCTACTATGGGCTTGGGGATAGTCAAGGATCATCACCATACTATCGAGCTCGATTTTGGTACCTTTTGATTGTACAAAGTTTAAGTATGGCATGTATAGTCTAGAATGACTAAGTTATGATTTTGACTTGTATGTGTATAAGTCATGTGATGTGGTTAAGGCATGGGAATATGATTTATTTTGGTATCTTGAATAGTGCAAAAGTTGGCATGAAATTGATGAATGAATGTCCTTATAGAAATGGATATCTTGTTCTAAAATTTAGGTGATGAAAGGTAAGTTTGGTGGGTGTTTGAATGAGATATAAATCATAAGTTTTAACTATAGATATCACCTATGAAGTGGTTGTTCTTTGGCATGAGGTTGGTGTATGAATGTTATGATCGTATAGATACATATTTTAGGTCTTGAATTGGTTGATTTTTGTTTTGGCTAAATTGTGTTTTAAGCACATTTGTGAAATTGACTTAATTGGGTGGAAAGTATGACTTAAACCAAGTTTGCTTAGTGCCACACGGCTATGGCACACGGGCGTGCTCTATGGCCGTGCTAATTTTCCAATAATGGCACAAAAACTCACATGGCCAAGACACACAGGTGTGTCTTGTGGCCGTGGCAAAAAAGTCAGTATACTTGCTCTATTTTGGCACGGCTTGGTGCATGGGCGTGCCTGAGTCTCGTATGAGGTACACGGCCTGGTCACACAAGCATGTGACCTCCTCAATTTGGAAAATTTTGTAAGTGCTCTGAAGTTTATGAATAAGTTCGGTTTAGTCCTGACCCTATCTCATTGCATGTTTGAGGTCTCGTAGATCTCCAAAAAGAGAATTTATGTTTGAATCTTGCTATAATCTGTGAATATTCTGTTCTGATCTGTTTTGAATATCTGGTAACGCCCCTTGCCTATTCCGGTAACGGTTACGGGATAAGGGTGTTACAAAATGCCCACATGGCCTGAGGCACGGGTGTGTGTCTGAGCTATGTGAGTCACATGGCCTGGCCACACGATCGTGTGACCCCTGTAATTTAAAAATTTTCATCTTTTCCCAAAAAATTCTATATGTTTCCAGTTTAGTCCTAATTTGTTTCTAATGTTTTTTTAGGGCCTCGAGGGCTTGTACAAGAGACACTATGTATGTAATTGATGGAATTTTCTATGATTGATGTTGTGAAGTAAATGATTTATATATTTGATATTTTTGAAATGTAAACTCTGGTAATGCTCCATAACCCTATTCAGGCGATGAATATGGGTTAGGGTGTTACATCTATGTTCCAATAACCAATCTTAATAATAACAATTCAATTAAAATAATCACTTTCAACTTACTTCAATATCATACTATGCAAAATAGTATAAACATGCAACAATTTTAGTGATTTGAATAGTAGGAATACAAACCGAAGATTTGAGTTACTCATTATCGGCTCTTGCCTTTCCTTTCCCTCTCGATGACCCTACGTCATCTTTAGCCACAAATAATAATAAAAAAAACTCAATATCAAATTCCAGATCAAATTCACATTCATTTACAAAGTCACATATATTTTGCAATTTATTCAATTTAGTCCCTAAACCAGGGACAATCATAACTTTCGATCTAGACCTTTGGATTAAAATCTTGTTTCACATATATTCATTAGGGACCTTATGTTTTCTATTTATATCAAAATTTCAAAACAATTTTGCATTTTATTCAATTTGGTCCATAATGTACAAAACTAGCAATTAGATTTACAATTAAGTCCTTTTCTTAAACTGAGCTTAATTTCCAACAATTTAACACCTAAATCATTTAATTCTCAACAATGAATACTTTCTAAAACTTTAATAGTTTCACAAATTGGTAAATGGACCAGCTAACTCAAGCATCCATGACTTCAAACTACAGAAATTACAAGAAATTACCTAAATAAGCCTACCAAATTATGTCCGAATGTTTCAAGCTTGGGAGGTTTCTTTAACTTAACAATGGTGGCCGGTGTAGGTGAAGAAGAAAGATGATATATGTAACACCCTTAACTCATCTACGTTGTCAAATTAGTGTTATGGGATGTTATGACAATTACCATGTCTAATAATATATCAAAACAATTTAGAGTTTAATTTAATATTCATAAATCAATTTAATATTCATAGCATACATATGAGAGAGAGACTTAAATCGAGCTTACAGAACCCTAAAATTAGTTTAAAAATAAGTAGGGACTAATCTTGTAACAACCTATTTTCAGTGAAATCGGAATAGTGGTTTCAGGACCACAAATCTGATGTTAAAAAATTTATTTTATTATTATTTAAGGTCTGAAGCATGATAGTAGCATTGTATAAAAATTTCATGAAGAAATTTTATCATTTGCATACTTAATTTGATAAAAATAACTAAATTGCGTAAAGTGAAAAACTTATGTTCTATTAGAAAAAGGTATTAATTTGCTATGAAATTTAATTCGCTAGTTTCATGGTATTTTGTGGTTCTTGAATTTCTTCATGATATTTCTTTCTCTTACTTCCTCTTCTAGAGACATTCTCTTTTTAGGAAGACACCAGTTCAAGCAACAAACACTTTATTCTAAGTGGGATTAAAGAAATAATATCCTTTGGTTTCTTTTGGATATCATACAAAGATACATTTTTGTTATTCTGACATTTACTGAGCTTGTTTAGGCTCACCCACCCTCTCTAACCATTGTAGATATTTAGCATTTATGGTGTGAGCGATGCGAGGATACCAAAGAAGTGATCCAAGTTAGGCTATAGTATTTGTGTAGGTGGTATTAGTATAATTCTTTGAACTGTGGGGATAAGGCAATATGGTTAGACTTTGATCGATTATTTTTATGGTCCTCATGATATTTTATGGGTTTAGTTTTCTAGCAATTTTGATGGATGTTATAATTATTTCATTGGTATTGTTTCAGTTTGGATATTTGGTATGTTGAAGGGCATGAATTGTATGTATGGTCAATGGACGGTGAATAATTTGCTAGAATTGTTGCATGAACTTTGCCATAATGTTTCAATTACTTTCATAGTTTATTTGTTCTTTGGATTTATGGATATTGTTCTTGTTATATTGTTTGCTTGCTTGGACGTATTTTTGATGTTTTGAAATGCTATTATGGATGTTTTGATGAGGTGTTAGTTACATGTTGAATGGTTTATGTTACAATGGATTATATGCCTTATTATGTTGTATTTTTTTATGTCTGAAGTAGAGGTATCGATATTCAAATTTTAAAAATGATACCTCCATGATATTTCGATGTGCAGGAAGTCAGTATTGTAAATTGGTACCAATACCATATGATGATTATCGATACTCGAGGTAATAAAATTGATACTTTTTAAATTGTACTGATATTTTTCTTATTTTTTGACTTTAGGTGAGAGACAAAATACTGATTTGGTACTGATTTTTGAAGTAGTAGCGATACCCTATAAAGAAAGTATCGATACCACAATTTCAATATTGATACTTACATGATCCGTCTCGAAATTTTGCAAAGTGGTTCTAATTCATGTTTAATTCTCACTTTAAGTTTAATTGATGTATGTTTAGCATGTATTAACAATGATTGGAATATGTATGACTTATAATTATTACGAAGGCTAAAACGAAAGATGTTTTCTTAATAACTAGACCATTGGTAATGCATGTGATGTGTGATGGTAGTGTGACATCCTAATATTCGGGCTCGGCAACCTAGTTGGATATAAGGTGTTACATTTTGGCTCCATGAAATGATGTTTTTGGGACATGTGGTATAAACTGAAGGTATCCGTGTTGACCCAAAGAAAATCGAGGAAATCTTGGACTGGAAACAACCTAAGAATGTTAGTGAGATTCAAAGTTTCTTAGGTTTGGCTAGTTACTATAGGAGGTTTGTGGATGGATTTTACTTAATTGCAACCTTGATAACTATGCTATTGAGGAAAAGTCCCCTTTCAAGTGGATTGAAGAGTAGCAAGCGAGTTTTGATAAGCTTTTGTCTATGTTGACTCAAGTACTTGTTATGATTCATCTAGAGTTTAGAAAGGATTATGTCGTATGATGCGTCTCATATCAGTCTTAGATGTGTTTTAATGCAAGACGATAAACTAGTGGCCTATGCCTCGAGACATGTTATGTCTCATGAGTGTAACTATCCAACCCATGATCTCGAACTTGCTGCTGTTGTTTTTTCCCTCAAGAATTAGAGGCACTATCTTTTTGGTGAGAAATGTATCATCTACACAAATCACAAGAGCCTTAAGTATCTCCTCAACCAAAAGGAGTTAAACTTGAGGTAAAGGAGATGGATTGAGCTACTCAAGGATTATGATTGTACCATTGAGGACCACCTAGGAAATGTGAATGTTGTGCCTAATGCACTAAGCACGAAATTGATGATTGATTTGAGAGAAATGTTCGCTAAGTTGAGTTTGACTGATGATGGAAGTTTGCCTGCAGAGTTGCAAGTGAGACTTGCCTTAGTGGATGAACTTCTATCGAAATAGTCTTTTGATGCATCTCTTTCACCTCGGTTTAGACAGATTGTAGAGGGTAAGATTACTGATTTTGTGCTTAGCTTTGAAGGATTTTTGTGTTTTTAGGGGAGATAAAGTGTGCCCGTTGATCGAGATTTCAGACAGTCTATACTTCAAGAAGCGCATAATAGCCATTACGCTATGCACCCTAGAGGGAATAAGAGGTACTAAAACTTAAGAGAGTTGTATCGGTGGCCAATGCTTAAGCAGGAAGTGACTGAGTATGTGAGTAAGTGTTTGACGTGCTAACAAGTCAAGGCTAAGCATCAATTTCCTTTGGGTTTGTTATAACCTATTCAGATCCCTCAATGAAAAATGGGAGCGTGTGACCTTGAATTTTTTTAGTGGATTGCCTCTGTCACCTACTAAGGAAGATTCAGTTGGGTTATAACGAATCGACTGACCAAGTCAACCCATTTTTTACCTGTCCATTCTGACTATTCTTTACATAGGTTGGTGAGGTTGTACATTTTAGGGATTGTGAGACTTCATGGTGTACCATTGTCCATTATTTCTGATTGGGACCCTCGATTTACATCTCAGTTTTGGAAAAAATTGTATGAGGCTTTGGGAACACGATTGAACTTTAGTACAACGTTGCACTGACCGCCTATAGATGTACTAATGCCCAGAGTGTGAATACTGCAATAAAATATAGATAGACTAGGTGATATCCGCAAGTATATGGATTGAGTTGTAATATAGTTTTATAACAAATACTCCGAGGATTGTGCCGAAGGGAGACAAGTGTCAGATCAATTCTAACCTAAACACTAAAAGATCTAATTAATAATTTTAAATCAGTTATAGTATAAAAAATATGAAATAAATGATTTTTGGGGTTTTATAATAATATTAATAAAAATAAAATAACATAAAAAGATAAAATTCAATAGATTAAAAAGGGAGAATAAATAAAAATTGATTATGGGTGATTAGTTCGTTTCAGTAATCTCTATCAACTATCATTTCAAGTTCCTCCTCAATCAACTAGTCACTAACTATCATTTTAAGTTTCTCATCAATCAACTAGTCAATACCCTACTAGGATCTTCTGATCTTCCACTAATATAAAGAGTCAGCAAGAACTACTTATCTTCCAACCTCACAGTTCAAACTTGTTTGGGGTTAAGGTGTTCACGGATGGACAATACCAATTTTGTGTTAATTCCCACCTTGATGACTTCCTAGGCTTTTTAGGCCTTGGGTTTGTTTCAAGTTCTTCCTTTCCCAAACAACTGATCCTTTGAGTAACCCTACAAAATATTTTGAATGCTTCCATAAACAATATATAATCGATGTAAAGAGAAAACATACTAATTAAATTGACAATATAGAGCAAATGAAAGAGTCTGATTGTATTGAAATTAAACACGAATCCATAGAGTTTGAATGCTTCCACAATTTAGATATTTTGAAATAAAAAAGAACAATTGAAATAAATGTAAAACCCTAAGAAAGAAAGAAAGCTAAACTAAATTTACAAGAGAGAATTGTAACACCTCTAACCCATACCTATGGCCGAAACAAGATTAAGGAACATTACCAAAGTTTACGATTCAAACTAACAAAAATTTTAAACAATTCAATTCATATCATTAACCATAGCAAAAGCAATCAATAATATACATATAGTCCCTTATATGAGCCCTTGAGGACTTAAAAACACATTAGAAGTAAGTCAAGACTAAATTGGAAACTTATAGAATTTTTTAGAAAATAATGAAAATTTTAAAAACTATAAGGGTCACACAGCCAAGAGACATGCCCATGTAACATCCCGAAAATATGGCCTAAACGGAACAGTGGTTGTGAAACCACGAATCCGAGATAGAAAAATTTATTCTGATTAATTTTTATAATTGACTGAGTAAATAGATGCATGTGTTAGAATATTGATAGAAATTTTCATAAATTGCATCTTTAAATTGCCTATTAGGGCTTAATTGCAAAAGTTGATAAATATGAGTTCCAGAAAGGAAAGGATTAAATTGAAGAGCATAATTGAAGTAGAGGTCCTTAAATGGTAATTAGACCATTAGGTTTTCATGGACAAAAATGGACATACATAGATAAAAATAACCAAAGTTTTAATGAAGGGCATTTTAGTCACTTGGTAATTAAAAGGAATTAAAAGGGAAAAAGATGGCAAAACTGTTATCATCTTCTCTATAAGGGTCGAAACTCATGTGTCTCCATAGCTAGGGTTTCTTCAACTTCTCAAGCTCGTAGTAAGTGCATCCAAGCCCTGCTTTTAATGTTCTTTACGTTTTTAGAGTCCCGGTAACTCGATTTAGCTTATTCTAGCAATAATTTAAACTAGGGTTCATATTTGGAAAATTACCCATAGGTGAAATGTGTTTATTTTGATGTTTTATGATCAAATATGAAGTTTTAAATTATGTTAAACAACTTGTGCTACTCGATTTTAAGTGAAAATGAGTAAAACGACATAATCGATAAAAATACCTAATGTTCATAAGTACATGTTAGAGTGAGAATTTGATGTTGCCATTAAGCAAAAATGATCAGCATGTCCTAAAATATAGGAAGAAGGGAAAAAGTTTAATTTCTGAGCTTTGGGGCAAAAGTGTAAATATGCAAAAGTTTAGGGGCAAAATCATAATTTTACCAAAGTCAGAGTTAAGGAATGTTTTGACAAATGTGAGTGCTAAATAAGCTAAATTTGTTAAATATAGATGAATAAGAACAAAATTTGGGGATAGACCGAGGAAAGAAAAAGGTAGAAGATTAAGTTGTCAACTTAATCGTATTTTGCACCGAGGTAAGTTTACGGTAAATAAATGCAATATTTCAATATTTTATATTAATGTTGTTAATTTCTAGTATATATATATTTATTTTATGAGAATATTCCAAGTTGATTCAAAGATGAGATAATAGAGAAAAAGTATTAGAAAGCCTCGTTTGAACCTTAGGGATGTATGAGATACGAAATGTCATGACATTTTGGGTTGAGATAGTTGAGGAACATCCCATGTAAGTCCATATTAGACATATGGCATTGGTAGGTTGAGACAGTTCAGGAACATCCCATGTAAGTCCATATTAGATATATGGCTTTGGCAGGATAGGGAGCATCCTATGTAAGACCATGATTAGAGCATGACATTGGCAGGCTATTATTAGGTTGGAAAACCCGAGTATCCTGAGTATTCCAAACAGTTCATTGGGCTAATGTACAAGCTATGTTATAAGAAAGTTTAGGTAAATGAATGATAAACAAGAAAGTTAAAAAGTAAGTGGAGAAGTAAAATAAAGATTTTGTTAGTTGATGGTATAGTATGAGTATATTTATACTTGGTGAATGTTGTTATTTATTTATGTGTAAACTTACTAAGCATTGTAGCTTGCTCCTTTTCCTTTCTCTCTTTTATAGTGTAGCCAAGCCAATTCGAGGATCGATGGACGTCAGAGTTCGTCTCACACTATCAAATGCTATCCCTGTATTTTGCAATTTGAAAAGTTTTGAGTTATGGCATGTATAAAGACTTGGCTATTTTGTCTGTATGTCTTTATGATACGATTAAAGAATGACATGTGACTACTTGATAGTGATTATCTATTGAATGGCTAATTAAGAACATGATTTGATGTTATGTATGCCTAAATGATAGTTTATGCAAAGAAATTAAATGAAAGAGTAGAAGTTGGCCATGAAATAGTTTTGGAACAGCAGCAGTGATGTGAATTTGAAAAATCACTAAAAATTGTAAAAATTGAATTAAATGGTTAACGAGCTATAAAATTAAATCTTATTGACTCTATTTTCATAGGAAAGAAACAAAGTAGGCAAAGGAAGTCTGTATTTTGAGATATTTAAATTATTGCGAGACTAGTTCAGAGTGACTTCGTGATCCCCTATTCTAATTTTAGAAATTCACTAAGAATTTTACATGAGTTATAATTTATAATTATAGATTCTTTAGTGAGTCTATTCTTATTAGAAACAAGTTGAAACATTATATGAAAACTACACTACAAGATAATTGATTTTTAGTTAGGAGAGGTCAGAACCATTGGACTGTGAAACAGGGGAGAATTTAACAAATAAACTGTACTAATTGGCCGCACCAAAAATTTTGAAAAAATTATGGTAAGAAGATATATGAGTCTAGTTTTAGGAAAAATTTACGAATTTAAATTTTGAGTTTTGTAACTCGAGTTATAATTAATTTAGTGACTATTATGCAGGTGGATAGTTTTAGTATGAACAATGAAATAAATTGTTTTAATTTGTGTAAGTAATTGGAAAAGTATTAATGTTCCCGGTTTGGTCTCGAACCATTCCAATTGCATGTTTAGGGCCTCAAGGGCCCATTTTAGGGATATGTTGGATGATTGTGAATGAATTAATTTTAAAAGGAAATTTTTATGCCCCGAACTAGTAAGGTGAGTCTGGTAACGCCTCGTGCTCGACTCCAGTGACGGTCTCGAGTAAGGGGTGCAACAACCCATGTCTCAAGCCCTATGGGCATTCGAAGTAGGGACACATGGTCATGTCCCAAACCATGTCTCAAGCCTGAACCGTTGCATGTTTAGGGCTTTGAGGGCCCATTTTAGGGATATATTGGATGATTATGAATTAATTAATTTTAAAAGCAAATTTTTATGCCCCGAACTAGTAAGGTAAGTCTGGTAATGCCTCGTGCTCGACTTCGGCAACGGTCTTGGGTAAAGGGTGTTATATTTATTGGTATCAGGGCATGGGTTTAGTCGATTCTTGGAATATTCAGTATGAGTAAGAGTCTAGCTATGCATACCATACTTATATTTTGATAGTGTGACGACTCCTGACAATTTTAAAATGTTTTTCTTTTATAGTTATGGATCTCGAACGAGCTGGTGCAGATGATGTAGAAAGTAATGTGCCCACTCCCCCAGAAAGGACAGTGCCACTAGATAATAATGAAAGGCCCGTTACGTTAGTTAGGGAGGAGGGGCTCGAGAAGCCTTCTTCTAAGCTATGAATGAATGGTTTGCCGAGTTCGTTCGTACAAATCCGACTATCAGACCTCTACCCCCTCATGATCCTCAAACTACCCATTTAGCTTCCCCAGTTACAGATACAGTAAGAAGAGAGAAGCCACCAGTTGATAAAATTAAAAAACAAGGGGCCGAAGAGTTTCAGGCTACTAAAGATGATGATGATGCAGAGAAAGCTAAATTTTCGCTTGAGAATACTATCAGGGTCTGTGACGAGTTATCTTGCACACCAAAAGAGTGTATTAAGTGTGTGGTGTCACTTCTTAGAGATTCAGCTTACTATTGGTGGAAGACACTTGTGTCAGTAGTACCGAAAGAAAGAGTTACCTGGGATTTCTTTCAGGAAGAGTTCTGTAAGAAGTACATCAGTCAGAGGTTCATCGGCCAGAAAAGAAAGGAACTCCTTGAACTAAAGCAGGGTAAGATGACAGTGGCTGAATATGAACGTGAATTTGTCAGACTCAGCAATTATGCTCAAGAGTGTGTGTCAACTGAAGCTATTATGTGAAAGAGGTTTGAAGATGGGCCCAATGATGATATTTGACTATCAGTTGGTGTTCTAGAGATAAAAGAGTTTGTTGTTCTAGTTGACAGAGCCTGTAAGGTAAAGGAGTTGCTGAAAGAAAAAGAAAAAGGCAAAGCTAAAATTGAGATGCAAGATACGAAGAAAAGACAGATGAGCAAGTCGTTTCAGTCTACATCCAAGAGGCCTAGAGAGTTCTCTACTAGATCAAATATTTCAATTGGGTATTCAAGCAGGAACAGAGATAACAGAAATATGGGTTCGAAAGCTCAGACTACCTTGATTGCGAGTATAGGCAGTGTCCGACTGAGAAGACCAAAGTTTCCACGGTACGGTAGACGTCATTTTGGCTAGTGTCAAGCAGATGGGAGTGGTTGTTACAAGTGTGGTGCTCCAGGTCATTTTATGCGAGAGTGTCTAGAAATGGTTAAAAAGGAAGAATTATAGAGTGCTAGGTCCGGGAATGTTCCAGTCAGAGGTAGACCACAGAGAAACCCGAGAACAGGGGCAAGTAATAGAGGTGTGTCTAGAGATTCAGTAGTGAGACCAGATGTTAGAACACTCGCACGGACCTATGCCATCTGTGCTCGTGAAGAGGCATCCTTCCCCGACGTAATTACTTGTACATTTTCTCTTCATAATGTTAATATTATTACTTTGATTGATCCAGGTTCAATCCATTCCTATGTCTGCATGAAATTGATGCCTAGTATGAACATGTCCATAAAGCCTACGGGATTTATGATTAAAGTATCGAATCCATTGGGTTAGTATGTATTAGTAGACAAAGTATGTAAAAATTGCCCTTTGATGATTAGAGGTTACTATTTTCCAACCGATCTCATGCTATTGCCATTTGATGAGTTTGATTTTATTCTTGGTATGGATTAGTTGACTACACATGATGTGATAGTGAATTGTGGAAAGAAATTCATTGAGTTGAAATGTGAAAATGGTAAAATTCTTCGGGTTAATTCAGATGAGTCAGATAGTTCAATTGCCATGATTTCTATTATGTCTGCTCAGAAATGCTTGAGGAAAGGATATGAAGCTTATCTTACTTTTGTGTTGAATGCTAAAGATCCAGAGTTAAAAATTGAATCAGTGCCTATGGTATGTGAGTTTCCTAATGTGTTTTCGGAAGAACTACCAGGTTTACCTCCTATCAGAGAAGTTGAGTTTGGTATTAAGTTGGTTCCAGGTACAACACCCATTTCTATTGCTCCTTATAGAATGGCTCCAATGGAATTGAAAAAATTGAAAGTTCAGTTGCATGAATTAACAGATAAAAGCATTGCAAGACCTAGTTGCTCACCATGGGGTGCACCAGTACTTTTTATGAAAAAGAAAGATGGTTCGATAAGATTATGCACAGATTATTGGTAGCTTAACAAGGTAACTATTAAGAACAAGTATCCACTACCTAGAGTTGATGATTTGTTTGATTAATTGAAGGGAGCTACTGTGTTCTCCAAGTTAGATTTGAGATCCAGATATTATCAGTTGTCAGTTAAAGAGTCAGATGTTCTAAAGACTGCTTTCCAGACTAGGTATGGCTATTATGAGTTCCTTATGATGCCATTTGGCTTAACTAATGCTCCTATCATTTTCATGGACTTAATGAATCGAATTTTCAGACCTTACTTGGATAAATTTGTAGTTGTGTTCATTGATGATATCTTGATTTATTCTTATGATGAGATTGAGCATTTAGAGCATTTGAGAATAGTTTTATAGACTTTGAAAGATAATTAGCTTCATGCCAAGTTTAGAAAAAGTGAGTTCTGGTTACGGGAAGTCGATTTTCTTGGACATATAGTCTCAGGTGAAGGTATTAGAGTTGATTCGAGCAATATTTCAGCCATTGTTGATTAGAAGCCTCCTAAGAATGTATCAAAGGTTAGAAGTTTTCTTGGTCTCGTCGGTTATTATAGATGATTTGTAGAGGGATTTTCCATGATAGCTACCCTATTGACAAGATTGCTACAGAAAGATGTCAAATTTGAATGGACTGAAAAGTGTCAGTAGAGTTTTGACAAGTTAAAGGCATTGTTGATTGAAGCTCCTGTCGTAGTACAACCAGAATCAGGTAAAGCATTTGTGATTTACAGTAATGCGTCCTTGAATGGACTAGGCTGTGTACTTATGCTAGAAGGAAAGCTAATTGCTTATGCCTTTAAACAACTAAAGCCACATGAGAAAAATTATCTGACACATGATTTAGAACTAGCTGCCATTATGTTTGCTTTGAAAATCTAGAGACATCACTTGTATGGTGAGAAATGTCAAATATTTACTGATCATAAAAGTTTGAAATACCTGATGACTTAGAAAGATTTGAACTTGAGGCAAATAAGATGGCTAGAGATGATTAAAGATTATGAACTAGTGATCAATTATCACCCAGGTAAGGCAAACATAGTTGCTGATGCTTTGAGTAGAAAATCTTTATTTGCATTAAGAGCCTTGAACACTAGTTTAACCTTATCAGATGATGGTTCCATCTTAGCCGAATTAAGAGCTAAGCCAACGTTTCTTGATGAAATTTGTGCAGTTCAGAAAGATGACAGTGAGTTGCAAGCCAAAAGAGCTCAGTGTGGGTCGGGTATAGAGTCAGATTTTTAGATCAGTTCTAACGATTGTTTAATGTTTAGAAATCAAGCATGTGTACCAAAGAATAATGAGCTTATTTGAAAGATCTTAGAGGAAGCACATAGCAGTTCCTTGTCTATTCATCCAGGTAGTACAAAGATGTATAATGATTTGAAGAAAATGTATTGGTGGGTAGGAAATAAGAGAGATATCTTAGAGTTTGTTTCTAGATGCTTGATCTGTTAGCAGGTAAAAGCTGAACATCAGGTACCTTCAGGTTTATTGCAGCTTGTGTTAGTTCTTGAGTGGAAATGAGATCGAGTTGCCATGGATTTTGTGACAGGATTGCCTTTGACACCGAGAAGGAAAGATGCAGTATGGGTTATGATTGATAAGCTAACGAATTTGGCTCATTTTATTCCAGTTCGTATGGATCATTCACTTGACAAGTTGGCCGAGTTGTATATTTCAAAGATAGTCAGACTACATGGAATACCATTATCGATTATTTCAAATAGAGACCCGAGATTCACTTCGCAATTTTGGAAGAAGTTATAGGAAGCTTTGGGCAGAAAGTTGAGTTTTAGGACAGCTTTCCATCCTCAGACTGATGGTCAGTCAAAGAGAGTTATTTAGATACTTGAGGATATTCTTAGAATTTCAAGGTAGTTGGGAGAAATATTTGCCGTTTGTAGAGTTTGCCTATAATAATAGTTACCAGTCGAGTTTGAAGATGGCACCTTATGAAGCTTTATAAGGACATAAAATATCGCACGCCTTTGTATTGGATAGCGCTTAAAGAATATAAGATTTACAGGGTTGGCTTAGTTAAAGAAACTGAAGAGAAAGTGAAAGTTATCAGAGATTGCTTAAAAGCAGCTTCAGATAGACAGAAGTCTTATGCAAATTTGAAAAGAAAAGAGATTGAGTATCAAGTTGGTGATAAAGTGTTCTTGAAAGTATCCCGTGGAAGAAAGTCTTTAGATTTGGCAAGAAAGGTAAGCTAAGTCCACTTTTTATTGGACTGTTTTAGGTGAGTGAAAGAGTTGGGCCATTAGCATATCAGTTAGCTTTGCCGATAGAGTTAGAGAAGATTCATGATGTGTTCCATGTGTCCATGTTACGTTGTTACCGTTTTAATCCGTCACATGTGATTTCACAGACAGAGGTTGAGATTCAGCCAGATATGACTTACAGTGAAGAACCGGTAAAGATTCTAGCTCGAGAGGTCAAGCAACTAAGGAACAAAAGTATTGCACTTGTGAAAGTATTATGGAATATGCATGGGGTAGATGAGGCTACATGGGAGCCCGAAGAGGCTATGTAAAACTAGTATCCAAACCTATTCACAGATAAGATTTTCGAGGACGAAAATCCCTAAAAGGGGGAGAAATATAACATCCCGAAATAGGGCCTAAACAAAACAGTGGTTGCGAAACCACGAATCTGAGATAGAAAAATTTATTCCAATTAATTTTTATGATTTGCCGAGTGAATAGATGCATGTGTTAGAATGTTGAGAGAAAACTTCATGAATTGCATCTTTAAATTTCCTATTAGGGCTTAATTGCAAAAGTTGATAAATATGAGTTCTAGATAGAAAGGATTAAATTGAATAGCATAACTAAAGTAGAGGTCCTTAAATGGTAATTAGACCATTAGGTTTTCATGGACAAAAAAGGACATACATAGATAAAAATAACCAAAGTTTTAATGAATGGCATTTTAGCCATTTGGTAATTAAAAGGAATTAAAAGGGAAAAAGATGGAAAAATTGTTATCATCTTCTCCATAAGGGCCGAAACTCATATGTCTCCATAGCTAGAGTTCTTCAACTTCTCAAGCTCCTAGTAAGTGCATCCAATCCCCGTTTTTAATGTTCTTTACGTTTTTAGAGTCCCAGTAACTCGATTAGCTTATTCTAGCAATAATTTAACCTAGGGTTCATATTTGGAAAAATACCCATATGTGAAATGCATTTATTTTGATGTTTTATGATGGAATATGAAGTTTTAAATTATGTTAAACAACTTGTGCTACTCGATTTTAAGTGAAAACAAGTAAAACGACATAATTGGTAAAAATACCTAATGTTCATAAGTACATGTTAGAGTGGGAATTTGATGTTGCCATTAAGGGAAAATGATCAGCATGTCCTAAAACATAAGAATTAGGGAAAAATTTTAGTTTTCGAGCTTTGGGGAAAAAGTGTAAATATGTAAAAGTTTAGGGGCAAAATCATAATTTTTCCAAAGTTAGAGTTAAGGACTGTTTTGATAAATGTGAGCATTAAATAAGCTAAATTTGCTAATTATAGATCAAGAAGAATGAAATTTGGGGATAGGCTGAAGAAAGAAAAAGGTAGAAGATTAAGTTGTCAAGTTGATCGTATTTTGCACCGAGGTAAGTTTACGGTAAATAAATGCAATATTTCAATATTTTATTTTAATGCTATTAATTTCCAGCATATATACATTTATTTTATGAGAATATTCCAAGTTGATTCAAAGATGAGATAACAGAGAAAAAGTATCAGAAAGCCCCGTTTGAACCTTAGGGATGTATGGGATACGAAATGTCATGACATTTTGGGTTGAGATAGTTGAGGAACATCCCACGTAAGTCCATATCAGACATATGGAATTGGTAGGTTGAGACAGCTCAGGAACATCCCATGTAAGTCCATATCAGATATATGGCTTTGGCAAGAGAGGGAACATCTTATGTAAGACCATGCCTAGAGCATGGCATTGGCAGTTTATTATCAAGTAGGAAAACCCGTGTATCCTGAGTATTCCAAACGGTTCATTAGGCTAATATACAAGCTATGTTACAAAAAAATTCAGGTAAAGGAATGATAAACATGAAAGTTAAAGAGTAAGTGGAGAAGTAAAATAAAGATTTTTTTAGTTGATGGTATAATATGAGTATATTTATACTTGGTGAATGTTGTTATTTATTTACTTGTATACTTACCAAGCATTGTAGCTTACTCCTTTTCCTTTCTCTCTTTTATAGTGTAGCCAAGACAATTTGGGATTGTAAGGACATCGAAGTTCGTCTCACACTATCAAAGGCTATCTCGATATTTTGTAATTTGAAAGGTTTTGAGTTATGGCATGTATAGGGACTTGTCTATTTTGTATGTATATCCTTATGATACGATTAAAGAATCACATGTGAATACTTGATAGTGATTAGTTATTGAATGGCTAATTAAGAGCATGATTTGATGTTATGTATGCCTAAATGATAGTTTATTCAAATAAATTATGAAAGAGTAAAAGTTGGCCATGAAACAGTTTTGGAACAGCAACAGTGACGTGAATTTGAAAAATCACTTAAAATTGTAGAAATGGAATTAAATGATGAATAGGCTATAGAAGCAAATCTTATTGAGTTTATTTTCATAGGAAAGAAACAGAGCAAGCAAAGGAAGTCTGTATTTTGAGATATTTAAATTATTGCGAGACTGTTTCAGAGTGACTTTGTGATCCCCTGTTCTAATTTTAGAAATTCACTAAAAATTTTAGAGAAAGAATTATGAGTTATAATTTTTATGTATATATTCCTTAGTGAGTCTGTTTCCATTAGAAGCAATTGGAAACATTATATGAAAATTGTACTAAGAGATAATTGATTTTTAGTGAGGAGAGGTCAGAATTGTTGGACTATGAAATAGGGGAGACTTTAATTAATAAACTGTACTAATTGACCACACTAAAAATTCTGAAAAAATTATGGTAAGAATATATATGAGCTTAGTTTCAGGGAAAATATAAGAATTTAAATTTTGAGTTTCGTAACTCGAGTTATTACTAATTTAGTGACTATTATGCAGGTGGATAGTTTTATTATGAACAGTGAAATAAATTGTTTTAATTTGCGTAAGTAATTGGAAAATTTTTAATGTTCCTGGTTTGGTCCCGAACCATTCCAATTGCATGTTTACGGCCTCGAGGGCCCATTTTAGGGATACATTGGATGATTGTGAATGAATTAATTTTAAAAGGAAATTTTTATGCCCCGAACTAGTAAGGTGAGTCGGGTAACGCCTCGTGCTCGACTCCGACGACGGTCTCGGGTAAGGGGTGCAACAACCCATGTCTCAAGCCCTATGGGCATTCGAAGTAAGGACACATGGTCATGTCCCAAACCATGTCTGTACCCGTGTAACTCATTAACTTGGGTCACATGGCTAAGCCACATGCCTGTGTGTCTGGCCATGTACCATTCAAAATTACCTCACACGCCCATGTGCCAGGCCATGTAATAGGTTGACTTGCAACCCTTTGAAAGCTACAGGGGACACACGACCGTGTCGCCTGGCCGTGTGTTACACACAGCTAAGACACACACCCATGTCTCTGCTCATGTGGACGAAAAATAGGCTATTTCAAGGCCATTTTTCTCACCCATTCATACATGTACCTACAATCACTTTTTTACAATTTAACAAGAAATCAAAATGCATCAAAACCATACGTAAACAAAGCTAACCAAATATGATATATTGGCATACAACAAATAGCCCAAATAGCACCTCCATCTCAACAATCAAACATATACACTTATAAACACAACTTGGCCAAATGTCCAACTAACCTTTAGCCAAGTTTATAAAAAACATACCATATGGTATATCTAACAATTTCATACCAAAAGGTATAATGTACCATTCAACAACTAACACTTATAGCCATCAATAACATTTATAACAAAAGTATCAAAACACTATATTTTAACATATCACAAGACCATTTATACATGCATTTTAAGTTACCTTTTCATCTTCAATCATTCATCCATAATAAGCCAAAACATCAATCACTTGAAGGATAAATATATATACATGCCAAAACTAAACCCATATCATCACTCAAAATGCCATAAACACAAGCCAAGACCAATGGCTACTTTATCAACCAAAATACCTATACATGCCATTATAACCAAACTTAGAAACATCCAAAAATACCGATATAATTGATGGATAGAGTGATATAACTCTGAAAAGCTTCCAACCTAAACGAGCTTCTGATTCACTATAAAACACATAAAATAACACAAAGTAAGCATAATTACTTAGTAAGTTCGTATGATGTAAAACACCACTTACCATTTAATCACATAATAGGTAAATTAACATGGCATATTCCAACCACAATTTGGCCAAAGCCTAAGCATGTACACCAAACATGTTAGCCATTTAAACATATAACATAGGCAATGTGATCTTGGATGAGCACAACATTTTATCATGTATCAAATACATATATCATCCATATCAACTCTCAATATACCATGTATTACCATTTCAATGAAATTCATATCTATTTATGTTGTAGTTCGTATCGAACTCTTATCGTCCTCTTTCCAAATCATGCCCGTTGAACAATTTAGAATACCATTGGATACCTGGGATAGCTCACACATAGTGTTCTAACTCAAATAACTGTAACCGTCAAATCCTGCACATGTATGCTCCCATGAGCTGTGAAAATGGGACTGCCCACATGAGCTATGAAAATGGGCCTCTTCACAGGAACTGTGGGTCAGGATGTATCTACACGATATGCTCACATGAATTATGGAGTATCAGCAACACATGCCAGACCTCAGCCATCGGTAGGATGTTCAGGACTAGCACCTGAATCATGTAAACCCTAATGACATGTCATTTGTATCCTACAAAATCCTAAAGATCAAACGGGGCTCGGTAGTCATCGTACATCAGTGGATATGCAATCGGTATATATATATGGCAGTTAACAACACATGTATAATTCAACTGAAAACATATAAATACAATATAATTACACAAACTTACCTCAACGAGTAAACGTAGATACAGAGACGACTAATCCGAAACTTTATCTTTGCCCCGATCTACAGTCATACAAGGTTTTCTTGATCTAAATAGATAAAATTAGCTCAATTCAGTATGTATTTTATTCAATTTAACCCAAATTTACTTTTTAGCAAAATTACAAATTTGCCCCTATACTTTTGATTTCTTTTCAATTTAGTCCCTAGCTCATAAAAATGGAAATTCATGCAATTCATCCTCAACCCATCATATTTGAATATCAAATAGGTCCCTAACAAGCCCTATATTTCATTTATTTCACAATTTAACCATGTATGTTTTACTATTTTTCAATTTAATCCCAATTTGACAATTTCATCAAAAATCACTTAACAAATGTTGTTTATCTAACAAAAAAACAATCATTTTCTTCCAAAAATCATCAAAAATCATACATATTCATTAATGGCAAAACCCTAATAGTTTAACAGTTTCCCAAATTAGTCATCGAGCTAGCTAGACTAAGCAACAATAATCCCATAAATAAAGAAATCATTAAAAACGAGACAAAATCACTTACAATGCAAGCACTTGAATAGCCGAATGCCAAAGCTCAAAAAAATGGTGTTCTTGCCTTATAAAATCAGTGGAGTAAATGAATGCATGAAGAAAAACTTGTTTTCTTTAATTTTTAACCTTTATTTACTTATTTACTAATATACCTTTTAAAAGCATTAAAAATTTCACTTATAGCAAGCTATGTACATCCAATAACACCATTTATGGTCTAATTACCAAATAAGGACTCATACTTTAAGGTTCTATAACTATTAAATACCTTTAGCTACTAGAACTCAACTTTTGCACTTTACGCGATTCAATCCTTTTTATCAGATTAAGCATGTAAACGGTGAAATTTCTTAACGAAATTTTTATAATGTGCTACTTTCATTCTATGGAAAATAAAATAATAAAATAAATATTTCAATGTCAGATTTGTGGTCCCAAAACTACTATTCTGATTTCACTGAAAACAAGGTGTTACCACTCTCCCCTAAAGGAATCTTTATCCTCGAAAATCTTACTAGAAAGGAGGTTTAGATATTGTTTCCTCATAGTTTCTTTAGGTTTCCAGATGGCTTCCTCTATCTTGTTTCATTGCCAAATAACCTTTACTAAAGCTATGCTCTTATTTTTTAGTGTATTTACGAAACTCAGTGTGTACGTCCCTCGACAGACACGTAACATGCATTAAACAATTTGGGCTTAAGCTCTATTCAATATTGGTGGCCTTTGGGCCTTAGCCCAGAATGGCCTTAGTTGGGCCTGAGCCCATATCACATCAAACAGGGGCCTTTGGGCCTTAGCCTGTGGTAGCCTCGGTTGGGCTCGAGCCCATAGCACAAAATCAATATGATTATGCAACATGCAAGTACCCATAACTAACCTTGTACACCCCTTTCCATCCCTACACTCCTGTGGGGAGATACTCGACCCACCCATCCTTATACACCCGTTGTGACACCGGTTGCGGCACCACTCATCGTTGCAGCAGAGCTGCTAATATCCATTGTAGCACCGGTTGTGGTACTACTCATCGTTGCAGCAGAGCTACTCATGGCTTAAAAAGCCTTCGTTGGATCCACAGTTGTCAAGTGACCGTGCGACCCTCATATACACTTCCTCCAATCATAACCCAGCCCATATGCAGCATATAATCTCATGAATGCATCATAATACACATATGACATACAAATTGTACTTATATCAAATAGGGGCAATTTAGTTATTTTGCGCGCAAGGGCATATTTGTCATTTTGCACTTAAGGCATAACGGTTATATCTTATCGTGGGCCTCGATACATATTCCAGCCCATTAACCTACTCACAATTATTCAAGCGTTTAAAGTCAATTCATTAGGGTTTATAAATTTACTAGGGCCTAAAAGCCCAATACATAGCCCAAGTATGGCCTATACACTTATATGGCCCATTAGGCCCAAAACTATCGTAAGTTAGGTAATTAGCCTAACTGACTTGACAAGTCCTACTAACTTAACCATTTTACTCGCGATGGGTCTAGGGGCCCATTGGGCCTATTTGGCCCATTTTGGCCCAGTTGGCCAAACGGCGGCCCGAGTCTATGGAATCACCCACGAAGCCTTTGACATCGTATTGGTAACTCCACAAGAGTGTTCGCATGCTCGTGTGGTTGCCGGTGCCAACCTTTCAGCTTTTTGGTATTTCGGCTTTTGGCGATTCGTCGTGTGTGCGGTGTATGTACACACCTTATTGAGAATTGGCACCCAATACCAGCAATCTCTAACCTATAATTAGTCAAGCTAATAATTAATCACTTACTTAGTAAACAATTCCTTCTTTACCTAAAACTGAAATTACACTAATCCACTTACCCTGCTCGATAGTCCTATTAACCTTTCACTTATTCGCTCGCCACGTTTGACTCCCAGATCTTCGTTGTAAACCTGAACCATCAATGATTTGGATCAACAAGTGACTCTTATCCATCTTAAGTCACCTCTACATCACTCAAAAACATTTGGCTAAACCAAAAATGAAGATGGATATACTTACCAAACCAAAAACGCACAAGGGAGTAGTTTGGCAGAGATTCAGTGAAGAAGAAGAAAGAATAACCCGATCTCTATCAACCCAGTTGAAGAGTGAGGAAGAAAAGAGGGCTTTGGCCTAGCTAAAGAAATGGTTTGGCTAAGGAGTGCAAAGAACCAAAAAGAAAATGGAAAGAAGAATTAAGGAGGAGAGAATGAAACTGAACACAAGCAATTGATTTCTTGGTTGTATCGAGAGATTCGGTATAGCCAAGAAGAGATTGGAAAAAAAGAAGATATTCGGCTAGTGATTAGGAGAAGAGAATTTCGATAGGGGTGAATCTAAAGAAGAGATCGAATACGCAAGAAGGTTCGGCCAATTTAGAAGAGAGTATCAGTTTTGATTACGAGAACGAACAAGAGAACAACACAAGTGAAAAAAAAGAGGAAGAAATTTGGCTTTCAATTTCCCACTCCAATAGCCGAATGGACTAAGAAGTTTGGTACTACCCAAAGGTGTCCAAAATCGCCCTAAACTCCTACCATAGCCAGCTAATTCTTTACCAATTACCACACTAGCTCCAACTCTTCCAACTTGACCCCTTCCTAAAAACTTTCCCTTTATCATGCCTTAATTTGCTCCCCAACACTCATTCAAACCTGAAGACCCATTCAAACCTCTACACACCAGAGTTTAAATCCAACTCCACTACCTACATGGCACCAATGCAAAATAATATCCTTAATGCCCAGGCTGACACTTGAACCTTGAACCCCTTCTCCTTCCCTTGTAGCGTCACCTCTATGCTCCCAATGTGGTGCCACTTGCCACTTGGCCACAGGCTCGCTTATGTCTTATTTCCACCTTATTTATTTAAAGGTCATAACGCCTGAGGTCAGGGTTCCACTAAGGCCAAAAAAAATCAAAAATTTCCTATGGCTTGACTTGAACCTAAGACTTTATAGAAACCCTATAATACCTCAAAATCACCACCCAAATTGTGCTAACATGCAACCAACACCACATCTAACACCCTGAATTTGGGCCTAGAAGTATTGGGCCTTGGGCCTGGGTGCGGGTGTGAGATAGTTCGAAATAAAATTATTGATGTGTTGAATTCTGTTATGGAAGGTTATTATTAATGGGTTAATGTGGTATTTTAGTGAACTGCGAAGGATTCATAGTGTGGGGAAAAGTCTTGGGCTAATTTCTGGGATTCCGGGATTTTTGTGATATTTGGTGTAATGTTGAAATTTTGATATATGGATGTGTAATTCGTGTTTGGAGTGTGTTATTGGGCCTATGGAAGGCCCAAGTTTTGGTTAAAAACCCAGGGAATTCTTGGATTTTTAGACTTAAGGAATAGAGGACTTGGAAAAGAGGAGTTGTAAGGAATTATGTGTGTAATAAGACACAAAAATGGAACGTGGTGTAGTGGCAAAGTAGCTCCACTTAGGGGACAAGGAAGCAAGGGGTCCAAGGTTCAAGTCTTGGCTCTTACAATTTATTTTGGTTTTTCTTTTAAATAAATCTGGAAGCAAGTAGGTGAGCTTTAAAGTTAAATATGTTGGACTTATGACACAAGGGAGCTTGTGTCCGAGTGGTGATGGCATGACAGGGTTACTGAGAGAACTTTGGTTCGAATCCCGTTGCACGCAAAGGTTGATTATTTTGCTAATGCTTTAATTTTGGGGGGATTGATAGAGAATCCCACATCGGAAAGCTAACATGAGAGCAGGTGAGGAGCTAGCTTTAAATAGAGCAAACCAGGAGGAGAGTAGGCACAGCCTTCTTGGCTGATCCCTTTCGCTTTATGGCGTGCCCGTTTGGGTTGGGCATCGGCTAAGAGTGTTTGGAGCGCGGATTAACTTCAGTCTCCTATCATGTGTGTATTTCTCACTACTCTAGCAGTAGGACGGCTACTTCGGGCTGCGATGGGCCGAAGGGGCCATGTGGGCCCAATGGGCCTACGGGGCCATTTGGACAAGTTGTTTAATTGTATAGTAAATATTGGACTAGACTAGGTGAATCGCATATCTATAGCTAAATTTGGGCTAAAAGGGCCACATGAGCGTGTGGGCCTATTTGGGCCGAGAATGGGCCCTAGGCCCATTTGCATTGTTATATCTGTTTAGAATGCTTTAGTTTACCGAATTACTGAAATACCTTCGACTTGTAAAATTACCATTTTACCCCTGATTTGTAAAATTACTATTTTACCCCTGATTTGTAAAATTACCATTTTACCCCTGATTTATAAAATTACCATTTTTCCCCTACGTGTTAAATAACTGTTTTACCCTTCGTAGGTAAATGACTAACTTGTGTGATGATTAGGCTAGTTTGATCGTGGATATAAGTTGGTGATATGAATGACTTGACTGTGATCTATTCTTATTTTTAGGATTTAGAAAAGTTGGAATCCCTATGTGTTTAGGGAGGCTGTCAAAATAGTGCCTAAGGCTTTAAGGGGCTGTTACCAATTATTTTACTCTATGCTTGTAAGGGTTAAAGGCTGCTGACTAAGGGCTTGGATCAGTGGAGCGTTCGGATCCAGATTTGGATATCAACTTCAGGAAAGGTAAGGATTTAGGGCCTTGTTCATGGATGCCCGAATATGGTAAGAGTATGTTAAATTTAGTTATCATTGATTCGTGGTCTAATGTTTTAGTAATCGAATACAGGATTGAGTTGGAGCAGATATCATCATCGTTCGTCGTAATCAGGTGTGTATCGAACCCTTCTTTAGTCTAATTCGGTAAAGGCCAGGTAACCAAAAAGTTGGTATTATGTGGGCTTGTGAGTGTCCGAATGCTCACAAGATGATTGGAAATCCTGAGATCTGTAACCGTAAGTGGTAAGTTAGTTGAGTGTGCAATTTCGCGCACCTCGGTAAGTTGGGTCTCGATGGGCCGAACATGGGCTCACGGGCTTTCGGGCCCATATAGGTAAAAATAGGAAATAAATGTGTTCTATTAGACTGTAGTATCGGAACTGCTAAAACTGGTAGCTAGATAGGAAATTTAGGCTGAATGGGCTTAATTTGCTAAATAAACACTGTAGGGCCCATCAGGAGTTTTAGGGCCCAGTGACTGAAATTGTTAAAATCTGTTAAATTGACTGCTAAGATGGAACTAAAGCTTATATGTGACTGTAACATGCATAAAACTCGTAATATTGGAACAAGTATTAAAATACCCCTAAGTATGGAAAATTACCATTTTACCCCTAAGTGTAAAATGACCTTTATACCCCTAGGGTAAATTCTGTATGAAATGTATGATTTTCTGTTTCTGCATGTCATATCCCATAACATATGTATATATCTGATGCATGTGATTCTGTATGTTATATGGCATAGCATGTATGCCTGCTGCATGGGGTTTGGGTTTATGATGGAGGAAGCGTTCTGGCAGCCTCGCTGCAATCTGGTGGCCTCGCCACATATATATCTGTTCTGGTGGCCTTGCCACATATATCTGTTCTGGTGGCCTTGCCACATATATCTGTTCTGGTGGCCTCGCCACAATATCTGTATCTGGTGATTCTGTCACAATATCTGGCAGCCTCGCTGCAAATTCTGTGGTGTGTAGCGGTTGGGTGGGTCGAGTAGCTTCCCCACATGGTGTGATGGTTGGTACGGGTGGTGTGTAGTGGTTGGATGGGTTGAGTAGTCTCCCCACATGGATCATGGGCTTGCATTCATGCATTGTTATCATTAATATTGTTCTGTTACTGTAATGGGCCTATGGGCCGTACTGCTATCTAAAAAGGGCTAAGGCCCAGTTTACTGTTATTTGAATAGGGTTTCGGCCCAGTATTTGACTGTGTTGGGATATGGCTTAGGCCCAATGGGCTTGAGTTGACTTGGGCTTTGGATGGGCTTCTGTACACACTGAGTTTTCCAAACTCACCCCTTTTTCCTTCCATCCTTGCAGGTGAGCCTTAGATTGGTGGACTTGGAGCTGGGAGGGATTCAGAGTGGCCACATGGACTGGACTATTGGATTTCTAATTAAGTTACCTATTTGAATTTAGATTTAATTATTTATTTCTGGTCTTGGGTTGTAAAAAGGGCCTCTTTAATTACTTTTATTTTGGGTTTTTATTCTTTACTTATTTAAATTGGTTTTAGCTTACGTAGGATATTATTTAAATCGAGTTGAAAATAAATGATTTTAAGACGCGGTTTTTATAAAAGTTACTTGTTTTCAAAATAACACGATAACCAAGCAAAGCTTCCGCAATTTTAAATGATCTTGTAGATAAATATTTCAAATAGTTAAAGTGTGGCAATGGTAGTGTGCATGTCTAGGAGTGGATCCAAGAAGAGCTTGGTACTTAAGCAGTCTATTTGACTCACCTCATCTTTTCTGGAATCCAACCTGGTGCCCAGCTTCCATTCACTTTAAGTCTTAACGAAAAAGGTCAAATTTTTTTGATACTTAAACCGTTTTCAAAATTAACATGTTTTTGCAAACTACAAGGGTTTATAAGCTTTCATAAAACTTTTACAAAGGTTTTAACGATGTTTGCAAAGGGATGATTATTTCAATGAATCACGTTTTGGAAAAAGACAAGCTAAGTTTAACGGTAAGAGTTTTTAAAACTTCAAGGGTTTTCAATGAAAGCACGATTTTCGAAAAACACTTCAATATGACACATCAGACTTGGCCGTAACGTTCAGGACGGGTTTGGGGTGTTACACCACATCATAGAAAATTAGGAGTTTTCGAGATTTTTGGGGCGTTACAACTCTACCCCCTAAAAGAAATTTCGGCCTTGAAATTTACCTGATTCAAATAGCTGAGGATACTGACGTTGCATTCCCTCTTCAGGTTCCCATGTAGCCTCCTCAGTATTGTGGTTACGCCAAAGGACTTTAACTAATGGTACGGCCTTCCTCCTCAACACCTTGACATCTTGATCAATTATCTACACCGGCTCATCTTCGAAAGTTAAGTCAGGCCTAACCTCGATCTCTTTGACCGACACGATATGAGACGGATTCGAGCAATAACGCCTTAGCATTGACACATGAAACACATCATGGATCTGACTCAGTTCAGAAGGTACTTCCAACTGATAGGCAACCAACCCAACTCGCTTCAGCACACGGTACGGTCCAATGAATCTAGGGCTCAACTTGCCCTTTTGTCCAAATCTTAATACCTTCTTCCAAGGGGAAACCTTAAGAAATATTAAGTCCCCCACCGCATACTCAATTTCTTGTCACTTAAGATCAGCATACGACTTTAGCCTATCTGATGCCTCTTTCAACCGATCCTAAATCAATTTCACCTTATCCTTACTATCCGCCACTAACTCAGAACCCAAAATTCGCCGTTCACCCAATTCTGTCCAACAAGTCAGAGTACAAAATTTTTGCCCATATAGTGCTTCATACGCTGCCATCCCAATACTTGCATGATAACTGTTATTATATGTGAATTCAGCCAACGGAAAATAATCTCCCCAGCTACCATGAAACTCAATCACACATCCCCTCAGCATATCATCTAGAACTTGAATTACCCTCTTCGACTACCCATCAGTCTAAGGATGAAATGCTGTACTGAAATCCAATCCAGTGCCTAGCGCCCTGTGCAGCTTCTTCCAGAATCAAAACATAAATCGAGGGTCTCTAAATCAGGGTTCGAATCACATTAAGCTCGTTTTCCTAATCTTTCATTATCAACATTTTGAGCTTCACAAATCAATAGTAAAAATAATGGTCTTACTTTCAATTCAGCTATAATCGAACCATCGTCAGGTAGAGCTAACTGAGTATTCATCGCACGTAGAGCAAATAAAGATTTTCAGCTTAAAGCATCAACAACAACATTTGCTTTTCCCAGATGGTAGTCAATCACTAACTCGTAATGTTTAGTAAGTCAAGCCACCTCCATTGTCACAAATTTAGATCTTTTTGAGTCATTAAATATTTCAAACTTTTATTATTAGAAGAAACATGACATTTCTCACTGAACAGATAATGGCACCAATCTTTAATGCAAACACAATTGTGGCTAACTCTAAATCGTGTGTCGGGTAATTATTTTCATGCGACTTTAATTGTCTCGAGGCATAAGCTATGACTTTACCTTTGTAACACCCCTAACCCGTATCCGTCACCGGACTAGGGTTAAGAGGCATTACTAAACAATTCACAACATTATACAAATATTTCACATACATTAATCATGTTCATCGTATCACATCCAATCAGAATCATAAAGTCCCTTATATAGGTCTACAAGACCTTAAACATTCTTTAGAAAAGGTTCGAGACTAAACTGATCTCACATAAAATTTTTTGAAAACTTTAAAATTTTTCTCAGTAACAGGGGTCACAGGCCCGTGTGAACAGGCCGTGTGCCTCACACAGCCTCAGACACCCCCGTGTGTCTAGGTCGTGTGAAAACAGGGCATACATATTGACTTGTACCACACGACCGAGGATATGCCTGTGTGCCAGGCCGTGTAAAAACTAGATGGGTTACTGACTTGGGTCACATGACTGAACACATGCTCGTGTGCCAGCCCGTGTGCCATACACGACCTGTAGGCACACCCATGTGCCTAGGCCATGCCAAACCTGTAGGGTATACTGACTTGGCGACATGGCCAATTACACACCCGTGTGTGAGGCCATGTGGTGTGTCCAGGCTCAATTCAAATTGAACCCTTGATTAACACAGCTAAGACACACGCCCGTGTATTTGCCCGTGTGGAGAAAAATAGGCCATTTACAAGGCCAATTTACCACCCAAAAAGGGGTCAACCCTACAAGTTCAATTCAATCATCAATTAACACATAATTTGTAGCCAAAACATCACAAAAATCATGCACATTTCATGCCATAAAGACATCAACCAATTCAATACACAATTGCTATACCGAAACACACTTATTTTACATACCAAATTTATTTAGTCATCTAGTTCCAATATTACACATACTCAACATTCAATTAACCAAATTCCACATCCAAATTTCATACCAAACTAAGCCATTTCACAATCAATATTCACCATGAATAACTTACCAAAATACCTATTCATCCTATAACCAAAATTACCAATTCATGTATTTCCAAAACATGAAACATTATAAACACATCTTATACCAAATATCATATTTATCAAAATGGACCAATTTGCATGGCCAAATACACAACAATGTTAACATCATTTTCAAGGCAACTCACATGGCAAGGTTCACAACACAAACATATCATATTGACACTAGCCTATACATGCCATATACCATATTTACAATTTCAAAAGTACCGAAATAGCGATCGATAGTGTGACGATGATTTTTTGTAACACCCCAAACCCGGCCAAAAAGCTCATTTATAGCAGAAGCTTATCTTTTGAAAATAGTTGCGTAAACGTGATGTTTTGAAAATAGTTATCGTTTTGTAAAATCGTGCTCTATTTCTAACAGATATAAATCATAATAAATAAAAACCTAATTAAAAGCTAGAAAATTGGAGAGGCATTATTACGCAAATAAAAACCCAGAACGAAATTTAATAGTAAGTAAAAGCTCAAAAAAGAAAACAGGAGCAGTAACGTGGCCACCTCCAAGTCCCTCACAGCACCAATCCACCTAACGCTGGGGATCACCTGTACAGTTAAACAGTGGGGTGAGTTTACGAAAAATCAGTGTGTAATCCCCTAATATGCAGTCATTCAGATATACAGAATGCAGTAATAGTTTGGACCTGAGCCTAGTATAGTAAAAAGTATCAGGTGGGCCTTAGCCCAATACAGTAGTAGAATTAGTAAGAATAGTATGCAAATATCATTTGTCAGAATGCATGATGCATGTTACCCCAACCAACCCTGCACTCCATCTCCTATCGAACCCTGCACTTACTGTGGGGAATAGATTACTGACCCATCCCTACACTTACAGAGTTAACACCTGTTGCAGCACTAACTAGAATCTCAGTAAAGCTGCCAGTAGACAGAATGGCTAAAAGCCATAAACAGGAAGGCTATAAGCCTTGAACAGGATGGCACAGAGCCATAATCAGGATGGCACAGATCCATAATCAGGATGGTATAGAGCCATAATTAGGATGGCTAGAAGCCATGAACTTCCTCTGTCAATAATCAACCATCCCCATGTAAATGTCATGTCATACCATCATACATGAATGTAAAAAGTCATGCTCAATCATAGTCATATATATATCATATAGCAAATCAGTCATACATAGTATAAGGAGCATAACAGTTATTTTCCCCTATAGGGGTATTACAGTCATTTTACCCTACAGGGCTATTACGGTCATTTCACCCTACAGGGGTATTACAGTCATTTTACCCTACAGAGGTATTAAGGTTATTTCACCCTACAGGGGTATTATGGTCATTTTACCCTACGGGGGTAATTCGGTCATTTTACCCTTTGGAATTCGGCCAGTTTACCCTTCGGGGGTAATTCTGTCATTTTACCCTTCGAGGGTAATTCAGTCATTTTACCCTTCGTGGGTAATTCTATCATTTTACCCATCAGGGGTAATTTGGTCATTTTACCCTTTGAGGGTAATTCAGTTATTTTACCTTTCACGGGTAATTCGGTCATTTTACCCTTCGAGGGTAATTCAATCATTTTACCTTTTGAGGGTAATTCGGTCTTTTTACCCTTTGAGGGTATTCCGGTCATTTTATCCTTTAGGGGTAATTCAGTCATTTTACCCTTCGAGGGTAATTCGGTCATTTTACCCTTCGGGGGTAATTCGGTCATTTTACCATTCGAGGGTAATTTGGTCATTTTACCCTTCAGGGGTAATTCGGTCATTTTACCCTACGAGGGTATTTTGGTCATTTTACCTTACGAGGGTATTTCGGTCATTTTACCCTATGAGGGTATTTCGGTCATTCACCCAAGTTTTCTGGCCACTATTTTCCACACGTGCATTCGCACGCCCGTGTGGCATCAATTGTCGTACTTTTCGACTTTTCACCGACTATCGAATACAGGGTACTGTTACACACCTATTTTGTGAAACCGTGCTAAGATCCACGAGAACTCCCACCTATATTCAATCCCAACTTTTGGTTAATAGGCTAACAAACGAGTCGAAGAGAACCCTAATCAAAACTCTTATACACAAAGGCTTACCTACCGCTTGACTAGATCAGTCGATTTGTGGCTTGCTCATTTGGTCTAGTGATTGGTGTGGCCACCCTACCGCACCCTAGTGGAGAGTCTCAAACTGCCGACACCTTGCGATGCATAAATCTGGGCAGGGGCCACGAGTCCATTTCCAATTGGCACCTTTCCTGATCTTTCCTCGGAATGGCTACTACTCGCCACTGCTAATACCTCTTCTTGCGACATATTCTTGGAAATCTCCATTTGAAGTAAAAAGTAATCTATGCTTACCATTTCAAGGGACCAAGAAAGAAAAGGATTGATCTACCAATATTCGGCCAATAGAGAACACAAAAGAAAAGAGCATATGTTTTAGAAAGAAGTTTGAACATATCGAAGGAATAGAAAAAAACAAGAAGAAATCTAGTAACTCACCATTTGTTAAAGCCACTCCAAAACCGGAACTGATCAAAGAAGAAGAAGATAGAAACCGGTAACAGGATCAAGACTAAAAGCTGAAAGAAACTGGAGGGGAGGAGAAATTAAAAGTAATTAATCAAGAGAATCATTAACTAAAAGCCGACAGACAAAATGGAGAGATGAGAGAAAACAGAAAAGGTTCGACAAGAAGAGAATAAGTAGTCGATAGACAAAACCGAAAAAGAAGAGTGGGAAAGAGAAAGATGTATTCGGTAGTAAAGGACAATTCCCCAAATGGTCAATTTCGCCTCAACCCAAAAATGCGAAGAAGGAAAAATACTAGTTACCAAAGCAGAGAGCAAAGTGAGAATTACTTTCGGCACTCACAGACAAAAATCGAAAAAGAAAAATTCACCCAACAAGAAATGGCCAAAACTGAAAATGAAAAGAATCCCCCCAACATACACTCAGCCACTGAAATTTCAAAGAGATTGAGTAGAACCCGTATTCTACTACTCACCAAATCGGCAACAACCCCAATCCCAAAAATCTCTCCAACAATCTTTCCAAATATCCCTCCTCAATTCTCTTTATGACCAGTTCAAACTCCATTAAGCAGTATTCAGTTCAAATTCCACCACTCACACCGCAAATGAGTAAAATAAATACTCCTTTGTGCATAGTATGACTCGAACCCTCACTCCTTAGAAGCACAACATGCCACTCACACTCTTTAGAAGCACAACACGCCACTACCACTGGACTACAGGCGCTTCTTGTGTCATATTTTATTCGCAACAATTTAAAAGCCTACAAGCCAAAGTCAGAGTTCACCTAAGTAAGTAAACAAAAATTCTGCATACGCCAAGACTTGAACCCCAGACCCCAATGAAATATCCACACACCATTTACCAACAAACCACTAGGCTTTTTGTGTCATAGTTTACCCATATTTAATTATAAGCCTATTAGCCCAATGTAACACCCTAAACCCGGCACATACGTTACGACCGAATTCAGTGTGCCACATCACCTAAAACTAACCTAGTTACTAAGATTGAGGTGAGCTTTGCAAAACCCGTTATTGAAGTTTTCAAAGAAATTCCCGATTTACTAAATGAATATCCTATTTACTATCGATCGTTAAAGGTTTATTTAAAATTGTGACTTTTGTTACACTTTTGGAATATGCGTTTGGTTTTGAAAATGTTCGTTTATCGTGTTATTTTGGAAATAAATAACTTTTATAAAAACACGTATCAGAGGTATCCGATTTCAAAATGATTTGAACAATATTAATCTTAAGTTAAAAACAAATTAAATAAGTAAAGAATTAAAACCCGAAATGAAAATAATTAGAGCGGCCTTATTACAACCAAAAAACCATAATAGAAATAATCTAAATAAATATGGTAATTAAATGAATTAAAAATAAAACTTAATTAAAAACCAGAATTTTAATCTTCGTGGCACTCTAAATCCCTCCCAGCTCCAAGCCCACCAACTAAGGCTCACCTGCATAGATGGAAGAAGGAAGGTGAGTTTGGAAACTCAGTGTGTATAGAAAGCCCATCCCGAGCCCAAGTCAGCTCAAACCCATTGGGCCTAAGCCCGATCCAGTCTCAATTTTAACTGGGCCAAAGCCCTTTCCAGATACAGTATACTGGGCCTCAACCCTTTTCAGATAACAGTGCGGCCCATAGGCCCATTTCAGAACAAAACATATATTAACATGGATGCAAGCCCAAACCCAACCTAAATCCAGCCGCTACACTCTACCCATACTAGCCCTACATACCATATGGGGAATAAATCAACCCACCTAGCCCTTCACTCCACATTTGCAGCATAGCTGCTCAGATATCAGTAAGTTGAGGCAAAGCATCCAGTACGTGGTCAAGCCAATTTCAGTACTTCCTCCATCAATATCCCAGTCCCATGCAACAGATAATCATTTAATGAACAGAAAACAATAGCACATGCAGTTCAGTCAAATCAAGCCCTAGGGGTATAGCGGTAATTCTACACCTAGGGGTAAAATCGTAATTTATCAATTTTTAGTGTTTTTTAATGCATATTTCAGTCTCCAATAACCTAACTTTCGTCTCAGTAGTTATTTAACTCGTTTTAACAATTTTAAGCTATTGGGCCCTAAAACCCCTAATGGGCCCAACAGTGTCTATAAGCAACTTAAGCCCATTTATCCAGATTTTATGGTCAATTTATCATTTTAACCAGTTTTGAACCTACAATCTATCAGTGCACATTAATTACTCATTTTCACCTATGTGGGCCTGTAAGCCCATTGGGCCCACTTTTAGCCATCAAGGCCCAATTACCGAAGAACACGAAATTACACGTACAACTATCTCACCACTTGTGATTTGAGATCCAACGATTTCCAACCATATTATGAGCATTCATACACTCACAAGCCCACGAAATGCCAAAATTTTGGCATTTCGGCATTTCAGCTTTTGTCGATTTAAACTAAAGAAGGGTGTTCGATACACACCTGATTCACGACGACTGCTAACAAGATCTCCCACGATATCCTACAATCGATTACCACAACTCTTAGATTGCAAATCTACAGTAACCAATCCCATATTCACTTACCATATTCGGTCATCAACACCTAGGCCTTTGAGATCTTACCTTTGCTGAAACTAGTGACTAGATCTAGATCTAGTCGTTCCACTTGTCCAAGCCCTCAATCAATTGCCTCTAGAACATGCTAGCACCGCAATAAATCATTGGTTAATGACCTTTAGAGCCCTAATCCCCAATCGACAGCCTCCCTAGACTTTAGGGACTTCGGCTTTTCTAAATCACAAAATAACGTACAAATCTAGGGTGATGAGCACTTACCACTGATTCCCCTTCTGTTTCTACTCAGATCTGATGCAGATGTAGCCACTAAACGCTAGTAGAACTCGAATCTAGGAGATCTAAAGTCTAGACTATAAGCTCCTAAGAATGTGGCGTTTTCGGCTTTTGACTGGTAAAGAAGAAGATGATTTGGGGTATTAGTTTTGGAGTAGTGTTGCCGACAGGAGTTAAGGGTTTAGAGAAGGTGAAAATTGGTAAAAAGGGATGAAGAGAGTAGAGGAATTTTGGATTGGAGAAATCGGCGCAAGGAGTAGTGTTTTCGGGATTTCGGCTTTTATGGCAATCGGCTATGGTGGCTTGAAAAAAAATGGAATCGATAGAGAGGATGAGTTGAGTGGTAGAGATGTTCGGCTAGAAAAGAAAACAAAAAGGAAAAGAAAAGAATGAAGGAGAGGGGAAGAAGAAAAAGAAATTGGCACAAGGGAAAGACTTCTTGATTTTTCGGCTTTTTGCTACACTAAGAGGTGGATGAAAGAAAAAGATGAACACTCTAGGTGGCTAACCCTAATTCTCCAAGACAGAAAAAGAACAGAACTAACCCTAATCACCACTAAAGCAATCGGCCCAACCTCCTTAAGGCCCTAGCTAAATTTCCACTTAAGTTCTGTTACATACCCGGCACATGCCCAAAAATAAAAGTATCATTTCTTACTTTGCAACTTGAACCCTGGCCTTGAATACCACCCACACGCCACTTTTTTAGGAACTTAGTTGCGCCACCTGGCCACTTTACGAAGGGCCTCTTTGAGTCATAATTTACGAAGTTTTCCTTAAAAGCCCACTTAACCAAGTCCCCTTTCATTTAAAATCCAAACTTGATATTTTACCGGGTTCTAACTTAGGCTTGGGCCTTCTAAAGGCCCACTAACATATTTAAACACCATTTCAGTATCCAGAACACCAAAATTTTAGAATTCACCACAAATCACAAAATCCCGAAAAATCTCAAAAATCAGGGCGTTACAACTCTACCCCTTAAAGAAATTTCGGCCTCAAAATTTACCTGATCCAAATAATTGAGGGTATTGTTAACGCATAGTTAAGTAGCCTCTTCTCTGGCATGTTTGCGCCATAGCACCTTTACTAACGGAACCGACTTCCTCCTTAAAACTTTAACCTCTCGATCTAGAATTTGTATAGGCTCCTCCTCAAAGGTTAAATCAGTCTTCACTTCAATCTCCTCCACTGGTACGACATGTGAAGGATACGATCGATACCGTCTTAGCATGGACACATGAAAGACGTCATGGATGCAATCCAACTTTGATGGCAACTCCAACTGATACGCCACTGGCCCTACTCGTTTAAAAACTCGATAAGGCCCAATAAACCGTGGACTCAGTTTGCCTTTCTTACCAAATCTCAAGATCTTCTTACAAGGTGAAACATTCAAGAAGACCACATCCCCAACAGTGAATTCAATCTCCTTCTGCTTTAGATTCGCATACGACTTCTGCCTATCAAATGCCTCCTTTAACCAATCTCTTATCAATTTAACTTTACTTTCAGTGTCTGCTACCAATTCCAGTCCAAGAACTTGTCGCTCTCGTAACTCTGTCTAACACGTAGGCGTACGACACCTTCGCCCATACAGTGCTTCATATGGAGCCATCTGAATACTCGCTGGATAACTGTTGTTGTACGTAAATTCTGCCAATGGTAAGTAGTCCTCCCAACTACCATGGAAATCAATGACACAACCACTTAGCATATCCTCTAGAACCTGAACAACCCTTTCAGACTGTCCATCTGTCTGATGGTGAAAAGTAGTACTAAAGTCCAATCGCATACCCAACACCCCATGCAACTTTTAACAGAATCGAGATGTGAACCTAGGGTCTCGATCAGAAATAATCAAAACTGGCACCCCATGTAGTTGCACTATCTCTGCCACATACAACTTGGCCAACTTTTGTAGTGAGTAATCGGTACGGACATGTATAAAATGGGCAGATTTTGTTAACCCATCCACAATTACCTACACAAAATCTTTCTTGGAGGGTGTCAAAGGTAGACCACTCACGAAATCCATAGTAACTCTCTCCCACTTCCAAAGTGGAATTTTCACTGGTTGCAACAGTCCAGAAGGCAGTTGGTGCTTAGCCTTAACTTGCTGACACGTCAGACATTTCCCAACAAATTTAGTCACCTCTCGCTTTAGTCCAGGCCACCAATACACCTCTCACAAGTTGCGACATAACTTATTTCCTCTAGGATGCATAGCATAAGGTCCACTATGAGCCTATTTCAGAATTGACTGTCTTAATTCAAAGTCCTTCGGAATACAAACTCTCCCACGAAAGCAAAGAACTCCACCAGTATTCAGTCTAAAATCTAAATTCTCCTCATTCTCAGCTTGCTGAAATCGAGGAACCAGTGAATCATCTTTTAACTGCTTCTCTTTAATCTGTTCAGTCCAAGCACTTGCAACTTCGCCAATAGACTTCCATCGTCGTACAGACTCAAATGAGCAAACATAGCTCTCAAATCAGCAACAACCCTTCGACTCAATGCATCAGCCACCATATTAGCCTTGCCTGGGTGATACTCAATTAAACAGTCGTAATCCTTAAGCAACTCTATCCATCTTCGTTGCCTAAGGTTTAACTTCTTTTGAGTCAACAGATACTTGAGACTCTTATGGTCTGTATATATAATACACTTTCCCCCATATAGGTAATGTCTCCAGATTTTCAATGCGAAGATCACTGCTGCCAACTCTAGATCATGCGTAGGGTAATTTGCTTCGTGAGGCTTAAGCTTTTACGAAGCATAAGCGACCACCTTACCATTTTGCATCGGTACACATCCTAATCCCACATGCAACGCATCGTTGTATGCAGTGAAGTCCTTCCCAGACTCTGGTTGAATCAACATGGGCGCCTCAGTCAAAACCTTTTTCAGCCTATCGAAAGCCTCTTGTTGTTTCTCAGTCCAAACAAACGCTACTCCTTTCCTTAACAGTTTAGTTAGTGGTGCCACAATCAGAGAAAATCCCTCTACAAATCTTCTGTAATAGCCTGCTAGACCCAGAAAACTCTAAATTTTTGATACTGACCTCGGTGGCTTCCATTTCAGAACTGCCTCAATCTTCTGAGGGTCTACCCTAATCCTCCCAGCAGAAACAACGTGACCCAGAAAAGTCACTTCTCGCAACCAAAATTCACACTTACTGAACTTTGCATAGAGTTGCTCCTCTCTCAACACTTGCAGCACAATACGGAGATGCTCATCATGCTTCTCCTCAGTTTTCGAATACACCAAAATATTGTCGATAAAAATGACTACGAATCGATCTAAATACGGTTGGAATACTCGATTCATCAGATCCATAAAAGCTGCAGGTGCATTCGTCAGTCCAAATGGCTTAACCAGAAACTCGTAATGACCATACCGAGTTCTGAATGCTGCCTTATGAATATCTACTTCCTTTACCCCCAATTGATGGTATCCAGATCGTAGATCGATCTTAGAAAACACTGAAGCTCCCCTAAGCTGGTCAAACAGATCACCGATTCTAGGCAGAGGATACTTGTTCTTTATCGTCAGTTTGTTCAACTAGCGATAATCGATGTACATACGCATCGTCTCATCCTTTTTCTTTATGAACAGCACTGGTGCTCTCCATGGAGACACACTCGGTCTAATGAAGCCTCTATCCAACAACTCTTGGATTTGAGCTTTCAGTTCCACTAACTCCTTCAGTGCCATCCTATAAGGCGCGATGGACACTAGAGCCGTTCCAGGTAACAAATCAATCCCAAACTCGACTTTTCAATTCAGAGGTAATCTAGGAAGCTCCTCAAGGAATACATCTTAGAACTCCCTAACAGTTCTGACTATTTCCACAGTTAGATTCTCAGTTTCAGCTTGACTTATGAAAGCCAAGTATGCCTCACATCCTTTGTGAATCAGTTTCTCTGCCCTTAAAGCCGATACCACGTTGGACAAGTAGTCTCTTCGCTTTCCAACAACCATTACCTCCTTATCATCAATAGTCCTTAACACCATCCTCTTAGCTACACAATCCAAATTTGCCTTATGCTTGGTTAACCAATCCATTCCTAAGATCAGATCAAACTCTCCGAAAGGTAACTCCATCAAGTCTCCACAAAAAATCCTATCCCTAAAGAGTTTATCTACCCTAACCGAGTGACCTAGAGGACTTATCACAGTTACCCCACTCGCAGTTTCCTTAGAGTGCACACCTAACGACCCAGAAATGTCATATGCAACATACAAATAGGTTGATCCCAGATTTATCAGAGCAGTATAGGGTACGCTAGAGATTAAAAACGTATCGGTTATGACGTCAGGTGCATCACCCTCCTCTCGGCGACGAGCAGCATATACCAATGCTGGTTGACGAGCCTCAGCATTACCAGCACCCCTGCCAGGTGCCCTACGTCCACGGCCATTGCCACCTCGACCTTGTCCCCGGCCTCTTGGCGACGACGGTCCACCTCACATAGGTTGCATAGCACCTTGTTCAGCAACTTGAGTCTGGGCTGGCCTCCCAGGACAATCTTTGATCCTATGTTCCTTTGACCCACAACGAAGACATGCCCCAGTATGTTTCCAGCACTCTCCCAGATGCCCTCTACCACAGTCTCCGCAAGGCTGTGGTCTAATCGTGTTTACCAGAACTGCTCGAACCGATTCCTCCACCCTAGCTCTCTTAACAGTCCGATTTGCAGTACCAGCTGGTCTTGAATCTCTCTTGAATCGGTTTCAATCCCTATCGCGGTTCTTTCGTTCAGCTTGCTTCACCTCTTCGGCTATCTTAGCCTTCTCTACCAATATAGTAAAATCGTGCTCTCTCTGCGGAGCTATCAGTACCCTTAGCTCATCCCTGAGGCCATCCTCAAAGCAAACACTGCGCCCGTACTCAGTAGCAACAATTCCGCTAGCATATCAGCTCAACCTCAGAAACTCTGCCTCATACTCAGTAACTGACCTATTGCCCTGGGTCAGGTTCAGAAATTCCTTCCTACGTGTATCCACATAGCTGGCTCCGACGTATTTTCCCTTAAAAACCATTTTAAATAATTCCCAAGTTACCCGCTCAGCTGGGGTACTCTCTCTCACAGTAATCCACCATTGGTATGCTTCGTCTCGCAGCAGAGACACTGTTCCCTTTAGTTTTTGCTCCACAGAGCAGTCCAGGTCGTCAATAATCCTTTCTGTAGCTTCCAGCCAATATTCAGCTACGTTCGGGGCCACTCTAGATATGCCCCTAAAGACCTCTGCTCCATTCACTCGGAGTCGCTCAGAAATATATCCCCTATTCACTAGCCCAACATTAGCTCCAGTAACTCTTTCCAAAACCCTCAACATAGCCTAGGACAGAGCGTTGTCCCCTACGGCCTAATCATATGGCCCATTTTCAGCACCCGGTGGCGGTCGTGCCTCACCAGTTGGCATTGGTCTTTGTTCCGAAGATGAAGACCAAGTTGAACATTGCCTCGGCCACGTCCACTGCCTCGTCCACGAGCAGCTCTCGTACTCATATCGATTTATCTGATTATGAATTTTATGACATTAGTTTAATAATTCAGTTGTTTATTACAAATGTCTTATGCACAGATAGAGTTTCAGAGTTTGTTTTCGCGAAATCGTTGCCTAGCTACAGTCTCAATTTTTCTAGGGTTTAGATTCCCTACAGTCTCAGTCTCTACAGTTTTCAGTACTACCCTATCTACAGTATCATAGCGGGGTCTCAGTTCTATCTACAGTGTCATTTCAGTATAATACAGTGTAAAAAACAGAAATACTTACAGGCTTGGTGCCAGAGATTCGGTGTGCCACCTTTTTCCAGATACCAGTTTTCAGAAACTCAGAAGGATTAAAACTTTTCAAAACCAAATCTTTAAGACAAGTCTAATTTTGTTTTCAGAAACCGATTTCCAAAATTACCCTTCCTGGGCCTGAATTTTAAGAATTTTCAAAAATATTTTTAGACCCGATTCATAGCCGAATTATTGCAACCAGGCTCTGATACCACTAAATGTAACAACCCAAACTCGGCCCAAACGTTACGACTGAATCTGGTGCGCCACATCACCTACAACTAACCTAGTTACTAAGATTGAGGTGAGCTTTGCAAAACCCGTTATTGAAGTTTTCAAAGAAATTCCCAATTTACTAAATGAATATCCTATTTACTATCGAGCGTTAAAGGTTTATTTAAAATCGTGACTTTAGTTACACTTTTGGAATGTGCGTTTGGTTTTGAAAATGTTCGTTTATCGTGTTATTTTGGAAACAAATAACTTTTATAAAAATGCAACTCAGAGGTATCCGATTTCAAAATGATTTGAGCAATATTAATATTAAGTTAAAAGTAAATTAAATAAGTAAGGAATTAAAACCCGAAATGAAAATAATTAGAGCGGCCTTATTATAACCCAAATACCATAATAGAAATAATCTAAATAAATACAGTAATTAAATGAATTAAAAATATAACTTAATTAAAAACCAGAATTTTAATCTTCGTGGCCACTCTGAATCCCTCACAGCTCCAAGCCCACCAACTAAGGCTCACCTGCATAGATGGAAGAAGGAGAGTGAGTTTGGAAACTCAGTGTTATAAAAAGCCCATCTTGAGCCCAAGTCAGCTCAAGCCCATTGGGCCTAAGCCCGATCTAGTCTCAGTTTTAACTGGGCCGAAGCCCTTTCCAAATACAGTATACTGGGCCTCAGTCTTTTTCAGATAACAGTGCGGCCCATAGGCCCATTTCAGAGCAAAACAGATATTAACATGGATGCAAGCCCAAACCCAACCTAAATCCAGCCCCTACAGTCCACCCGTACCAGCCCTACACACCATGTGGGGAATAACTCAACCCACCCAGCCCTACACTCCATAGTTGCAGCATAGCTGCTCAGATATCAGTAAGTTGAGGCAAAGCCTCAGTATGTGGTCAAGCCACTTTCATTACTTCCTCCATCAATATCCAAGTCCCATGCAACAGATAATCATGTAATGAACAGAAAACAGTAACACATACAGTTTAGTCAGGTCAAGCCCTAGGGGTATAACGGTAATTCTACACCTAGGGGTAAAATCGTAATTTCACGTTCTTAAGGATATTTCGGTAATTTTATCAGTTTTTAGGGTTTTTTATGCATATTTCAGTGTCCAATAACCTAACTTTCATCTCAGTAGTTATTTAACTCGTTTTAACAATTTTAAGCTATTGGGCCCTAAAGCCCCTAATGGGCCCTATAGTGTCTATAAGCAACTTAAGCCCATTTAGTCCAGATTTTATGGTTAATTTATCAGTTTAACCAGTTTTGAACCTACAGTCTATCAGTGCACATTAATTACTCATTTTCACATATGTGGGCCCGTAAGCCTATTGGGCCCACTTTTAGCCCATCGAGGCCCAATTACCGAAGAACACTAAATTACACATACAACTATCTCACCACTTGCGATTTCAGATCCAATGATTTCCAACCATCTTATGAGTATTCACACACTCACAAGCCCACGAAAGGCCAGAATTTTGGCGTTTTGGCTTTTTGACTTTTGCCGATTTGAACTAAAGAAGGGTGTTCGATACACACCTGATTCACGACGACTACTAACAAGATCTCCCACGATATCCTACAATCGATTACCACAACTCTTATATTGCAAATCTACAATAACCAATCCCATATTCACTTACTATATTGGCCCATCAACACCTAGGCCCTTGAGATCTTACCTTTGCCGAAACTAGTGACTAGATCTAGATCTAGTCGTTCCACTTGTCCAAGCCCTAGATCAATCGCCTCTAGAACATGCTAGCACCACAAGAAATCATTCGTTAATGACCTTTAGAGCCCTAATCCCCAATCGACAGCCTCCCTAGACTGTAAGGACTTCGACTTTTTCTAAATCACAAAATAACGTATAGATCTGGGGTGGTGAGCACTTACCACTGATTCCTCTTCTGTTTCTACTCAGATCTGATGCAGATGTAGCCCCTAAACGCAGTAGAACTTGAATCTAGGAGATCTAAAGTCTCGGCTATAAGCTCCTAAGAATGTGGTGTTTTTAGCTTTTGACTAGTGAAGAAAAAGATGATTTGAGATAGTAATTTTGGAGTAGTGTTGCCGACAGGAGTTAAGGGTTTAGAGGAGGTGAAAATCAGTAAAAAGGGATGATGAGAATAGAAGAATTTTGGGCTTAGAGAAATCGGCACAAGAAGCAGTGTTTTCGGGATTTTGGCTTTGATGGCAATCGGCTATGGTGGCTTGAAAAAGAATGGAATCGATAGAGAGGATGAGTTGACTGGTAGAGATGTTCGACTAGAAAAGAAACAAAAAGGAAAAGAAAAGAAGGAAAGGGGAGGGGAAGAAGAAAAAGAAATCGACACAAGGGAAAGGCTTCTTAATTTTTCAGCTTTTTGCTACACTAAGAGGTGGATGAAAGAAAAAAGATGAACACTCTAGGTGGCTAACCCTAATTCTCCAAGATAGAAAAAGAAAAGAAACTAACCCTAATCACCACTAAAGCAATCGGCCCAACCTCCCTAAGTCCCTAGCTGAATTTCCACTTAAGTTCTATCACATGCCCGGCACATGCCCAAAAAGAAAAGTATCATTTGCTTACCTTGCAACCCTGGCCCTTAATACCACCCACACGCCACTTTTTTAGGAACTTAGTGGCACCACCTTGCCACTTTACCAAGGTCCTCTTTGAGTCATAATTTACGAAGTTTTCCTTAAAAGCCCACTTAACCAAGTCCCCTTTCACTTAAAATCCAAACTTGATATTTTACTGGGTTCTAACTTAGGCTTGGGCCTTCTAAAGGCCCACTAACATATTTAAACACCATTTCAGTTTCCAGAACACCAGAATTTTAGAATTCACCAAAAATCACAAAATCCCAAAAAATCCCGAAAATCAGGGCGTTACACCCAAAGCTAGAGGTTTATTTAAGAGGAAAAACTAAAATTTTGCTAGAGCCTAGATTTGAACCCTAGACTTCTCATCACTTCTCAGGATGTTTAACCACTGAAGCAACCATTCATGTATGTCTCTATCTTGCACAACTAAATACTTATATGCAGTCTCCTAACTATTCCCTTATTCAAAACCTATTCCTTCTAGGCTAAAATTCAAGGCGTTACATTCTTGACGATGCCCGAGCCCGAGCTAGCTTCGATAATCCATAAAAGAAGGAAAAGAAACACACAAAGTAAGCTTTCAAAAGCTTAGTAAGCCATATATAAAGAAAGTCATTAAATGAAACCATTGTAATTCAATTTAAATGTACAAAACATAACTAAACACACAAGTAAATGCCAACTTATCTCATATCATACTTATATTCACATATAATTTCATCACTTACCTTCACTTTCAATATTCCCATTAACTTCATACATTCCTGAGTTGTTTAACTCGTTTATACATTCTTTCTAGTGTTCTCATTGCCTGTTGAACCATTCAAAATTGCTAAGGATACTTGGAAGTCTCATATATCACAAACAATGCTAATGTCCTAGACATGGTCTTACATGTTGTCACATATCGATACCAATAGCCCAGCTATGGTCTTACGTGAACTCATATATTGTTGCTAATGTCCCAGACATGGTCTTACAAAAAATCATAATACGATGCCAATGTCCCAAACATGGTCTTACATGTAATCACATCTTAGAATCCTAATGTCATGAAATTTGTATCCTATACTCTTTCTAAGGTTTGTACGGGACTTTCGGATGTCGTAACTCCATCTATACTTCCACGTACTCGATCATTCAACATCCAAAGCAATTTAATAACTCATAAACATATATAATTCAATTTAAATACATTTATTTGTATATGAACTTACGTAAAAAATAGACTGAACGGATCAGAGCGACTACTAGATAACTTTCGATTTCCCCCGATCTAAATCCAATTTCTTTCTTTCTTGATCTATATAAATTCAAATTTAACTAATTTAATGATACATTCATTCAATTTAATCCAAATCACATTGTAACACACATTTATACTTTTACCCCATATATTTCACATTTTCACAATTTAGTCCTTATTTCATAAAATCACAAATTATAACAATTCCAATTAAATCCATGTGTGCCAAATTACTATAATGCCCTGAACAATCCATGTCTTTCATTTTTTTCACATTTTAACCCTTCAATTTATAAATTTCACAATTTAATCCCTAATATTCATTTTTACTAAAAATCACTTTACAAAACATATATATCTATCATCAAGCTTCCATATATCATCATTAAAGATTTAAAACTCATGGACTCATCAATGGAATTTCTCAAAATTATCAAGAAACTCAAAAATTAGGGTATGGGCTAGCTAGTACTCGAAGTAAAGATCACAAAAACATAAAAATCATCAAAAACCAAATCAATATCATACCTTAATTAAGTCAAAAGTGTGTCGAATGTTAAAGGTTCCAAACCCTAGCTTTCTTTTGTGTTTTTCAGTTGGAAAGATGAGAATGATCTTATTTTTCATGTTTCTTTTATTTAATTTTAACTTAATTTCTAGTTTACTAATTTGCCCTTAATTAAAACATTAATTAAACTTATAATGGTTGGCTATTCATGTTAATTTCCACTATCAATGGTCCAATATCATAATAAGGACCACACATTTAATAAACCATATCAAATAAGCACTTAAACAATTATAAGGCAACTTTTGCATTTTACGCAGTTTAGTCATTTTTGTCAAATTAAGCACATAAACAGTAAAATTAGCTCACAAAATTTTCACACATATATAATCACATGTTGTACGCATCAAAAATAATATTAAAATTATTTTATGACCTTTAATTTTGGGTTTTGAAACCACTATTTCAATTTAGCTAAAATCGGGCTATTACAGCCTTCTTGCATCAAAACACAGCCCAGACCATTTAACAATTCATCACTGTAGATTACAAATTCTTTACCCAATTCTGGCTGAATTAACTGTAACACCCCTTACCTAGGTTCGAAGCTAGAATCGAGTATGAGGCATTACTGAAAAATAACACGACCATTCATACAAAATCAAACTATAAAATTTCACTCCAATTTAAAACCTTTGTATAATATATCATACGATCCTTAAAATGGGTCTACGGGGCCCAAAACATAGTTTGGGAGTGGTCCAAGACCAAATTGAGAACTTAGACAAATTTTGGAAGATTAAGTTAAAAACAGGGCAGACGCTCGTGTTAGATAGGGACACGCCCATGTGGGCAGGCCGTGTGGTCACACACGTCCATGTCCCCTACCCATGTTGAATTATTGGAAAATTATTTTTCATTTTGAACCTACAGGGGTTTTCACATGGCCGAGCACACGCCGTGTCCTTCACACGGCCTCAACACGCCCGTGATCTCACCCCGTGTGAAAAACTAGGGTATTCTATTTATGACGTCAGCATGCAAATTTGATCACACGGCCACGTGACACGTCCGTGAGACCAGGCCGTGTGACGTCCTTATTCTTCGAAAATTTCATGTAAGATTCACACACCCTACACACATGACCGTGGTGGCTGGCTGTGTGGCCCAAGGTTAGGCTATTTTCCAAGCCATTTTTTGCCCCAAAACACATATAAAATTTACCATTTTTAACACCACACACCATGCACATTTTTAGGCATCTAAATGACCAGATTCAACCATCAATCTTCCATTTCAATTCATCCACACACAAGCACACCAAGCATTCCGTGAATTACCTCATAAGGATATATGTAAAAACTAATATCATCATTGGACATATCACATGGCCTTAATTACAAAATAAGTTATCAAATAACAATTGCCACAATATAGCCAAACCAACATGACACTTACAACACTATTAAGTCCCTATACATGCCATAGTTAAAAAGAATTTATATTACAATACCAAAAGAACATTGTGGATAGTGTGGGTGATGTAACACCCCAAACTCGGCCTAGAAGTTAGGCCCGAATCCAGTGTGTCACATTGAAGTTTTTTTCAAAAACCAAGTTTTCATTGAAAACCCTTATTGTTTAAAAATTTGTGTAAAATCTCAATTTGCATTTGATCAATTCCCAATGTGGTTTATTAAAAATATTATTCCCTATTAAAGACGTTATTAATTATAAAATCTTAATCGTTGCGGAAGCTTAACTTAAAACAGAGGTTGTTTTAGAAAAAACTCGTTTTTACCACTAGCAATTATAAAATCACAATAAAATCCCAAATTTAAAAATAATCCAGAAGTTATAAAGACTTATTACAACCCAATAAAAATAATTTAAAATAAGGTAAATATATAAAAGTATAGATCATTAAAACCAGTTGCAATGTAGCCACCTCCGAGTCCCCTCTATTGTCGAGTCGCCTACTGAGGGTCACCTGAAAAAAATTAAAAAGAGGGAGTGAGTTTACGAAAACTCAGCGTGTACATCCCTCGATATACACATAACATGCATAAAGTAATTTGGCCCTAAGCCCTATTCAATATCGGTAGCCTTTGGGCCTTAGCCCATAGTGGCCTTAGGTTGACCTGAGCCCAAATCTTAACATACAGTGGCCTTATGCCTTAGCCCAAGTCATAACAATATAAATATGATTATGCAATGTGCAATTTCCTATAACCAACCCTGTACACCCCCTTCCAACACTACACTCTTGTGGGGAGATACTCAACCCACCCATCCTTGTACACCCAGTGTGGCACCAGTGGCGGCACTACTAATCGGTGCAGGATAACTGCTCGGTAGCTAAAAAGCTTGCTGTGGCTATAAAGCCTTCGGTGGCTAACAAGCCTACGGTGGCTAAAAAGCCTGCAGAGGATCCATAGTCGTTAAGCGACTGTGCGACCCTTATATACACTTCCTCTAATCATAATCTTGGCCTATATGCAATATAATAACACATGAATGCAACAGATAACATATAGCATGCATAAGTCATACTCATGGCACATAAGGGTATTCTAGTAATTTGCCAACTAACGGTTTTTTTTTAATTTTGTAGGTCAAGGGTATCTTAGTGATTCTGCCCTACTTGGGTATTTCAGTAATTCTACCCTACAGGGGTATTTTAGTAATTGTACCCTACAGGGGTATTTTAGTAATTTCATAACACCATGGGTTTAATTATGTGCCTTGTCCCGTCAACAAGTCCTCGTTGGCTAAAGTGAACAGATACTATGCACCGGTAGGATTCTAGAGAAGAGGAGGTGGGTCATTAAGACCGCTTAAGTACCGAGCTCTCCCTAGATCCAATCCTAGACATGCATATACCCATTGCCACACTTTAACCTTATGACTTGTCCACAGTTCCACTTAATTGATTAATTAAGTTTTATGTGTGCTTAAGCATTTAGTAGCTACTAGGCCCAAAAGTCCGCTACAAACCCTAACGAGTCCACATACATTTATATGGCCCACTAGGCCCAGTCACATTTATACAGCCCATCAGGCCCAAATCTATTCCAAGCCATACAACCAACTTAATCAGCTCGTCGCTTATTAGAAATTTACCAGTTTTTGCTTATCTGGGCCCACGAGCCTGTCGGCCTATTTGGCCCATTCTGGTCCAATTGGCCAAAATGTAACCCAAGTCCATGAGATCGCTCATAGGGTCTCTGGTATTGTATCGACTACGCTCATACGAGTGTTCACGCACTCGCAAGACTACCGTAGACAAAATTTTGGCTTTTCGGTATTTTGACATTTCGACATTTCGGGATTTACCGATCTATTGTGTGTGTGAAGTGTTTGTACGTACCTGATAGAAAAACGAGCTATGATCTCCTTAGCCACAAACCTACAATCGATGTCACTCAACAGTTAATCATACACTTATCAAATACTATTACCAAAAGCAGAAACCATACCACTTCTCCTTACCTTGCGCGATTGAAACTAATTAAACTTTCATCGCTTGCTAGCCCCGATCGATTCCCAGATCTGTGTTGTAGAAACTCTTATTATTAAAGATTGACTTAGCATATGACTAACATCCATCGTAGTCACCCTTACAACTCCTAATAACATTCGGCCAACTACCAAAATCGAGAATAGAGATAAACGCACTTACCAAACCCAAAGCACACTAAGAGTAATTTGGCAGAGACTTGAAAAAAGATTCAATCCACAATTAAGAAGAAAGATAGGAGATGTCAGTTTTAGTGTTTAAAAACAAAAACAATGTTGGTGATGGCACAATAGGGGATTCAGCCAGACAGAAGAGGAGAGCATTCGGCACAAAATAAGAAAAAAATCAGCTAATTGGTTTAGCACCAATCGGCCAAGGTTAAGGAACAAGGAAAAGAATGATGAAGCAACAAGGAAATTGAGAGGAGAAGGTTTCGGCAAATGCAATCAAGAAAGAGAGAATTCGGCAATACCCCTTAAGAACCAACAATGAAAATTCGTAATACCCCCTAAAAGACCCAAAAACGACCCTCATTTACTCTCTTAAGCTGAATTTACACACTCCTCACTTCCTAAATCGGCACCAACTCTTTACACACCCCATCACCTAATTTTCCTCCAAGATATTCTCCCTTATCCCTCTATTAGTCTCTTCCTTGAATTTCTCTCCTTCAGACTTCAACTCCAATGCCACTACTAGTTGTCCATAGCGTAAAAATTAAATCACTAAATATTGCCATGTTAGCACTCGAACCTAGGATCCCCTTGCCAGCTAATGATGCCACCTTCCTACTCCCTAAGTGATGCCACTTAGCCACTACACAACAACCTCACTTGTGTCCTATTTCTTCTCCATTTATTTAAAGGTCATGACTCCTGGGGTCAGGGTTCCCTAAAGGATGAAAAACAAAAATTTTCCTAACCCAAAATTCAAACTCAGGACTTCATAGAGACCTCTAAATACTTCAAAACCACTAGCCCAACCATTCTAACATGCAATTTATGTTGTTATCATACTCTCAAAAATTTTAAGCGCACCCACGCTTGGGCCCAAATCTTTTAGGCCCAAAATCTGAGGCGTTACAATTCTACCCTCTTAAAGAAATTTCATCCCCGAAATTTCCAACTAAGAGGATAGTCGTGTAACATCTATCCTACTACACTACCGCTGCGCACTCTGATCCTAATAATTTAAATACATACTCCAAGCATCCACCTATCGCAAATATTCTCAAACACGCATAGAACAAGTACCAAATTCAAATTCAAATGTTTACACATAGTACCATATCTATAGAAATCCTATTGAATATAAATAGTTAACAGCTTAAGACATATTATAGTATAACAATTCAACAAAATTCAGTAGTAAGAGAACTTACTTGGCTTAACATTAGAGACCCAATGTGCCACACAATAAAAACTTTCAAAATATTTTGATCCATTCGAAAAAAGTTTTTAAACCCAAATCTAAGGCCCATTTCACAGTCTGAGCTTTGCAACCGGGCTCTAATACCACTAACTGTAACATCCCAAACCCGACTTAGAAGTTAGGCCCGAATCCGGTGTGTCACATTGAAGTGTTTTTCGAAAACCAAGTTTTCATTGAAAACCCTTCTTGTTTAAAAATTTGTGTAAAACCTCAGTTTGCGTTTGATCAATTCCCAATGTGGTTTATTAAAAAGATTATTCCCTATTAAAGACGTTATTAATTATAAAATCTTAGTCGTTGCGGCGGAAGCTTAACTTAAAACAGAGGTTGTTTTGGAAAAACTCATTTTTTCTACTAGCAATTACAAAATCACAATAAAATCCCAAATTTAAAAATAATCCAGAAGTTATAAAGCCTTATTATAACCCAATAAAAATAATTTAAAATAAGGTAAATATATAAAACTACTAATCTTTAAAACAAGTTGTAGTGTAGCCACCTCCGAGTCCCCTCCATCATCAAGCCGCCTACTGAGGGTCACTTGAAAAAAATGAAAAAGAGGGAGTGAGTTTACGAAAACTTAGTGTGTACATCCCTCGACAGACATATAATAGGCATAAAACAATTTGGGCTTAAGCCCTATTCAATATCGGTAGCCTTTGGGCCTTAGCCCATAGTGGCCTCGGGTGGGCTTGTTGTTCTCTCGGTGCACCTTTACTACTCACTCCCGTACTTGGGTTTCTCTGGGGTCTACCTCTAGAGGGAGCATTACCTGATCTTGCACTCTGATCTCTATCTTTTTCAATCATCTCGGGGCATTCTCTAATGAAGTGGTCTTGAGAACCACACTTGAAGCAAGCCCGTTCATGTGCCTGACATTCGACGAGGTAGCATCTACCACATAGGTGACATTCAGGACTACTGGGTCAAGTTTTACCCACACTCGCAACTGAGGTAGTCTAAGCTTTGGAAACTGAATACTTATTACCTTTGCCTTTGCTTGAAAACCCCATTGAAGTAGCTGGTTCAAGTAGCAAATTCTTTTGATTTCTTGGAGGAGAATTGTAATGACTTGCCCAACTGTCTCTTTCTTGAGTCACGAAACTCCACCTCAGCTTTCTTTTTTTCCTTGGCCAATTCCTCGGCCTTGCAAGCTCCATCCACGAGCACTACAAACTCTTTCAGCTCTAGAATACCGACAAACATTTGGATGTCCTCATTTAAACCATCCTCAAACCTTTTGCACACAATAGGCTCGGTGGATACGCATTCCTGAGCGTATTTGTTGAGTCTCACAAACTCATGCTCATACTCAATCAAGGTCATTCAACCTTATTTCAATTCTGTAAATTCCTTGCGCTTTTGATTAATAAACCTTAGACTGATGTACTTCTTGCAAAATTCCTCTTTGAAAAATTCCCAATTAACTCTTTCCCTTGGTACAACAGACACAAGGGTGTTTACCACTGATAGGCGGAATCTCGTAGGAGGGTTATGACACACTTCATGCAGTCTTCAGGTGTGTAAGACAATTCATCAAATACCCTGATGGTATTCTCTTGTAACACCCCTAACCCGTATCCGTCATCAGAATGGCGTTACGAGGTATTACCGGACAAGACACAACTTTCAGACAATCATAGATGCACATATGTTATATTTACATTTTTTTGAAAAAAACTCATAAGTCTATTAAAAACATTATTCAAGCAATTTGAATCAATATTCAAATAACAATGAAAAATCTAAGATATGTATAATATGCGTTTCAAATACATACAAATATTCATGAATCATGACTTATAAACATATAACACATATTACATTAACATATCTTTCAAATAAGTCAATAATATTTCTATTACAAAAGCTTTATGCGCGTAGTACATAATAATATGAACCATTTTGCATGCTTATTATCTAAATTAGTATATTAAATTAATAGATCAAAAAGACAAATTAAATCTTTACAAAAACATAACTAAAACACACCTAATTCATACGGCTATAAAATGAATCATAGTTTACTCATTCTTTTATAATATACTTAATCATTAATGCACAGAGCACAAACAATTTTATCCAATTCGCATATAACCATTATGATTCCTTATAACATGAATTACAACTCATTTTGTCATTTTCTAATGCATTAGCCGAGTGTAAACATACTTAATACATATACACAAGTCACTATTCAAATGGTCAAAATCCAATTATCAATGGCAAATTTTAAACTTGCTATATATATATATATATATACCTTAACAAATGCCTACTTTCATTTTACTCAATCACATTACATGAATGTAACCTTGCATAGAATCGAATCCATATATCAACCATAACTTGCATTTCATGTTAAGTACTTCACAAGTATACATATGTAGCATAACTGAATATAACTAGGCTTAAAACATCATTACTAGCAAAATCATTATGTACATATCAACACCTATTTAATTAAGCACATATTCATACCATATCATAAAATTTTACCAAGACATCACACATATAAACTTGGTTTAGCTTCCATGGCCGAATATCAAATAGTCTATAACCATTACCTAAATTCATTATATCCATCTTATTATATATCAAACACATTAGGCATAATTCAAATCTATTTATATAGCATAGCTGAATCATCAAACCATATACTAATATATCAACCACATCATTTGATCATCAACTAACTAAACTAAAATCACTCTCAAAGATCATTGAACCCTACCATACGCACATTTTATATACATCATGACCGAATCAATCAAACTACACTTAAATTCACTTCACCATTATCTAAGCATAGCACACATAAAAACCATGATCAAGATAACATGAACTTATGTATCAAATTGGCCATTTTCGCATGGCATATTAAATACACAACTTCAAACATATCCAAAAATATTATAGCCTATACATGCCATAGGTTAGAAATTTAGCTTATAAAAGTATCGAAAACAGTCGATAGTGTGATAGACTTCTTTAACGATCCCTGAGCTCGTAACTAGCTTCCAAAATCTATAGAACAGATAGCAAACATACACACAATAAGCTTCCGTAGCTTAGTAAGTCATAAGCAAATAAAACATTCAATGACATTAGTAGCTCAATTTAAATAAACTAATTCATGCTACCGTAATCACGTATAATTTCAAGCTTGCAGATTCATATAACAAATCTTTCATCCAAGTATAAATACCAACTTTGTCAAATACACATATATTCAATCACAAAGTTATCATTTTCTCTCAAAGTCACATTCTCCTCATATGGCTAGATATATATATACATTCATATATGTATACACATAATTCACACTTTAATATCACATACACAAACCATTTGGTTGAATATATTTGCATTCAAATATACATACATTTAACCTTATAACATGTATAATTCATATAATCTTTTCAAATCAACTCATTTCATCCTTCATTCTCATTCTCTTTCATCTATTTCACATTTATTAATATCAATCACATAGGTTCAAACTCAATATCATCAACCACATAGATTTTGTACATGCTTGTACTATCACGTACTTATATATCACATTTACCACCTTAGAACTCGATGTATTAACTCGTTCGATCACCTTCAATCACTCAATGGATTTGCACACTTAGTGCTAAATAGTTAGCCAAAGCTGTAATGAAATCGCACACTTAGTGCCTTCGCATGAAACCAAATTGGTCTCGGTATCGTACACTCAGTGCCCGTTATTCAATCACCATCATTTTAGTTTAGCACACTTACTACCATTCTTATAGCTGTAGCTATTTTATACTCGCACACTCAGTGTTAAATATCAATAAATCACATTCATATCTATTCATGCTTCCCAATTGCATTTTCATTCACCTATTCACAAATAAGCATGACCAAACAATAAGTATTACATAAGAACTTACTTCGAACGTAGAAACGAAGATACTAGTCGATCAATTCAGCACTTTATTCAAACATTTATAATAATTCAATTCAACATTTATAATTTACCTATATTGAAATTTAACATCTATTTGCTTATAAACTTACCTCGGATATCGACGAACAAAATAAAATGACTATTCAATTACTTTTGTTTTCCCCCGATCCAAGTTTGATTTCTTTGGTTCTTGATCTAAACATATTCAAATTAAGCTTATTCAAACACGCATTCACTCAATTTAGCCCCAAAACACATAAATGGACAAATTACTATTTTACCCCTGACATTTTACACTTTTCACAATTTAGTCCCTATTGTACAAAACACAAAACATGCAAAATTTCACTATACCATGCTTAGGCTGAATTTTACCCATGTCCATACATGTCCATACATTTCATTATTTTTACATTTTAGTCCCTCAATTTATTATTTTTGCAATTTAGCCCTAATTACTCAAATTCATCAAAAATTCCAATACAAAACATGTTAATCTATCACATATCTTTTATTTTACAACATCAGACAATAAAAATCACAAGCTTTCAACAATGGAAAAATACAAAATCATCATCAAATTCAAAAATTGAGACATGGGCTTTGTAGATTTCATAGCGACGATACAAAATCACTTACCTTGATTATGCTTGCTAAAGGCCGAATGACTAAAAGCTTTTAACTTTTGTTTCTTTCTTTAATTTCGGCTAGATGATTAAAAGCTTGATTATGCTTGCTAAATGACTAAAAGCTTTTAACATGGGCCTATGTCATAGGCCATGCGAACATTCGAAATGGGAGCACATGGCCGTTTCCCTACCAGTGTCTTACCTCGTGTAACTCTCTGACTTAGGTCACACAGTCAACCACACGGCCGTGTGTCTAGGCAGTGTAACTCACTGACTTTTTTCTACTAAATGCTTCAGGGGACACATGGTCATGTACCATGACCATGTGTCACACACGGTTGAGACACACGCTTGTGTCTCTCCTCGTGTTGGCAAAAATAGGCTATTTGCAAAGCCATTTTGCCACCCTAATTGTACACATCTACACAAGCACAAATGGTACCATTTTAATACACAATAGGTAGCCAAATATCATTAATCAAATGCACTAATCATGCCATTTTAATTCCATCCGTTCCAATACACAATTCAATATCATTTACCTAACCTGTAACGCCCTAATTTTCGGGCTTTTCTAAGATTTATCTTTATCTGATAAAATGTGTAAATGTTAGTAATTAGGTGTGTAATGCATGTTTGGGATGTATTAATGGGTCTATGGAAGGCCCATGAGTTGGTTGGAAGCTCGGCAAAATTTTGTATTTTTGACTTGGGAGATAGGGGATCAGTGAAAATAAGGGTCTTAAGGAATTGTGTGCGAAATGTAGCACAATTGAACCAGTGGTAAAGTGGCAAGGGAGACGCCACTAGGCTCCTTAAAAGGTGGCGCCTAAGTGAGTTTAGAGGTCAAGGGTTCAAGCTCCAGAGGTTGCAAAGGTGGTGTTTTATTTTTGAGCTTGAACAGGTAAGAATTCGAAGCAAATTTAAACTCTGCATGGAAGGAATTTGAATCGGTCAATGAGCAAATCAAGGAGGGATTTGAGGAGCTTTTGAATTTCAAAAGAGGTGGCCGGTTTAGGGACTCTGCAAGTGCCATTCGGCTAGGGAGTTTGGTGTTGGTGATTTCGGCAATTAGGGGCTTAGTATGCCGATTTCCTAAAGGTTCCCTTTAGGTGTTTTTAGCCAATTTCTTTAGGTTAGTAAAACTCCCTTTCTTTTGTCAATTAGCAATAGGTTTTTTTGTCACTCTGTTCTTCATTTACTGCTTTAGGAGCCGAATTCCATCACCCCTAAAACCTCCTGTGCCGCACACTCATTTTGACCGAACACTCCCTTTTCACCTCTTTTCTTCATTCTTCTTCTTCTCCCCTCATACCATAAAACGAACCTCTACCGTTATCTCCTTCTTTAGCTAAATCATTCTCCCTTGTCTCTTCTCTAAACCCCTGTCGAAAATTGCAAAAAGAAGCTGAACCCTTTGCAGCCTATTGTTCTTTGCCAAGTCGACCACTCCCATTCTTTCCTTTCTTCTAAACCTTTCCATAAGCTGAAACCCTTATTGTGCTTAGCCGAATCCTTTGTACTCTCAACTCTTCCTTTCTTTTACTTAGATCGTGACTAATGGGGGCATCTAGAGGCACTTCTTGAATCGATTAATTCAGTGGTAAGTATTCGGGAACCTCCCTTGCTAGTAGATTTTGTTTTGAAGTAAAAGCCGAAAACCCTCTAAGGGGGGAAGGCTATCGTTTGGACTAAGAGGTCTTATGATCTTTTCTTCTATTTATATGCGCTAGAAAAGGAAAAAGGGACGTGCTTCAAAGGACTTCGGAGACTGAGCAATTGGACATCAGGATTTAGTCTGTAATCGGCAAAGAGGGGTAAGATTTCAATGTTTTGGGTCATGACAGTCGATTACGGGTAAGGGATTTTTGCTTAATGGTTGTTGGTCATTAAACTAACACTAAGGTGATTAATGATAGGTTTCATACGTGGGTTTTGCCAATTGTTTCAACAAGTAACAGGTGTGTAACTAATCCCAACTGTTAGACTAAAGTGGTAAAAGCCGAAAAGGGCGTAACGTTACCGACATCTGGTGTAAATGACCGAAAACACATTTGTTTGATAGTCGAGAGTAACTATTTACTCCATTGGGCTTAACTATGAGTTTGGTGCTGGAGGAATTGCAGAAGGTGCAATTCTGAGCGTTTCGGTAAGTTGGGCTACAATAGGCCAAGATGGGCCCAATGGGCTTCCAAGCCCAAATCGATAAAGTGACTATTATAGGCTTTCTGGTGAAGTGGTTAATGATAACATGCGTAAGTTGGTAAGCTAGACCTAAAAACTAGACTTAACGGGCTTGAGATGATAATGGACTTAGTAAGGCCCATTAGGGGTTTTAGGCTAAAAAAAAAAAGCAAAATTGGAAATTTGGCTTAAGTGGATTTCCGTGGCTATTTAGGGACTGTTAATTTATCAGACTTGCATAAAGTCACTGGAAATATGGAAAAGGACTAAAATACCCTTAAATATGGAAAATTATCAAAATACCCCTAGGTGTAAAAAGACTATTATACCCCTAGGGTCAATTCTGTATGAAATGTATGATGTTATGTATCTGCATGAGTTAATTATTAATATGAATATATCTGATGCATGAGATGCTATATACTACATGCTAGTATGATTATCTGTTGCATGGGGTATGGGTTTATGATAGAGGAAGCGTTCTGGCAGCCTCGCTGCAATCTGGTGGCCTCGCCACATATTTTCTGGCAGCCTCGCTGCAATCTGGTGGCCTCGCCACAATATTTTTATCTGGTGACCTCGTCACAATATCTGGCAGCCTCGCTGCAAATATATCTGGCAGCCTCGCTGCAAATGTTATCTGGCAGTCTCACTGCAAATTATATCTGGCAGCCTCGCTGCAAATATCTGTGGTGTGTAGCGGTTGGGTGGGTCGAGTAGTCTCCCCACATGGTGTAAGGCTGGTACGGGGGTGTTAAGGATGGATCTGGGTTGGGTTTCTGTTTGCATAATGCTTATCTCTGATCTGTTTCTGTTATGGGCCTTTTGGGCTTAACTCGATTCCTGTAATGGGCCAAGGCCCAATTAAATCTCTTTCTGAGGCTTGATCTGTTTTGGCCTATGGTTGAGATTATGTTGCACACTGAGTTGTCAAACTCACCCTTTTAATTAATCTCTGCAGGTAACCCTCAACCATAGTGGGCTTGGAGCTGCGAGAGATTCGGAGTGGCCACAGTGACTGCAATAAAGCTGGTTTTCATTTATGTTTTAGTATTTTAATTTTTATGTTAATTTTTGGGTTTTAATGTGTAATAAGGCCGCTATTAAATTTTCTTTTTGGGTTTTAACTTTCTAAAGGATTCGGTTCGTACTTTATCGAAACTGCTAGATATAGGCTGCGCGGGTTTCCAAAACCTAAATAACGTTTTCAAAATAACGTTTGTAAAATTTAAACAATCTTGGATAATGACAACTTAAAGTAGTTTTAACAAGAACTTTTCTCACCTTGCTAGTTTTACAAAATATCACCTATGTCTCAACATGTTCTAAAAGGTTATAAGCGTAGTTTAGGATCATGTGACGCACCAGATCTGGTCATAACGTCCAGACCGGGTTTGGGGTGTTACATAACCAAATACGACCAAATCAGCATGATTCATTAAACATAATTCAACATTATCTGTTTGTTGATTGACCAAATACGACCAAAACATATTAGTCTAACACCAAACTTTTATATTTCACCATTTATTAACACAAAACTCTCTTAATCAACAATGGCATCTCATAAAATCATCAACAAATTCTAAAATTTAGGCATGAGCTTGATAGAACACAAAGCAACAATCACAAAAACATAGAAATTATAAAAACTCGAAGCAAAACATACCTTAATCAAGCTAAAACCATGGCCGAAACCCTCGGAACTCTTTTCCTTTCTTTTTCTTTGATATAATCAACCAACAAAGATGATAATGGCCAATCATTAATGTTTGTTTTATTTTAATTCATATTAATACATCAATTACCATTTTAACCTAAATTAATTAACATATAAAACCTATCATTTTTGTCCATAAATGTCCACTTATACTTTCAATGATATAATATCAACATAAGGACCTCACATCTAATATATCGAAGGAATTCAACACTTATTCATGTAGCACACAAGTTTTGCATTTTCTGTAATTTAATCCTTTCGTTAAATTAAACACTCAAATGATAAAATTAATTCATGGGATTTTCACACATATCATATAACATTCTGTAAACACAAAAAAATATTAAAATATTTTTCTGACCTCGGATTTGTGGTCCTGAAACCACTGTTCTGACTAGGGTCTAAACTGGGCTATTACAACTCTCCCCCTTACAGATTTTCGTCCCTAAAAATCTTACCGTTGAATAAGTTCTAATATTGCTCTCTCTTAGCATCCTCAGGCTCCACCGTAGCTTCTTCGACCCCATGTCGATGCCCTAACACTTTTACTAGCGAAATTTTCTTATTTCTCAATCTTTATCCTTGCGAGCTAAAATAGGGATAAGTTCTTCATCTTAAGTCATACTAGACTGAATATCTATCCCGGATGGGGAAATCACATGCGATTGGTCGGATTTGTATCATCAAAGCATCAATACGTGAAATACATTATGAATCTTCTCTAGCTCAGGTGGCAACAATAATCTATAAGCAACCAACTCGATACGCTCTATAATTTCATACGGCCTGATGAATCTAAGACTCAACTTGCCTTTTCTGCCGAATCGGAGTATATTTTTTCCATGGAGATACTTTCAAAAACAATTTATCACCAATATCGAACTCAATATCTTTTCGTTTCAACTCTGCGTATGATTTCTAAGAGTCTAACGCTGCTTTCAGTCTATCACCAATTACTTTCACTTTCTGTTCAGTCTCTTTTATCAAATCAACCCAGTGAATCTTATTCTCGCTAAGCGTAGTCCAATATAATGGTGTTTGGCATTTGCAATCGTATAAAGCTTCGTACGGTGCCATTTTAATACTCGATGAAAAACTATTATTATATGCAAATTCAATCAATGGCAAATACTATTCCCACGTACCTTCAAACTCAATAATGTAACATCTCAACATATCCTTGAGTATTTGAATAATCCGTTCAGATTGACCATCTGTCTGCCGGTGAAAAGTAGTATTGAAGTATAGCTTCGTACCTAAAGCATCTTACAGTTTCTTCCAAAACTACAATGTGAAGCTTAGATCTCTATCCAAAACAATAGAAATAGGTACTCTGTGCAATCTCACAGCCTTAGAGATATACAACTTAGCTAACTTATCGAGCGAACAGTTTATTCGTACCAAAATGAAATGAGCCGATTTGGTCAGTCTATCAACCACTACCCAGACTGCATCTCTTTTAGTCGGTGTCAGAGGCAATCCCGAAACAAAATCCATTGTGATTTTGTTCCATTTCCACTCAAGAATCATAATCAGCTACGTGATGCTTAGCTTTGGCTTGTTGAAAGATTAAACATTTCGAAACAAATTTAGAGATACTGGGCTTTATACCAGACCACCAGTAAAGCTGTTTCAGATCGTTTTACATTTTCGTACTTCTCAGATGAATAGATAGCCGACTATTTTGAGCTTCATTTAAAATCATCTGCATCAACTCTAAATTGCTCGAAACACATAATTGATCTTTGAATCTCAAATAATCATTAGAATCAAGTCGAAACTCTAAATTAGAATTCATATCACATTGAGCACGTTTTACTAACAATTCATTATCAACTTTCTAAGCTTCATAAATCTGCTGTATAAACAATGATCTTACTTTCGACTCAACTACAATCGAGCTATCATCAGATAAAGCCAACTGAGTACTCATTGCACGCAGAGCAAATAAATATTTCTGATTTAAAGCATCAGCAACAACATTTGCTTTTCCCGGATGATATTCTATCACAAGCTCGTAATCTTTTAATAATTCTAACAATCTTCGCTGTCGTAGATTCAGATCTTTCAGAGTCATCAAATATTTTAAGCTTTTGTGATCAGAATAAACATGACATTTCTCAACAAATAGATAATGGCGCCAAATCTTCAAAGAGAACATAATAGCTGCTAATTCCAAATCGTGCGTTAGGTAATTGTTTTCATGCAGCTTCAATTGTCTCGAGGCATAGGCTATAACCTTGCCTTCTTGCATCAAAAGACATCCTAAACCATTCAACTAAGCATCACTATATATTACAAACTCTTTACCCGATTCTGGCTGTACTAACACAGGAGCTTCAGTTAATATGGCTTTCAACTGATCAAAGCTTTTTTCACACTTCTCGAACCATTCAAACTTAACTTCTTTTTGAAGCAGTCTCGTCAACGGAATAGCAATCATCAAGAAGCCTTTTACAAATCGTCGGTAATAACCAACAAGTCTTAAAAAATTGCATACTTCAAACACATTTCTCGGAGGCTTCCAATCTAAAATTGCTGAAATCTTGCTCAAATCAACTCGTATACTAGATGCTGACACAATATGGCCCAGAAAACTAACTTCACATAACCAAAACTCACATTTACTGAATTTTGCAAATAGCTATTTATCACACAGAGTTGTAACACAATTCTCAAATGTTCTGCATGCTCGGATTCATTACGTGAATAAATCTATATGTCATCAATGAACACGACAACAAATCGATCTACATACGGTTTGAATATTCTGTTCATCAAGTTCATAAAGATTGCAGGAGCATCTATTAGTCTGAAAGGCATTACTAAATATTCATAGTGTCCATACTTCGTTTGGAAAGGAGTTTTCAGAATGTCTGAATATTTTACTCGCAACTGATAATATCTCGATCTCATATCTATCTTTAAAAACATAGTAGCCCCTTTCAATTGATCAAACATACAATAAATTCTAGGCCCGATACGCTTTGTAATTTCATACAGCCCGATAAATCTTAGACTCAACTTGGCTTTTCTGCCAAATCAGAGTATTTTTTTTCGCACGGAGATACTTTCAGAAACACTTTGTCACCAATATCGAACTCAATATCTTTTCGTTTCAACTCTGCGTATGATTTCTGACAGTCTGAAGCTGCTTTTAGTCTATCACGAATTCCTTTGACTTTTTGTTCAGTCTCTTTTATCAAACCAACCCCGTGAATCTTATTCTCGCTAGGCATTGTCTTATATAACAATGTTCAGCATTTGCAATCGTAGAAAGCTTCATATAGTGCCATTTCAATACTCGATTGAAAACTATTATTTTATACAAATTCAATCAATGGCAAATACTGTTCCCACGTACCTTTAAACTCAAGAATGCAACATCTTGACATATCCTTGAGTATTTGAATAATCTGTTCAGATTGGCCATCCGTCTGCGGGTGAAAAGCAGTATTGAAGTATAGCTTTGTACCAAATGCATCTTGCAGTTTCTTCCAAAAATACAGTGTGAAGCTTGGATCTCTATCCGAAATAATAGAAACAAGGTACTCCGTGCAATCTCACAACCTTAGAGATATACAACTTAGCTAACTTATTGAGCAAATAGTTTGTTCGTACCGAAATGAAATGAGTCAATTTGGTCAGTCTATCAACAACTACCCAGACCGCATCTTTTTTACTCGATGTCAGAGGTAATCCAGAAACAAAATCCATTGTGATTCTGTCCCATTTCCACTCAGGAACCATACTCAGCTACGTGATGCTCAACTTTGGCTTGCTGAAAGATTAAGCATTTCGAAACAAATTTAAAGATATTAGGCTTCATACCAGACCACCAGTAAAGCTGTTTCAGATCATTATACATTTTTGTACTTCCCGGATGAATAGATAACCGACTACTTTGAGCTTCATTTAAAATCATCAGCATCAACTCTAAATTTCTCGGAACACATAATCAATCTTTGAATCTCAAACAATCATTAGAATCAAGTTGAAACTCTGAATTAGAATTCATATCACATTGTGTCCGTTTTACTAATAATTCATTATCAACTTTCTAAGCTTCGTAAATCTGTTGTATAAATAAACAATCTCGCTTTTGACTCAACTATAATTGAGCTATCATTAGATAAAGCCAAATGAATACTCATTACGCAAAGAGCAAATAAAGATTTCTGACTTAAAGCATTTGCAACAACATTTTCTTTTCCCGGATGATATTCTATCACAAGCTCGTAATCTTTTAATAATTCTAACCATCTTCGCTGTCGTAGATTCAGATCTTTCAAAGTCATCAAATAATTGAAGCATTTGGATCAGAATAAACATGACATTTCTCACCAAACAGATAATGGTGCCAAATCTTCAAAGAGAACACAATAGCTGCTAATTCCAAATCGTGTGTCAGGTAATTCTTTTCATGCGGCTTCAATTGTCTCGAGGCATAGGCTATAACCTTGCCTTCTTGCATCAAAACACTTCCTAAACCATTCAACAAAGCATTACTATATATTACAAACTCTTTTCCCTATTCTGGTTGTACTAACACTAGAGCTTCAGTTAATATGGCTTTCAACTGATCAAAGCTTTTCTGACACTTCTCGAACCATTCAAACTTAACTTCTTTCTGAAGCAGTCTCGTCAATAGAATAGTAATCATCGAGAAGCCTTTTACAAATCGTAGGTAATAACCAGTAAGTCCAAAAAAATTACGTACTTCAAACACATTTCTCGGAGGCTTCCAATCTAAAATTCCTGAAATCTTGCTCGAATCAACTCGTATACTAAATGCTGACACAATATGGCCCAAAAAACTAACTTCACATAACCAAAACTCACATTTGCTGAACTTTGCAAATAACTATTTATCACACAGAGTCTGTAACACAATTCTCACATGTTCTGCATGCTCGGATTCATTACATGAATAAATATATATGTCATCAATGAACACGACAATAAATCGATCTACATACGGTTTGAATATTCTATTCATCAAGCTCTTAAAGATTGCAGGAGCATCTATTAGTCTGAATGGCATTATAAATATTCATAGTGTCTATACCTCATTTGGAAAGGAGTTTTTAGAATGTCTGAATCTTTTACTCGCAACTGATAATATCTCAATCTCAGATCTATCTTTAAAAACATAGTAGCCCCTTTCAACTAATCAAAAAAATCATCAATTCTAGGCCCAATACGCTCTATAATTTCATACGGCCCGATGAATCTCAGACTCAACTTGCCTTTTCTGCCAAATTGGAGTATTTTTTTCCACGGAGATACTTTCAGAAACACTTTATCACCAATATCGAACTCAATATCTTTTCGTTTCAACTCTGCGTATGATTTCTGACAGTCTGAAGCTGGTTTTAGTCTATCATGAATTACTTTGACTTGTTGTTCAGACTCTTTTATCAAACAAACCCCGTGAATCTTATTCTCGCTAAGCATTGTCCAATATAACTGTGTTCGGCATTTGCGATCGTATAAAGCTTCGTATGGTGCCATTTCAATACTCGATTGAAAACTATTGTTTTATGCAAATTCAATCAATGGCGATCGTATAAAGCTCCGTACGGTGCCATTTCAGCTACGTGATGATCAGCTTTGGCTTGCAAAAAGATTAAACATTTCGAAACAAATTCAGAGATACTGGGCTTCACACCAGACCACTAGTAAAGCTGTTTCAAATCGTTATACATTTTTGTACTTTTCAGATGAATAGATAACCGACTATTTTGAGCTTCATTTAAAATCATCTTCATCAACTCTAAATTTCTCAGAACACATAATCGATATTTGAATCTCAAACAATCATTAGAATCAAGTTGAAACTCTGAATTAGAATTCATATCACATTGAGTCTGTTTTACTAAAAATTCATTATCAACTTTCTAAGCTTCGTAAATCTGCTGTAGAAAATAACAATCTCGCTTTTGACTCAACTACAATCGAGCTATCATCAGATAAAGCCAATTGAGTACTCATTGCACACAGAGCAAATAAAGATTTCTGACCTGAAGCATCAGCAACAACATTTTCTTTTCCTGGATGATATTCTATCACGTGCTCGTAACCTTTTAATAATTCTAACCATCTTCACTGTCGCAGATTCAGATCTTTCAGAGTCATCAAATAATTGAAGCTTTTGGATCAGAAGAAACATGACATTTTTCACCAAACAGATAATGGTGCCAAATCTTCAAAGAGAACACAATAGCTGCTAATTCCAAATCGTGCGTCAGGTAATTCTTTTCATGCGGCTTCAACTGTCTCGAGGCATAGGCTATAACCTTGCCTTCTTGCATCAAAACACATCCTAAACCATTCAACAAAGCATTACTATATATTACAAACTCTTTACCCGATTCTGGTTCTACTAACACTAGAGCTTCAATTAATATGGCTTTCAACTGATCAAAGCTTTTCTGACACTTCTCGAACCATTCAAACTTAACTTCTTTCTGAAGTACTCTCGTCAATGGAATAACAATCATCAAGAAGCCTTTTACAAATTGTCGGTAATAACCAGCAAGTCCCAAAAAATTGCAGACTTCAAACACATTTCTTGGAGGCTTCCAATCTAAAATTGCTGAAATCTTGCTCGAATCAACTCGTATACTAGATGCTGACACAATATGGCCTAGAAAACTAACTTCACATAACCAAAACTCACATTTACTAAACTTTACAAATAGCTATTTTTCACACAGATTCTAGAACACAATTTTCAGATGTTTTGCATGCTCGGATTCATTACGTGAATAAATCTATATGTCATCAATGAACACGACAACAAATCGATCTACATACAGTTTGAATATTCTGTTCATCAAGTTCATAAAGATTGCAGGAGCATCTATTAGCCTGAAAGGCATTACTAAATATTCATGGTGTTTATACCTCGTTTAGAAAGGAGTTTTTGGAATGTCTGAACCTTTTACTCCAAATGATAATATCTCGATCTTAGATCTATCTTTAAAAACATAGTAGCCCCTTTTAACTGATCAAACAAATCATCAATTCTAGGCCCGATACGCTCTGTAATTTCATACGGCCCGATGAATCTCAGACTCAACTTGCCTTTTCTACCAAATCGGAGTATTTTTTTTCCACGGAGATACTTTCAGAAACACTTTATCACCAATATCGAACTCAATATCTTTTCGTTTCAACTCTGCGTATGATTTCTGACAGTCTGAGGCTGCTTTCAGTCTATCACGAATTACGTTCACTTTTTGTTCAGTCTCTTTTATCAAACAAACCCCGTGAATCTTATTCTCGCTAAGCATTGTCCAATATAACTGTGTTCGGCATTTGCGATCATATAAAGCTTCGTACGGTGCCATTTCAATACTCGATTGAAAACTATTGTTTTATGCAAATTCAATCAATGGCAAATATTGTTCCCACGTACCTTCAAACTCAAGAATGCAACATCTTAACATATCCTTGAGTATTTGAATAATCCGTTCAAATTGACCATCCGTCTGCGGGTGAAAAGCAGTACTGAAGTACAGCTTCGTACCAAATGCATCTTGCAGTTTCTTCCAAAAATACAATGTGAAGCTTGGATCTCTATACAAAATAATAGAGATAGGTACTCCGTGCAATCTCATAGCCTTAGAGCTATACAACTTAGCTAACTTATTGAGCGAACAGTTTGTTCGTACCAAAATGAAATGACCCAATTAGGTCAGTATATCAACAACTACCCCAACCACATCTTTTTTACTCGATGTAAGAGGCAATCCCGAAACAAAATCCATTGTGATTTGTCCCATTTCCACTCGAGAATCATAATCAGCTACGTGATGATCAGCTTTGGCTTGCTGAAAGATTAAACATTTCGAAACAAATTCAGAGATACTGGGCTTTACACTAGACCACCAGTAAAGCTGTTTCAGATCGTTATACATTTTCGTACTTCTCAGATGAATAGATAACCGACTATTTTGAGCTTCATTTAAAATCACTGCATCAACTCTAAATTTCTCAGAACACATAATCGATCTTTGAATCTCAAACAATCATTAGAATCAAGTTGAAACTCTAAATTAGAATTCATATCACATTGAGTCTGTTTCACTAAGAATTCATTATCAACTTTCTAAGCTTCGTAAATCTACAGTATAAATAACAATCTCGCTTTCGACTCAACTACAATCGAGCTATCATCAGATAAAGCGAATTGAGTACTCATTCCACATAGAGCAAATAAAGATTTCTGACTTAAAGCATCAGCAACAACATTTTCTTTTCCTGGATGATATTCTATCACAAGCTCATAATCTTTTAATAATTCTAACCATCTTCGCTATCGTAGATTCAGATCTTTCAGAGTCATCAAATAATTGAAGCTTTTGGATCAGAATAAAAATGACATTTTTCACCAAACAGATAATGGTGCCAAATCTTTAAAGAGAACACAATAGCTGCTAATTCCAAATCGTGCGTCAGGTAATTCTTTTCATGCGGCTTCAATTGTCTTGAGGCATAGGCTATAACCTTGCCTTCTTGCATCAATACACATCCTAAACCATTCAACAAAGGATCACTATATATTACAAACTCTTTACTCGATTCTGGTTGTACTAACACTAGAGCTTCAGTTAATATGGCTTTCAACTGATCAAAGCTTTTCTGACACTTCTCGAACCATTCAAACTTAACTTCTTTCTAAAGCAGTCTCGTCAATAGAATAGCAATCATCGAGAAGCCTTTTACAAATTGTCGGTAATAAACAGCAAGTCCCAAAAAACTACGGACTTCAAACACATTTCTCGGAGGCTTCCAATCTAAAATTGCTGAAATCTTGCCCGAATCAACTCGTATACTAGATGCTGACACAAGATGGCCCAGAAAACTAACTTCACATAACCAGAACTCACAATTACGGAACTTTGCAAATAGCTATTTATCACATAGAGTCTGTAACACAATTCTCAAATGTTCTGCATGCTCGGATTCATCACGTGAATAAATCTATATGTCATCATTGTACACGATAATAAATCGATCTACATACTGTTTGAATATTCTCTTCATCAAGTTCATAAAGATTGCAAGAGAATCTATTTGTCTGAAAGGCATTACTAAATATTCATAGTGTCCATACCTCGTTTAGAAAGGAGTTTTGAATCTTTTACTCGCAACTGATAATATCCCGATCTCAAATCTATCTTTGAAAACACAGTAGCCCCTTTAAACTGATCAAACAAATCATCAATTTTGGGCAGAGGATACTTGTTCTTCATAGTCACTTTGTTTAACTGCCAATAGTCAATGCACATTCTCATCGTGCCGTCTTTCTTTTTCACAAATAGTACAGGAGCATCCCAAGGTCAGAAACTCGACTGTGCAAATCCTCTATTTGTTAATTCTTACAACTGAGATTTCAATTCTTTCAAATCTGTTGGAGCCATTCTATATGGAGCTATCGAGATAGGGGTTATTCCCAGCATTAACTCAATGCCAAACTCAACCTCTCAGATTGGTGGTAATCCCAACAGTTCTTCAGGAAACATGTTTGGATACTCACAAACGACAAGCACTAATTCAATCTCCTTTTCTGTCACTTTCGTGTCAATTACATAAGTGAAATAAGATTCACAAATCTTTTTCACATGTTCAAAGCTTTCATTGATGAAATCATATTCGATAACCCATTCAAATCATTAGATTCAATCCTGATTATCTTATCATTTGGACATCTCAAATCTATAGTTTTTCGCTTGCAGTTCACAATAGCATCACGCAATGTTAGCCAATCCATACCCAGAATTATATCAAATTCATCAAAGGGTAATAGCATCAAATCAGCCAAAAAATAGATATCTCAAAGCATCAACGGATAGTTCTTGCACACTTTGTCAATCAGAACAAACTTGCCTAAGGGGTTCGATACTCTAATTACGAACTCAATAGACTTTACAGGCAAAGTCTTACTGGATACTAAGTTCATGCATATATACGAATGTGTCGATCCTAGATCTATCAATGCAATCATAAAAGTATCATAAAGAGTAAAAGTAACAACAATGATATCTGGAGACGAAGCCTCTTCGCGAGCGCGAATAGCGTAGGCTTTGGCAGGTGCTCTAACCTCAGATTGCACAACTGTATCTTTAGTTGCTCTTTGGCTACCACTCACATTTCTTGTGTTTCTGGGTGGTCTACCTCTATATGTACTACTACTTGGCCTCAGATTCTACACAATCTCTTACTCAACTGACTCGGGACAATCACGGATAAAGTGATCTAAGGATCCACATTTGAAACAAGCTCGATCATTTAATCTACAATTTCCCAGATGTCTTTTACCACAATGTCTACACTCGGGTCACTCAAATCTGACATTTCCAACACTAGCAATTGAAGTAGCGGGAGCTCTGAAGCTCGAATGTGATCTAGCACGATCTCTACTCAAATGTCCCACATTAGCCTTTGAATGGCTATAATCATCTCGAAATTTCTTTGATGCAGACTAAAATAATTTACTCGATGTCTGTTTTCGTACATCTCTAGCTTCTGAATCAGTTTTTCTTTCTCTTTCCCGAGTTCTTTAGCTTTACATGCTCGATCAACAAGCACAACGAACTCTTTTATCTCCAGAATCCCGACTAACAGACGAATGTCTTCATTCAAACCGTCTTCGAATCTTTTACACATTATTTCTTCTATTGAGACACATTCCCATGCATAACGGCTCAATCGAGCAAATTCACGTTCGTATTCCGTAACAGACTTACGACCCTATTTTCGCTCAAGAAACTCTTTTCGTTTTTGATTAATGAATCTCTGACTAATATATTTCTTCTGAAATTTGGTTTGAAAGAAATCCCAAGTGATTCGGTCTCTCGGAACAACAGAGATCATAGTTTTCCACCATTGGTAAGCTACATCTCTCAACAAAGAAATGGTACATTTAACAAATTCATCTGGAGCACAAGATAATTCATCAAATACTCTAATCGTATTCTCGAGCCAAAACTCAGCTCTCTTAGCATCATCATCAGTAGTGTTCGGAACTCTTCAACCCCGTATTTTCTAATTTTATCGACTAGAGGCTTATTCAATCGAATCAGATCTATTACTTGTTGCACGACAGGGACTTGTCCAGGGTTAAGCGGGGGTAGAGGTTATTTAGCAGCTGGATTCGTTCGAATGAATTTCATGAACCACTCATTCATCATTTGGAAAATGGCTTGCTTTGCCTTTCCCTCGTGGTCACTAGAAATTGGCCTAGATTCAGTTGGTGCTGGCCTTTGAGCGGGAGTAGGGGCATTTCTCTCAATATCATCAGCTACGACTCGTTCGGGATCCATTACTATACGAAAAACACATTTTAGCTATCAGGATTCATCACACTATCGCAGTTCATATAAATAGCATGTATAGCTAGACTCACACGTGCTATGTTAGTCCTAGAATCGACCAAACCGTAGCTCTGATACCAACCAAATGTAACACCCCTAACCTGTATCCGTCTCCAAACTAGGGTTAAAAGGTATTATCGGACACTTCAGAACATTTTATAAACATGTTACAAACATCATTCATTTCCATACACAATTCCAAATCAGAAATAACAATTCCATGTACCATTTTCATACCGAAACTACATATCTCATACCTCACTATAAACCATTTTAAAACACACCAATTACTCAACATTTCATTTACCAAATCAAACATAAATCATACCATTTCATTTTCACCAAAACATACCCAAAATGACCATTCACATAAGACCATATATATACAATAAATATACCATTCTTTCATCACATAACTTATACTAAAATTAAACCATAATTTCATCCATTATCAAGCCATATCACATGGGAAGATATACATATCTTTAAACATATCCAAACTTCTATAGCCTATACATGCCATACTTTAATATTTACATTTTCAAAAGGTACCAAAATGTAGTTTCATAGAGTGGTGATGATCCTCGATGATCCCTGAGCTTCTAGTAGCTTCAATAATCTATAAAACAAGTGAAAACACACACAAAGTATTAATCCATAAACATATATTTGGGCCTTTTTACAAAATAGCCCTCATATTTTCATACTTCTGCATTTAAGTCCCTATTTCATAAAATCACATAGTATACATAACTTCCTTACACACATGCTTGGCTGAATATTCATATAGTTCATATAAGCCCACATTTTTCTTTTATTTTACAATTTAACCCCTCGTTTTGTACATTTTACAATTTAGTCCACAGCAAACAAATTCATCAAAAATCCCAATACAAAACATATTAATCTAACACCAAGCTTTTATATTTCACCATTTATTAACATAAAACTCATTTAATCAACAATGACATCTCACAGAATCATCAACAAATTCTAAAATTAGGCATGGGCTTGATAGAACACAAAGCAACAATCACAAAAATGTAGAAATTATCAAAAACTGAAGCAAAACATACCTTAATCAAGCTAAAACCATAGTCTAAACCCTAGGAACTCTTTTCCTTTCTTTTTCTTTGATATAATCGGCCAACAAAGATGATAATGGCCAAACATTAATGTTTGTTTTATTTTAATTCATATTAATACATCACTTACCATTTTAACCTTAATTAATTAACATATAAAACACATCATGGTTGTCCATAAATGTCCACTTATGCTTTCAATGGTCTAATATCAACATAAGGACCTCACATCTAATATATCAAAGCAATTCTACACTTATTCGTGTAGCACACAACTTTTGCATTTTCTGTGATTTAGTCCTTTCGTTAAATTAAACACTCAAACGATAAAATTAATTCACGAAATTTTTACACATATCATATAACATACTGTAAACACAAAAAATAATATTAAAATATTTTTCTAACCTCGGATTTGTGGTCATAAAACTACTATTTCGACTAGGGTCTAAACCGGGCTGTTACACAAGTGTTCTGATCGGTATCATCATAACATCAATATGTGAAACACATTATGAATCTTGTCTAACTCATACGGTAATGCTAGCCAATATGCCACTGGCCCGATTCACTCAATAATTTCATACGATCCGATGAATCGCAGACTCAATTTCCCTTTTCGGCCCAAACAAAGTATCTTTTTCCACGACACTTTCAAGAATACTTTATCTCCAATCTGAAACTCAATGTCTTTCCGTTTCAAATCCATGTACGATTTCTATCGATCTGAAGATGTTTTCGAGCTATTACGAATTGCTTTCACTTTCTCTTCTATTTCTCTGATCAAATCAACCCCATGAATCTTTTTCTTGCTAAGCTTAGTCTAGTACAATGGTGTTCCACATTTACGACCGTATAGAGCTTCATATGGTGTGATTTTAATACTCGATGGAAAGCTGTTGTTATAAACAAATTCAATCAACAATAAGTATTTCTCCTAGCTTCCTTCAAACTGTAAAATGCAACAATGCAACATATCTTCGAGTATTTGAATAATTCTCTCTGATTGACCATCAGTCTGAGGATGAAACGCTGTATTAAAATGCAACTTTGTACCTAAAGCTTCTTCCAATTTCTTCCAAAATCGTGATGTGAACCTCAGATCTCTATCCGACACAATAGAAATAGGCACCCTGTGCAATCTAACGATATCAGATATGTATAATTTAGCCAATCTATCGAGCGAAAAGTCTGTACATACCGGTATGAAATGCGCCGATTTTGTCAATCTATCAACTATAACCTAGATCGCATCTTTCTTTTTCGAATACAGCGGTAAACCCTACACAAAATCCACAGTCACTCTATCCCATTTCCATTCAGTAATCATCATAGGCTGTGGTAATCCTAACGGTACTTGATATTCAGCTTTGACTTGTTTACAAATCAGACAGTTTGATACAAATTTTGAGATATCACATTTCATGCCAGGCCACCAATACAATTTTTTCAGATCGTTACACATTTTTGCACTTCCCGGATGTACGTATAAACAACTATAGTGTGCTTCGTTTACAATTTCCTGAATGAGCTCAAAATTTCTCGGTACACAAATTCTATTGCAGAACATGAAATAGTCATCAGATTCGATTTGTAATTCTGAATCAAAAGTCGACTCACACTGAACTCTTTTAGCTTGCAATTCACTACCACACTTTTGAGCTTCACAGACCTGTTGAATAAATAACGGTCTAGCTCTCAACTCAGCTATAATCGAGCCATCATTAGGCAAAGTTAACTAAGTATTCATCGCTCTCAAAACAAATAGGGACTTTCTACTCAAAGCATTAGCAACTACGTTCGCTTTTCCCGGATAATAGTCAATTACTAATTCATAGTCTTTTAACAATTTGAGCCATCTTCGTTGTCGCAAGTTCAAGTCTTTCTGAGTCATTAAATATTTCAATCTTTTGTGATCGGTATAAATGTTATATTTCTCACCAAACAAGTAATGATGCCAAATCTTCAATGTAAATATAATTGCGGCCAACTCTAAATCGTATGTTGGATACTTCTTTTCATACGGTGTCAACTGTTTCGAGACATAAGCTATTACTTTGCCTTCCTACATCAAAACACAGCCCAGACCATTCAAAGATGCATAACTAAAAATTACAAATTCTTTACCCGACTCAAGTTGAATTAAGATCGGTGTCTCTATCAATAGTACTTTTAACTGTTTGAAACTCTGTTGACATTTCTCTGACCACTCAAACTTGACATCTTTCTAAAGTAATCGCGTCATCAGAGTTGCAATCATAGAAAATCCTTTCACAAAGCGTCGATAATAACCCGCTAGTCCCAGAAACTGTGGACTTCAATTACATTTCTCAGAGTTTTCCAATCTATAATTGCAAAAATCTTACTTGGGTCGACTCATATACTTTCAGTTGAAACATATGCCCCAGAAATCCAACTTCTCGAAGCCAAAACTCACATTTGCTGAACTTTGCAAATAATTGCTTTTTTCTCAAGGTTTACAATACTATTCTCAAATGTTGAGCGTGCTCTGATTCATCTCAGGAATAAATCAGAATAGCATCAAACACAATAACGAATCAGTCTAAATACAGTCTGAAAATTTGATTCATCAAATCCATAAAGACTGTAGGAGCGTTTGTTAATCTGAAAGGCATAACAAGGAATTCATAGTGTCCACACCTCGTTCTAAATGTAGTTTTCAACACATCTGAGTCTTTAACTCACAACTGATAATAACTTGATCTCAAATCAATCTTCAAAAACACGATTGCTCCTTTCAGCTGATCAAATAAATTCTATTCATGGCAGAGGATATTTATTCTTGATCATCACTTTATTGAGCTGTCGATAGTCTATACACATTCTCATCTTGCCATATTTCTTCTTTACAAATAATACTAGTGCACCCAGGGTGAGAAACTCTGTCATGCAAATCCTCTATCAGTTAACTCTTGCAATTGAGCTTTTAATTCTTTTAACTCTGTCGGAGCTATTTTGTATAAAGCTATCGGTTAACTCCTGGCACTAAATCAATAGTAAATTCAACTTCTCTGATCAGTGGCAAACCTGGTAACTCTTCAGAAAAAAATCTGGATACTTGCACACAATTTGTACTAATTCAATCTTTGATTTAGACACTTTAGTATCAAGTAGATATGCAAGATAAGCATCGTATCCCTTTCTCACATATTTCTAAGCTAACACAGATGAAATCACAACTGATAAACTACTCAGATCATCAGATTCAATTCGAATAGTCTCATTATTCTGACATTTCAGTTCAATTGTCTTTCGTCTATAATTCACAACGACGTCATGCAACATCAACCAATCCATACCCAAAATTACGTCAAACTCATCAAATGGTAAGAACATCAAATCGGCCAGAAAATAGTAACTCTGAATCATTAACGGACAGTTCTTGCAAACTTTGTCAACCAGGACATATTTGCCTAAGGGGTTTGAGACTTTAATCATAAATTTTGTAGACTCAATAGACAAATTCTTACTAGACACTAAATTCACTCATATATATGAATAAGTTGATCCAGGATCTATTAATGCAATTACATCAGTGTCATAGAGAGAAAATGTACCGAAGATAACATTTGTGGATGACGCTTCTTTGCGAGCGCGAATATCGTAGGCTCGGGTAGGTGCTCTAGCCTCAAATCTTACAGTGAAGTCTTTTGTTGCCCCTCGACTACCACGTACATTTTTAGCATATCTCGTGGTATTCCTCTTGTCTATGTGTTACTTGGTCTCACATTCGGAGGTCTTTCTTTCTCAGCTATCTTAGGATAGTCTTTGGTAAAATGATCTAATGAACAACATTTCAAACAGGCCCAATCATTCATTCTGTAGTCACCGGGATGTCGTCTCCCACACTACTTACATTCAAGTCTATTAAGACTTCCACTCCCGATGCTCGCTATTAATGTAGATTGAGCTTTAGAACTAGAATGTTGCTTTTCACGATCTCTACTAGAATACCCCACTGATGCATTTTGGCTGCTATACGAATCTTGCAATTTCTTTGATGTAGAGTGATAAGATTTACTCGTCGATCTCTTTCATAAGTATGATCAACAAGCTTTTCTCTTTTCCTTACTCAATTCTTCAGCCTTGCAAGCACGATCAATAAGTACTACAAACTCTTTCAACTCTAAAATCCCGACTAGCAATCTGATATCTTCGTTCAATCTATCTTCAAATCTTTTACACATGATAGCTTCTGTTGAAACACATTCTCGAGCATATTTGCTTAATTTCATGAAATCTCACTTGTATCTTGTCATAGACATATGATCTGTTTCAATTCTAGAAACTTTTTACATTTCTGATCAATAAATCTCTGGTTGATGTATTTCTTTTTGAATTCAGATTGGAAAAATGCCCGGGTAACTCATTCTTTTTGTACCACTGATGTCAAAGTATTCCACCATTGGTACGCAAAGTCTCTCAAGAACAATATAGTACATTTAATACATTCTTTAGGTGTACACGATAATTTCTCGAATACTCGGATTGTATTTTCAAGCCAGAATTTAGCTTTTTCGAGATCATCATCAACTGTAGCCTTGAATTCTTGAACCCCATACTTATGAATCTTATTAATAGGAGGCTTGTTCAAATGTATAGGATCAGTAACTTGAGGAGCTATCGGGATTGGCTGAGGAATTGGCGGTGGTGGAGGTTGTTGGGCAGCCGAATTTGTTCAAATGAACTTCGTAAACCACTCACTCATCATTTGGAAGAAGGCTTGTTTAGCCTCTCCTCCCTAACCACCTATAATGAGCCTCGATTCAAACTGCATTACTCCGTCAACGGAGGCTAGCACATTACTTTCAACATCGTCAGCGACAGCTCGATCGGGATCCATTTACTATGCAAAAACACTTTTTAAACTGTCAGGAGACATCACACTATCGCAGGTTATGTATGGCATGTATAGCTAGACTCTCACACACGCTACGCTAGTCCGAGAATAGACTAAACTGTAGCTTTAGTACCAATAAAATGTAACACCCCTAACCTATAATCGTTGCCAAAATAGGGTTAAGAGGTATTACTAAACTTAATACACAATTATACATTCATTTCACATTCATTATCATACATTAATCAATTCATATATCACTTAAATACAATCACATTATCCCTGAAACGAGCTTACAAGGCCCTAAACATGCATTAGGAGTGGTTCAGGAGTAAACCGATAACATAGAACAATTTTGAGAAACATACAAATTTCGCCCAGAACAGGGGACACACGCCCGTGTGAACAGGCCATGTGTCTCACACTGCCACTAGACACGCCCATGTCACAGGCCGTGTGGACATTTGAATGGTAGCACATGGCCATGCCCCAGCCCATGTCCTACCCTGTGTAACTCTCTCACTTAGGTCACATGGCCGACCATACGCCAGTGTGTCTAGGCCATGTAACTCACTGACTTGTTTTTATTGAATGCTTTGGGGGGACACACGGCCGTGTACTGTGACAATGTGTCACACACGCCCGTGTCTCTGCCCGTGTGGATAAACACATATGGTACGATTTCACTACACAATAGGTAGCCAAATATCATTAATCAAATGCACTAAACATGCCATTTAAATTTCGTCCATTCCAATAACCAATTCGATATAATTTACCTAGCCAAATACATACCAAATCAACATGATTTATTAACCATAATTCACATATATGACTTATCTTCTCATCAACCAATTCATTATATAAAACCAAGCCATAACAAGGTATTTCTCAAACAACTATACTCCACATACTAAATAACCATTTGCATAATAAAGCCTCAATAACTACCATACAAAAATAGGCCATATCACAAGGCAATATATACATCAAACTACAAGTCATTAACAAGCCATACCAAATAACCAATTACATATTCATCAAACATACCAAAAGACCATCGCCTATACATGCCATATGCCATATATATACAATTTCATAAGTACCAAAATAGAGGTTCGATAGTGCGATGTAGTCTCTGACGATACCTGATCCGAGCTAGCTTTAAAACACTATAAAACATGGAAAATAAAAATGAAGTAAGCTTTATAGCTTAGTAAGCTCATTTGATAATAAACTAAATTCATCAAATAAATTCAATTCAACCAATTAAGCATAATATGGCATAACATATATCAATCCACAAACCTTTCTCATGTTCCAAAACATAGTTATACATAAATTTCCATAAGTTACCCTATTTTGATTCTCATATAAGTTCCATACGTACCTGTATCAATTAGATCGATCTTATTTTTACCTTCCTCTCGATTATGCATGTTGAACCATTCAGAATAACTAAAGGATACGCCGGTAACATATTACACCTAAGTGCCTCATATATAGCTGAAGCTATCTCATATCACATATATGCTCGCACTCGAGCTAATAATAGGCCTGCTCACACAAGCTATTAATCAAGACGTACCTACATGGTACTGCTCACACAAGCTGTCCGGAACCGCAACACATGTCGGAACCTAGCCACCGGTAGGACGTATGAGACCAGCACCCGAATGACATCATATCGGTAAGTCCCTATTCATGACATTTATATCCTAAACTATTCCTAAGGTTTGTACAGGAATTTTAGCTGTCATATCTCTATCAATCAGATCTCATAAACTCATTTCCAATCATTCACACATTCAATATAATAATACATATATAACACAAGTTAACAATGTTTATTAACATACGAACTTACCTCGTATACAGAAATGACAAAGCGGATCGACTATTCAATCACTTTACTTTTCGCCTGATCTAAGTCTGAATTCTTCCGTTCTTGATCTATATGAATCAAAATCAACTTATTTATTCCTCTATTTATTCAATTTAGTCCAAATTATGCATTTGATCTATTTTACACATTAGCCCCAAAACATTCACTTTTTTACAATTTAGTCTTTATTACATAAAATAAAAAATTAGTGAAATTCCATTAATACCCATGGTTGCCGACTTACTATTATACCCTAGTAGCCCATATTTCTCAATTTTCCACACATTTAACTACACATTTTCACATTTTCACAAATAAATCCCTATTTTGTATTTTTACACAAAATAACTTAATATAACTTGTAAAACTATCAACAAATATTCATATTTCATCATAAAATATCCAAGAACTCATGTATTCAACAATGGCAATTTTTAAAATCTTTAACAGTTTTGTACAATAGTCCCCCTGTAACACCCCTTACATGTATCCGACGCCGGGACAGTGTATAAGGCATTATCTTATCAAAACACATGCAAACATTCAAACTCAAGTCAATGAAATCCATCCCAATTTAAAACTTTTTCAAACATTATCTTACGGACCTTTATATAGACCCACAATGCCCAAAACATGGTTTGAAAACGATCCGAGACCAAACCGAGTGCCTATAAAACTTTTAAAAAAATCCATTAAAAATAGGGCACATGTCCGTGTGGAAGGGCAACACGCCTGTGTGGCTTCTAGACATGGTTGTGCTGATGGCCCATGTGGTTCACATGGCTTAAGCACCTAAGGACACACCCGTGCCCCTCGTCCGTATGGATTTATTTTCTAACATCGAACCTACAGGGGTTTTTACACGGCCTGGCACACGCTCGGGTGCTCAGCTCGTGTCCCTCGCATGGCCATGACACACCCGTGTCATAGCCCGTGTATAAAAACCTTTACATTCTATTTCTAACGTCAGCAACCCTTAAGGGTCACACGGCCGTGGCACATACTTGTGCGCTAGGTCGTGTCGTCCACACGGTTGAGACACATGGCTGTTTCTTAGCCTGTGTGTTTACTACTAGGCATTTAATTCTACCAATCCAAGGTGCAAGAGACACACGGCCTAACCGCAGGCCCATGGGGCTGACCGTGTGTCACACATAGCCTGGCTACACGCCCGTGTGTCTACCCGTGTGGACAAAATAAGGCTATCTACCAAGCCTTTTTCCACCCTGAAACAAGGTCAAACACATACCAAGTAACGCCCTGAATTTGGGCCTAGTAGTAATGGGCCTTGTTCATGGGAGCCGCTAGGAGGCTGCACATAAAAGTTTATATATGCAAGAATTATTGTAAGTGAAGGCTTGTTTCAGTGGGTTAAGGGCCCTGAGAAGTGTTGGAGAAGTCTTGGGTTCAAACTTGGGCTTTGGCAAAAATTTTGGTTTTAAGTGAGTAAAACCCTAGATGTTAGTATGTAGGCTTTAAGAATATTTTTGGATAAGGTGTGACACAAGGAAGCATGTGGTCTAGTGGCAAGGTGGCATTAGGAGTATGCATGTGGTCTGAGGTTCAAGTCTTGGCATGTGCGTAATTTTTGTTTTTATTAATCAACCTAGACTTAGTCATGTAGGCGTTATAAAATTGTGAGGACAAGTTATGGCACAAAAAGTCCTTGTTGCTTGGTGGCAAGTGGCGTGACTGGGTACTAAGAGGCCTTAGGTTTGAATCCCATTACAGCAAAGGTTGTTTATTTTGCTTCTTGTGGCGGCATGTGTTTGTGGTGGATTCAAATTCTAGTGAGTTGGTTGAAGAATTGGTCAAAGATTAGAAGAGTGGGTTATGGAGCAAATTGTGGAGAGATAAGGGGAGCATTTTGTGAAGAAAATCATGGAGTTGGATGGGGGGAAAGAGTTAGCCGAATTTGGAAGTCTTTGGGTAGCTTGAGTAGGTGATTTCGGCTAGAGAATTCTTTGGCAAGTATTTTCGGCACTATGAGAGCAATTTTGGACGTTTTTCATAGCAAGTCTCAGTTTCTCTGGGGTACCAAATTGTTTCTATCTTCTTTTCTTTTTGCCTTTTCATGCCTTACCTTTGTGACCGAATTGCATATAGGCTTTTTCCTTACTTACATTCTTTTTTTCTAACCTTTGTCCCCTCCTTTCTCATAATTTTGGCCAACGGTATTTCCTATCTTTCCCCTTTTCTTTGTGCTATTTGTTTCTCTACCTTCCCTTCTTCAACAGTGACTGATTTCTCTTTACTCCATGTTTTCTCTTATGACTGAAACTCTAGAGTGGGCTGAATACTTCTTTCATTCTTTCCTCTCCTTGCGTTTTCCATAGTTCCATTTTGGCTTGACCGATTATCTTCTGCGTATTCCTTCTTCCAATTTCAGTTTAGTGTTTATTCTCTGGTGATCTTAAGTTCCATTGATTCTTACTCGTGCTTCTTAATCTTTTTCTTTTTATCTCTACATTAAAGTCGAATATTTCTCCCTTTTCTTTTCCTTGAAATCAATTTTGGTTCTTTTCTTCTAGGTGTGCTATTTCTGTTGATCATCAAATCTCCTTATGCGGAGAAAAAGTTTTTTTGCGGTATTTAGGAGTTGGAACTGTTTTCCTATTATTAGATTAAGGTAAGAGTGGTATCTCCACTATTAAGGCTTTAGATTACTTGTGAATATGAACTAAAGATGGGATTCTTGTTATCATAGGTGTTGGGTCTCAGAAGCGTTTTCAACTGCAGATCCATAGTAGATGTGTGTCAAAGCCTATTTCTATTGATTGGCTTAGAAGCTGAATGTGTGTGTATTAGTGTCATATTTGATAATCGACTAAAAAGCCGTAAGTGTGTTCTTCACACCCTGATTTGACTGTTGATCGGCATTATGCCAGAAAGCCAAAATACTGGCGAATGATGCCACACGAGCATGCGATCGTACGTGGGTGAACTGAGCCCACGAATCATGGGCATTAGACTGTAGAGGCCATCACGAGCACTCTCGTGGTCTGAGGCTGTTTTGGGCCACGTTGGGCAGTGTGGGCCCAATAGGCCTATGGGCCCCACACGGAATAAATTTGTATACGGTAGTAAATGTTAAACTGAGCCGTGTGGTACATGTGGCTAGAACCTTTTTTGGCTAAATAGGCCGTGTGGGCCCATGTGCTTGTGGGCCCCACACGGTTGAAATGTATGTTATATGGCTACTATTGGTTGAACTGTGTAGTACATATAATTGAGGCTGTTTCTAGAATGATTGTGCCACACGAGTTTGTAGGCCCACTTGGGCCGAGAAATGGGCCTTAGGTCCATTTGCACCGTTATGACTGTTTAGGTTACTTTAGTCGCTTGAGGCGACGGTGGACCTTCTGTTAGGTCGTTAGGACCCTGTGCTGTAAAATTATCGACATGCCCTCGATTTGTAAAATTACCAAAATACCCTCAATTTGTGAAAATACCAAAATGCCCTTGATTTGTAAATTTACCAAAATGACCTCAATTTGTAAAGTCACTAAAATACCCCTAGTTTGTAAAATTACTAAAGTACCCCTAGTTTGTAAAATTACTAAAATTACTGACTTGGACTATGAACTTGACTGATTTGACTGTGATCGTATGACAGTGTTTTAATGGACGTGACCATGGTTGCATGATAGATTCATTTTCAATATATGTTTAAATAATTGTTACTGAGCATGGCCATTATGCATTTATGTGTGATGATTGAGCATGACATACATGACATTCTGCATGGGGTTGGGCTTGATTGGGAGGAAGTTCTGTGCTAATGGCTTTGCCACGTATTCTGATTCAAGTGGCTTTGCCACGTTTTTTGTTATTAGTAGCACGACTGCGTAATTTGTATGTTGGCTGGGTGGGTCGAGTTATTCCCCACATGGTTTGTTGGCTGGTACGGGTGGTGTGTTGGTTGGATCGGGTTGGGATGCATACCCACACTATTGCATATCTATTATGAGATTTGTCACTGTATTGGGCTTAGGCCCATTTGTTCTGTTATCAGTTTGGGCTACGCCCAATTGATTTTGTTATGGGCTATGACCCAAATGATATTGTAATGGGATTGGGCCTACGTATGCTCTGAACTAGACTGTACTGTTACCGTTGAAAGGGCTCTGGCCCAGACTATTTCTGTTTCTACTTCTGTATACTGACTATTACTCTAGTAAGGGGATTACACACTGAGTTTTTACAAACTCATCCCGTTTATTAACTGTGCAGGTAATCCCCAGCGTTAGGAGGATCGGTGTTGCGAGGGACGCAGAGGTGGCCACACGACTGCAGTTATTATGTTGGATTTTATATATGTTTTCAATTTTGATTTGGGTTTTAACTTATGTGATAAGGCCTCTCTGGATTTTGTTTTAAATTTGGGATTTTATTACGCTTTCTATCTGTTAGATGTAGACGAGTTTTCAAACCAATTTCTGTTTTCAAAAATATTTGTTTTAAACTTCTTTACCTCAAATTAGCTTCCGCAACTATAAAGGATTTTCAACGAGATTAATAACGTTTTTTTAAAGGTGATTAGCTTTTCAATGAACCGCGTTTTGAAATTCAACGAACACAAACTAAGTCTTTACACAAGTTCTTAAATATCAAGAAGGGTTTCAATAAGAATAAGGTTTTCGAAAAACACTTCAATGTGACACGCTAGATTCAGCCCTAACTTCTAGTCCGGGTTTGGGGTGTTACATACCAAAACATAACAAGTCTCCAATACTCAACAAATGGACATAATTTGGCATCCACACATATTCACATAAAGCCAATCCAGCCAAGCATGCATATTACTACTCCCAGTACACATGTTCATCCATAATACTTTGCACATTGTAAAAAAAAAAAACTCATTTGCATTTATCAATGATGAATATCAGCCATTATCCATGGCCTATTACAAAATGGTGTATCTTCAAAACAAGCCAACACACTTGGCCCAAAGTAATGACACTTGGCCCAAAGTAATGACACTCAACAAAAGAATAAAATCCTATACATGCTATATTCAAAAGATTAAAACTAACTATACCAAGTGCTTCTATGGATAGTGTGAGCGATGCCTCTGACATTCTTTGGTCCTCGAGTTATTTAGGCGGCACTATAAGAAAATGGAAAGAAGGGAGAGTAAGCAGAAAGCTTAGTAAGTTGCAAGTAAATAAATAACAACAATTTGCTATGCTATAAGATATTCTCAACTCATCACAAATTTGTGCATGATATGAAGGAATGGCTATAGGCATCACTTACTCATTTTCATCTTTTACTAATCAAACAACATAATATCGAGCTCAAATATCATACATTTCATACAGGCACCTGCACCACTCACAAGGTCATCATAATATCTCTCGATCTTGATACAAACTTAAATTTTCCCGTTAAACTATTTAGAATACGAAATGATATTCAATGAGCCTCAAACATAGGGTATCAAGCTGATGCCATGTCACAGATTTGGTCTTACACTGGCTCACATGTCAAGTCGACACCATATCTCAGACATGGTTTTACACTGACTCACAAGTATCGAGGCCGATGCCATGTCCCAGACATGGTCTTACACTGGTTCTCCACTATCCGTGCTAATGCCATGTCCCAGACATGGTCTTACACTAACATATCTCCAACTCAATGCCATATCCCATACATGGTCTTACACTAGCTTGCATATTGAGGCTGATGCCATGTCCCAGACATGGTCTTACACTAGCTAGCACATATCCGTGTCGATTCCATGTCCCAGACATGGTCTTACACTAACACGTAACGAGGTCGGCGCCATGTCTTAGACATGGTCTTACACTAGCACTGGTCTCAACCCTAGTATCCTGGCAAAGAATATCCAATCTGTTCTTATAGTTCAACAGGCTTTACCACATCATTTCCTCATCAATGCACTACTCATAATCTCAATTAATCAATTTTAACGAAATCAATGGTTTCATGCATAATTATAGTAAAGTTGTATTATTTACCTACAACTTACCTCTGTATACAAAATGGAAATGACTTCGTGATTTAGTCGATTTGCTTGGCCTTCCCCCAGTCTAGGTTCAGGTTTCGTACTTCTTGATCTATAATAATAAAAATTCACTAATTTAATCACCGTATTAATCTAGACAACTTAAAATTCATAATTTTGCAAAATAACCGTTTTACCCCTAGGCTCGAAAATTAATTTTTATCGAATTTTCCTTATTACCCAAGCCTAACCTAATTCTTTTCACTCTAATGGCAGCCCAAAATTCCAAGCATTTCACACAATTACTATCTATTTTACCACTTTCACAAAGTAGTCCATTTTGTAGTTTTTCATGCAAATTCTTTCACAAAAGTTGGTTATTTAACAACCTACATTCATTTACTTCATAAAATTCTAGCAAACTACATAAGTGTTCTCATGGAAAAATTTTAAACTTTTAACCATTTTGCAAAATAGTCCCCTCAATAGGTAGCCCAAGTTACAAAGTTCCCAAAAATACAAAAATCATTAAGAAAGACCATGAGGATCATTACTTGCAAGAGAAATAACTTGGCTGAGTTTTTAAGCTTCAAAACCCCTTATTTTAGCTGATATTTTCGTTGAATGTGGGGAAGAAATGAAAAAGATGAAGGCTAGACTAATAGGCTATTATTTTATCCAAATTTGGTTACTGAACTTTGACCAAATTTCTAATTTCTTTAATTCTTGTCTCATGTCTATCCCTTGGTCGGCCATGCTAGTAATAATTGGCCTATTTTCCTATTAAAGGCCTTTACATTAATTTACAAAGCTACTTAACACCAATTGCTAGTAAATCACAACTTTTTCCCTTTAAGCGATTTAGTCCTTTTTCGCGATCGGGTTCACAATCACTAAAATTATTTCACCAAAATTTTCATGCACTCATATAATTATGCTATAACACATAAAATAATAATAAAAATAATTTCTCAACCTCAGAATTGTGGCTCCGAAAATTGTAACACCCCTTACCCGAGAACATTAAAAACCCTAACTAATTCAGGGCATAAAAATTTTCTTTGAAAATTAATTCACACACATTCATCCAATATATCCTTAAAAAGGGTCCTAGAGGCTCAAAATCATGCAATTGAAGCGGTTCGGGACCAAACTGAGAACATTAAAAATTTTCTGATTACTTACACAAATCAAAACAATTCATTTGCACTATTGATAACAAAACTGTCCACCTGCGTAATGGTCAGTAAATTAATTATAACTTGAGTTAAAAAACTCAAAATTTAAAACTGTAAAATTTCCATGAAATTAGACTCATATATATTTTTACCATAATTTTTCCAAAATTTTTTGACATGGCCGATTAGTACAGTTTATTAGTTAAATGTTCCCCTGTTTCACATTCCCACTATTCTAACCTCTCCTCACTAAAAATCAATTATCTCTTAGTACAATCTTCATTTAGTGCTTCCACTTGCTTCTAGTGAAAATAGACTCAATAATGAATCTATACATATAAATTATGACTCATAAATCTTTTTTAAAAATTTTTAGTGAATTTCTAAAAGTAGAACAGGGGATCACAAAATCCCTCTGAATCAGCCTCACAAGAATTTAAATATCTCACAATACAGAATTCCTTTCCTTGCCCTATTTCTTTTCTATGAAAATATACTCAATAAGATTTAATTATATATCTCATTCACCATTTAATTCCATTTCTATAATTTTTAGTGATTTTTCAAATCACGTCATTATTACTGTTACAAAACTGTTTCATGGCCAACTTTTACTCCATCATTTCTTTGCACAAACTATCATTTAGGCATACATAACATCAAAACATGTCCTTAATTAGCCATTTCAATAGCTAATCATTATTTAGTATTCCCATGCCATTCTTTAGTCATATCATACGGACATCCACACAAAATAGCCAAGTCCCTATACATGCCATAACTCAAAACATTTCAAATTACAAAATACCGAGATAGCCTTTGATAGTGTGAGACGAACTACGACGTCCTTGCGATCCCCAAATTGGTTCAGATACTATATAAAAGAGAGAAAGGAAAAGGAGTAAGCTACAATGCTTAGTAAGTTTACGAGTAAATAAATGACAACATTCACCAAGTATAAATATACTCATATTATACCATCAACTAACAAAATCTTTATTTTACTTCTCCACTTACTCTTTTAACTTTCCTATTTATCATTCCTTTACCTGAACTTTCTTGTAACATAGCCTGTATATTAGCCTGATGAATCGTTTGGAATACTAAGGGTACTTGGGTTTTCCTACCTAATAATAGTCTGCCAATGCCATGCTCTAGGCATGGTCTTACATGGGATGTTCCCTATCTTGCCAAAGCCATATATCTGATATGGACTTACATGGGATGTTCCCTGTCCTACCAAAGCCATATATCTGATATGGGATTACATGGGATGTATACAGTGATATAATTTCAGATCATACTCATGCAATGCGAGTCACACTAACTTCTTAGATTTCATATCAATATGTAGGTACAAATAACAAATAATTTAGTAATGGATCCACAGACAACAAATTTCATTACCTAATTCCGATCATATGGACCCTACAGTAGGCAAACATTCAGTTCAAATGACGTTTATGGCCTTAGAGAAAATTCCCAAATTTTGGCCCACATACCCATGTTTTTATCATAGTGCCTCACACGGCTAGACACACGGCCGTATGACCCAAGACAGAAAGTTACATGGTCTATCACAAGATCTGACACACACTCATGTGACTCAAATCAGAGAGTTACACGGTTTAGACACACACCCGTGTGGCTAACAATCAAAACAATTCCTGACACGGCCTAAACACACCCATATCGCACTCCAGTGTGAGCCAAGATAGAGAGTTGTATAGCCTGCCACACAACCATGTGGCAGTGATAACCATGGATTCTGGCTTTCGTGGATCATAGAAAACTCAATTTTCATTACACACCTGGAATGTGTTTGACATAAAAGCAATAGAAATGTTTCCAAAACCTAAAAACGATAATAAATTGTCCAATTAAATGATTTAATCAAACTAAAATGATAATTTAACACTCAACCAAACTACATCAAAAACTTTTACGCAACTCCCAAAAATGCAACTAACGTTTATCGAAGAACAATAACAATTGCTTGAACCTTAAGTCCCGCGAGGAACGTTAGGCGTCTCTCAATTTTTCCCTAAAAGCCAACATAACTTCGATGTAACTCCCAAAATGGAAAAAACACTTACCGAAGAATAACAGCGACTGCTCGAACCTTAAGTCATGAGAAGAACGTTAGGCGTCTCTTGATTTTTCCCTAAAAGCTGACATAACCACAACACAAGGTGACATGATTCAGCTTGATTGATTGAGTCGAGTCTATGTATGTTGCCCAATTGTCGTCGAGAAGTGTCATTCACAAAGTTTCAAGTTGCTTGAATTGGCTAAGTTGGGTAGAAGTCAATGAAATGGGTTCAAAGCTGGTTGAGTTTAAAGGTATGATAGGTTCGGCTTGACAGAATTAAGGGATGGAGGATATTTGGAAGGGATTTTAGATATTGATAAAAAGGTAGAGATGGTAAACGAACTTAAACTTCAAGAGCGATTCAACATTATAAGAGTATCACCCCAGTTCTTATATTGTTTAAGGTGGAAGGATGGTTGATAGAAGGATAGGTGAACACCACACCAATTAGCCTGGTGATAAGTTCATAAACAAGTTTGGGTTGATGCCACTAGCATGCTAGATAAGTCACTTAAGAATCGTATGAAATTTGAGAGGAAGTTAACCTTACAGAAATAAAGTTTCATTTAACAATTTGGCAAAATTCCCTTACAATAGAAATAGGCTAAGTATTTATAGTTTTACTTGTGATAGCCAAATGGACAAAATGAATCCTTAAAGGCTAAGTAATTCAGCTATGAATAGGCTAGGATGTGCTAGAATAAAATCATTAAATTTCTAAGTCCACATTTGGCAGAATGGAGCTTCAATAGTCAGCTTCATGGTTAAGGAAAATGAGCTTGAATGTTGATGAATGAATGAGAGCTCAATGGTCTTGGTCTAGGTTCGGCCATGGTCATGAATGAAACATTGGTAACATGTTGTTTGGTTGAATAGGTGTGTGCCTTAATGAGGTCCTTGAATAGCCATTTTGTATGTGAACAAAGGTGCTTGAATAGTCACTTGCATGTGAACATTATCAACAAAATGGCCAGTAGGTGTGAACACTTTAGTGTGAACGAGTTGATGAACCTTGGAAAGACATTCGACCAACTTGAAGAATTAAATAGGTTGGTGTCTCTCGGCTGAATAGACACTTGGGAGACTCCAACAATCAGCCCTCCATTCATGAATTTTGCCATACATTCTTTCTCCCATTCGTTGCATTGAACCATTCATGAACTTGCATTAATATCATTTAATGCATTCGGCCACACCTACAAAAAAGGATGAACACATTAAATCCTTTATAGATTCAGCTGACCATAGTTGAAACATCATCTAAACAATTTAAATAATATGCTAGGACAAATTAAAGTCATTTAATTATGGACAAACTATTGTATTATATTTGGCTAGTTCAAACTAAGTGAAAACAAGTGATGAACTGATTTGAGCTTGGGAATTCGGACATGAGCTGTATCAAATCTATTAAAATAACATAAACACTTAATTCATTTAAATGATAATAGAAATGAGTTGAAATAAAACTAAGTTGGGCTCAAACGAGCTAAATTAGGCTTAATTGAGCTGATTCAGTTGATTAGAGCTTCGTGAGTTGGGACCGAGCTGAATTCAGCTTGCACTAAGGTGCATGGAATCGTTAATAAGCTGGCCCGAGCATCTCCTTTAACTTGGAGCTCATTTTAACTCCATAGTTGAGCAAATAAAGCTGAAGCAGCTTTTTGAAGACGCTTAGCTCGAACTCGAGTCATGGAATCTTCAGAGAGATCGAGGGGTTTGGAATTAGGGCTTGTTGAGCTTCGGGGCATGGTCATGTTATCCCCGCTTCTTCAAAGTGAGTTGTCCTCAAGTCAAAATCTGCATCAAAAGGAGATAAATCAGAGATGTTAAAACTTGCACTTATGTTATAATCACCTGGCAAATCAAGTTGATAAGAATTTTAGTTTATGCATTCTAAGACTTGGAAATGTCCTTCTCCTCGAGGTAATAACTTGGACCTTCGTTGGGCTGGGAAGCGCTCCTTGCGCATAAGAACCCATACCTAGTCTTTGGGTTCAAAAACCACTCTTTCGTGGCCTTTACTTGTTTATTGCGCATAGGACTCGACCTTTGCCTCTATTTTGGCTCGTACCCTTTGATGTAGGCTTTTTACAAAATCGGCCTTCTTCCTAGCATCAAAATGAATTAATTGATCGTTAGGTAAAGGTATTAAATCTAGTGGTGTTAATGGATTAAATCCATAAACCACTTCAAACGGTGCATGCTTGGTCGCTGTATGAACAGATCGGTTGTAGGCGAACTCAACATGAGGCAGACAATCCTCCTATAATTTTAAATTCTTTCTTATGATAGCTCGTAGTAAGGTGGATAAGACTCGATTGACCGCCTCTGTTTGTCCATCTGTTTGAGGTTGGCAGATAGTTACGGATAGTAGTTTAGTTCTGAGCTTACTCCATAGGGATCTCTAAAAGTGACAAAGGAATTTTGCATCACGATCGGACACGATGATTCATGGAATTCCATGCAAGCGAACAATACCCGTAAAGAAAATATTAGAAATATGAATGGCATCATCAATTTTTGTGCAAGCAACAAAATGGGACATTTTGGAAAAATGATCAACTACTACAAAAATAGAATCCTTCCCCATTTTCGTCTTAGGTAATCCAAGGACAATGTCCATGGATATATTCGTCCAAGGTGTTTTGGGTACAAGCAAGGGAGTCTACAAACCATGCGGCTTAAGCTTTGTTTTGGCTTTTCTACATGTTAAGCACCGCTCACATACTTGTTCTATGTCTCGCTTCATCCTAGGCTAATAGAAGTGGTTGTTAAGTGTTGCTAGGGTTTCGTAAACACTGAAGTGTCCCATGAGGCCTCCACTATGCGCTTCATGGACAAGTAAGTCTCGTACAGAGCTTTGTGGAATGCAAAGCTTTCTTTCCTTGAATAGGAACCTGTCGTACCTATAATAATTCTCAATAGCAATATTCTCACAAGCAGAGTAAATCTTACCAAAATTAGCGTCATTAACATACAAATCCTTTAAGAACGAGAAACCAAGCAATTTTGACTCAAGTGAAGATAATAATGTATACCTCCTTGACAAAGCATCGGCTACAACATTATCTTGACATTTTTCTTATACTTCATAACATAGGGAAATGACTCAAGGTACTCGACCCATTTAGCATGCCACTTGTTTAATTTTTGCTGGCCTTTGATGTGTTTTAGTGTCTCGTGATTGGAGTGGATCACAAACTCTTTTGGTCATAAATAGTGTTGCCACGTCTCGAGGGCCCGAATTAACACATACATCTCTTTGTCATAGATGAGGTAGTTAAGAGGGGCTCCGTTAAGCTTCTTACTGAAGTAGGCAATAGGACATCCATCTTGGGTGAGAACAATGCCTATTCCAACATCTGAGGCATCACACTCAAGTTCAAAAGTCTTTATAAAATCAGGCAAAGCAAGTAGTGGTGCGTTAGTAAGACAATTTTTAATATTAATGAAAGACTTCTCTTGTTCATCGCCCTAGTGGAAAGCAAAATTATTTTTTATTACACTCGTCAATGGTGCGGCTATGGTGCTGAAATTAGGCACAAACTGATGATAAAAATGGCTAGGCCATGGAAACTCCAAACTTGGCTGATGGTTGTTGGTCTCGGCCATTCTTGTATAGCTTTGATTTTCTCTTGATCCACTTCCAAACCTTGCAAACTAACTACACAATCAAGGAAGAAAAATTTGTTAGAACAGAAAGTATATTTCTTAAGGTTAGCATAGTGAGTTTCCTTACAAAGAGTTTCCAAAATAGGCTTTAGATGCAGCACATGCTCTTCTAATGTTTTGCTATAGGTAAAAATATCATCGAAATAAACATCATAAAACTTACCAATGAAGGATCTCAAAACATAATTCATCAATCTCATAAAAGTACTAGGAGCATTGGCTAGGCCGAATGGTATGACCAACCACTCATAGAAACCATGCTTCGTCTTGAAGGCAGTTTTCCACTTATCACCTTCCCACATTTGAATCTGGTGGTAGCCACTTTTCAAGTCAATCTTTGAGAATAATTTGGCTCTACTTAATTCATCTAAAAGGTCATCTAGTCGAGGGATCGGATGCTGGTATTTGATGGTTATTTTGTTCATAGCGCGACAATCCACACAGATCCGCCATATACCATCTTTCTTGGGCACCAACAGAACTGGAACGGCACAAGGGCTAAGGCTTTCCCGAATGTAGCCTTTTTCCATTAATTTGTTAACTTGCCTTTGCAATTCTTTGGTTTCTTTGGGATTCATTCTATAGGTAGGATGATTCAGAATGATGGCTCTAGGCACAAAATTGATTTGGTGCTCCATTCCACGAAGAGGTGGTAGTCCACTCGGAGTCTCTTCTGGGAATACGTCGTGGAATTCCTACAAGAGAACCAAAATAGAAGAAGGAAAATCCTTGGCCAATTTGTTAATGTTAAAAAGGTTTTCCTTGTACATGAGTACAAGAATGGTTTGCCTTGACAAAAATGCTTTTCGGACTTCTCTTTCTTTCGCAATCAAACTTTTCTTTTCATTTTCTTTTGCTATCTTTTTCTCAATTTTCTTTTCGTTTTGTTTTCTTTTCTTTCTTTTACAACTTCATTTTTTCTTTTTCTTTTGACTGATTTACAGAGGCTTTCATTTTCATTTGATCCTCAAAAACTTGTTTAGGAGTCAATAGGGCTAAAGTAAAATTCTTGCCCAAATACTTGAACGTATACCGATTGGTATACCTGTCATGGATAACTCTTCCATTGTCTTGCCATGGCATTCCAAGCAACAAGTGTCCCACGTGCATGGGAACCATGTCATAAAGCACTTCATCCTTATACTTGCCAATTGAAAAAGTAATAAGCACTTGTTTAGTTACCTTGATTTCCCCACCATCATTGAGCCATTAGAGTTTGTAGGGGCTCGGATGTTGGATGGTTGCCAAGCCAAGTCTTTCCACCATGAGAGTACTTGCCACATTGGTACAGCTTCCACCATCGATAATCAAGCTACAAACTTTTCCTTACACTTGACCCCAAGAATGGAAGATGTTTCCTATTGTTGATCATTTTCAAGGCTTTGAATGCTTAGACTTCTTTTGACAACAAGAAGCCTTCTTGCATGCATGGGAATTGTTTCCTCCTCCTCATGGTATGTTGTTTCGACATCATTTCCACACATGCTTCGATCCATGCTTAGTCAAAGAAAATGTATAATCCTCACCACAAACCTGACTATTTCACTTAGAAAGAAAATAAGTTAATTTCCACTTTCACTTGTGTTCTACTCGATTTTAAGGCTTTTTTAGCACTCTAATGCTTTCTTACACTCTTGCCTTTTACCACTCAAGCTTGCTCTCACAACTTCGTATTTCATCTCGATTGGACCTATTTGCTACTTTTGGGTCGGTTTCAAAGGGTTTACAAGGGATGTAACATACAAGGTGTGAGGTAGGCTGAAAGAAAATGAATTCGGGTTTTAAGTGTGGCATTTTTAGGGTAGAAAGGGGTTAATTGATAATAGAACGAACAACTTGAGGATAGAAACGGCAACAAAAATAATAAACTTGTAATCCTTCACTATATTTTTTTTACAATGATATGAATACAAGATGAACTTGAATACAAAATAAATTTTTTATCAAAACTCTTTTTTTAGCGAACCTACTTCAGGATGTTCGCGAACGTTAGTGCTTCTCGATTTAGTAGCTCTGATACCAAATGATGTGATTCAGCTTGGTTGATTGAGTCGAGTCTACATATGTTGCCCGATCATCATCGAAAAGTGTTATTTAAAAAGTTTCAAGTTGTTTGAATCAGCTAAGTTGGGGTAGAAATTAATGAAATGGGTTCAAAGTTGGTTGTGTTGAAAGGTATGATAGGTTCTACTAGACAAAATTAAGGGATGGAGGATATTTGGAAGGGCTTTTATATATTGATAAAAAAGGTGGAGATGGTAAACAAACTTAAAATTCAAGAGCGATCCAACACTAAGAGTGTCACCCCAGTTCTTATATCGTTTAAAGTGGAAGGATGGTTGATAAAAAGATAGGTGAATGCCACACCAATTAGGTTGGTGAAAAGTTCAAAAACAAGTTTGAGTTGACACCACTAGCATGCTAAATAAGTCACTCGAGACTCGTACGAAATTTGAGAGGAAGTTAACCTCACAGAAACAAAGTTTCATTTAACAACTTGGCAAAATTCCCTTACAGTTAAGTAAAATGAGCTTGAATGTTGATGAATGAATGAGAGCTCAATGGTCTTGGTTTAGGTTCGGCCATGGTCATGAATGAAGCATTGGTGATGTGTTGTTTTGCTAAATAGGTCTGTGCCTTAATGAGGTCCTTCATCAGCCATTTTGTATGTGAACAAAGGTGCTTGAATAGTCACTTGCATGTGAACACTATTAGCCAAATGGCCACTAGGTGTGAACACTTTAGTGTGAACAGCTTGATGAACCTTGGAAAAACATTCGGCCAACTTGAGGAATTAAATAGGTTGGTGTCTCTTGGCTTAATAGACACTTGGGAGACTCCAACAATCAGCCCTCCATTCATGAATTCAGCCATACATGCATTCTCCCATTCGTTGCATTGAACCATTCATGAACTTGCATTAATATCCCTTCATGCATTCGGCCACACCTACAAAAAAGGATGAACACATTAAATCCTTTATAGATTCAACTGAACATAGTTGAAACATCCTCTAGACAATTTAAATAATATACTAGGACAAATTAAAGTAATTTAATTATAGACTAACTAATGTATTAAATTTGGCTAGCTCAAACTAAGTGAAAGCAAGTGATGAACTGATTTTAGCTTGGGAATTCAGACATGAGCTATATCAAATCGATTAAAATAACACAAACATTTAATTTATTTAAATGATAATAGAAATGAGTTGAAATAAAACTTAGTTGAGCTCAAACGAGCTGAATTAGGTCAACTGAGCTTATTCGAGCTAATTGGAGCTTGGTGAGCTAGGAACGAGTTCAATTCAGCTTGCACTAAGGTGCATAGAATCGTTCATAAGCTGGCTCGAGCTTCTCCTTTAACTTGGAGTTCGTTTTCATTCCATAGTTGAGCAAATAAAGCTGAAACAGCTTTTTGAAGACGCTTAGCTCAAGCTTGAGTCATGGGACCTTGAGAGAGCTCGGGGTGGTCAGAATTAGGGCTTGTTGAGCTTCGGGGCATGGTCACGTCACAAGGATAGATTAACAGATTCAACACCAACTTTGAAGCCTGAAGAAAACCTGCATACCCACAAGAAACCAAACAGCAAATAAGTAAAAAGAAAAAAATAGAATCTCACCTTTGAAAACTAAAATCGACCAACAAAGTGATATTGTTTAATAATTCACACCACAGCAAAATAGAACGAATGACCACAAAAATGAAATGCAAATAGAAAAGAGGGAAGAACGATAGTAAAGAAAAAAAAGAAAGTTTAAGAGAAAACGTAAGAGAAAATTTTTTTGGAAAAATATCTAATTAATTAAAAGTAAAAACTAATTACTACAAAGTGCAAAAAAATTCCCTCATCACTTGCGCAGAGACTCGAACACAAGACCAAACGGTTGAACTAGCAAGCTCATTCTTCATACAAGTTTTCATAGAATTAAATTTAAGTCGAGAGTTCAGAGATTAAGGTTTGGTAAAACAAATAGCATTTATCCCACCATTTGCCATGGCAATTCCAAGAAGATGATGCAGCACTCAATCCATGTCACTCTCAACCAACTATATGTGTAACAGATAAATCACCCTGGAAAAGAGGAGTAAAAAGTGTGTGCAATGAGGGACAAATCTAACTTATAAAAGGAGGAGAGGGAAGAGAAGAAAGGACATATGGATTATGATGAGAATAGAAAAAAAAAGTGAGTAGTTTCTCTCTCTGCAGCAGAATTCTATAGAGATATGGAGTGGGAAATTTAGAAGAGGAGAAGAGGGTAGCAAATAAAAAGAAGAGATCACATACACAAAGAGGCAAAGAGAAATCTGCCCTGGGGTTTGAGTAAAATCTTACGAAGAAGCTGTAGTGTAGCGAGAATGATAAACGATAAATTATACATATTTTACCCCATGCTTAGCTTAATTTCTGGATGAATTATCATTGGATTTGTGGAAATTGGTGCTCTTAATCCTTATATTTCATGTCTTATACTCAGGAGAGCATAGGGAAGAGAAAAGAACAAAAATGGGTTGAAAATGGAGAAAATAGGCCAAAGTGTTAAAACAACACGGCCCAAGGATTCATCACACGGCCGTGGCACATGGTTGTGCCACATAAGTCCAACACGGCCCAGCCCCGACAAGCATAGCCAGGTCACATAGCACATAAGTCCAATACTTGAGGGGGATGAAACCTAAGACAGATCTTGTTATTATTTTATCTTGAGTTATATGATAAATACTTGAATTGTTCTTTATTATGTGTTCTTAATTATTGTCTTAATAATCCTAGGTATTAATTCAAGTATTGATGCACTTATTCAGAGGAGCAAAAGTCCCTGTTTAAGAGTAGATCTATCATAATTAAGCGGAGTTGCATGCAAGCCTAGACATAGGGCGACATAAATCTGCCAGATTAGGGTCAAACCTAATAAGGGGATCCATAGATCGAGTTAATGTAAGACTAGGGGTTTTAACTAGAAAGAGATTTCAGTTAATCAACCTAGGATTAGTTGTTCCTATCCTCGAAGGAGGTATTAACATAAGTTAGGGATCTCTACGGATCAAGTCAAGTGAATAAATCGTCTAGCTCAAGATTGATAACAAGTGAAGTCTAGATGGATTCTCCCTTAAGTATTACCCAAATCAATCACTTTTTCCTAAAGAGTTTTTTCCCCAATTTACTTTTTGTGCATTCATAGTTTAGTTTTAGAATTAGTTTAGTTTCATAAAAACCCCTTTTATTTCTAGGTTAAATAATAAAAAGGAAGTTAGTACTAGTACTTTTGGTTCCCTTGGGTACGATATCTCGGTCTTGCCACTAAGCTATACTACTGTTTGATACACCGCTGCCTTAAAGTCGTGATAATAGTTAGTTTTTGGTATGATCATTATTATAAATTTTATTACTTCATATCAAGTATATCAAGTTTTTGGCGCCGTTGCCGGGGAACTGAAATATTAAGAACGCTTGATTTCTATTACTTTAGCCATATTTGTTTTTATTTATTTTCAGCTTATTTTTATTTTGATTTTTATTTTTATTTTGCTGAAATTTTCGTTTCCTCTAGATATCTCTAGTTTATGACTAGAAGAAACCCAGCAGGACCATTGCTTTTTGACGAAGATTTAGAAACAACAGTTCGCAAAAATCGTAGGGAGATCAGAAGAAGCCTACATTATCCAGAACAAGGACAAGAACAAGAGACAGAACCTACGGAAAAGATGGAAGCAAATCAGGATAATCTACCACCTCCCGCGATAGCCGCGCAACCAGTAAACCAGGATGATGCTCCTCGTACTATGTATGATTATGCTAAACCTAATTTGACTGGTACTCAATCTAGTATAATTAGACCTGCTATTACTGCTAATAATTTTGAGTTAAAACCTAACACTATTCAGATGATACAGCAATTTGTGCAGTTTGATGTTTTACAGGATGAAGATCCAAATTCACAGATAGCCAACTTTTTGGAACTTTGTGATACCTTTAAAATAAATGGTGTTTTTGACGATGCCATTCGCCTCCGATTATTTCCTTTTTCCCTAAGGAATAAAGCTAAACAATGGTTAAACTCCTTACCACGAGGCTCAATCACTACATGGGAACAGATGACCGAAAAGTTCCTACTTATATATTTTCCTCCAGCTAAAATAGCTAAATTACAAAACGATATCTCTTCTTTTGCACAGATGGATTTATAGACGCTTTATGATGCTTGGGAGAGATACAAAGATCTTTGGTTACAAGTTCAAACCTTTCACAATGGTTTGAATCCATCAACGAGGCAAATGATCGATGCAGCCGCCAGAGGAACAATCAACAATAAAACACCAGAAGCAGCCTATGAGTTTATAGAAGAGATGTCACTGAATAACTATCAGTGGCAAGTCATGAGGACAAAGCCGACAAAAGCTGCAGGAGTTTATAATATCGATGCTGTCACCATGCTTACTAATCAGGTAGAACTTTTAAATAAAAAGTTTGATAATTTTGTTGGTTCTACGCAGGCACAACCAGTGATGCAGTGTGACACAACTTAAGAAAATATGTTCAATCCATACTACTCCTCTTATGGACATGGCATGGAAACCAAACAAGCCAACTACATGGGTAACAATTCTAGACCTCAAAATAATCCTTATAGTAATACTTACAATGTAGGTTGGTGGAATCACCCCAATTTTTCATGGGGAGGATAAGGAAATCAAAGACAACCGCCTCCTCCGGGATTTCAGTAGCCACCACCACAATAGGAGAAAAAGCCAAACCTTGAAGAGATGTTCACCAAATTTATGGCCGCATTAGAAACCCATTTTCAAAACACTGAAACAACACTAAAGAACCAACAAGCATCAATTCAAGGGCCTGAAAACTAGATTGGTCAACTTGCCAAATTAATATCAAAAAGACCACAAGGTGGACTACCAAGTAACACTGAGCCAAATCTTAGAGAACATGTCAAAGCAATTACTGTAAGAGATAGGAAAGTACTGGCTAAATCAGAAAAGAAGCCGGTTCAAGAATCCACAAAAGACAAGGTAGAGGAAGAAGAACCTAAGGAAAACATCCACCAACACTTAAGGAATATAAACCACCCATATCATATCCGGCAAAGTTGAAGAAAGACCGCACAGAGGCCCAATTTGGTAAATTGCTTGAACTTTTTAAACAATTACATATTAACTTACCTTTTGTTGAAGTAATTTCGCAGATGCTGAAGTATGCAAAGTTTCTTAAAGAACTCCTCACAAATAAAAGGAAGTTGGAAGAATTAGCCACAGTGGAACTCAACGAGGAATGCTCAACTATTCTCCAAAATAAATTGCCGGCCAAACTAAAAGATCCAGAGAGTTTTACTATTCCTTGCCTAATTGGTAGTTTAATTATTGAAAAAGCATTAACTGATCTAGGTGCTAGTATTAACCTAATGCCTTACAAAATGTTCAAGCAACTAGGTCTAGGGGAACCAAAACCCACTAGGATGAGTATTCAATTAGCTGATAGATCTGTTAAATACCCTAGGGGAATCATTAAAGATGTGCTGGTAAAGGTAGATAAATTTATATTCCCGATTGATTTTGTTGTGCTTGATATGGATGAGGATATTGAGGTGCCTTTAATTTTAGGACGCCCATTTTTAACTACTGCTAGAGCCGTTATAGATGTAGGAGATGGTAAATTAGTGCTTCGAGTTGGTGAAGAAGAAGTCATTTTTAAAATCTATGATGCTATGAGATTTTCTAGAGAACAAGATGATTCTTGTTATTTTATTGATGCTATTGATTATTTTGTTCAAGATAAATTTCAGGAAATTTCTCTTGCAGACACATTGGAACTGTGTCTTGTTCAAGGTGGGGGGAAGATGAAGCCACCACTAAAGTTAAAGAAGTAATGAAGGAGTTAAACTCTAATGAACTTATCACAAGGCACATAAGTTATGAGAGTATTAAGATGAATGACGAACTGAGACAAAAACCCTCGATTGATGAACCTTCTAAATTGGAATTAAAACAGTTGCCTAACCACTTAGAATATGCATTTTTAGGAGATGATTCGACATTACCAGTAGTTATCGCATCAGACTTAAGTACTGAAAAGAAAAAGGAATTACTTCAAGTATTAAAAGAACACAAGAAGGCTTTAGCTTGGAAGATTTCTAAAATTAAAGGAATTAGTCCTTCTTTTTGCACCGACAAAATTCTAATGGAAGATGAATATAAATCATCAGTTTTTTAGAGACGATTGAATCCCAACATGAAGGAAGTTGTAAAAGCTGAGGTAATTAAACTTCTAGACGCAGGCATTATTTATCGTGTTTCTGACAGTTCTTAGGTAAGTCTTGTGCAGGTTGTTCCTAAAAAGGGAGGCATGACCATGGTATCCAATGATAAAAAGGAGTCAATACCTACAAGAACAGTCACTAGATGGAGAGTCTGCATTGATTATAGAAAGTTGAATGATGCAACTTGAAAAGATCATTTTCCCTTACCTTTTATCAATCAGATGTTGGAAAGATTATCAGGTCATATGTATTACTGTTTCCTAGATGGCCTCTCTGGCTACTTCCAAATCCCAATAGCTCCAGAAGATCAGGAAAAGATGACATTCACATGTCCATACGGTATATTTGCTAATCGTAGAATGCCTTTTGGATTATGTAATGCTCCTGCTACTTTTCAGCGATGCATGTTAGCTATCTTTGACGAACTCGTGGAAGATAACATGGAGGTATTTATGGATGATTTTTTTGGTTTTCGGTAATTCTTTCCAACTTTCTCTTAATAATTTAAAACGCGTTCTGATAAGATGTGAAGAGACAAATCTAGTGCTTAATTGGGAAAAATGGCACTTTATGGTTCAAGAAGGTATTGTACTAGGACATAAAATTTCTAGTAAAGGGATAGAGGTAGATAAAGCAAAAATTGAAACTATTGAAAAATTACCTCCACCTAATTCGTTTAAGGCCATAAGAAGTTTTTTAGGACATGCTGGTTTTTATCGCAGATTTATTAAAGACTTTTCAAAAATAGCTAAGCCTTTAACGAAATTACTAGAAAAAGATGTGCTTTTCAACTTTGACCAAGAATGTTTAGAGTCTTTTAATACTATCAAAGAAAAGTTAGTCAATGCCCCGATTATGATTTCACCTGATTGGAATCTGCCTTTTGAACTAATGTACGACGCGAGTGATTTTGCAGTAGGTGCAGTTTTGGGACAGCAAAGAGACAAGTACTTTCAACTGATCTATTATGCTAGGAGAACTTTGACAGCTGCACAAGCAAATTATACAACCACAGAAAAAGAATTGCTAGCTGTTATTTTTGCATTTCATAATTTTAGATCTTATTTAATATTGTCAAAAGTCATCGTTTATACTGATCATTCTACTCTTCATTATCTTCTAACTAAAACTGATGCAAAACCGTGATTGATAAGATGCATTCTATTGTTACATGAATTCAACTTAGAAATAAAAGACAAGAAATGAGCTGAAAATTTGGTAGCAGATCACCTGTCAAGGTTGGAAGATCCATACCCCAAGGGCCTCTATAAAATAAACGACTTGTTTCCTAAAGAACAACTCCGAGCCTTAGCAGACGCAGCAGTTCCTTGGTTTGCTGATTTTGCAAATTACTTAGCAGCTAATATAACCCCAAAAGGGTTGACCCATCAAAGAAAGAAACGATTCTTCGCTGATGTGAAAAACTACTTTGGGAAGACCCTTTTCTTTTTCGTATTTGTGCAGATCAGGTTATCCGAAGATGCATTACTGAAATAGAAGCATACCAAATTTTAGATCACTACCATTCAGGACCAACAGGAGGACACGACAGTGGAGCTAGAACTGCTCACAAAGTACTCGAATCAGGTTTTTACTGGCCTACACTTTTCAAAGATGCCAACAGGTATGTGACCTCTTGTGATAAATGCCAGAGAACAGGTAATATCTCTCAACATAATGAAATGCCTCAAAACTAGATACTTGCATGTGAGATATTTGATGTATGGGGCATTGATTTCATAGGTCCGTTCCCTACTTCATTTGGAAATAAGTACATCCTAGTGGTAGTATATTACATGTCAAAATGGGTGGAAGCCCAAGCTTTACCTACTAATGATTCTAGAATTGTAGTACGCTTTCTAAAAAACCTTTTCTCTCGATGTGGAACACCTAGGATAATTATTGGTGATAGGGGTACTCATTTTTGTAATGCTCAATTTGAAAATGTTTTAAAGAGATATGGAGTACACCACAGAACAACTACCCATTATCATCCACAAACCAGTGGCCAAGTCGAAGTAACAAATAGAGAGTTAAAATGCATCCTAGAGAAAACAGTAGAAACAGATAGGAAAGATTGGTCAAGAAAAGTAGATGATGCTTTATGGGCCTATAGAACTGCTTTTAAAACACCCATAGGTACATCTCCTTATAAACTTGTCTACGGAAAAAGCTGTCATCTGCCATTTGAACTTGAACATAAAGCATTCTGGGCTATTAAATTCTTAAATCTTGATTTTAAGCTTGCAGGTGATAAACGACTTATGCAACTAAATGAGTTGGATGAATGGCACTACAATGTGTATGAAAACTCACGATTATAGAAGGAAGCCACAAAGCAACGTCATGATAATCAGCTGAAACAACCTAAGTAGTTCAAAACCGGTGATCTTGTCTTACTCTACAACTCAACGCTTAAACTATTCCCTGGAAAACTTAAATCAAGGTGGTCAGCTCCATTCACTGTTCAAACTGTCTTTCCATACAGCGCAGTTGAGGTAACTCACCCAACCCACGATACTTTTAAGGTAAACGGCCATCGGCTTAAACATTACAGAGGTAAGAATTTCAAAGATAATAGGGAGGAGCTTCAGCTCCAGGAACTCCCTTCGTGATACATCTAGGTAGAGTTGAGCTTAGACTCTAAATAAGTGCTTCTTGGGAGGCAACCCGAGCACTAAATTAGTAACTTTCTATTTCAGTCTCTTAATACATCGGCTAACTCTCTTGAATGCAGGATTTTTGGACGACACGGCCATGCCCACGGGCGTGCCTAAGGCCGTGTGGACATTCTAAGTAGAGACACGGCTGTGCAATTTGGCCGTGTACAAGCAGGGTAAAAATTTTCCTAAGACACGGGCTACGACAAAATCCCACGACTGTGCAATGTGGCCATGGCCAACACTGCCAATTCCAGCACGGGCGTGTGACACGCCCGTGCCCCAAGACCGTGTTCGACACTGACATTTTAGACACGGGCATGTGACCTACTACATAGCCGTGGGAGAAGCCAACATCGAAGGACACGGCTGTGTGATACGGCCGTGTGCCTCAACATGCCCTTGGTACATGGGCTTGTGCCTCGAACCAGGCGTGCCAAAACCCCTAAATTTCGAACAACATGAGCAAAACCCGAGCCACACGAGCGTGTGCCATGCCTGTGTGACCCAAAATCTATATAAAGGGGCCACTATTCATCATCTTGTTCCACTAAAACCCTAAAATTTTCTAAACCCTCCCACCCAAAACCTATCCTAGCCTTCTCCAGCGCCGCCAACAGCCTTTCAAGGCATCCCCACGACCGTGCAATGCCTCCACGACCGTGCTCCTCCTCATCAATCACCCATTTGGTACCATGTCGTCATCACGCGGTAAGAGAACTGCCGCCACTGCTTCAAAGAAACGGAAGGGGCCAAGTGGTTCATCCTCCTCTACAACCGCAATCACTCCAAGGCGATCGCCCAACACCCACGACACCTACTTTCTATGGAGCATGGCACACGACCATGTATTCGACCTGGCTTACTTCATCGCTCTCGCCATCCAACATCAGACGGAGAGGCATAGAAAGGGGTGATCAGCATAGGCCCGTACATGACTCACCTAGCCTACTACTTCGGGCTATTCAATACTGTGGCCCAGACTTCCTTCTACACCCTCATCGGTCAGATGTCCCTGTAGGGTATCCAAACCATGCTTCATATGAGGATGATCCAACGACGACAAGGGACCAGTCCTCCACAGTACAGACTACTCCGAGACGCAGAGCAGGAGGATCCAGAGGACATTACTGATGATGTCCCGCCACCAGCATCAGAAGAGAGCCTAATTGAGCCACCACCACCTCGCCAACCAGTTCATGCGGCAGCTTCTCACGTTGACTTAGCTGAGCGCTTCACACGATTCGAGCAATAATGTTTTCAAAGATTTGATCACATTGATGCCACTTTAGCGTAGATTTGTCAGCATCTTCATATCGAACCACCTTCCCCACCTCACGGACCATCTTAGGATTAGAGATTTCTATTCCTCTTATCTTTATTTTGATCTTAATTTATATTTTTACTCTAATCTCTATTTTTACCTTCTTTTTTCTTCTCTTTTATTTTCCTTTTTACTTTTACTTTTATTTTTAGTTCACCTTATCTTTTTCATTATTTGAATTCTAGTATTGTTAGAACTTAATTTGTTTTCTTTCTTTATTATTAATTATTTCATATCAGCCAGCCCTTAACAAACATATTCTGTTAATCCAAATTTCCCACGACTGATAAATACTTTCGCAGTTTCAAAGGAGCTCTACAGCTCATGTCCATATGGAAATGGGAAAACCCTACCACAACTACCGGCTCTTCCAATTCCAATCTCCGTCTCACAAATTCATCCAAAATTCAGAGAGTTTCATGTCTTCCCCTATATTATGATATTGTGCTTCTATTGCTACTAATGTTATCTTTGTACATTGAGGGCAATGTACATCTTAACTGTGGGGGGGAACTTACTTTCAGTCATTACATTCTCCTTGAAATCCCTGAAAATTTCTAAACTAATATTTTGCATTGTTCTCAAATTTTCAAATTCTCACTTTCACTCTTTGCAGTATCTTCAATCTCCTGTTAGGAATTTATTCTGATTGATTTATGATTTTTATTGATATGTTGAGAATTAAGACATAGGCGCTTGTACTTTGATTATTCAAACTTTAAAACATTAGGGAATCAAGCATGATAAGTTGAAATTTTTGAGAATTTGAATTTTTCTAGGTTATTTTCCCTAATTTTAAGTGTTATCTTGAGATTTGAAATTCGCAGGATTGACATCAAAAGCCATAATTCTGGTGTGATTTTAAGCCTTTTGAGCATACATTCTTTCGTGCTCACCTTTATTGTTGCTTTGAGTGAGTCAATACTGATTTGTTATTCTAGAACTTGCTTCGATTATACATGTCAAGACCATATCATTGATTTGATACACTGAAATGATAAAGGCACCTAGGATATAACCTACTTACTCCATAAAAGCCTACCTCCATAAATTAACCCCTAATGAACCTCATTGAGCCTCACAACCTATTCTTTGACCTACCTTTAATATTAACCCATAACCCATTTTTGTTGAATTCCATTCAATTATATTGATCCTTATTTTTATCGAGATTTGAGTTGAAATTATTATCTAGCTTTATTCTCTCTTTCCCAGTTTGTAAAGTTTGTAAATATTCAAAGTATTATATTTGAATTGTTCTTAAAAAAAAGTATATATACAGTTAATTCAGTTGTAATTCATAGTTAACATTTTTGCATATTTCTATTTTAAGGCTACTAAGGCTAGAATGATGTCATCATAAGGCTTAGCTCGATGAATATGTTCCAGTGATAGAGATTTTTCTAGCTAGATAAATTTTCAGTTCAATCTCGATTCTAACCTTCTTTTTCAGCTTGTGACAACACCCCTAACCAAAGCCCCATTACAACCATTGAAAGACCTTTTGATCGATGCATCATATCAATCTATAGTGGTGGAAATTTGATTTTCTTACAAGACTATGGTAATAACTCTTCAGGTTGACTAGAGAGCACTTAATTCTTGAACCCTAAATAGTTTGAGTGGATAGAGTGAATCCTTAATGAGGATGTCAATTTTTGTTGATTTTGATTGAGAGATAATTATTTAGGAGAAGGAAGAAAACCTATGTTTCGATGATAAAATTCTGAACTTAGAGTAATTGAATCTTTAATGTTCTTCTGATTGAATTTTCATTGTATGAATACTTGTAAATTAGTTTGAAACATTATTGATAAAGATTGTGAGTTGAGAAGAATGATTCTTAATTGTGGGTTGAGATTTTGCTTGAGGATAAGCAAAGGCTTAAGTGTGGGGGTATTTGATAAACAACAAATTATACATATTTTTACCACATGCTTAGCTTAATTTTTGGATGAATTATCATTGAATTTGTGGAAATTGGTGCTCTTAATCCTTCTATTTCATGTCTTATACTCAGGAGAGCATAGGGAAGAGAAAACAACGAAAACGGGCCCAAAATAGAGAAAATGGGCCAAAGTGTAAAAATAACATGGCCTAAGGATTCATTACACGATCGTGGCACACGGCCGTGCCACATAAGGTCTAACAAGACCCAGCCCCGACAAGCACGGCCATATCACGTGGCCGTGCCACCATCAATAGTCTTGCACACGACCTCTTATCGTGGCACACGAGCGTGGCACACGGGCGTGTCCCTGTCATGAAGAAGTGTAATTTCACTCGGATTTGGATACTTAGAGGCTAAGAAAGGCATTCCAAAGCTCTATATAAAGACCTCAGGAGGCAACTCTAAGGGTGTGCCTTTTCTCCCACAAGAGAGTGTCGTATTTCTGCCAACACAGAGAGTGAAAGCAAGGAATTACTCCAAGGGAAGCCGACTAATTCATCCCAAAAGCCGAATTCTACATCAAGACAAAGGATTTTCCTTTAATCCTTCAAGGTTTTTTGGGTTCTTTATGTTTTGTTATTTTTATTCTTCTGAGATGTTTTCTTTATTAAATATGAACTAAATCCCCCAAATACTTGAGGGGGATGAAGCCTAAGACAGATCTTGTTATTATTTTATCTTGAGTTATATGATAAATACTTGAATTGTTCTTAATTATGTGTTCTTAATTCTTGTCTTAATAATCCTAGGTATTAATTCAAGTATTGATGTGCTTATTCAGAGGAGCAAAAGTCCCTGTTTAAGAGTAGATCTATCATAATTAAGCGGAGTTGCATGCAACCCTAGACATAGGACAACATAAATCTACCAGATTAGGGTCAAACCTAATAAGGGGATCTATAGATCGAGTTAATGCAAGACCAGGGGTTTTAACTAGAAAGAGATTTCAGTTAATCAACTTAAGATTCGTTGTTCTTATCCTCGACGGAGGTATTAACATAAGTTAGGGATCTCTACAGATCAAGTCAAGTGAATAAATCGTCTAGCTCAAGAATTGATAGTAAGTGAAGTCTAGGTGGATTCTCCCTTGAGTATTGCCCAAATCAATTAGTTTTTTCTAAAGAGTTTTTCCCCAATTTACTTTTTGTGCATTCATAGTTTAGTTTTAGAATTAGTTTAGTTTCATAGAAACCCCTTTTATTTCTAGGTTAAATAATAGAAAGGAAGTTAGTACTAGTACTTTTGGTTCCCTTGGGTAAGATATCTCGGTATTGCCACTAAGCTATACTACTGTTCAATAGGTGCGCTTGCCTTAAAGTCGTGATAATAGTTAGTTTTTGGTGCGATCATTATTATAAATTTTATTACTTCATATCACGCATATCAAAGAACTTCCTACAATTTTGCCTTTATTCTGTTTTTATTGTTTTAATTTCTGTGATTTGTAAAACTTGAAGAATGTTGATGAATGATTTAGTTTTGGATTTCATTGCCCAACACATCAGCTAATTGTCTTTGGCTTGGAATTATTTGGGTGTATATTGAATTATCTGTAATGCCCATGATATGATTTTGATAATAATCATTGTTTCATTCAATTCATGTTTATTTTGAATGCATGCCTTCAAGCTCTAGACATAGTTGATTGCAGGTTATGTTATTAGATGGATTTTGCATTTGATACGATTAAATACATCAGGTTATTAATCGATTAGTATAGGAGAGCACTCGAAAGAATATTCGTAGCACTCTAGACATAGAAGTTGCGATCTAAATAGGTGAAGAACGTTAGTGTGGTTATCATTCGTAAGTCTTGTAAACATGCACAGACTCAGAATAATAACTAAAGTCTAACTTTCAAAAGAAGTAGACTACAGTAGAAATTCTTTGGGCGGTAGTTTAGTCAAAATTTTTCCATGGCATTATTATGTTATGAAAATATTCCCTGAGTAATTCCAACATAGTATGACATTGCCCAAGGCTCCACTCATTCTTATAGTTGTGAAAAATTGGTGCATAGTATGACATTTCCTGTTGAGCTGACTGAAATTGTTATTAAGGTGCCGAACCCATTAGGCAAAATTGTATTGGTAGATAAGGTTTGCAAGAATTGTCCTTTGATGATTTGGGTTACTGCTTTCTGGCTAATTTGATGTTGCTTCCATTTGACGAGTTTGATATTATTTTGGGCATGGATTGGTTGACATTACATGATGTTAAGGTAAATTGTAGATAGAAAACTCTTGAGCTGAAATGTGAAAGTGGTGAAATACTGTGGGTTGGAACAGATGAGTTGATTAAAATACCAGTGTAATTTCTTGCATCTCTACTTGGAAATGCATGAAAAAAGGGTGTGAGGCTTATCTAGCATATGTGTTGAATAATGAGGTGTTAGAATTGAGACTTGAATCTGTGCCCATAGTTTGTCCATTTTCTTACGTGTTTCTGGAAGAGTTACTCGGGTTACCTCTTGTCAGAGAAATTGAGTTTGCTATTGATTTATTACCCGGGACTGCACCTATTTCTACAGCTCCATATAGGATGGCTCCGACAGAATTGATAGAGTTAAAGGCTCAATTGTAAAAGTTAACAGAAAAGGGATTTGTGAGGCTGAGTTTCTCTCCTTTGGGTGCACTTGTATTGTTCGTAAAGAAGAAGGATGGATTGATGAGGCTTTGTATTGATTATAGGCAACTCAATAAGGTGACTATCAAGAACAAGTATCCATTACCGAGAATTGATGATTTATTTGACTAATTAAATGGAGAAACGGTGTTCTCTAAGATTGACTTGAGATCTGGCTATTACTACTGCAGCTTAAGGAATCCGATGTGCCAAAGACTACTTTTAGAATGAGGTACGACCATTATGAATTTCTTGTTATGCCTTTCGGTTTAACTAATGCATCGGCTATGTTTATGGATTTGATGAACCGAATTTTTTGGCAATATTTGGACAAGTTTGTAGTGGTGTTCATAGGCGACATATTGATCTATTCTCAGGACGAGTCGGACATGCCAAGCACTTAAGGACGGTATTGGAAATTTTGAGAAAGGAAAAGTTATTTGCTAAAATTAGCAAGAGTGAGTTTTGGCTACATAAAGTTTCGTTTTTAGGACAGATAGTCTCAGGTGATGGTATTCGGGTTGATAAAAGCAAGATTTTGGCAATTGTTGATTGGAAGCCGCCGAAGAATGTAACCAAGGTTAGAAGCTTTCTGGGTTTAGCTTGCTATTACCAACAATTTGTTGAGGGTTTTTCTATGATTGCTTATCCTATAACAAAGATGCTTCAAAAGGATGTAAAATTTGAATGCACCAAAATATGTCAACAAAGTTTTGACTAATTGCAAGCTAAATTGACTGAGGCACCAATGCTAGTGCAACCTGAGTCGGGAAAGGAGTTTGTGATTGTAATAGCCCAAATTTTAGCGAAGTATGAAATAGTGGTTCGAGATCATCAAATTCAACAAATGAACCCGTAGATTATATTATTTAATATTTATGAGCCAAATGTAGCTTTTAAAAGATTTTTGAAATAGTAAATTATGATTTCTTTGGTCAAGAAATTGAGAAAAAGAGGTATCGAGATCTTAGTGTTATAAATTGAGTCGTAAATATTTTTATAAATATTTACGGAGTGTCATTAGGGTGGTATTAAAGTTTCGTTAAAAAATTTTAACATTACATTCTCGGGACTTTGTTTCAGTAAACCAGACTTGTAAATATTTTTATTAAATATTTATGAAGTTGGTAGTGTAATTAATTAGGTTTTAATTAGGTAAATTTAGCTTAATCTAGAGTAATCAGTAAAAGTGACTAAAATGAATAAGGTGTAAAAGTTTAATTATAAAGTAAAAGAAAATAAGAGGGACTAAATAGGTAAATAAGTCAATGGCTTAAGATGAGGCGACAATTCATGGAAGGATATTAGATTTTTCTTGATTTATATTATAAAAATATTATTTAATTAAAATATTACAAATTATATTAATTAAAGTTATTGTAACGTCTCGAAATTGGGCCTGGAAGAATGGGCCGTGTGGGCCCAATGGGTTTGTGGGCCCACACGGGTAGTTGTCTTTGGACTTGCAGGAATTAGTGGACTAGCTGTGTCGTACACGTGGCTATGCCAAGTGGGCCCCACTTGGGTTGCGTAATGGGCCCCGGCCCCATATTCACTGAATGGCGTGTGGATGTGATGGCTAAGAGGTTTGGGAGTGTTGGAGAAGTCCTGGGTTCAAACCTGGGCCTTAGCAAAAATTTATGTTTTTCTCTTATGGGAGCCTTGACGTTAGTGGGTAGGCTTTAAGAATATTTTTGGTGAAAGCATGGCACAAAAAGGAGTGTGGTGTAGTGGTAAATTAGTGCCACTTAGGGGACAAGGAAGTGATGCCATAAAAGAAGTAAAGGCGTCCAAGGTTCAAGTCTTGGCTCTCGCAATTTATTTTGGTTTCCCTTTTAAATAAATCTGGAAGTGAGTAGGTGGGATTTAAAGTTAAATATGTTGGACTTATGACATAAAGGAGCTTGTGTCCTAGTGGTGGTGGTGTGGCATGGTTATTGAGAGGACTATGGTTCGAATCCCTTTGCACGCAAAGGTTAATTATTTTGCTAATGCTTTAATTTTGGGGGATTGATGGAGAATTCCACATCGGGAAGCTAACATGAGAATAGGTGAGGAGCTAGCTTTAAACAGAGCAAACCATGAGGAGAGTAGGCATATCTTTCTTGGCTTATCCCTTTTGCTTTGTGGCGTGTTCATTGGGTTAGGCGTTGGATTATTCGTTGATCTGTATGCTGTTGGGTCATGATGGTGGTGACCGAAGTTGGTCAACACACTTCTTGGGAGTCAAGAGTGCGATTACTGTAGGCTTCTGGGCATAGCAATGTTCGGAGTGTGGATAAAATTCAAATTCCTATCAAGTGTGTACTTTTAACCCTTATTTGATAGGCCAGAATGGGCCAAATGGGCACGACTGGCCCGTGGGCCCAAATAAGTAAAAATTGGTAGATTGGTAATAAATGACGAGCTAATTAAGTGGGTGTATGGCTGGGAATAAATTTGGGCTTGAGGGGCCGTATAAATGTGAATGGGCCTGATGGGCCATATAAATATTATTGGGCATGATGGGCTATAGGTGAGTTTATGAAAGCATGTGGACTTGTTAGGGTTTTATAATGGACTTTTAGGCCTAGTTTCTAACGAATCCTTAAGCGACATAAAACTTAATTAATCAATTAAGTGTAACTGTGGACAAGTCATGGGGTTGAAGTGTGGCAATGGGTATATGCATGTCTAGGATTGGATCTAGGGAGAGCTTGGTACTTAAGCGGTCTTAATGACTCACCTCCTCTTCTTTGGAATCCTACCTGGTGCATAGTACCCATTCACTTTAGCCAACGAGGACTTGTTGACGGGCCTAAGATCGTAATTAAGACCCTTATTGTTAAGAAATTTCTAAAATACCCTCGATTTGTAAACTGAAATACTTTTGATTTGGAAAATTACCAAAATACCCTTGATTTGCAAAATTACGGAAATACCCTCAGTTTGCAAAATTACCAAAATACCATTGATTTGAAAATTTATCGAAATACCCCTGATTTGCAAAATTACCGAAATACCCTCGATTTGCAAAATTACAGAAATCTCCCTAATTTGCGAAATCACCAAAATACCCTCGAATTGTAAAATTACTGAGATACCGCTAATTCATAAAATTACTGAAATACCCTCGATTTGTGGAAAGTTACCGAAATACCCCTGGATTACAAAATTACCAAAATACCCCTGGATTGTGAAATTACTAAAATACCCTTGTTGTGTAAGATTACCGAAATACCCCTATAGGGTAGAATTACCAAAATACCCTGTAGCATAGAATTACCGAAATACCCCTGTAGGTTAGAATTACGATTATACCCTCGAGGGTAGATAACTGTTTTGAAACTGTTTTAAGCTATGAATGTGACTGTCTTTCGTAAACATGCTATATGATATACGTATTAATGTATGGGCCCACATTGGGCTATGTAACAGGCTTTTAGGTCTAGTAAATTTGTAACTTTCATAATAGTAACTTGAATACTCCGGATAAATATGAAATTGTTAATGGGCTAGAATGTGTACTTGGGCCCACGATGAGATGATGACCGATATGCTTAAGGGCAAAATGACTAAAATGCCCTTGTGTGATATATGTACGATTTGTATGTCATATGTGTATTATGATGCATTCATGAGATATTATGTTGTATTTGGGTGTGGATTTTGATACGAAGGAAGATATGTGAGGATCGCATAGCCGCTTGACGACTGTGGATCAACCGAAGGCTTTTTAGCCATCGCAGGCTTTTTAGCCACCGAAGGCTATATAGCCACTGCAGGCTTTTTAGCCACCAAGCGGCTATGCTACACCGATAATGTTACCAAGGCCCGTGTGCCATTAATATGGGCTTCGTGCCGTAATTATATGCTTTGTGCCAATACCGAAGGCTTTGTTCTGATATTATGGGCTTTGTGCTGGTTATATTACCCTAATTGATGGCTTTGTGCCAATCCTGTTACAGTTACCTATGGCTTTGTGCCAAATATAATACTGCTACTGAAGGCCTTTAAGCCCATTATATGACTAGCAGCTCAGTTGCAACGATTGAGTTAGTGCCGCAACTGGTGCTACCATTAGAGTGTAGGGATGGGTGGGTTGATATTTATATCCCCACTGGAGTGCAGGGTTGGAAGAGAAAATGGAGTGCAGGGTTGGATTGGGATAAGAGCATTGCATCATTGCATCATTGCATTATTCCATACATGATTGCTCTAGATTTTGTGCTATTACTGAATTGGGCTCAGGCCCAACCGAGGCCACTATAGGCTAAGGCCCAAAGACCACTGATATTGAATAGGGCTTAGGCCCACCTGATTCTGTTAAAGGGCTCCAACCCAGATTGATTCTATTTCTATTTCTGTTTACTGACTGTTACTCTAATAAGGGGATTACACACTGAGTTTTTGCAAACTCACCCCGTTTATTAACCTTTTAGGTAATTCCCAGCCTTAGACAGATCGGAGCTGCGAGGGACTCGGAGAAGGCTACACCTCTGCTTCTGTATTTCTATTAAATTATTCATGAGTACTTTAATTTGGTTTTGAGTTGTAATAAGGCCTTTATAATTTCTGAATTTTAACTTTGGGTTTTTTATTTACTTTGATTTATATCTGTTAGAGGTAAATCACGATTTTCCAAAATGTTAACTATTTTTCTTAAGACATCTTGTTTTTGTAAGTCAGTTTCTTTTAAATAAAGCTTTCGCAACAAATAGGGATTAAAAGGGTAATAACATTTTACAAGAGAATAGTTTTTAATAAACCATGTTTTGAAAATAAGCAAACGAAATTTGAGATTTTATGCAAGGTTTAAATGGCTACAATTTTTAAGAAAGATTTTCAATAAAAACAAGGTTTTCGAAAAACACTTCAATGTGACACGCCAGATTCGGGCCTAACTTCTGGGCGGGGTTTGGGGTGTTACAGTTAAGATATTTTATTATAAGAAATAAATAAAATAAAGACAATGTATGATAAATAAATTAAAATTTGTCAAATGGATGGTGATGATATTGTACAAATGTACAAAAATATATGTGTACAATTGTAGTATTTATTATAGTGTATTATTATTATTAATTTATTAATTTAAAATGTATATTAATTATATTATAAGAATTTTATAGGATAAATAAAGTAAAACATGACAAATGTAGGATGATGATGAAATACATGTGTATAATATGTATGTGTACAATTGTAATACATGTAATTGATATTAAATAGATACTAATTTGTTATAATTATGATATATTATATGATAAAATAAAATGAAGACAAGTGGATGGAGATGATTTATTACAAGTGTATAAATAAAAATAATAATTTGTAATATTTATATTTAAATTGAAAAATAAATATTTATTAATTATTATTTTTAAAAGATATTTATTAGATAAATAATTATTATATAAGATTTTTATATGACAAACTAATTAAAAGGTGACAAATGTAATATAAATATTTGTTAATAAAAAGATATTTATTTTTATTATTATTAATTAGTGTATATATATATTTATATAAGAAATGAAAAAGGAAAACAAAAAAGATAAGGGGCATTCGAAACAGAGCAGGAAAAAGAAAGAAAGGAAGGAAAAAGGAAAAACTAAAAGTTTAAGGTTTAAAGCTTTGATTGGTAAGGCAATTAAGTCCTTTTCACTTAAATTTGATGTTTTAGAAGCTTTAGAACAAAGTTTTGTTGAAATTAAGTTGAAGTTTTGAAAGTTCTTAGGTTTTTGAATATAGTTTATGTTGAATTAATTGGTGAATTAGGGGTTAAATTGAATGAATTTCAAGTTAGAATTGATGACATGATTAAATTGAGAAATAAGTTATAAGAAATAATTTTGGACAGCAGCAGTAGCCTAAATTTAAAAATTTACCAAAAATGGTAAAAAATGAATTAGAAGTTGAGTGAGATATGTAATTAAATCTTATTGAGTCTATTTTCAAATAAAAGAAACAGAGCAAGTAAAGGAATTCTGTATTCTAAGATATTTATATTTTTTGTGAGACTGGTTCAGAATGATTTTGAAATCTCTTGTTTTGACTTAGAAAAATCATTAAAAATTGTACAAAAATAATTATGAGATATAATTTATATTTTTAGACTCCTTAATGAGTCTATTTTTAGAAGAAATAAATGATAACATCATTTGAATTCTGTACAAAGATATAATTAAATCTTAGCAAAGAGTGGTCAGAATTGTTGAACAGCGAAATAGAGGAGACTTTAATGAATAAACTGTACTAATTGGCTGAACAAATAATTTGGAAAATTTTATGGTAAGAAGATATTTGAGTCTGGTTTCAAAGAAAATTAATAGATCTTATTTTGGAGTTCTGTAGCTCAAGATAAAAATAATTTAGTGACTATGACACGGACGGACAGCTTAAATATTCATATAAGTAAATAGTGAAAATTATATACAATGTTACTTTCAAGTGTGTTATTTATACCAAGGATGTGGATGAAGAGGAGGAGGAGGAAAAATATATGAACGACTTGTGTATAAATTGATCACATGCCCGCTTATAATTGATAAATGATGAATTAGAAATGAGATAATGTTTTATTTGGAATATTTATTATGAAATTATGATTTATCGTTATAATACAAAAATCGAACTTGTGAGTTTATATGGCTAAATGTTAGTGAATATTGAAATTGGATTCAATAAGTGATTTGTCATTTTAGATTGTGATTGGCAGGAAGAGTTAGTGAATTAAATGCTTATAAATTGTTACACATATTTGTCTAAAATACGAGGAAATGATGGTAATTGATACATGGAAATATGAGACTATGATATATAAACATGGAATATGTTTGATGAATGAGTTCATTTGTGATTATATATTTGTACAACTTGAATGTACTATCCTTAGGAATTGGTATCTCAAATGAATTAATGAGAAAAGTTCTAATATGAAATAGTCTGAGTTCGAAATGAAATATTATGAAATGTACTTGAAATACATTAATATATCTTGTATATGTTATTTGAGTTCATGATGTGGGAAGTAAATTTGTATGAAAGTAGTGTATCGTTTTTAATTACATTTTCATATTTTGATATAATTTATGAAATGCTGAATATTTGATGTAATTGATAAAGTATCGGAAAGTGAGATAATTTCCTGATTTAACATTAGGAATAGAAAATGGATACAAGGGACCTGTGTGGAAATCTAAGTGAAATACATCCAGGGCATCTAAGTGAAATAAGTCCATGACATTGTGTTAAATATGATTTGCTCAAGAACGAGCCTATGTGATCTATGTAAAATGAAGTAGTTTTGGCTACAAGAGTGGCACTATGTGAAATGTCCTGATGTATCCATTATTATTCCGATGTGTTCAATGGGAATTAAATTAAAATGACTAAGTGGAAATGAATGTGATTATGATGATGATGATATTGTGAATGGATTAATGAATAAAGTTCTGACATGGAATAATCTGAGTATAAGATAATAAATTATGAAATTAAACTTGAAATAAATGGAAATCATTTGTAGTTAATATATTGAAATATGACATGGAAAATACATGTATGTGAAACTTTCCAAATAATTATGCATATTCAGGATTATGAATTGTTACACAAAATTCATGAAAATGATGGTACATGAAATATCGGTACAATGAATTGAATGATTTATGTTTCTGAAGAAACGTCAAGAGAATGATAGACACCATGATATGTAAATATGTTACTATCTCTAATACGTGCTATATGAAAATTATGCAAGTTGTGATGAGTAACAAACTCAAGTGTGATATGTTGACAAAATAAGTTTATCAATATTGAATTTATATGAAATATGTTCAAGTATGTTAACAAGTGTTGTTGTTGTTATTGTTCTTGTTGACGCTGAAACAAGTGCCAAACTACTGGTTCAATGGTAAAATGTTTATAATATGATGTGTTGAAAGGGTAAGTGCTCAAATAAAAATATATTTGTGCTCATGGAAAGTGGTAAGTTTTAAGTTGTGCAATTTTTTATAAAATGAATATTTTTTATTTGTTCTAAAATTTTGGAAATGTCTCATAACCCTATTTCAGTGACAAATTTGGGTTAGGGACGTCATAGTGATTTATAGTGATGGGTCACTAAATGGCCTTGGATGTGTACTTATGCAAGAGGGCAAGGTGGTGGCCTATGCTTCGAAGCAATTAAAACCACATGAAAGGAACTACCTGACACATGATTTAGAGTTGGCCACTATCGTCTTTGCCTTGAAGATTTTGCTACATTATTTGTATGGTGAAAAATGTCAGATTTTTACTGACCATAAAAGTTTGAAATACTTGATGAATCAAAAGGAATTGAACTTAAGACAACGAAGGTGGCTTGAATTGTTAAAGGATTATGAGCTAGTAATTGAGTATCATCCCAGAATGGCAAATGTGGTTGTGAATGCTCTGAGCAGAAAGTCCTTGTGTGCCTTGAGAGCTATGGGCACGAGTTTGACCTTGTCTGATAATGGTTCTATATTAGCCGAATTGAGGGCTAAACCATTATTTCTACAGCGGATTTTTGAAGCTTAAAAGAATGATGATGAATTGCAAGCCAAGAGGGTTCAGTGCGAGACCGGTGATAACTCGGATTTTTGAGTTGGTTCGGATGATTACTTGATGTTTCATGATAGAATTTGTGTTTCTAGAGATGAGGAGTTGATTCGGGAAATTTTGCTTGAGGCACATAGTGGTTGTTTATCTGTACATCCAAGTAGCACAAAGATGCATAATGACTTGAAAAAATTGTATTGGTAGCCGGGCATGAAAAAGGATATTTCAGAATTTGTGACAAAGTGTTTGATCTGCCAACAGGCGCAGGTAGAGCATCAGGTACCTTTGGGTTTACTCCAGCCAGTAATGGTTCCTAAGTGGAAGTGGGATAGGATTACCATGGATTTTGTGACAGGGCTACCTTTGACACGGAAAAAGAAAGATGTTGTATGGGTTATTGTGGACAGATTGACGAAGTCAGCTCATTTCATACCGGTACATGTGGATTATTCACTTGATAAATTTGCCGAATTATCTGTTGTTGAAATTGTGAGGTTACATGGGGTACCTATGTCTATCATCTCGGATAGAGATCCGAGGTTCACCTTAAGATTTTTGAAAAAGTTGCAAGAGGCACTAGGTATGAAGTTAAATTTTAGTACCACATTTCACCCGCAGACTGATGGTCAATCTGAGAGTGTAATCCAAGTTCTTGAAGATATGCTTCGGTGTTGTGTTTTAGAGTTCGAGGGTAGTTGGGAAAAGTATTTACCTTTGGTGGAATTTGCCTACAATAATTTTTATCAGTCAAGTATATGGATGGCGCCTTATGAGGCACTGTATGGCCGAAAATGTCAAACTCCCTTGTATTGGACTGAGTTGAGTGAGAAATAAATTCATGGTGTTGATCTGGTTAGAGAGACTGAGGAAACAGTGAAGATAATTTGGGATGTTTAAAGGCTACTTTTGACGAGCAAAAGTCTTATGCTGATTTGAAAAGGAAAGAGATTGAATTTCAGGTTGGTGATAAAGTACTTTTGAAAGTGTCACCATGGAAAAAAATATTAAGATTTGGCCAGAAAGGCAAGTTAAGTCCGCGTTTCATTGGATCGTACGAGGTTACGAAAAGAATAGGGCCAGTGGCATACCGTCTAGCTTTACCATCAGAATTGGAGAAGATACATAATGTGTTTCATGTGTCAATGTTACGGCGGTATCATTCAGATCCTTCACATGTGATCAGTTGGACATGACCTATGAGGAGGAGCCAATTAAGATTTTGGCTCGAGAGGTTAAACAGTTAAGAAACAAGAATATAGTTTTGGTAAAAGTGTTATGGCAAAAGCATGGTATGGAAGAGGCTACGTGGGAACCAAAGGAAGCTATGAGGAAACAGTACCCAAATCTATTTACCGATAAGATTTTTGAGGATGAAAATCTCTAAAGGAGGGGATAGTTGTAATAGCCCAAATTAGGGGCTACACAGAAAAGTGGTTTCGAAACCATGAATTTGAGGTTTAAAATATTATTTCAATTTAGTTTTTATGTTTATTAGGTGTTTGGATAAATATGTGAAATTTTGGTGTATGAATTTTATTGGCTACATGTCCAATTTGGTATGTTGGACTAAATTGCAATAGGTGAAAAATATGGGTTTTATTTCATAAGGTACTTGATTGAATTAGGTTTTGAAATTTGAGGTCCTTTATGGTAATTAGGCCCTTTTAACTTAGTTAGACAAAAATGCCCAAAGAAGGGTGGAATACTAAAGGTTTTTAATGAAGGGCATTTTGGTCATTAGTTAATAAAAGAAATAAAAAGGGAAAAATAAGGCCAAAATGTGTCCATAATCCCTTCTCCTTGGCTGAATATTGTTGGAAGCCATAGCTACGGTTTTGTTGATCTTCAACCTCACATGTAAGTGCAATCGAGCCCCGTTTTTAATTTTCTTCGTATTTTTAGAATCCTTGTAGCCTGCTTTAGCTATTTCTACCCTTATTTTAAGTTAGGGTTGATGTTTAGAATTTTAACCATGTATGACATGTAAGTATTTTGATGTCTAATGGTGGAATATGAAGGTTTAAGGTGTGGTAAACTATGATTACTAGGTGATTATTCATGAAAGTTCCTAAAAAGGACCAAATTGCAAAGTTAATAAATTGAGTGGTAAAAGTATAAATCGATGAGAAATGTGGACTTTTTTTGGTGCCATTGGCTAGGCTTGGGTAACCAAGAAAATTGATACATTTCAATTTACGAGCCTAGGGACTTAGTTGTAAAAATTGACTAAGTTAGGAGTAGAATGGTAAAAATTATCATAGGATGATTTTCAACTAAATTGAGTAATGTGTGCATTAAACGAGTTAAATGTGTCATTATAGATCGAGACGATCGAGGAATCAGCCTTGACCGAGGCAAGGGAAAGGTCTCGGATTAAGTTGCAAAATACTACTTTTTGTTGTCGAGGTAAGTTTATATGTATGTAATGTGTCCGTTTTATTTGTACATTAATAATTCTAATGGATGTGATGAAATGTTGCTATTGAATAATCTCCTATGATGTTGAAAGTATGAAAATGAGAGTTCCTGTTAGAACCTTTGGAAATAACAGGTGATACAAATAAATATGGCTAGGTCACATGTGTGATAAAGTGAGCTTCACCATGTAGACCCGAGAACTATGGAACTTAATGGCTAAGTCCCATATGTGATAAAGTGAACTTCACCATGGAAACATGACAGTTACGAGACTAAATGGATATGTCACATGAATGATAAAGTGAACTTCACCATGTGTACATGAGAGCGATATCATATGTAGCTAAGTCACATGGGTGATAAAGTGAACTTTACCATGTGCACATAAAGGCTACGAGACTAAATAGCTAGGTCACATGGGTGATAAAGTGAACTTCACCATGTGTACCTGAGAGTCGGGCTTATGTGTTGGTGGAATCATGAGCGGAAAGTCCATCGAGTATCAAATATTAAGCCAAAAGGTTCAACGGGAATACTTATAAAAGAGACTTGGTGTGGTAGTATGACTTGTGTGTGCAGGTTTATTCTTTTGGGCAAGTGTAATTGTGGAAAAATGTAACACCCCTACCCCGTAACCGTCGCTAGAATAGGTAAGGGGCATTACCAGATACCCAGAACAGATCAGAATAGAATATTTACAGTTTATAACAAAATTCAAATATAAAGTCCCTTTTTGGAGATCTTCAAGACCTCAAACACGCAATGATATAGGGTCGAGACTAAACCGAACACATTCATAAACTTCATAACACATAAAATTTTCCAAATTAAGGAGGTCACACGGGCCGTGTGCCTCATACAAGACTCAGGGATGCCCATGCACCCAAACCGTTCCAAATAGAGCAAGTATACTGACTTTTTGCCACGGCCACAAGACACGTCCGTGTGTCTTGGCCGTGTGAGTTTTTGTGCCATTACTGGAAAACTAGCACGACCATAAGGCACGCCCGTGTACCCTAGCCGTGTGGCACAAAGCAGACTTGATATAAGCTATATTTTCCACCCATTTAGGTCAATCACAAATATGCCAAAAACACAATTTTTCCTAAACAAAAACCAACCAATAAAAGGCCTAAAACATCCATCTATATGGTCAAAACTTTCATACACAAATCTCATGCCAAAGAAAAAAACATTTCATAGGTAATATCCATAACTAAAACTCACAATTTATAACCCATTCCAAAATGCCAAAACAAAGCTTATAACCATATCTTAACCACATCACATGACATATATACATACAACTCAAAATCATAACTTAGTCATTCTAGACTATAAATGCCATACTTAAACTTTGTACAATCAAAAGGTACCAAAATCGATTTCGATAGTGTTGTGATGATCCTTGACTATCCCCGAGCCCACAGTAGCTACGATATCTGTAAAACAGTTGAAAGAATAAACAAAATAAGCTACATTGACATTAGTAAGCCAAATACAAAAATATGCAATTCATAAATGCAATACGATAACCATTTCGCAGAGATAATTCACGAATCAGATTTACTCTCTTAATACATACTTCTAGTTCACACAATTAGCATACCTTCCATACTCGGAAAATTTAGTACAAAACAGACGTACCTGAATCCGACACATAAGGTATGCATTCATTCATTTCTCAGAATTTCTCCTCAAATCATTCAGAAATGTTACAGAACTTATAAATCCCATACAATGTCGATGTCCCTGATGTGGTCTTACATGTCATTCGATATCGATGCCACTGTCTCGGACAGGGCCTTTGTAACACCCCTATCCCGTAACCGTCGCCGAAATAGGACGGGGGTGTTACCGATAACTAGAAATCAGATCAGGACGGTAAAAAAAAATTTGAACTTTTTCTTGAATAAAGATTATTCATTTACTAAACCATAAAATGCATATTCACATGACTTATATACGAAAATCAAAGAATCATTCTACTTGTTATCCACACTATACATGCCATAAGCTAATACCAAACCCATGGTTACCGCAATAGTAGATAGTGTGACGAGGTGTTGACGATCCCCGAGCTGATTGCCAGAATCCACAATCTATAAAGAAAACAAAGACACAAAACAAACAAGGTAAGCTTTCATAAGCTTAGTAAGTTTTAAATAAAACATTAATCTTATTGAATCAAAAACGAGTATTTCATATACTTGAATCTGAGTAAGGTCTCATTTGACCGAATATAACTAACCAAATTTCTCATAATTTAATTTACATATCTTTAACCTTGAGTTCTAAGTCACAAATGGTTCTAGTCAATAACATTGATCATTCATTTCTTCTATTCGACAAAGTTAATTTTAGAGCTTCATATCGAACTATAATTTCAATAAACGCATCACCCAGCTAACACATAAATACTTTCATAATAATGACTAAGATGTTTGAATATTCACGTGTGAATTTCTTTATATGCTTTGAATTCAATCAAATTAAATATAATACTTTAACCACATTCAATTTCCATATTTAGGATCGCATTGTCATATCACAATCTATCAAGGATAATTTCATAGAGTCACTACTCATTAGCTTGACATATATCCCTTTTCATGATTGATTCTCATACATATTCTTCATTAACCGAAATTGGGCTCACGTGGTAAGTACATATCATACACACAATACTAAGTCTTTGTACTTATGTGTACTCATCTCGTGTACATACAAGAATGTACCTACGTACATAGAACTTAATTCCTTAGTTCATAATCACATCAATATTTTCAAGCATTTTCTCATGACATGAATTAAATTACCGTATAGGTACACAAAGAATCAAACATATTCCTTATCACATATACGCTAGTTGTCAGAATATAATCCTTCTCTTAAATTTGCACATCTAGCTGAATACGACTCATTTTCAAATCATAAGACCTTTTTGGCCAAATATACACTAATACATATGGATAATTTCAGACATACTTTTCTTTACTTAAAGTTCATACACTATATTTTAAATCAATTACTTTCACATATTAACAACCATTGACCAAATAGATCATTCACATATTTGGAGTTATGTTATCAATCACATTTACATTCCTCTTTGATACTACTAATTTACTTCGAAGTAAATTTACCGATGAATAAGTAATACGTACCTGAATATCTTAAATGCATAATACTTACTTGATGGTAATTTACTGCGGATACTCAATATCGAAATTTTACTTGAAACTCCCGCATTTACCCTTCAGGTCTTTAAACCCGGATATAGTACGAATACAAAGTTTGCAGACATTAAGTCCATATAAGATTCTTGCATAAGCTTGTAGAATTTAACCTAGGTGTTCCACCAGCAAGAATGCTCTTCGGGACTTAGCCCGAATTTACACCGGCACGAATGCCCTTCAGGACCTAGCCCGGATATACACTGGCACGAATGCCCTTCGGGACCTAGCCCGGATATACACTGGCACGAATGCCCTTCGGGACCTAGCCCGGATATACACTGGCACGAATGCCCTTCGGGACCTAGCCCGGATATACACTGGCACGAATGCCCTTCGGGACCTAGCCCGGATATACACTGGCACGAATGCCTTTCGGGACCTAGCCCGGATATACACTGCATTTTCGTGCATTTATGTCCGCAAGGTATACATTTCACAAAATCTATCATAATCGAAATTCACTTGCCTCATTCACATATTAACACATAATATTTCATATTAGAAATTCATTTGTATTATTCGAATACAAGCTTAACATGCAACCTCATCCCTTTTGTTTTCCATTCAATAATCAGACTCAAAGATCACATGTCCAACTCACTATATATGCTTGGTTTCTAATGACCATTCGGCTATAGGCCATATACACAATTTGACCGGATATACTTGAATCAAAAACGAGTATTTCATATACTTGAATCTGAGTAAGGTCTCATTTGACCGGATATAACTAACCAAATTTCTCATAATTTAATTTACATATCTTTAACCTTGAGTTCTAAGTCACAAATGGTTCTAGTTAATAACATTGATCATTCATTTCTTCTATTCGACAAAGTTAATTTTAGAGCTTCATATCGAACTATAATTTCAATAAACGCATCACCCAGCTAACACATAAATACTTTCATAATAATGACTAAGATGTTTGAATATTCACGTGTGAATTTCTTTATATGCTTTGAATTCAATCAAATTAAATATAATACTTTAACCACATTCAATTTCCATATTTAGGATCGCATTGTCATATCACAATCTATCAAGGATAATTTCATAGAGTCACTACTCATTAGCTTGACATATATCCCTTTTAATGATTGATTCTAATACATATTCTTCATTAACCGAAATTGGGCTCACGTGGTAAGTACATATCATACACACAATACTAAGTCTTTGTACTTATGTGTACTCATCTCGTGTACATACAAGAATGTACCTACGTACATAGAACTTAATTCCTTAGTTCATAATCACATCAATATTTTCAAGCATTTTCTCATGACATGAATTAAATTACCGTATAGGTACACAAAGAATCAAACATATTCCTTATCACATATACGCTAGTTGTCAGAATATAATCCTTCTCTTAAATTTGCACATCTAGCCGAATACGACTCATTTTCAAATCATAAGACCTTTTTGGCCGAATATACACTAATACATATGGATAATTTCAGACATACTTTTCTTTACTTAAAGTTCATACACTATATTTTAAATCAATTACTTTCACATATTAACAACCATTGACCAAATAGATCATTCACATATTTGGAGTTATGTTATCAATCACATTTACATTCCTCTTTGATACTACTAATTTACTTCGAAGTAAATTTACTGATAAATAAGTAATACGTACCTGAATATCTTAAATGCATAATACTTACTTGATGGTAATTTACTGCGGATACTCAATATTAAAATTTTACTTGAAACTCCCGCATTTAGCCTTCAGGTTTTTAAACCCAGATATAGTACGAATACAAAGTTTGCGGACATTAAGTCCATATAAGATTCTCGCATAAGCTTGCAGAATTTAACCCAGGTGTTCCACTAGCACGAATGCTCTTCGGGACCTAGCCCGGATATACACTGGCACGAATGCCCTTCGGGACCTAGCCCGGATATACACTGGCATGAATGCCCTTCGGGAGCTAGCCCGGATATACACGGGCACGAATGCCCTTCGGGACCTAGCCCGGATATACACTGGCACGAATGCCTTTCGGGACCTAGCCCGGATATACACTGGCACGAATGCCCTTCGGGACCTAGCCCGGATATACACTGCATTTTCCTACATTTTTGTCCGCAAGGTATACATTTCACAAAATCTATCATAATCGAAATTCACTTGCCTCATTCATATATTAACACATAATATTTCATATTAGCAATTCATTTGTATTATTCGAATACAAGCTTAACATGCAACCTCATCCCTTTTGTTTTCCATTCAATAATCAGACTCAAAGATCACATGTCCAACTCACTATATATGCTTGGTTTCTAATGACCATTCGGCTATAGGCCATATACACAATTTATTCTATTAAAACAATAGGTCACAAATCATCTATCAAACGCATAATTCACCTTAGCCATTCGGCCTATCCATATACATATATATATCACCTTAATACGTTCGAACATATGTATACAAACATAATAGAATCTTGATCCTTATGATAAGTATGCATATATATATATATATTCCACGACATATTCAATTCAAACCCGTACCTAATTACTCAATACTTATTTATTTTTCTCATTAGCCATACGGCTTAGTATCATTTTCATTCATATTTCTTCACTTCAACTTTTATATTCAATTGTAAGCATTCATACAATTAACATCTATTGTTTATAATATAAGGCATACTTAAAATTCTTAAAACTTACAGAGAATCAAACTAAAATACTTAAGGACTTACCTTATTTGTCGTTAAACCACTACAAATCAATTATCCGTCTATTTCCCCTTTCCCTTGTCCAATTTCAGAATGTCTTTGTTCTTAAGCTTAAACTAAAACAAAATTTAACTTATTATTACTCAGTTGTTCATACCCTTGGTTGAATGCAGCAAGAAAAACAAATTAGGTCTTATTAGCTACATTCAATTAACTTGTAATATCATCAAATTCTCATAAATCACAAACGGTCTTCATCCTCAAAACACGACAATTACTATTTGCTATGTCTAGGTTATAATCAGCAATTGCATAGTCATTACCATCCTAATACACAAACATCACTCAAATCATGGATTTATCTCATATTCGGTCATCACATTATACACCTTTACAAACATAAATTAATTAAGCATATAAGCAAAATACATATAAATCACTTTAGTTAACTACTATATAACACTTAACACAACAAATTTTCATTTCCCATAGCATAGAAGCCTAGTTTGGCCGATTGTTTTTCCTTCCACCATACATACATGTTATTCACGTTATAAAAAAAATAACACCTCCACAACTCATTCTATGACCCTTTACAAGCCAAGCACCTCCAAAATCATTCAAGAATCTAAAACATAATTTTATAGTTGAATGTAACCACTTATTTAAGTCACAAAACTTAACTTTATTAGCTCAAAATCATCTTGCAACTTTTAACCCTATAATACGTCAAAGCATTCCAAAACTATTTATTTCTATCATGGCCGAACACACATTGTTCCTATTTTAATTCTTAATAAAATTTTATCAAGCTTCCATCTTCATTTAACTTACAAACCCCCTTTAAAACTAAATAGCCGAATATTACCTAAGATTACTATAGACATAGCATTTATCAAATTTTGTACAATTAGATTCCAATCAATATACTAATATAAAAAAAATCACATAACAACCCCTTTCAAAGTTGAACATTCAAGTATCACAAACAACAAACATCTTCTCTACTTCTTCCTATCTATACGGCCATTTTGTACCTCCAAACACCTAAATGAACAACAGTTTACTCCCTTTAATCAATTAAGCCCACATTTGGCCATTATAACCTATAAATACACTTCCAAACATCTCAAATTACAACTAATTATTTAAACTCATCAACCAAGAGGTCAATTGGCAATTACATAAGCATATATTTACACTTTAACAACGTCTTCAAATTTTATTTTTTTTATTTTTTTAACAAAACCGTATATTGACTCACAATGGCCGAATACAACAAATCAATTATGCCTAAAAAAAAAACCCAAGTTTTACTAGCTCAAGAACATCTCAAAACCATTACAAAAACAAAACATCAAAACATTCAAAATCCTATACTTGGATTCCATGACCGAATGCCTCATCAACCATAATTCCACAAATTAGTTCATGGGCTAAGTTAAGGACCTAACAACCAACTAAATTTCATAAAATTCAAAGGTAAAGCACATGAAACGTACCTTAATCAAAGCAAAAAGGTGGCCAAATGCCTTGGCCATTCTTCCTTTCCTTTCTTGCTTAGTTACGGCCATAAGAAAACAAAGAGGAAAGTTTCTTTGTTTTTTTCACCATCTCATATATTTTAACATAAAATATGTCATGATAAAAACTATTTGCTATTATTTTATCCTTATAAAATGCACATGTTCCCAACCAATTTAATCATGGCCGGCCACTAAGTTAAAGAGGGAAGATTTGACATGCAAATCCCTCATATTACATCCTATGCAATATTTGGCCACTACAATTTGACCTAGCACATTTTCAAAGTTTCTCACATAAGTCCTTTTTAATTAATTCCTCATCCAAATGACAAAATCCAAGCATGAAATTCTCACACATACATATTTCACAAATAATAGGTATAGAATTTAATATTTAATTATTTTCGTAACTCGATTTTGTGGTCGCGAAACCACTTCCTAACTAGAGTCAAAATTAGGGCTGTCACAGCCTTACACGAAACATATGTGATGCCAGTGTCCCGAACATGATCTTACACATAATTCTCTAATCAATGCCTACGTCTCAAACGAGGTCTTACATGATATCTTTTTACCATTACTCAATCAGAATTGACTCGGAATTAATATATCGGTCTCTCATGGCCTTCCAAATATAGTTTATAATTCAAGAATTTATAATAAACATTAATATAACACATATTTGTACATTGACTTACCTCGTACTGATTTAGACGGATTCAAGCTGACTATTCAACGATTTTGGATTTCCCTCGATCTAAGTCTGTTTTTCTTTGTTCATGATCTAAATCAATTTAAATTCAACCATTAAATCCTTCATTTCATTTAATTCAATCCACAAACACGTATTTAAGGCATTTTACATTTTAGCCCTCACATTTTCACATTTTGACACTTTGGTCCCTAATTCACAAAAACATCAAATTTACAAAATTCAACAAATACAAGCTTAACCAAATATTCATGACTTTCATATAAGCCCATATAATACATTTATTTCACAAATTAGTCCTCCTAAAGTATTATTTTCACTATTTAGCCCAAATTGCTCAATTTCATCAAAAATTCAAGGCAAAGCACATTTATTCAACATCTATCCATCAGAATTTGACCAAATTCATCACAAAGTTTCAAAAATCATCAATCTCACTATTCACAATCTTCATCAAAAGCAGAAATTGAGACATGGGCATGAAAGATTTTGAAAAAATTAATTATCTAAGTTCTGATAGTAAGAGAAAAGATCACAGTGATGTGGTTGAAAAGATTTACCACATGAGTAAATTGAACGGGAATTAGAAAAGTAATAACAAGATTATTAAAAAAATTGCATAAAAGAAGAAGGCACTTCTTTCAAATTATTTTTACTTTTACAAAAAGAACCTGCAACAAAAGAAAGTAAATAGTTAATTAAACTTATTGGGTAACACGTAACAATAAAATAAACAAAGAAAAATTTCTACAAAAGAACAATTATTAAATTTTTCGAAGAGAAATAATTTTTTTGTCGCTCATTATATGAGCTCCAAAATAATGTTTCAGGCATTGACCATTGACTTTGAAAGTGGATCCTATTTTTCTATCTTTAATGTCCACAACTCCGTGAGGGTATTTACGCTCGATTTCGAATGGTCTAGACCATCTCACCTTTAATTTTTCAGGAAATAGTTTGTCTAGAATTGAAAAGCGAGACTTGTTCAGGTACAAATTGCCATGTCAATTTTATGTTTAACCCAATATCTATTCAGAGCATTGGCAATTAATCTATAGTCAAAATGTGAGCCTTCATCACTAATTAAAGCACGAGGGGTGCCAAACATGGTAAAAATATTTGTATGCAAGAATCTCATAACTGATTTGGCATCATTTGTAGATAAAGCCACAGCTTGAGCCCATTTGCAGACATAATCCACAATGACAAGAATATAGATTTTTCCCCAATATGGTGGAAATGGACCCATGAAATCAATTCCCCAAACATCAAATAATTCCACCTCTAAAATGTTTTGCAATGACATCTCGTGTCTTCTTGATAAGTTACCAGTTCTTTGACAACGATCACAGTTTTTACAGAACTCATTAGCATCAGTAAGCATGCTAGGCCAATAAAAGCTAAATTGGAGAACCTTTGCAGCAATTCTCATGCAGAATGACAGTGATGCAGGATACTTTGAAATTCATAATTTGGAATACATCTTCAAATTACTTAATCTACACACTGCTTGAATAGAAATGGCTTGTCCCAGTAATATTGCTTGACATCATGAAGGGATTTCCTTTGCCCTTGATGATTAAGGGTAGGTAGCAGTAACCCACTAACTAGAAAGTTAACAATATCAACATACCATGGCAATGCCATATCCAACAATATCTACTCATCAGGGAATTTGCCTTAAATCATTTGACTCTTACCACACTCATTCCCTTCTTCCATTAGTGACAAGTGATCAGCCACTTGATTTTTAATGCTTTTCTTATCTTTGATTTCCAAATCAAATTCCTACAGTAGCAATATCCATTTAATGAGTCTAGGTTTGGCATCTTTTTTCATCACCAAGTATTTGATGGCAGAATGGTCTGTATAAACTATGATTTTGGTGCCCACTAAATAAGCACTGAATTTTTTGAAGGCAAACACCACTAGTAACAATGCTTTCTCCATAGTGGTGTAGTTGAGCTGTGAATCTATCAGCGTGTGACTAGCATAATATATAGCATGAAAAATCTTGGCTTTTCTTTACCCTAGCACTGCTCCGACAACAAAGTCACTTACATCTCACATTGGTTCAAATGGTAGAGCCCACTTTAGTAGAGTGACTATAGGTGTTGTAGTTAATCATTCCTTTAACTCTTTGAATGCCTTAGGCATAACTCATCAAGATGAAATGGTCTATTTTGCTCCAACATTTCACATAAAGGCTTTGATATCTTAGAAAAATCCTTGATGAAGCGAAGGTAAAACCCATCATGCCCATGGAATCTTTTGATTCCTTTCACTGAAGTGGGTGGTGGCAACTTTTCAATGACTTCTATTTTTGCTTTGTCGATGGTAATTCCCTACTATAAAATTTTGTGGCCCAAAAGAATGCCTTCACAAATCATGAAGTGGCATTTTTCCCAATTCAACACTAGACTTGACATCGGCAAAGTGCTAACTCCAAAACTTTTCAAGCAATCATCAAAACTATCGCCAAACACCAATAAATCATCCATGAATACTTCAAGGAGTTTCTCCACCATGTAAAAAAACATTGCCATCATGCAAGGCTGGAATGTTGATGGGGCATTATGTTACCCAATTGGTATTTTTCTAAAAGAAAATGTTCCGCAAGGATAGGTGAATGTAGTATTTTCTTGACCAATAGAAGATATTGTAATTTGTTTGTACCTTGAGTAGCCATCTAAAAAGTAATAGCAGGCTTTCCCTACTAGTTTGTCCAGCATCTGGTCTATAAAAGGTAAAGGGAAATGCTCCTTCTTTGTTTATTTGTTGAGCTTTTGATATCCATACAAACTCTTCAACCTATGACAGTACGTGTGGGAATGAGTTCATTGTTATCATTACTGACTACTGTAACTACTCCTTTCTTGGGTACACACTAAACAGGGCTCACCGAAGAGCCATCCAACCATTTGGTAATCTCATTCTTAACTATTTTCTTCATGACAGGATTCAGTCTCCTTTAATTTTCAATAGATCTACCATGGCAATATTCAAGTATTATTTTGTGCATGCAGATTGAGGAACTAATTCCTTTGATATCTGTAGTTGACCATCCTAAAGTCTTCATGGATTTCTTTAAGACCTCCAATAATTGCAACTTCTGGTCTGTTGTAAGCTCAGTAGAAATAACTACAGGCAATGTACCATTTTCTCCCAAATAAACGTACTTCAAATGCACTAGTAATGGCTTCAAATCTAACACCAGTGGATCTTCTATTGATAAGTGAGGAGGGTTGATAGAGTGACTGGATAAATCTAATTATTCAAAGCTCCTTCTACATCCATTTTCAAATTGTTGAGTTTCCATTAGTTCTGTAGATTCTTTAGTCAAATCTATTTCATTTAATTTGATAGAGTTTGCATAAGAATTGTTGTGCATATGTCCTACAAATTCTTCTTGAATTACAATGTCAACATATTCAACAGCATGTCATTCTTCATCTGGGTCTACACACTTTAAAGCATCAAACACATTAAAATTCAACTACTAATCATGAATTCTCATGATTAACTTACCTTTTTGTACATTAATCAATGTTCTACTAGTTGCTAAGAAAGGTCGTCCAAGTATTATACGTACCTCTTTATCTGCTTCACATTCCAAAATAATAAAATCTTCTGGAAAGATGAATTTATCGACTTTTACCAGTACATCTTCAATTTTCCCTCCTGGATGGACATATGATCTATCAGTTTGTTGTAGTGTGATTGTAATAGGTCTTGCCTTTCCTATCCAAAGTTTCTTGAAAATACACATAGGCATTAGATTGATACTTGCACCTAAATCTCATCATGCTTTACCTACATAATGGTTTCCAATCAAACAAGGTATAGTGAAACTCCCTAGATCTTTTAATTTTGGTGGCAGTTTGTTCATCAGTATTACTATGCACCCTTCAATAAGTGCAACAATTTTGAACTCCCCTAAACTTTTCTTTTTGGTTAGGATATCTTTCATGAATTGCACATAGTTAGGCATTTGTTCTAATGCTTGCACCAAAGGGATATTGATGTGTAATTGCTTCAAGACCTCCAGAAATTTCTTAATTTGAGCATCTTATTTCGACTTTTGGAAATGCTGGGGAAAAGGTGGCGGTGGCCTTTCTTCTATTTTTTGAGGTTGCCTTTCCATGCATTTGTATTGGCTCAGCAAGATGAATTTGATTTTGTATGCTTTTTTCTACTCTCATCTTTTATAGTTTGTTCCACTTTTGGTTCGAAAGTTGTACTTCTAGGAACTTCAAAACTTTCCTCAAAAAAGGAATTATTCACAACTCCTAGCAACTGAGTGCCACTCTGGGGTGTTATGGCTTTATATTGTTATTTTCCTTGAGATCTAGAACTTTCTGTGTCACTAGGCAATGCTCCTTGTTGTTAGGAGCTTAATGCAATGGCAATTTGTTCCACTTGATTCTCTAGAGCTCTTAAAGAAGCTGCCTAACTCTGACTAGTTGCATCATTCTTGGCAATATACTCTTTTAATAAAGCTTTCATAGCTAATGTTGAAGATGACAAACTTTGTTTCACATTTTGTCGCAGCATTGGATGACTGTGTCCAGATGGAACATGTAACAACCCATTTTTCAGTGGTGTCGGAAACAGTGGTTTCAGGGCCACCAAATTTGAGAAGTTTATAAATATTATTATTTAATATTTACGAGTCAAATATGGTTTTCAAAAGATTTTTTATTTGATAATTTATGTTATATAAGCGATTTATAAAGTTCAAATGGTAAGACCTTAACGTCAAGTGATTTTAGAACATGAGGTATCGGAACCTCATTTCTATAAATCAAGCCATAAATATTTTTATAAATATTTACGGAATGTCATTAAGGTGGTATTGAAGTTTTGTTGAAAAATTTTAACGTTTCGACAGTTATTTAAGCGAAAAGGACTAAATCCTAAAAGTTAAAAAGGTCAATTGCTATTAGTTTAAAGGTGTTAAGTGATTAAAGAATCATAATTGGATAGCCTTAATGGCTAAACTACCCATTCTTAAGATGGTGGATAATTTAAGTTTTAATTTCCTTTAATTTTATATTGTTTTACATATTTTTTTAATATTAAAATAAGATAATGTTAAAAGAAGAAAAGATGAAGTTTTCTTCTTCATTTTGGTTTTGTTCACCATCGAATTCACCATGGAAATGCTTCCAAGTTCAGCTATGGCTATACCTTTGCATGATCAAGATCGAGTGAAAAATCGATGAGAATGAAAAATTACCAAAATGCCCCTAAACTTTCTCATTTATGCAATTTAGCCAGGTAAGTTCGTAACTTAGTTAGTTCAACTAATTACTGTTTTGATAAATTATTATCCATTTGTGTATATATGTGAGTCAAATTTGTCAGCTTGAAGGAAATGATAAGACCCTGATTGAAAGACACTATGGCAACACAACATAAAAATGTATAAGACCATGGTTGGACCATGGCAATGTTTACATAAGACCATAGTGAGGCTATTGCAGTTTTTCAGACTTAAGACTATGGTTGGACTATGGTAGTGTATATATATATATGTAAGACCATAGTTGGGCTATGGCATTCTAAGGATAATACCATAATCAAGATATGGCACTATGAGTGTAAGACCATGCCAAGGCCATGGCAGTACACATGTAAGACCATAGTTGGACTATGGCACAATACGAAATACGTATCGAGGGTTTAGTCATCTTTACAGTGTTCATCAAATATGAAAAGGGATGGTTTCGACCATCATTTTGCACACTTGCGTGAGCTCCGGTAAGGGTTCCGATTGACTTCATTATGACAAATATGGAAAGCTATGATGTACAAATGATCAAAGTATGAATATTCATGATTATGAAAGGTATGATTTAAGTGATGTTATGTTCATGTACCATATTTGTAACACCCCTAACCCGTATCCGTTGCTAGATTAGGGTTTCGAGGCATTACGGGAGATTACAGAACACTTTCAAATAAATCAAGTTGAACACTAATCATTTTTCGAGATTAGTTGTAATGTCCCTTAGTAGGGCCCTCAAGGCCCAAAACATGCATTAGAATCAATTCAGGACCAAATCAGGATCTCAAGGAATTTTTTGCAAAATCCTAAAAATTTTCTCACTTTTAAGAGTCATACACCCATGTGGCATGGGACACACCCGAGTGGTCAGGCCGTGTGGTCACACGCCCGTGTCCTAAACCCGTGTAACTCTCTGACTTGCAACTCATGAACAAATTGATGTCACATGGCCAAGTCACATGCCCATGTGCTAGGCCGTGTGGTTAATTCGAATTTTTGAAAAATAGGTGCAGGATTCACACGGCTAAGACACACACCCATGTCTCTGCCTGTGTGCTCAAATCTGAGCTTTCTGTTTCTCAAAATTTAGGTGTAGGGGACATACGACCTAACCACATGCCCATGTTATTAGGCCGTGTGTCACACACGGTCTAGACACACGCTCGTGTGTCTGCCAGTGTGGACAAAATAAAGCCATGTCTAGCTTCATTTCTCACCCAAATTCACATCCAAGACCTGCATTTGAAACACACATTCAATACCAACCATTCCAAGCATTCAAATTAAACAAATTCCATCATTCATCATGGCATACCATTACATGCATGTGTGTTTATAACTTACCTTGATTTAACTTAGGTATTAACAACATTCGATTTCATATACTTAACATATCACATGTAAGTATATCATAATAACCTAATTAACATATATTTAGCCACCATAACATGACATTACAAGTATATCAAAACAACCATTTCTAGCCATTCCAATGGCTAGATTACAAACATCATTATCAAGCCACTAATGGTCAAGTTGTCCTATACATGCCATTATACAAAAAGGATTCAACTATATATACCCAAAATAAGCTAGTTGATAGTCTGACGATGCTCCAACAATCATCCAACCTTCGCGAGCTTCTGAGCACTACAAAATAAGAAAAATAAAACGAAGTAACCATTACAAGATTTGGAAGTTTGTATAACAGAAAACTAAACTTACCAATCCCGTTTATTAAATCTAAGCATACAATATCATGTTTTCCATCCATTAGCAAAACTTCCTAAACACATGCATTCAATCAAGCAAACATAGATGAGCTCATCATGCAATACTCCTTCAAGTCATTATTATTTCATCTCATAATTCTCATGCTATGTCAAGAAATTTATATCCATTGAATCATTGAAATTTTGATGGATGCTCAAGTAGTACACTCCAGGCGTACGATTCAATAATCTGTCAATTTCTCATTTAAGAGTACCCGTTCAGGCATTTAATCAAGGAACACACTCTCGAGCCAAATATCATATAACAGGATTACCAGTCTAGGCTAAACCCTAATCATATCGTATACCCAAGAGGTATTATATTAGGATTACCCATTTGGGCTAAATCCTTTCTATAATAAGGTTAATAGGATTACTCGTTGGAGCTAAATCCTGTACGTAATAAATACAGAACCTCATTCATTTTGGAAAAGCACATATATTCATCAGAATTCAATATTCAATCAGGACTTAACCCTTTTCTATCGTTTTCAAGCATGCATTAATTTCTCATATTGTAACATCCAAGTAATTCATACAAATGATAATCACATTTCAAACAATGACAACATTTATTTTAACATAATTACATGCCCTATTAAGTTACACGAACTTACCTCGACACTTGTTCGCGTATAAAATCTACTAATCCGAAACCTTTTCTTTTCCTCGATCTAACCTTGAATTTGAGTTGTTAGGATCCAATTAGGCCTTAAAAGTTTCTCCTTTCTCCTAGGGTTTCCATATAATTTTGGGGTTAAAGATGACAAAAATAAGATGATATTTCTTTTATCATCTTTTTAATTAATTAATTATTTTAATTTCCAACTTAGTCCTTGCCCTTTTCCTAAATTTCTATGGATGATTCAACAAAGATATTTTCCATCTTTTGATTGATAGTCTAATTACCATATAAGGACCTCTAGTTTTGAATTCCATAGCTATTTAATCATTATCGATACTAGAATTCTACTTTCACATTTTATGCGATTTGGTCCTTCTCGTAATTAAACACGAAATCGATAAAATTTTTTTACCATAATTTTCACATGACATTTCTAACATAATACAGACCATATAATAAAATAAAATAAATTTTATTTTCGGATCAAATTTGTGGTTCTGAAACTGCTATTTCGATCTCACTGAAATTGGGCTGTTACAACTCTCCCCCTTAAGGATTTTTGTCCTCGACAAGCTTACTAGTAAAGATGATTGGATATTGCTTTCTCATGGTATCCTCCGGTTCCCAGGTAGCCTCCTCTATACCATGTCATTGCCAAAGAACCTTTACTAATGCTACCTTTTTTATTTCTCGACTATTTTGTTTCCTAAGCTAAGATTTTAATTGATTTTTCACTACATATCCGGCTAAATCTCTACCTCTGTCAGAGAGATAACATGTGAAGGATCAGATCGATACTGGCGTAGCATAGACACATGAAAAACATTATGAATCTGATGAAGTTCTGGTGGTAAAGCTAACCGATATGTAACAGGTCAAATTCTCTCTATAATCTCATATGGTCCAATGAGCCGTGGACTTAGTTTTCCTTTACGACTAAACCACAGAACTTTTTTCCAAGGTGATACTTTCAAGAATACCTTGTCACCGACCTAGAATTCTATTTATTTTTGTTTAAGATGAGCATAAGACTTTTGACGATTAGAGGCTTCTTTCAAACTATCCTGAATCACTTTCACCTTTTCCTTGGTCTCACGAAGTAAGCCAACTCCATGTAACTTTATCTCATTGAGTTCTATCCAATACAATGGAGTTCTACATTTACAAACATATAAAGCTTCATACGGTGCCATTTTAATATTGAACTGATAACTGTTATTATAAGCAAGTTTAACCAAGGGCAAATACCTTTCCCAGTTACCTTCAGACCCAAGTATACAACATCAAAGCATATCTTCCAATATTTATATTACTCGTTCAAATTGACCATCTATCTGGGGATGAAATGCAGTACTGAAATGTAGTTCCGTACTAAGAGCTTCTTTCAACTTGCTCCAAAATCGAGATGTAAACCGAGGGTCTCTATCAGAGATGATGGAGGTAGGCACTCCATGCAATCTAACAATCTCAGAAACATACAACTCAGCCAATCTATCCAAGGAAAAATCCATATGTACCGAAATAAAGTGTGCAGACTTTGTCAACCGATCAACAATTACCCATATGGCATCTTTCTTCTTTGGAAACAAGGGTAACCCTAATACAAAGTCCATAGTAATTCTTTCCCATTTCTATTCTGGTATCGTAACTGGCTGTAAAAGTCCAGAAGGCAACTGATGTTCAGCTTTTACTTGCTGACATATCAAACATTTAGATACAAACTCAGAAATATTCCGTTTCATTCTTGGCCACCAATACATCCTTTTCAGATCATTGTAGATTTTATTACTACCAGGATGTATAGACATGTTACCATTATTGTAACACCCTTTACCCGAAACCGTCGCCAGAATCGAGTAATGGGCGTTACTAGACTTACCGGAGATCGGATTTTTTTTTCAATCAAATTAATGAAATATTACACTTCCCTAGGGTTTCTATGGTAATACCAACCCTTCGGATGGTTAGAATTCGAATCCTATCGCATCGGAAGCTTGGAAAATTTTTCACTTTTAAAACAACGTCGCACGCCCGTGTGACATAAGGCACGGCCGTGTGATAAGGCCGTGTGGCCCTCACACGCCCATGTCTAAAAACCGTGGAACATTCTGACTTACTCTACACGGCCACAACCTATATTGCACGCCCATGGGAACAGGCCGTGTACTTTCACACACCCGTGGGGTTGGCCCGTGGCTCGACCACGGCCTAGGCACGCCCGTGCCCCTACTCCATGGAGTATTCTGTCAAATTTCACACGGCCAAGACACACGCCTGTGTGCCCTGCCATGCAGGCCGTGTCAGGCTATTTACCAAGCCTTAGCCTCCCTGAAACACAATCACAACTACATTTCATTCATATTAACCAAGTTCCAATGACATACATTCGAAAACTACATTCATATCCCATTTACAAAACGAGTTACACATATTCATCCTTTTCATTCTAACCACTAAATAACATTTGTACAAAAACTAGCCAACTATACATGCCAATCTCAAATTATCATACCATAGCACATACTCAACGGTAGCTTGATAGTGTGAGACGAGCTTCCTTGGATTCCAAATTCCAAAATACTCTTCACTTGATAATCTAAAGGAAAAAGGAAAGAAAAGGAGAGTAAGCTACAAGTAGCTTAGTAAGACATAAGTAAATCAATAGCCAAATGCACAATAATTAACCATGATATTGGTTCTAACATAACAGAGGTGCAATATTGGTGTACTTACTCTTGCATAATCTTACCCAAATATCCAAACATAGACATTTACAATTATTTTATATTCAACTGATTTCTAATTCTCAACCTGCACAATTACTTCACATAATCAAGTTAATTTCCCTGTTGAACATTCAGAACAGAGACGGATATACAGAGGTTAGCACCGAAGTGCCTCACAGATATATGGCCGAAGCCAATCACAGAAATATGGCATAAGCCAACAGAATATGTAGCCGAAGCTACCAGAATATGTAGCCGTAACTACCTTAGATCACAGATACACAGACGTAGTCCACGGGTCTGCTCACATAAGCTGACAGGTGACTGCAACACATGCTGTACACCCAGCACCCGGGATACGAAATCAGATAGATTTAGAGCCCTCAAGTGACATGTCACACATATCCGAAAACATTCTTACAGTCCAACCGGGGTTTATCCAAATAATCACAATTACACATCTACTTAATTCGATATCATATTCACATATTTTCACATCGGAATCATCAAATAATTAACAAGGATGCAGATAAGCTATAATTTACTTATGACTTACCTCGATAACAAATCGACTAACTTGTGCTAATCTACTATCTTTTCCTTTCCTCGATTTCGATCACCCTCTCTTCTTTCTTGATCTAAATAAATGCATTTAACACATTTTATCAATATTCTATCCAACACATTCTTAAATCGGACTTGTTGGGCAAATGACCATTTTACCCCTAGTCTCGGAATTTAAATTTTACTTCATTTTCTTGCATTTTAAACTCAATTAGCTTCTTTTATCAATAAAATCATCCAAAACTCACTCACATTCATCTTCTTATGAGCAAACTTTTCTCTTTTCTCATTTTAGTCCCTTAGGGACGTTTTTAAAAAAATTCACTTGTAAAAACACGTAAATAACACATCAATAACTCAATTACTACCAAAATTCATCAAATAACAACATTTCTCTAAAATGGGTAATTTTCAAACCCTAATTTCTTTTCAAATAAATAGTAAAATCATGAATTTCAAGCTTCAAGGGACTCAAAAATACGAAAATAATCAAAAACGGGGTTGAAATACACTTACAATTTGATTGACAAAGCTCAAAACCCCTTTAGCAATGGTGGAGAGAAAATTTGGCAGCTCAAAGAAGAAGAAAATGAACACTTTTCATTTTTTTCTCATATTTTATGACAATTTTTATCAATTGGACAAAAATGCCCTTAGGCATGTTTCTTGAAAATTTCTCTAGAATTACCCTTTTATGTCCATCCTATTAACTTATGGTATAATTGTAACATAAACACTCCTACATTCATATCACAATTCAATCAAGTCCCTATTTCATCTAATACTCATAATTTCTCCTATTTACAATTTAGTCGATATTTTCCAATTAATCACAAAAATAGTAAATTTCTAAATAATTCTCTCACAGAACTTAATCGATAAACTTATGCAGTATAAAATTCACAAAATTTAATTTATTCCTCTCGGATTTGTGGTTACAAAACCACTGTTCCGATTAGGCCCTATTTCGGGCTGTCACAATTCTCCCCTCCTTTAGGGATTTTCGTCCCCAAAAATCTTACCAGTAAATAAATGTGGATATTGAGTCCTCATAGTCTCTTCCGTTTCCCATGTTGCCTCTTCCATTCCATGACGTTGCCATAATACTTTTACTAACTTAATCTTCTTATTCCTTAACTGTTTTACTTCTCGTGCCAGAATCTTAACCGGTTCTTCATCATATGACATATCTGATCGAATTTCAATTTCAGTAGGTAAAATTAGATGCAATGGACCCGACCGGTATCGACGAAGCATAGAGACATGAAATACATTATGAATTCTCCCCAATTCCGAGGCAAAGATAACCGATAGGCAACTGGACCTATTCTTTCGATTACTTCATACGGACCAATATAGCACGGAGTTAATTTACCCTTACGGCCAAATCTCAAGATTTTCTTCCACGGGGAGACTTTCAAGAATACCTTATCTCCTACTTGGAACTCAATTTCTTTCCTTTTCAAATCTGCATACGACTTTTGTCGATTGGATGCTGCTTTTAAACAATCCTGTATTACCTTCACTTTGTCCTCTGTTTCTTTTATCAAATCTGTCCCATGAATATGCCTTTCACGGAGTTCAGTCCAATACAACAGAGTCCGACATTTTCGCCCATATAGAGCTTCATACGGTGCCATTTTAATGCTTGACTGATAACTATTATTATACGCAAATTCAATCAAAGGTAGATATTTGTCCCAACTACCTTCAAACTCTAAAACACAACATCGTAACATATCCTCTAACACTTGAATCACTCTTTCCGATTGTCCGTCTGTCTGAGGATGAAAGGCAGTACTAAAATTTAATTTGGTACCTAATGCCTCTTGTAATTTCTTCCAAAACCTTGAAGTAAAACGAGGATTTCTGTCAGAAATGATAGACACAGGTACACCATGCAGTCTAACTATTTCAGAGACGTACAACTCCGCTAATTTGTCCATAAAAAGTCCATTTTCACCGGAATAAAATGAGCTGACTTAGTTAATCGATCAGCTATTACCCAAATAGCATCTTTCTTTCTCGAAGTTAGAGGCAATCCAAAAAAAAATCCATTGTAATTCTTTCCCGTTTCCACTCGGGAATCATAATTGGCTGCAATAATCCAGAAGGCAATTGATGTTCTGCTTTCACTCTCTGACATACTAAGCATTTTAACACATATTCAGAAATATCCCGTTTCATACCCGGCCACCAATACACTTTCTTTAAGTCCTGATACATTTTCACACTACCAGGGTGCATTGACCATCGATTATCATGAGCTTCATGTAGAATCTTCTAAATCAGTTCAGTATTTTTCGGCACACATACTCTATCACGAAACAACAAACAACCATCGAAATTTATTTGAAAATCAAAACTATTGTCAGTTTCACACTGAGTTTACTTTGCTAACAAATCACTGTCAAATTTTTGGATTTCACAAATTTCTTGTAAAAATAATGGCTTTGCCACTAATTCGGCTATCAACAACCCTTATCAGCCAACGACATATTCGCATTCAAAGCCCTCAAAGTAAACAGAGATTTTCTACTTAAAGCATCCGCAACCACATTTGCTTTACCCGGATGATAGTCTATTATGAGCTCATAGTCTTTCAGTAATTCTAACCATCTCCGTTGTCTCAAATTTAACTCTTTTTGAGTCATCACATACTTCAAACTCTTATGATCGGTGTACACTCTACACTTTTCACCATACAAATAGTGTCGCCAAATCTTCAAAGCAAAAACTATAGTGGCCAGCTCTAAATCGTGAGTCGTATAATTCTTTTCATGTGGCTTTAGTTGCCGAGAAGCATAAGCTATTACCTTTCCTTCTTGCATCAAAACACACCCAAGTCCATTTAAAGACGCATCGCTATAAACAACAAATTTCTTTCTCGAATCAGGTTGCACTAATACTGGTGCCTCTGTTAAACACCTTTTTAATTTTTCAAAACTTTGCTGACATTCATCTGTCCACATAAATTTGGCTTCTTTCCGCAACAGTCTCGTAATCGGTGAAGCTATTATTGAAAAACCCTCTACAAAACGACGGTAATATCCGGCAAGGCCCAGAAAACTCCTGACTTCAGACACATTTTTCAGAGGCTTCCATTCTACAATTGCAGAAATTTTACTCGGATCCACTCGAATACCATCTCTTGAAACTACATGTCCCAAAAATCCCACTTCATTAAGCCAAAACTCACTTTTACTGAATTTAGCATAAAGCTTCTTTTCTTTCAAAATTTGCAATATTATTCTCAATTGCTCCGCGTGCTCGGTCTCGCTTTTAGAGTATATCAGAATGTCATTAATAAAGACTACCACAAATTTATCTAAATAAGGTCTGAAAATCCTGTTCATCAGATCCATGAAAATGGCTGGAGCGTTAGTCAATCCAAATGGCATTACCAGAAATTCATAGTGACCATACCGGGTTCTAAAAGCAGTCTTGGACACATCAGATTCCTTAACCCTTAATTGATAATATCCAGACCTTAAATCAATTTTTGAAAACACCGAGGCATCTTTAAGCTGATCAAATAAATCGTCAATTCTAGGCAACGGGTACTTGTTTTTCACTGTCACTTTATTAAGTTGACGATAATCAATACAAAGTCTCAATGTTCCATCTTTCTTTTTGACAAATAAAACCGGAGCACCCCAGGGAGAATAACTTGGCCCCACAAAACCCTTGTCAGTCAACTCTTGCAACTGTGTCTTTAACTCTTTTAACTCAGCCGGTGCCATTCTATACGGAGCAATTGATATCGGAGCAGTACCCGGAAGTAATTCAATACCAAACTCTATTTCTCTGTCCGGGGGTAATCTAGGCAATTCATCAGGAAATACATCCAGATATTCACATACTATCGGCACAGATTCAATTTCTCTTTTTAACACTTTAGTGTTCAATACATAGGCCAAATATGTATCACAACCATTTTTCAAACATTTATAAGCAGACATTGTAGAAATCATTGACGAAACACAATCTGATTTATCCGTTTCAATTCGGAGTATTTCACCATCACCACAATTCAATTCAAGGATCTTTCGTCTACAATCTATCTTAGCTCCATGTATGGTTAACCAATCCATCCCCAAACTGACATCAAATTCATCAAAAGGAAGCAACATCAAATCAACAGGGAAACAGTGACCATGAATCATCAAAGGACAGTTCTTACAAATTTGGTTTACTATCACATGTTTTCCTAATGGATTCGACACCTTGACCACGAATTCAGTGGACTCGATACACAAATTCTTGTCAGACACTATTTTCACACATATATATGAATGAGTTGATCCTGGATCAATTAACTCAAAAATAGAATCATCACAAAGAGAAAATGTACCAGTAATTACTTCAGGCGAAGAAGCTTCTTCACGAGCCTTTATAGCATATGCTCTTGTTGGAGCTCTCGGTTCAGATCTTATAGTAATATCTTTCTTTTCACTTCTGCTGCTATTTCCAGATCCCACATTTTTCGATGGTCTTCCTCTGCTCACATTACTTGGTTTCACATTTTGAGATCTCTCTAATTCTTCTCTTTTGGGACAATCTTTAATGAAATGATTTTGAGACCCGCATCTAAAACAAGCTCGATTATACAAATAACATTCACCCACATGTCTCTTTCCGTAATGCTGGCATTCGAGCCTATCAGATCTTACACTACCAACACTTGTTGCCGAAGTGGTTTGTCCCTTTGGTTTAAAACGTTGCTTACCACGGTCTCTCTGAGAAAAATTTACCGAAGCATTTGATCGAGAACTCATCTCTCTTGATTTCTTCGATTGTGATTGAAATGATTGGCCCATCGACCTCTTTCTAGCATCTCTAGCTTCATTCTCAGCCTTCTTTTTATCTTTACTTAAAGCTTCGGCCTTGACGGCTCGTTCAACTAATACTACAACTCTTTAATTTCCAAGATTCCCACAAGTAGTCGGATGTCTTCGTTCAGTCCATCTTCAAATCTCTTACAAAGCATTTCTTCGGTGGTTACCAGCTCTTGGGCATACTTGCTCAATCTAACAAACTCTCTTTCATATTCGGCTACTGACATACTCCTTGCTTCAAGTCTAAAAATTCCTTCCGCTTTTGATCGATAAAGTACTAACTAATATACTTTTTATGGAATTCCCCTAGAAAGAAATCCCATGACACTCTTTCTCTAGGCACAACGGATGTCAAGGTCTTCTACCAATAATAAGCGGAATCTTTCAGCAATGAGACAGCACATTTCAAACTCTCATCGGGAGTACAAGACAATTCTTCTAACACCCTGACTGTGTTCTCTAGCCAGAATTCAGCTTTCTCTGGATCATCATCCACGTTAGCTCAGAATTCTTTAGCTCCATATTTTCTAATTTTATCTATCGGAGGCTTAGATAATCTTACCACTTCTGATTGTGGAGGAACTATGGGAACGGCTTGAGAAATAGGAGGGGGCGGAGGAGGTTGAGCATTTGGATTCGCCCGAATAAACTCTGTATACCAATTACTCATTCTATGGAGAAAGGCTTCCCGAGCCTCATCTCCCTGACCTTGGGTCTCGGGTCTACTCTCAACAGGCACTGCCCCTTACGCGGGAGCAGGTGCATTACTCTGAGCATCATCAATAGTATCTTGATTGGGATCCATTAACTATAATAAAAACATTTCAAAATCATTAGGAATCGTCACACTATCAAGTCTAGAAATTGGCATGTATAGACTGACTATTACACTGACTTCACTAATTCGAGAATCGGCTAAACCATGCTCTGATACCAATTAAAAATGTAACACCCTTTATCCGAAACCGTCGCCAGAATCGAGTAATGGGCATTACTAGACTTACCGGAGATCAGATTTTTTTTCAATCAAATTAATGAAATATTACTCTTCCCTAGGGTTTCTATGGTAATACCAACCCTTCGGATGGTTAGAATTCGAATCCTATCGCATCGGAAGCTTGGAAAATTTTTCACTTTTAAAATAACGTCGCACGCCCGTGTGACATAAGGCACGGCCGTGTGATAAGGCCGTGTGGCCCTCACACGCCCATGTCTAAAGGACGTGGAACATTCTAACTTACTCTACACGGCCACAACCTATATCGCACGCCCGTGGGAACAGGCCGTGTACTTTCACACACCTATGGGGTTGGCCCGTGGCTCGACCATGGCCTAGGCACGCCCGTGCCCCTACTCCGTGGAGTATTCTGTCAAATTTCACACGGCCAAGACACACGCCCATGTGCCGTGCCATGCAGGCCGTGTTAGGCTATTTACCAAGCCTTAGCCTCCTTGAAACACCATCACAACTACATTTCATTCATATTAACCAAGTTCCAATGACATACATTCGAAAACTACATTCATATCCCATTTACAAAACGAGTTACACATATTCATCCTTTTCATTCTAACCACTAAATAACATTTGTACAAAACCTAGCCAACTATACATGCCAATCTCAAATTATCAAACCATAGCACATACTCAACGGTAGCTTGATAGTGTGAGACGAGCTTCCTTGGATTCCAAATTCCAAAATACTCTTCACTTGATAATCTAAAGGAAAAAGGAAAGAAAAAGAGAGTAAGCTACAAGTAGCTTAGTAAGACATAAGTAAATCAATAGCCAAATGCACAATAATTAACCATGATATTGGTTCTAACATAACAGAGGTGCAATATTGGTGTACTTACTCATGCATAATCTTACCAAAATATCCAAACATAGACATTTACAATTATTTTATATTCAACTGATTTCTAATTCTCAACCTGCACAATTACTTCACATAATCAAGTTAATTTCCCTGTTGAACATTCAGAACAGAGACGGATATACAGAGGTTAGCACCGAAGTGCCTCACAGATATATGGCCGAAGCCAATCACAGAAATATGGCATAAGCCAACAGAATATGTAGCTGAAGCTATCAGAATATGTAGCCGTAACTACCTCAGATCACAGATACACAGACGTAGTCCACGGGTCTGCTCACATAAGCTGACAGGTGACCGCAACACATGCTAGTACACCCAGCACCCGGGATACGAAATCAGACAGATTCAGAGCCCTCAAGTGACATGTCACACATATCTGAAAACATTCTTACAGTCCAACCGGGGTTTATCCAAATAATCACAATTACATATCTACTTAATTCGATATCATATTCACATATTTTTACATCGGAATCATCAAATAATTAACAAGGATGCAGAAAAGCTATAATTTACTTATGACTTACCTCGATAACAAATCGACTAACTTGTGCTAATCTACTATCTTTTCCTTTCCTTGATTTTGATCACCCTCTCTTCTTTCTTGATCTAAATAAATGCATTTAACACATTTTATCAATATTCTATCCAACACATTCTTAAATCGGACTTGTTGGGCAAATGACCATTTTACCCCTAGTCTCGGAATTTAAATTTTACTTCATTTTCTTGCATTTTAAACTCAATTAACTTCTTTTATCAATAAAATCATCCAAAACTCACTCACATTCATCTTCTTATGAGCAAACTTTTCTCTTTTCTCATTTTAGTCCCTTAGGGACGCTTTTAAAAAAAATCACTTGTAAAAACACGTAAATAACACATCAATAACTCAATTACTACCAAAATTCATCAAATAACAACATTTCTCTAAAATGGGTAATTTTCAAACCCTAATTTCTTTTCAAATAAATAGCAAAATCATGAAATTCAAGCTTCAAGGGACTCAAAAATACGAAAATAATCGAAAACGGGGTTGAAATACACTTACAATTTGATTGACAAAGCTCAAAACCCCTTTAGCAATGGTGGAGAGAAAATTCAGCAGCTCAAAGAAGAAGAAAATGAACACTTTTCATTTTTTTCTCATATTTTATGACAATTTTTATCAATTGGACAAAAATGCCCTTAGCCATGTTTCTTGAAAATTTCTCTAGAATTACCCTTTTATGTCCATCCTATTAACTTATGGTATAATTGCAACATAAACACTCCTACATTCATATCACAATTCAATCAAGTCCCTATTTCATCTAATACTCATAATTTCCCCTATTTACAATTTAGTCCATATTTTCCAATTAATCACAAAAATAGTAAATTTCTAAACAATTCTCTCACAGAACTTAATCGATAAACTTATGCAGTATAAAATTCACAAAATTTAATTTATTCCTCTCGGATTTGTGGTTACGAAACCACTGTTCCGATTAGGCCCTATTTCGGGCTGTCACAATTATAAGCTTCATTCAAAATCTTCTCTACTGGTTCTGAACTTTTTGGTACACATACTCTTCCTCTAAAGAACAAACAATCATTAGTCCTAATCTAAAATTCTAAGTCAGGAGTCAATTCACTTTGTATCCATTTTGCTTGCAACATATAATCATTTTTCTGAGTTTCAAAGATCTGCTGCAAAAACGTTGGTCTTGAAGCATAGGCCACTACTTTACCTTCTTGCATCAAAACATAGCCTAAACCATTCAATGACACATCACTGTAAACTATAAATTCCTTACCCAATTCTGGTTGAACTAATACTAGAGCTTCTACCAATAAATATAACACCTCTTACCCATGTTCGACGCCAGAACAAGATACGAGGCATTACCAAACTTAAACACAATAAATCGTAAAAAATCGAGCCACAAATTTTCATCCAAATTAAAACTATTCACATTCAATCGTAACATTTAACGAGCCTATGAGGCCTAAAACATACATTTGAAACGGTTCAGGACTAAATAGAGAACTTTAGAAAATTTTACAAAAACATAAAAAATTTCCACTACATAGGGGTCGCACGCCTTTGTGGTTGTGGGACACGCTCGTGTGGGCAGGCCGTGTGGTCCTACACTCCCATGTCCCTACCCCGTGTAACTCTCTGTTTAAGACGTCATTAGTATTTGAGGGTCACATAGCCAAGTCACACGCCCGTGTGCTAGGCCGTGTGGTCAATTTATTTTTCACAGTTTTTCATAAAATAGGTGCAGACTTCACACATCCTGGGCACATGCTATAACACCCCTTACTTGTATCTGATGCCGTAGCAGGGTACGAGGCATTACCTTACTAAAACACAAGCAAACACACCTTTTCGATTCATAAAACTTTGTTCCAATTTAAAACTTTTCAAACTTTATTTAACAACTCCTAATATGGACCTACAGCCAAAACTTCTTTTGCAGACCATTTCGAACCAATCTGAGTGCTCAGACAACTTTCAAGAAAATCTACTAAAAAAAAGGGCACAAGCCCGTGTGGCCTCTAGACATAGCCGTGCTGAAGGCCCGTGTGGCTCACACGGCCTAAGCATTTAGGGACACGCCCGTGCCCCTCGTCCGTATGGATTTATTTTCTAACTTTGAACCTATAGGGGTTTTCACATAGCCTGGCACACGCTCGTATGTTCAGCCTGTGTCCCTTACACGGCCATGACATGCCCGTGTCGCAGCCAGTGTGCTAAAACCTTGGTATTCTGTTTCTAATGACAACAACTCTTAAGAGTCGCACAGCGGTGGTACACGCCCGTGTGCTAGGCCGTGTCCACCACACGGTTGAGACACACAGTAGTGTCTCAAGCCCATGTGGTAAATTGCTGGGCATTAAGTTTTGCCAACCTAAGGTGTAGGGGACACACGGCCTAACCAGACTCCCGTTGGCGGTGAAGCAATGCAATATGGAGCTTCAGGTAAGTATCGTAAGTTATATATTTAGGAACTTAAGGAAATTCGATGAAAAACGTATGAAAGTGCCCACATTTATAAGGATAAGATCAAGGCATACCATGATCAAAACATAACCTGTAAACAATTTGTGGTAGGGCAGAAAGTATTACTTTATGGCCCTACACTAAGAATTTTTGCAGGTAAGCTTCGAACTAAGTGGTTAGGGCCTTTTGTTATTACCCATGTATTTCCGCATGATGTAGTCGAAGTCAAAAGCAAAGAATTCAGAAAAGTCTTCAAGGTCAATAAACAACGATTGAAGCTTTTCTACACAAATTTTCAAGTCCACATGTTTAAGGAATTAGTCCTCGAAGAGCCGGTTGAATAAATTTCTAGGTCATTGTGCTAGCGATGTTAAACAAAACACTTTTTGGGAGGCAACCCAAATATATTTATAGTTTATTAAATTTTTGAATTTTAGTCTAATTTAGATTGAAAATAAAAAGAATAATAACCAGATTATTAATTAGGTTAATGTGTTATTTTCAGAGACGTAATGAAGGTAATCAATTTTCTGAAAATTGGATATAGATCGTGGCGTGGACATACCGTGCTAAGTGCTACCATTTATTTTCTTTACAAACCAACATCCAAGATCCAAAACTAAATAATAAAAAAATAACTACAACAAACACACACCTATCCCAAATACACTTTTCCTACAAACAAAACCTAACACCCCTAATCAAAATAAAAACCCCAAAACACAAAACCACTTAACCCACCTACCCCGTACCCAAAACAAACCCAATTCTCCAACATCCAAACAAGCCCAACGAAAACCTAAAAGAGAAAAGAAAAAAGTAGGGGAGAAAATTGGGCCACACGGCCAATATTGGCCTAAAGAGAAAAAGAAAAAATAGCCCAAAAGAAAAAGAAAAGAAAAGGACAGAGCAGGCCAGAAAAAATAAATAAATAATAAATAAATAAATAAAACATCCAAACCTCCTTTCTTCTTTATCTTCTCTAAACAAGCAAAACAAATAAAAACCCTAACTTTTTAACACCACACTGTCGTCGCCTCACACCACAATAATTCCATTGTTGTATATCGACGCCACCATCGCCGACCATCGTCACCATCGATCTTGGACCTCGTGAGTCACCATGGGCTCGTTGTTTCTTTCCTCGCCAAATAGTGCCATCTCTTTTCTCCTCCATAGCTGTTCACTTCTTTTTTTCTTCCACTATCTCGCCTCTCATTCTCTTCACCACGAACCACTATTTGGCAGCCGCTTCTCTCACCCACGTACCACAGCACTCCCTAACACATAGTTGTTGTCAATCCATGAACTTTGAAATGCTTAATCAATGTAATTTGTCTACCCCCAACCACCACCCTTCAAAAATCAACCCAACCCACGTCACTATTGCCACCAACCACCACAGTTCCCCGGTTGTCAAGCCATCAACCACCATCGTAAGCAACAATAAACAAAACTGTTGGTTTCATTGACCATGGTTCAAACTCAGAACCAAACGACTGATAGTATTTAGACTTCACTCAATCATAGACAAAACCCGTGCTCAGCACCTTCTTTCGTCCATTTAGACAATGAAGAATAGTCTCCACCCCCTACAAGACGAACGGCTGTGCCAATGAGAACTCGTCGCTGACGAAGCACAATGCCGGTTGAAACAGAACATTTGAATAGCAGCCCGATTACTCTCGAAAAGTCGATTCCTAACATACAACCTGTTTTACCTTTACTATCGTATTATGCAGGTTACTCAGATGAGGTCAGGATTTCTAACGATGACTAGAAACAAGTATGTTTCTTATCATCGAACACAGTCGTCCACCACTCGAGCCTATAGACCATAGATACATGAGATAGTGACGCCTCCATACAATAGTACTGACGTTGCTAGAAATTTGAGTCTACAACCTAACTCACTCGACAAAAATATTTGACCATCACGAGACGGTCAACGTAATAGGTGAGGCCGTGCTTACACTATTCCCACCGAAGGATGATTTTGAGGGTCTCTAAACTTTTTTACCTTGGAGCATCGTGCAAGATATGAAAACATTCGACAACGTCCATTCCTGATTTGTAAGCAAATTGATCTTTACACCATCGATATGTTAAATATTCGTGATACTGTGATGAGCTATTTTGATGCTATTGGTTGGAGTTCATTTGTAAATATTTCATGTAGTGCATATTATGAATTGATTTATGAATTCTACATAATATTTAGCTTCAATATTAATACATTATAAACTGTTGAAATGCAAGACATTGTCTATTTTCGGTTACTTGGTAAAGACTTTAGGATGTCAACTTCTGATTTTAACATTGCCGTGAGTTTTGTTGACCTTGACAACATTCAGACTGATTCCTACCATACTATTTTGTTAGATATTCCAAGTAACTTTGATGCTCAAGATATTTATTATGCTTTAACTCATTCTAGAAATCAACCTTATGATCTAAAGACCTTTAAGGACTTGTTGGTGCATGAACCTGCTTTGAGATATATTCATCAATTTTTAGCTTATAGTTTTTTAGGTCGAAATGATTAGTCATCTATTTTAACTAAAATTGATTTTTTTGTGGTGTATGTAACAACCTATTTTTGAGTCGAATCAGAATAGTAGTTTTGGGACCACAATTCTAAATTAAAATATTTATTTTATTATTTTAATAAGTTTTACAGCATGATAGAATGATATTATAAAAATTTTGTTAAGAAATTTTACCGTTTAAATGCTTAATTCGGTAAAAAGGACTAAATCGCGTAATGTGTAAAAGTTGAGTTCTATTGTTTAAATGTATTAAATAGCTATAGAATTAAAATGTATGAGTACTTGGTTTGAAATTAGCCCACTAATAACATGAGTGGACGGTAATGGATTTAAATTACATGATTTTTATGTTTAATTAAAAGGGTTAAAATGGTAAAATGGTTAATTTAGTTAAATAAAATAAAAAACAAATTAAAGCTTTATTCTCATCTTCATGCATTGAATATTGAGATGAAAAACCATGTAAGAGAGCTTGCTAAGGTTCGGCTATGTTAACGCTCAATTAAAGGTCTGTTTTTGTCCCGTTTTGATTATTTGTACGTTTTTGTAATCGTTGGTTCGTATTCTAGCTAGCCTGTGCCCTAATTTTTGAATTTGTTAATGATTTCATGAAGTTCCATTTTTGAATGCTTGAGATTTTAAATGATTGATGATGGATTTTGAATATTTGTTAATAGTTAAACTAGTTTTGTAAAGTGATTTTTGAAAAAAATGCAAAATAGGGATTAAATTGTGAAAATGTAAAATGTGGTGGTTAAAAGTGTGAAATAATGAAAGATATGGGCTTCTAGTAGTATATAATGAATTCAACTAGGCATGGGTTGGTACTAAATTGCATGAATTTGCAATTTTATGTGATAAGGACTAAATTGTAAAAATTGAAAAGTATAAGGGCAAATATGTAAATTTTCCAAAATATGAATTATGGACTAAATTGAATAGATTGAATACCGAATGTATTGAATTTGATATTATATAGATCAAGATAAACAAATATCTATACGAGGTAAGTTCGTATAAATATAATCAAACTTTTAAATAATTGTATTTATTTGAATTGGTCATATGTGAAGTGAACTATTGATGTTAATGAAGTAAGAACGCCTAATTATTGTGAATTATTAATACCGAGTCCCATTTGAACTGTAAAAAGTCGTAAGATACAAGTGACAAGTCACTAGGGTTACCGTTTTGGTCGAGATCCTGCATTTGTTGCGGACTTACCATAGCTCGTATGAGCTTTCCATTTCAACTCTTAGGATCTTACTGTTTCAGCTCATTAGAGCTTACTGTTTCAGCTCGATAGAGCTTATCGTTTTTTAGCTCAAGAGGAGCTTACCGATCATGGCTCGAAAGAGCAGAAATGATAATAAATTGATAGATTTCTGATTATTGACACTTAGTGTGTATCACCCTAGTATCCCTCGATATTTCATTACGTTCAACGTGCATAATACTGTTACGGATTATACGACAAGGTATGATATTGGATATTAGTTATATGAAATGTATGAATGAAATGTTATATGGGTTAAATGCCAAGTAAACCTTTTATGGTTGAATTATTGTTTATATACAAATTGAGTTACTAATCTTTTGATGTGTATATATGATAGGCATTTGAACTTTTGAGTTGGATTGTATTAAATTTAATTGCTTATATTGAATATTAGGTAAGTTAATTCTATATTATAAGGGCTTACTGAGCTATAAAGTTTACTCTATTTATTTTTCGTGTTTTATAGAGGTTCGTTAGCTTGCTCGATTCGGACGACGTAGGAGATAAGCATCAAACTATCTAGTTGACTTTTCGATACTTTTGGAACTTAAAGAAAATGTATAAATATGGCATGTACAGGCTAGTTAATAGAATGAAGTTTTGGTTACCTTTGGTTATAAAGCTCATATGTGTTTTGATGTGTTTAAGCCATGAGATTTGGCTTATTTGGCAAAATGGTTGAATGTATATAAGTTGATATGTTTTGGCAAGTTTATGAATAAAGACTTGATACATATGTTCATTTTGATATGAGATGAGTACGTGAATCAAAAATGCTTGAATAATAGTTGATAATTAAATGGTTATAAGAGCATATTGGCCTATGAACAATATTGATTTGGTATGTGTTTGAATGCATAAATGGTATTGATTTGGGTATATCAATGTTTGGTATTAAAATTGTATTTTTTTTAATGAACTGAGATTAGTCTGGCTGCATATTTATGTTAGAAAATGCTACAAAATGATGTGGTTTAGGTATGCTTGAGGAGGGTGAGAAATGTGGCTTAAACCAAGCCTATTTTCTTGCCACACGGTCTAAGCACACGGGCGTATGACTCGACCGTATGACCCCTGAAGCTACTTAAAACAAGTCATTGAGTTACATGGCATAGGCACACAGGCGTGTTTATTGGCCGTGTGTGGGACACGGGCTGGCACATTGGCGTATGGCTGGCTGTGTGACCCAAGTCAGTAACCCCTCCAGATTTTACACGGCCTGGTACACAGGTGTGTCCTCGGCCATGTGATGCAAGTCAGTATGTATGCCTTGTTTCCACATGGCCTGTGACGCGGGCATGTCTGGTGGCCATGTAACCACACGGCCTGGGCACATACCCGTGTGACCCTTATTCGAAAATTTTTCTAAGTTTTCTCAAATCTTTTATATGTTACTGATTTAGTCCCGAATGTATGAATTAAGCTTTTTATGCTCGATTTAAGCATGTTATGAATATGATTGATGGATAACTACTGAAATGGGATAATATTTGATGATTAAATGTTCTGAACTAAGTTAAAATTTCGGTAATGCCTCTTAACCTATTTCGGTGAACGGTTACGGGTTGGGGGTATTATAGTGTATGCATTCAGGATTTAAAGTTAATTTAGGATATTGGTTTGCATTGAACATCATGTTGTTTTACGCTCTAATCAATCACTAATACTTGGCCCTTATATTACAAACTTAACCTCTCAAGTTTTTCCATTTGAAGTCAGTTTTTCATTGTTAATGTGTGCATGTACTATGGATAGTCAAGATGAATATTGTTTGGATTATATAGGTTTGCTTGCTGGGACCCCCACTACGCATTATTTTGTTCCTCCATGTACATGAACTGCTCGCGATAATAAGGTCTTTCGCGAACATCCAAATTTCACAACTAGGGAATAAGAGGAGCAACCACCTTCCACTATGGAGGAAAGGCTAAATCGCCTTGAGGCTCAAATTGAAACAATAAAGACCAACATGACTAGCATCCTCACAATTTTGCAGAATGGTTACTTCCACCGTCTTCGCTTCACTAATAAAATATACGAGGAGTATGTAATTGCCAGATTTTCAGTAATATTGGGAATAGTGGTTCGAGGCCACTAAATCTGATAAATCATGTCATAAATTTTATTATTTAATATTTATGAGTCAAATGTAGTTTTTAAAATATCTTTGAAATAGTAATTTGTGTTTTATAAAGATTTATTAGGTCAAGAAATTGATAAAAAAGGTATCGAGACCTTGATGTTATAACCCAAGCTGTAAAAGTTTATATAAATATTTAAGTAGTGTCATTAAGGTAGTATTAAATATTCGTTAGAAAACTTTAATGTTTCGGTAGTTAATTAATTAAAAAGGACTAAATTGAAACATGTGCAAAACTTGCTAAAATGATTAAATAGATTAATAATTAAATAAGGGGGGACTAAAAGGGCAAATGGACCCATTTTAAATGGCTGAGGTGGCATAATGTGAAAAAAAACAAAGATTTTATGTGATTAAGGGCAAAATTGTAAATAAAGTAAAATTAAGTTTACAAATTAAAAAACCTTAGGGTTTCTAGGCAATTCTTCATCATTTTTAGCTGAAAAATAGCCATTAAAGAGAGTTCAAGCTGGTTTTTCGTATTTTAGCTTCATGTAAGTTTAATTCTTACTGTTTCCTTGAAATTTCAATGTTTTGGGACTTTTACAACTAGGTCCAACTTACTATTTCATTAGTTTTTGATTTATTTGAAAGTTTTGGAAAATACCATTGATAATATCTGTAACACCCCAAACCCGGCTCGGACGTTATGCCCAGATCTGGTGTGTCACATGGATGATTTATTCATTTACAATTAGATACTTTGATAAATCATTATGTTATTTGTTGGAAAACCATGACCAGTAGCTTGTACTTAATGAGCAACATCATATTTGAAAATCGTTTTATTTATCAAGTAGCACTTATACCAGATTACTATTGCTGTTGTTATTGTTATCAAGTTATCCAATCATTATGTAAGGTGTGTTTGAAAATGTTTGTGATTAAGTTTGAAAACCCGCATATTCTAGTCTACCGTTTTAAAACAAATAATAAAGTATCCCACAAACAAACACCCGAGAAGCCTTATTACACAATAAATCTGAAATTAAAATGGAATAGAAATAAAAATAAATTAAAACCAAACTAAAACCAGAAGCATGATCTACGTGGCCACCCCGAGTCCCTCGCAGCTCTAAATCCACTATGGTTGGGGATTACCTGCATAGGTGGAAATAATAGGGTGAGTTTGGGAAAACGCAATGTGTAATTTAACCCAACAAATATCAGAGATCAGACATGCAGTTCAGTCTGGGCCAAAGCCCTATTCAGATACAGATCAATGGTGGCCTTGACCCTATTCAAAAACAGAGTGGGCCTTGGGCCCATTAAAGATATAGAATAGAAAATAAATATATATACATATGCAAAAGCCCAATCCTAGTGTAGCCCAACACACCACTCGTAGCAGCCCATCACACCATGTGAGGAATAACTCAACCCACTCAATCCTACACACCACAGACACAGCAGAGCTGCTAATACAGAGATCGTGGCAGAGCCAACATAACAGAATTATGAGGGGAAGCCTCTAAGAAAAATACGTGGCAGTGCCACTATACAAAACTTCCTCCAAATCCAAAACCCAACCCCATGCAACCTAGAGTACTACATATCATAAGCACACAGATTATCAGATATAGATATAGACATGCAAATCAGTCAACTATTTCTAGGGGTAAAATAGTCTTTTGACAACTAGGGGTAAAATGGTAATTTTACCCTTCAGGGGTATTTTGGTCATTTCGCTAAGTCTCAATGTTTCATACTTAATACGACCTTCTAGTAGGTCTAGCGACCCTTCAAGCGACTCAGGAAGTCCATATAGTCATATAGTGAAATCAGGCCAAGAACCCCTAATGGGCCCCAAGGAGCCCACATGCTCATGTGGTCGGCTCAGTCTAAGCTTATGCATATTATCTCAGATTTAGCATCTAATATACTTGAAAACACTTACCACATAATTTTGCCCATATGGGCCTGTAGGCCCACCGGCCCCATTTCGGCCCATCGAGGCCCAAAGTAGCCCAAGTGCACAAAAACGCGCACAGCGGCCCTTACAGTCCAATATACAAGATTCGTGACTTCAGATTGGCCCACGAGCGTTCGTACGCTTGAAGGACCTCGAATTGCCAGCATTTCTGCATTTTGGCTTTTCGGCTTTTGCAGATCTATGCTACTAGAGGGTGTTGTTACACACCTGATTATGAACTAAGTCGAGTGATCCCTCAGATGATCAACCTGCAACCGTCCAACCACATCATTAAACTATAATCCAATTGAAACCGACATCACCTTATTCCAAATATATTCGACCGTCACTAACCAAACCACCCTTCACTTTGTCGCAAGCTAGCCAACAGATCTAGACTGCTTCCCTTTATCCAATAACTAACCTCCCACCATGGGATCCGTCTCCACGAATAGCTGAAAACTCAATCAATCATAAGAGAAGGGGTTTAAATCGGCCTACTAGACAGGGATCCAAAATCGATTAGCACAAAGGGATTAGGGGTTTCAGCTTTTCCCTTAACAACTTAAAAGAAAAGAAAGAAAAGACTGGAGTTCTTACTCAAGAATTTGCTTGACTTGCAATGATAGAGTGAGATTCGCCTCCCACTAGTCTAAGCCTAGATCTAAAGTAGGTCTAACCAAAACACATATAAAAATAGTGGATCTAAGGTATTCGGCTAGAGAAGGGTGCTTAAGAAATAAAAGAGGCAAGGTTCGGCTATGAAGACCACACAAGAGGAGTGGCCGATTGAAGAAGGGATAATTGGTTTAAGGATACGTTTAACAAAGCAGAATGGCATTGGGCTATGCAAGAAGTGGGTAGAAAATGATTAAATTCGGTCTTAGCAAAGTATCGAGTATGAAAAAGAAGAGAAAAGATGTAAGTTTCGGCTTTGAAGAAATCGACCATGAAGAGTTCTAAGGGTATCAACTCACAATGAAAGAGTCAAAAGAAAAAGAGAATGAGAGAGTTTTGATATTCAGCTAGAGTAGAGAATGCCAAATTAAAGGGTACGAAAGAGTGGAAAAGAAAGGCAGGTTCAGCTTTTTAGTCAATTGGCCAAGGAGAAGTCTTTGACAAAAAGAGGCAATTTGAAAAACAAAAGAGAGGAGAAGAATTTTGGCATAATGCCTACTTAAAATCTGAAAGCACAAAATGTTCCCAAAACGTGAATTCCCAATTACCAAAAGGAGAAATCATCACCCACACTCCCTAATTTGTCAAAAATACACATACAAAAGGTTAGTAGCCGAATTTGCTCTTCCAAGCTACCCACAATCGGGCAACTCTCTCTTCAAACCTCAATCCCTAAATTTTCTCCTAGATAATCTCCCCTTATCACTTCTCAATCCAATCCCGTGAGCACTTAAACTTCTTCCCTCAGAATTCCACTTCAAGTCCACCTCTTACCATGCTCATGTAGCAAAATTAAAGGATTTTGCCCTTAGGGAGATTCGAACCTTGGCCCCACCACCAGCTAAACACGCCACACCAAGCTCCACATGTGGCGCCTCAAGCCACTCTACCATAGGGCTTTTTGTGTCACAAATCTACAATATTAATTTAAAAGCCCACTATGCTAACACCCAGGGTTCCCTAAAGTAAAATGTTAAATTTTAACTAGGGTTTCGGCTTTAGCCCAAGCCTTCTAAAGGTCCACTAAACACACTCAAATCATTACTTCAGCACATCAAGCCATGCAAAAAATAAATTTAGGTAAAAATTCAAAAACCCTAAAATTTAGGGTGTTACAACTCTAGCCCCCAAAAAATTTCGGCCTCGAAATTTTACTTGGTCAAAACAGGTGAGGGTATTGTTGACATATTGCCTCCGCAGGCTCCCACGTAGCTTCTTCTTTGCCATGATTATGCCAAAGCACTTTTACCAAAAGGACTAATTTCTTTCTTAACATATTGACATCACGTTCCAGAATTTGTACGGGTTCCTCCTCAAAAGTAAGATCAGAGTTAACTGCAATTTCCTCAACTGGCACAATGTAAGAAGGATCAGACCGGTACCATCTCAACATAGAGACATGAAACACGTCATTAATTCGATCCAACTCTAGAGGCAGCTCCAGCTGATATGCTACCAGACCCATCTGTTTAAGAATTCAATAAGGCCTGATAAACCGCAGACTTAACTTGCCTTTCCTTTCGAAGCTTAAGATTTTCTTCCAAGGCGAAACCTTCAAGAAAACCAAATCTCCCACAGAGTACTCTATTTCCTTATGCTTCAAGTCGGCATAAGACTTCTGCCTATCAGATGCCTCCTTTAACCGATCCCTAATCAGCTTGACCTTATTCTCCGTATCCGCTACTAATTCTGGCCCAAGAACCTAACGTTCTCCCAACTTTATCCAACAGGTAGGCGTACAACACCTACGACCATACAGCGCCTCATATGGTGCCATTCGAATACTCGCCTGGTAACTGTTCTTATATGCAAATTTCGCTAATGGCAAGTAATCTTCCCAGCTACCCCAGAAATCAATAATACACCCTCTCAACAGATCTTCCAGAACCTGAATCACCATCTCTGACTGTCCATCCGTTTGAGGGTGAAAAGCAGTGCTGAAGTCTAGCTGTGTACCCAACGCCTCGTGCAACTTCTACCAGAATCGAGATGTAAACCTTGGGTCCCGGTCATAAATAATTGAGACTGGCACTTCATGAAGTCGCACTATCTCAGCTACATACAGCTTTGCCAAGTTTTGAAGTGAAAAGTCAATTCGGACGGGTATAAAATGAGCAGATATGGTCAGCCTATCCACAATTACCCAAACTGAGTCTTTCTTGGTAGGCGTCAAGGGTAGCCCACTCACAAAGTCCATGGTTACCCTTTCCCACTTCCAAAGTGGAATCTTAACCGGCTGTAGAAGTCCAGAACGCAGTTGATGCTCAGCTTTCACTTGCTGGCATGTCAAACACTTACCCACAAACTCCGTTAATTCTCACTTAAGTCCAGGCCACAAATACAATTCTCGTAAATCCCGATACAACTTATTCCCGCCAGGGTGCATGGCACAAAGTCCACCATGTGCCTCTTGTGATATAGACTGCCTCAGACCAGAGTCTTTTGGGACCATACTCTTCCACGGAAGCACAAAATTCCTTTATTATTCAGCCCAAATCAGAAGTTTCACCCTCTTCTAACTGTCGAAACTAAGAAACCAATGACTCATCCAATAATTGTTTCTCCCTAATTTGCTCCATCCAGGTCGGTCTTACTTGCAATTCAGCTAATAGGCTACCATCATCATACAGACTGAGACGAGCAAACATCACTCTCAGATCCTCTTTGACTCAGAGCATCAGCTAGCACATTACCTTTGCCTAGGTGATACTCAATAAAATAGCCATAATCCTTAAGCAACTATATCCATCTTCGTTACCTAAGGTTCAACTCCTTCTAGGTCAGAAGATACTTGAGGCTCTCATGATCTGTGTATATGATACACTTTTCTCTATACAAGTAGTGCCTCCAGATCTTTAGCACAAAAAATCACCGCTACCAATTCCAGATCATGTGTAGGGTAATTCGCCTCGTGAGGCTTAAGTTGTCGTGATGCATAAGCAACCACTTTACCCTCTTGCATCAACATACAGCCCAATCCAATGTGTGACATATCGCTATACATAATAAAATCCTTTCCAGACTTCAGCTGAATTAACACAGGTACTTTAGTCAAGACTTTTTTCAACTTCTCGAAACTTTCTTGTTGTTTTTTAGTCCAGATAAGCGACACCCTTTTCCTTAAAAGCTTCATCAACGGTGCCGCAATTATGGAAAACCTTTCCACAAACCTTCTGTAATACCCTGCTAAACCCAAAAAACTTTGAATTTCTGATATAGATCTCGGTGGCTTCCACTCCAAAACCGCCTTGATTTTTTGAGGATCCATCCTAATCCCCTCAATAGAAACAACGTAACCCAAGAATGTCACTTCTCGTAACCAATATTCGCACTAGCTGAATTTTACATACAGTTACTTCTCCCTCAGTACTTGCAAAACTATCCGGAGATGCTCATCATGATTCTCCTTAATTTTTGAATACACTAGAATATCGTCTATAACGACGACCACAAACTGATCTAAGTAAGGTTGGAATACCCGGCTCATAAGATCCATGAAGGCTGTTGGTGTATTCGTCAATCCAAATGGCATCACCAGAAACTCGTAATGACCATACCGAGTCCTATATACTATCTTGTGGATATCCACCTCTTTAACCCTTAGCTGATGATATCAGGATCAAAGGTGGATCTTGGAAAATACCGAAGCTCCTCTTAGTCTGTCAAATAGATCGTCGATCCTCGGCAGAGGGTACTTGTTCTTAATAGTCAATTTGTTCAACTGACGATAATCAATGCACATGCGCATTGTCCTATCCTTCTTCTTAACGAACAATAGCGGTGCTCCCCATGGAGACACACTTGATCTGATAAAACCTCGATTCAGCAATTCTTGGATTTGCACTTTCAACTTCACCAGCTCCTTCGGTGACATCATATAAGGTGTGACGGACACCGGAGCTGTTCCATGAAACAAGTCGATTCCAAATTTGACTTCACAGTTCAAAGGTAACCCAAGAAGCTCATCCTGAAAACATCCTGAAACTCCTTGCAGTTCGAACTTCTCCTACGGACAAGCCCTCAGAATCAGACTTACTCACATATGCTAGAAACGCCTCGCAACCTTTGCGAATCAGCTTTTCGAATCTTAAAGCTGAGATAACATTAGATAAGTAATCTCTTTGCTCCCCTATTATAGTTACCTCCTCATCCTCCGCGGTCTTTAACACCATCGACTTGGTAGCACAATCCAAGTTCGCCCGATGCTTTGCAAGCCAATTCATACCCAAGATGAGATCAAACTCTCCAAATGGTAACTCCATTAAGTCCGCAGAGAAAATTCTACCATGTGTCTCTAAGAGTACATCCCTAAAAAGTTTGTCTACCCTAACCGAGTGACCCAGTGGACTTATCACAGATACCCCACTCACAGTATTCTTAGATTGCACACCCAACGTCTTAGACACATCACAAGCAACATTCGAATGTGTAGACCCTATGTCAATCAAAGCAGTGTATGGTGTGCTATAAATTAAAAATGTACCAGTTATGACGTCAGGCGCGTCACCTTCCTCTTGACGATGAGCAGCATAGACCAACGCTAGCTGTCGTGCCTCAGCATTTCTAGCACCTCTGCCTGGTGATCCACGTCCACATCTATTTCTATTACCGCCCCTGGCCTGGCCACAGCCTCTCGCTGGTTGTTGACCACCTCTCACTGGCTGAGCAGCCTTTGGTTCAGCATCTTGCATCTGTGTCGGCCTCTTAGGGCAATTTCTGACTTGATGATCTTTGGACCCACACTGAAAGCATGCTCCAGAACACCTCCAACATTCACTCAGATGTATCTTTCCACAGTCCGCACAAGCTTACGATCTAACTACATTCACTGGAACTGCTCGAACAAGCTCGTCCACTCTAGTTCTTTTAACAGAACTTCCCGCAACACCTGAGGGCCCTGAACCCCTCCTGAATCTATTTCTGTCCTTTCCACGGTTCTAGAGCTCCGAGTGCTTCACCTCATCAGTAATTTTGGCTTTCTCCACCAGAGCAGCAAAATCACGCTTCCTCTGTGGAGCAATCAATACCCTTAGCTCATCTATGAGGCCATCTTCAAATCGCACAATGCGTTCATATTCCGTAGTAACTATTCCACTAGCATACTAGCTTAACCTTAAAAATTCAGCTTCATATTCAGCTACAGTCTTGCTACCCTGAGTCAGATTCAGGAATTCCTTCCTTCGGGCATCTACATAGCTCGCCCTTACGTACTTCCCTTTGAAGGTCATCTTAAATAATTCCCAAGTCACTTGCTCAGCTGGTGTACCATCTCTCACAGTGATCTACCACTGGTAGGCCTTGTCACGCAGCAACGATACTACTCTTTTCAGCTTCTACTCCATCGAGCAATCCAGGTTGTCCATGATCCACTCCGTGGCCTCCAACCAATACTCGGCCACATTCAGGGCTACACCAGATGCACCCCTAAAAATCTCCGCTCCATTCACTCGAAGCCGTTTAGAAATCGGTCCCCGATTCACCGTTCTAGTACTCGCTCTAGCAACCCTTTCCAGAACACAGAGCATCGCTTACGATAAAGTTTTGTCCCCTGCAGCCTGATGCGCTTGTGCCTCCCCAGTTGGCATATGTCCCGAGGATGAAGATCCAGCTGAGTACTTCTTCGGCCTCGACCATGGCCCCTACCACGTGCTGCCCTCGTACTCATATTGTATTATCTTATTTACGAATTTTATGAATTAGTTCAAAATTTCAGTATTTATTACAGATGTTTTATGCAGAGATAGTATTTCAGAACTTTGTTTTCGTAAAATTGCAGTCTAGCTACAGTTTCAGTCTTCTAGAGTTTTAAGTTTTTCCTACTATCTCAGTCTTCTACAGTCTTAGTGTTACCCTAACTACGGAGTTCAGTAGGGTCTTAGCACTATCTACAGTAATGTTTCAGTATTACAACAAAATAAAATAAAGCAGAAAATACATACGAACTTGGTGCCAGAGACTCGGTGTGCCACTCTTTTTAGCAACCAAATTCAGAGAAATCCAAGTTTTGTCGAAGGTAAATATTTTAAGTCAACTTTGTTGAAAACTTTTCAAAAACCCCCATCCTTTAGAAAAATGAAAATATCTATGAAAAAGAAACGAATTTCAACAGATTTTTCTTCAAACCAAATTCCAAAAACAAATTAAGTCTTTTAATAAAATTTGAAAAAAACTTTCGAACCCATTCCACAATCGAGTTATTGTAACCGGGCTCTGATACCACTAAATGTAACATCCCAAACCCAGTCCGGATGATTCGGCCAGATCTGGTGTGTCACATGGATGATTTATTCATTTACAATTAGATACTTTAATAAATCATTATGTTATTTATTGGAAAACCATGACCAGTAGCTTGTACTTAATAAGCAACATCTGATTTGAAAACCATTTCATTTATCAAGTAGCGCTTTTACTGGATTACCATTGATGTTGTTATTGTTATCAAGTTATCCAATCATTAGATCAAGCATGCTTGAAAATGTTTGTGATTAAGTTTGAAAACCTGCATATTCTATTCTATCATTTTAAAACAAATAATAAACCAAACACCCGAGAGGCCTTATTACAAAATAAATATGAAATTAAAATGGAATAGAAATAAAAATAAATTAAAACCAAACTAAAACCAGAAGCATGATCCACGTGGCCACCCCGAGTCCCTCACAGCTCCAAATCCACTATGGTTGGGGATTACCTACATAGGTGGAAATAATAGGGTAAGTTTGTGAAAACTTAGTGTGTAATTTAACCCAACCAATATCAGAGATCAGACATGTAGTTCAATCTGGGCCAAAGCCCTATTTAGATATAGATCAATTTGGGCCTTGGCCCTATTTGGAAATAGAGTGGGCCTTGGGCCCATTACAAAAACAGAACAAAATATAAATCTATATATGCAAAAGCCCAATCCTAGTCCAGGCCAACACACCACCTGTACCAGCCCATCACACCATGTGGGGAATAACTCAACCCACCCAGCCCTACACACCACAGACATAGTAGAGCTGCTAATACAGAGATCGTGGTAGAGCCACCAGAACAGAATTATGAGGCGGAGCCTCTGAGCAAAATACTTGGTAGTGCCACTATACAAAACTTCCTCTAAATCCAAAACCCAACCCCATGCAACCTAGAGTACTACATATCATAAGCATACAGATTGTCAGATACATATATAGACATGCAAATCAGTCAACTATTTCTAGGGGTAAAACAATCTTTTGGCAACTAGGGGTAAAATGGTAATTTTACCCTTTAGTGGTATTCTGGTCATTTCGCTAAGTCTCGATGCTTCATACTTAATATGACCTTCTAGTAGGTCTAACATAGCTTTGAGCGACTCAAGAAGTCCACACAGTCATATACTGAAATCAAGCCCAAAACCCCTAATGGGCCCGAAGGAGCCCACATGCTCATGTGGCCCGCTCAGTCTAAGCTTCTGCATATTATCTCAAATTTAGCATCTAATATACCAGAAAACACTTACCGTATAATTTTACCCATATGGGCCCATAGGCCCATTGGCCCCATTTCGGCCCATCGGCCCCATTTCGGCCCATCGGGGCCCGGAACAGCCCAAGTGCACGAAAACGCACATAGTAGCCCTTACAGTCCAATATCCAAGATTCATGATTTCAAATTGGCCCACGAGCATTTGCACACTCGCAAGACCTCGAAATGCTGACATTTGGCATTTCAGCTTTTTGGCTTTTCGACTTTTGCTGATCTATGCTATTAGAGGCTGTCGTTACACACCTAATTACGAACTAAGTCGAGTGATCCCTCGGATGATCGACCTACAACAGTCCAACTGTAACGCCCTAATTTTGGGGTTTTCGAGATTTTTGCGATTTTGGTGTGAACTTAAAATTTTGTTTGTTTGGTTGTGCTAAAACAGGTTTGAGTGTGTTAGTGGGCCTTTAGAAGGCCCAAGCCTAAGTTAAAACCCGGTAGAATTTTTAAATTTTAGACTTAAAGAGAAGGGGTCTTGAGTATGTGGGCTTTTAAGAAAAAGTGAGTAATTTAAGACACAAGTAGGGCTTTGGTAAAGTGGAAAGGTGGTGCCATTTAAAGCTTAGGGAAGTGGCGTGTGGAAGCTATGTAAGTGCCAAGGTTCAAGTCTCATGGTAAGCAGTGCGGTATTTTATTTTTACAGCATGTGCAAGGCATGTGATGGACTTCAAGTGAAACTTTGTTGGGAAGAGTTTGAGATGCTCATGAGATTGAGGCAAAGAGGATAAGGAGGAGAAAATCTAGGAAGTTGAATGGGAGCTAGTGGTCGCCAATTGTAGGGGTATTGGAAAAGCAAATTCGGCACTTGGAGAGTTAAAGGTGTACATTCGGCTAGGGCTTTAGGGGTTTGCACTTTTAGCAATTAGGGTGGTGTGCCGACTTCTTGTGTTGTTTTTCAGCATTTGGTTGTTGGTTGTTTCTCTAGTGCCGAATAGGTTTAGGCTGTTGAAGAACACCTTTAACTCTTTTTCTTCCTCTTCTTCTTTACTCATGAGTTCTAAATGCCGAAAATGTAACCCATACATTCTTTCTTTTTGCCAAATTGTGCAAGTAAATCAAACCACTCTTATTTCTTCTTCTCTTCCCTTCTAAAAGCCGAATCTACTTCTTCTTATTGTTTCCTTCTTTTTGATTGAACCCTCCCCCTCTTTTCTGTAAAGACCGAACTTTCCAAGTCCCTTATCCCTTTTTCGACCACTCCTCAGTTATCATAACTTCTTCTTCTTCTGTTATCTTTTTCCAAAACAAAATCTCAACCCTATCTCTAATGATTTGTTCTCAAACCTGAAACACCAAACCTTGTAACCAATTTCTTCTTGGTCAACTACTTCAAAAGCCGAAATCCCAAAACACATATTCCTTGTGTCGTTCTACGTAGGGAGCTGAAACCTTCATATCCATAGTAATCCGAGAACTAAACCTTTAGATCTAGTGGATCTATTCTCAGGGTAAGTAATCGAAACCTCTTTCCATTCGTTATCTTGGGATCTAAGAAAAGCTAAAAACCCCTAAACTCCTTAGGGAGGATGTCGTTTTGGACTAAGGGCTTTACTATCCTCTTTCTTTCGATTCTTTATGTTTAGTATGAAAAAGAGACGATCTAACAAAGAGCGTTGGAGGCTAGTACCACTGAAGTGACTAGATCTAGTTCTAGTCATTAATTTCGGCTAAGGTAAGTATTCAAGGCCTTAAAGGATGTCGGCCAAATATGGTGAGTAGTTGTTACATTGGTTATCATTGATTTGTAATCTAAATATCATAGTGGATGATTGTAGGATAATCATGTGGGAGATCTCGTCAACGTATATCGCAAATCAGGTATGTAAATGAACACCCACTAGTATATTAAACTGGTAAAAGCTGAAAAGCTGAAATGTCGAAATTTTGGCATTTCGTGGGCTTGTGAGCGTGTGAGTGCTCGTGAGTCGGTTAACTCAGTATAATTTACAATCGCAAATGGTAAAGTTGATGTGTGCGCGATTTCATGTGCCTTGGTGAATTTGGGCCTCGAGGGGCTAAATTTGGGCCCAATGGGCTTACAGGCCCATATAGGTGGAAGCAAGTGGTAAGTGTAGTCTGATAGACTGAGTAACAAATCTATTTAAACGAACATAAATTTGGGCTTAGTGGGCCGTAATAGTTGGTTGACACTGTAGGGCTCATTAGGAGATCTAGGGCCCGATAACTCTAAAGTTGGTAAATGGGCTAGATAAGCTACTTAGATGAAAACTGGATTGTTAATAAACTGTAATAAGCATGAAACCCTAAAAACTAGTATATTTACTGAAATACCCCATAAGGGTGGAAAATTAATATTTTACCCCTAGGTGCAAAATGACCATTATACCCCTAGGGTTAAATCTAACTGAAATGCATGCTAAATTAAATATGTTCACTGTATGCCATGACATGTTATACTGTTGTATGGGATTGGGTTGTTGATGGAGGAAGTGCTAAGTGGCAATGCCACGTTTACTGATAGGGGCTTTGCCTCGTTTTACTGTTACTGAAATGCATGCTAAATTAAATCTTTTCACTGTATGCCATGACATGTTATACTGTTGCATGGGATTGGGTTGTTGATGGAGGAAGTGCTAAGTGGCAATGCCACATTTACTGATAGGGTCTTTGCCTCGTTTTACTGTTAGTGGCTTGGCCACGTTATCTGATTAAACAGCTATGCTGCGACTGTGGTGTGTAGGGCTGGGTGGGTCGAGTTATTCCCCACATGGTGTGTAGGGCTGGTACAGGTGGTGTGTAGGGCTGGATTTGGGTTGGGTTTTGCATTCATGCATAATTTCTATTCTGTTACTGTAATGGGCCTAAGGGCCGTACTGAATTCTAAATAGGGCTAACGCCTAGTTAATACTGTCTATTGAATAGGGATAAGGCCCAATTGATACTAAATCTGGATAGGGCTTAGGCCTAGTAAAGCTTTAACTGATTTGGGCTCTGGTTGGGTTTACTTTACACACTGAGTTTTCCAAACTCAACCCCTTCCCTTTCATCTATGTAGGTGAGCCCTAAACTAGTGGACTTGGGGCTGGAAGGATTCGGAGAGGCCATGTGGACTGCATTGGGTTCATTTTTCCTTAAGTTATTCTTTTCCAATATTTTATTAAAATTATTTTCTTTTCGGTTTTTGGTTTCTAATAAGGCCACTTCTAAATATTTTTATTTTGGGTTTTCAATTTTTTTATTATAACTTGCTTAAAATGAATAGACCTAGGCTGCGTGGGTTTTTATAAAATTAAACAACGATTTGAAAGTATAACACACGTATCAAATGGATGACGTAAGTTAAACAAGACCTTGAGATAAAATAAACTATAAACCGATAGTGGATAGGACTTTCGCCAATTTAAAATCCTGGTTTTCTTTCCAAACTTCCAACAACGGTTTTGCAAACTCACCTTAATCGTATCAACTAAAGAATGCATTTCAAACCATCGTTCATGTGACACACCAGACTTGGCCATAACATCTAGGCTGGGTTTGGGGTGTTACACCAACCACATCATTAAACTATAATCCAATTGAAACCGACATCACCTTATTCCAAACATATTTGACCGTCACTAACCAAACCACCCTTCACTTACCTTTGCCGCAAGCTAACCAACAAATCTAGACTGCTTCCCTTTATCCAACAACTAACCTCCCACCACGAGATCCGTCTCCACGAATAGCTAAAAACATAATCGATCAGAAGAGAAGGGGTTTAAAGTGGCCTACTAGATATGGATCCAAAATCAATTAGCACAAAGGGATTAGGGGTTTCGGCTTTTCCCTTAACAAGTTAAAAGAAAAAATAAAAGATTGGAGTTCTTACCCAAGAATTCGCTTGACTTGCAACGATGGAGTGAGATTCGCCTCCCACTAGTCTAAGCCTAGATCTAACGTAGGTCTAATCGAAACACACAAAAAATAGTGGATCTAAGGTATTCAGCTAGAGAAGGGTGCTTAAGAAATAAAAGAGGCACAGTTCGGCTATGAAGGCCATACAAGAAGAGTGGCCGATTGAAGAAGGGATAATTGGTTTAAGGATATGTTTAACAAAGAAGAATGGTATTCAGCTATGCAAGAAGTGGGTAGTGAATGATTAAATTCGGTCTTAGCAAAGTATGGCATATTAAAAAGAAGTGAAAAGATGTAAGTTTCGGCTTTGAAGAAATCGACCATGAAGAGTTTTAAGGGTATCAACTCACAATGAAAGAGTCAAAAGAAAAAGAGAAGGAGAGAGTTTTGATATTCGACTAGAGTAGAGAATGCCAAATTAAAGGGTACGGAAAAGTGGAAAAGAAAGGCAGGTTTGGCTTTTGAGTCAATTGGCTAAGGAGAAGTCTTTGACAAAAAGAGGCAATTTGAAAAACAAAAGAGAGGAGAAGAAATTTACCACAATGCCTACTTAAAATCCGAAAGCACAAAATGTTCCCAAATCGTGAATTCCCAATTTCCAAAAGGAGAAATCGTCACCCACACTCCCTAATTTGCTGAAAATACACATACAAAAGGTTAGTAGTCGAATTTGCTCTTCCAAGCTACCCATAATCAGGCAACTCTCTCTTCAAACCCCAATCCCTAAATTTTCTCCTAGATAATCTCCCCTTATGACTTTTCAATCCAATCACATGAGCAGTCAAACTTCTTCCCTAAGAATTCCACTTCAAGTCCACCTCTTACCATGCTCATGTAGCAAAATTAAACGATTTTTCCCTCAGAGAGATTCAAACCTTGGCCCTACCACCAGCTAAACACGCCACACCAAGCTCCGCATGTGGCACCTCAAGCCACTTTACCACAGGGCTTTTTGTGTCACAAATCCACAACATTAATTTAAAAGCCCACTATTCTAACACCCAAGGTTCCATAAAGCAAACATTTAAAATTTTACCAGGGCTTAGGCTTTAGCCTAGGCCTTCCAAAGGTCCACTAAACACACTCAAATCATTACTTCAGCACATCAAGCCATGCAAACAATAAATTTAGGCAAAAATTCAAAAACCCTAAAATTTAGGGCGTTACAATTTCATAAGATTTTAGTTGTTGGATGATGAAATTGAGATGATGATGAGTATTTAAAGGTATTTTATCAAAGAAAATTGGGTAAGATCATGTTTTAGGGATTAAATTGAAAAGTGTTGAATTTATGGAAAATTCTAAAATTTCATGGAATTCATGGGCTGTTATTGTTAAGTATGAGAATAATTAGGCTTGGAATAAGGATTAAATTGCATGAACTTCATTTTCTGAGACTAAGGATGAAATCGTAATTAAGTAAAAGTATAGGGGCAAAATGGTAATTTTACCTAAGATGTGACTTAGATGGAATTAAATGTAAATTATATTGAATTGATGATAAATTTACTTGCATAGATCCGAATAGATCAGAAACATAGTTAAAATGGTAATTTTACCTAAGATGTGACTTGGATAGAATTGAATGTAAATCATATTGAATTGATGACAAATTTACTCGCATAGATCCGAATAGATCAGAAACATAGTTAGATCGTGGAAAATAAAAAGTATCAGATTAGTAGATTTTAGTTCACAAATGTTTGCCAAGGTAAATTCGTGTACCTTAATTATGTAATTATATGTTTGAATTGATTTGAGTAATTGCTATGTAAATTGTGTATTTGCCATGTATATGAAATTTGGTTACATATCTGGAAAATGCCCGATAAATGTTAAATCCCGTTTGAATGAATAAAATTCTATTGGATATAGGGTTCTATTACCCCAAAATGGTAATGTTCTTGCATATATTGTGGACGTACCGAAGCTCAAAAGGGCGTCCAGTTACAAGCCCTCTCAAGCTTCCTGTTATAGTGTTCCTACGAGCTTCCCATTAAATGCTCTTTAGAGCATCCTGACTGGTTGTGATTTGCATATGTTGTAGACACACCTATGCTTTAATGTGCATTTTATTTATAGGTTCTTTGTGAACCTCCCGTTAAAGGCTCTTCAGAGCTTCCCGTTAGTGCTCACTTGAACTTCCCGTTATATGGCTATCCTGTGCTTTTTGTTAAAGTGTTCTTCTATGTTTCCCATTAAATGCTCTCTGGAGCTACCCGATATAGGCTCTTTGTGAGATTCCTATTACCAAGCTCGGATAAGCTTCCGATAACATGGCTCAATGAGCATCCCGTTATAGTGCTTGAAAGAGAGCTTTCTGATTTAGTGCTCTAATGAGTACTCCCGGATATGAATTGATAGATTACGTATTTGTACACTTTATGTGTACTACCCTCATATCCATCGAGATTTCAAATGATTTAATGGGTGAGATTCTGACATGAAGACAAGTGAAATTAATATTTGAAAATACATGAAATGCATGAAACTTGGTATTTGATGAGTCCTTGTTATTGATATTCACATGAGATATATGTGACTAAACTAATATGCTGGTTGAAGTGTTGTGTGCTTAGGCTATTGCCAAGTTGCTTGAAATGTATGTATATGTTCATTTAATTGTAACACCTCAAAATCCTGAAACTTTTAATTTTGTGTGCTATAGTTGACGTGTATGATTAGCACTATTAGAGTATTAATTTTAAGGTATTACAAGGTTTCTTTGAAGTCTCGGGTTTAAGATAGACCATAGGAAAATTTTAATTTTTGCCTTAGTGGAACCCTGATCTCAGGCATTAGGCCTTTTAAACAAATTAAGAGGAAATAAGACACAGATGAGCCTGTGGCCTAGTGGCAAAGTGACGCCACTTGGGTGGTAGGAAGGTGGCGTTACTGGGAGGCTAGGAGGTCCAAGGTTCAAGGGTTGGTTGGCGCAGAGATGGGGATTTTATTTTGTATCTTTTGGTAACCAGTGCTGGAGTTAGAGTTGAACTCTAATGGTAGGAGTTTGAAGTGGTCATAGGAGGGATTCAAGGAGTGATAAGAGGAGGAAATCTTGGTAAAAACTTAGGGATTGGGTTGTTAGATGAAGTGGAGTCGAATGAGACTTTAGGGGAAGGAAGAAATTGGCTTGGGTAAGGGTTTGGTGTCGATTTGGTCATTTTTTTAGGATATAGCCGAATGCTCTTGGCCTATTTGCTTTTGGCATACGTGTGATTTGTTTTGGGGTTTTTCCTTCTTTATATTAGAGAGCATTGTTGTTCCCTTTGAATACTCATTCTTTCAAACTCAAAGAGCCGAATCCTCTCAATACTTCTTCTTTTCTCTACTCCTCATCGCATCATCTCGTAGCCAAATGATTGCTTTCGAACCACTTTGCTTGTGCTAATTCTTTACTTGTTCTCCCAAAATGACTACTTTGTTTCTTAGATCCAGATCTACACTTTCGCAATTGGTTTTGTTAAAAGCCGACCTACTTTCTTTTTCTTCTCCCAAAAAGCCGAATACTATCCTTTTTTCTCTTATGACCGAATAGCCCTACCACTTTGCTGATTTATTATTGTTTCTCCTCCATCTCAAATCTATTCTTGTCATCTACTACTCTTACTCGATTCTTAGAAGCTATAAGCTATCTAGATCGCGGGATCAAAGATTGTAATAGCCCGATTGGGACGCTAGTTGGAATAGTGGTTTTGAAACCACATATCCGTGTCTGAAAAATATTTTAATATTATTTTTATGTCTATGGTATACGAATTAGTATCCGTGAAATTTTTGTGATTTAATTTGTCTGTCTCTGTCCTGAATTATGAGAAAGGATTAAGTTGCAAATGTGATAAAATTTGCATGTTACTTATGCATATGTTTATTTTGAGTGGCTTTTAAATATAATGGCCTTATGTGGCAATTTCACCTTTGGATGTTTATGTGGTCATAAATGACCTTAAAATAAGTGTTTTACATGTTTATAAATAAGGGTTAAATTTGTAAATGATGTATAAAATATATGTTATAATAAAATATCATGAAAACATGGCCATTATCAGTTTCTCTCCACCGATTCATAAAGAAAAAAGAAAGGGTTTTATACATTTGTTCATACGACACATTTTAAGCTCAATTGAGGTATGTTTTGACTTCGAATTTTGATAATTTTTATGTTTTTGTGATCGTTGGTTCGTATTCTTCATGCCCATGTCTCAATTTCTATCTTTGATAAAGTTTATAAATAGTGCCATTGTTGATATTTGAAGCTTTGTAGTGAAATTAAATGAATTATGATGAATAGGTGTTGAATAAGCATGTTTTGCCATGAGATTTTGATGAATTTGAGCCATATGGGCTAATTTGTGAAAATGACATTTTGGAAGGATTAAATTGTGAAATAAATGTGTATATGGGCATGTATGAGATCCATGAAGATTCGGCTAGGCCATTTTGTAATGAAATTGTGCATGCTTGATGTTTTTGTGAATTAGGGACCAAAGTGTCAAAATGTGTAAAAGTGAGGGCTAAAATGTAAAATGCCCTAAATTTGTGTTCATGGATTGAATTGAATGAAATGAATAATTGAATGGTTGAATTTGGATTGATTTAGATCAAGAACAAAGAAAAATAGACTTAGATCGAGGGAAATCCAAAATCGTTGAGTAGTCGGCTTAAGTCTATTAAAATCTGTACGAGGTAAGTCAATATACAAAAATGCGTTATATCAATGTTCGATATAAATGCTTGAATTATAAACTGCATTGGACGGCCATGAGAGCCTGATATAGAAATTCTGAATCACCTTTGATTGAGTGATGGTAAAATGATATCAGGTAACACCTCGGCCGGGACTTAGGCATTGATTTGAGAATTATCTGTAAGACCATGTTTGGGACACTGGCATCATATATGTTTCGTGTAAGACCCTATCCCAGACAGTGGCATCGATATTGAATAACATGTAAGACCATGTTAGGGACGTCGGCATTGTGTAAGGCCTATCTGAATTCTGTAACGTTTCTGAATAATTTGAGGAGAAATTCTGATATATGAACAAATGCATACCTCATGTGTCTGACTTAGGTACGTCTATTTTGTACTGAATTTCTGAGTATGAAAGGTATGCAAATTGTGTGAATTAGAAATCTGGGTAAAATGAATGAATCTGAATGGTGAAATATCTGTGGGAAATGGTTATCGTATTATTATTATAGATTACATAATTTTGTATTTGACTTACTAAGCTATTTGTAGCTTACTCTGTTTGTTCTTTCAACAGTTTTATAGATATCGTAGCTACTGAGGGCTCGGGGATAGTCAAGGACCTTCACCACACTATCGAGCTAGATTTTGGTACCTTTTGTATATATAAAATTTAAGTATGGCATGTATAGGCTAGAGTGTCTATGTATTAAGCTTGGATATGTTTAGTTGTAAGGCCATGAGAGTTGGCTAACAAATGATTTTGTGTTTGTTTTTGGTATATGACTTGTGATGCCAATTTAAGTAACTTATAATGGCTATATGAATATGTATGTTTTGATCTTCATAAATCATGTCAATGTGATGAATGGTAAGAAATGGATATGGTATGAATGAGCTAGGTGCATCATGTTTAGTCTTGACTTTGGCTAAGTCATGGAATTTCTTGGTGTGAGATTTGAAATCAAGTATTAATGTGAATAGTTTGATCATGTTGAGGTGTGTTTTAGGCATCGAATATAGTTCAAATTGTGATGTTGATAGCATGACCTAAACCAAGTCTGCTTTGTGCCTCACGGCTAGGGCACACAGGCGTGCCTTAAAGCCGTGTTGATTTTCCAGTATTGGGCATAAAACCCACATGGTCAAGACACACAGACATGTCTCATGGCCGTGGCAAAAAGTCAGTATGCCTACTCTATTTTGGCACGGCTTGGGTGCACGGGCGTGCCTGAGTCTCGTGTGAGGCACAAGGCCTGGTCACACGAGCGTGTGACTTCCTTAAGTTGGAATATTTTATATGTGTTCTAAAGTTTACAATTGCATTTGGTCTAGTCCCAACCCTGTCCCAATGCATGTTTGAGGTCTAGTGGACTTTCAAAAAGGGACTATATGTTTGGATTTTGTTATGATCTCTGAATATTCTGTTCTGATCTATTCTAAATATCCAGTAACGCCCCTACCTATTCCGGAGACGGTAACGAGATAGGGGTGTTACAACGATCAAGTGCTGGTAAGCACATATTCGTTCTTATTCCTCTTGTGCCTTAGCGAAAGCCGAATGGCTTATCTAATTATTCTTTTCTCATTGAATCTACATACCTCTTAATAAACCAGTGAAAGATTCAACCGCAAGGAGGGATGATCATTTGGAAACCAAGCATCTTAAGCGGGTGAAAGTTGATTCGATTAAGGTAAGGGTTGTCTTAGGTTCAGTTTCGATATTAGGAATCGCTAGATCTTGTAGTGACTAATTGAGTTATTTAAATGAAATATAGGTCTTACGCGTGTGAGCTGTTGCGGTTCTCTTCAAAAAGGTGTGTACATACACCGCACATACACGATGAATTGGCAAAAGCTGAAATCCCAAAAAGCTGGAATGCCGAAAAGCTAAAAAGCTGAAAGGCTTGTACCGGCAACCACACGAGTGTGTGAACACTCGTGTGGAGATACCGATATGACGACCGGGGTTAAGGGAGTGATCTCATGGTCTCGTGCCTATTTTTGGCCAACTGGGCTAGAATGGGCCAAATGGGCCTGACGGGCTCGTGGGCCCAAATTGGCAAAAGTTGTTAAGTGGTAATAAGTGATGAGTTGATAAAGTTGGTTGAATGTTTGGAATGGATTGGGCCCTATCGGCCGTATATTTTTGATTGGGCCTAATGGGCCATATAGATATAATTGCGCAAGGTAGGATATATGTGAATTTATAAAAGCATGTGGACTTGCTAGGGTTTTATAATGGACTTTAGGCCTAGTTTCTAATGAATCCTTAAGCGGCATAAAACTTAATTAACTTATCAAGTGCGTCTATGGACAAGTCATAAGGTTAGAGTGTGGCAATGGGCATATGCATGTCTAGAATTGGACTAGGGAGAGCTTGGTACTTAAGCGGTCTTAATGACCTACCTACTCTTCTCTGGAGTCCTACTTGGTGCATAGTGTCCGTTCACTTTAGCCAATGAGGACTTGTTGGCAGGCCAAAGTTCGTAATTAAGACCCGTACTGTTAAGTATTCTTGAAATACCCCTGTAGTGTAGAATTACTGAAATACCCTGTAGGGTAGGAATACCGAATGAAATGACTAAAATGCCCTCATTGTATAATAGACTAAATTACCCCTAGGTGTTGGCTATGTGGAAATGTGTATGTCGCTTTCATGTGATATATGTTGCACTTGGGTGGGTTTTATGATACAGAGGAATATGTGTGAGGATTGCATAGTTGCTTGACGATCGTGGATCCACCGGTGGCTTTTAAGCCCATTATATGATTAGTAGCTTTGTTGCAATGATTGAGTTAGTGCCGCAACCGGTGCTACCATTGGAGTATAGGGATGGGTGGGTTGATATTTATATTGTAATATCCCGAATTAGGGCCTAATCGGAATAGTGGTTCGTGACCACAAATATGAGGTAGAAATAATTATTTTATAATTATTTTGAGGTTTATGATATGATTGCATGATTGTGTGAAAATTTCGTGAAGAAATTCTATGCGTAAAGTGCGTAATTTAAAATTTAGGGACTAAATCGAATAAGCTGCAAAACTTGCATTCTAGAAGTTTCTAGTATGAAATTGCTTTGAAATATTAATTAGGAGGTCTTAAATAGTAATTTGGCCAATTTTAAGTTCATGGACAAAATTTGGACATGGATGGAATTTTTGAAAGTTTAGTAAGGAGGGGCATTTTGGTCATTTGGATATTAACATGAAATAAAAATGGAAAAATAACACAAAATTAATCATCTTCTTCATTACCACGAAATTTCAAGGGTTCTCCATAGCTAGGGTTTGTTTCAAGCTTCCAAGCTCCATAGTAAGTGATTCCAAGCCCCGTTTTTAATGATTTTTACATTTTTGAGATCCCGGTAGCTCGGTATAGCTTATGATGGCAATATTTTGAGTTAGGGTTCATATTTGGAAAAATACCCATAGGTGAAATTTGTGTATTTTGATGTTTTATGATAGAATATAAGGTTTTAAATTATGTTAAACAACTTGTGCTACTCGATTTTAAGTAAAAACAAACAAAACGGCTAATCGGTAAAAGTACATATTGTTCATAAGTATGTGTTATAGTGGGAATTTGAGCTTGCTAATAGCAAATAAATGATCAGCATGTCCTAAAACATAAGAATTTGAAATAAAATTTAATTTCCGAGCTTTGGGGCAAAAGTGTAAATACGTAAAAGTTTAGGGGCAAAATTGTAATTTTGCCAAAATTTGAATTTAGGACTATTTTGATAAATGTGAGTATTAAATAAGTTAAATGTGTTATTTTAGATCAAGAAAGACGTGGAATCAACCTTGATCGAGGAAAAGAAAAGATTGTAGACTAAATTGTAAAATTGCTATATTTTGTACCGAAGTAAGTTCATGTGTAAGTAATGTAACATAATTGCTATTTTAAGTGATTTAATGCTATTTATATGATATGATACTTGTTATTATGAATACTATGCTTTGTGAAATATTATGTATTGGTATGAAAAGTATGTGATTAAATTGATAAGTATGAGATGCAAGCAACGTATTGGTTCCGATATCCCGAGGAGAACGACTGGGAAATGTGTGATTCAGGAAAATCCCATTTGAACCTTGGGAATAGATTAGGATGCAAGTGACATGTCACTAGGATGGTTGGGCATCCGAACTCGTTGAGTTGAGTCCAAGTTCACTTATGGATGCGAATGTCCAAACTCGTTGAGTTGAGTCTGAGTTCGTGAGATGTAACTAGGCATCCGAGCTCGTTGAGTTGAGTCCGAGTTCACTTATGGATGCGAATGCCCGAGCTCATTGAGTTGAGTCCGAGTTCGCTTATGGGCGGGTTACATGGTCGCTTGATCACATATGTGGCACTTATGTGCAAATTATCCATGTATCCGAGTTATATTCCGATGTGTTCAATGGGTAAAATTTTAGCGAAATGGAAGAATGCTTGAGATGCAAATGATATTTTGGTAAGTGTCGCGAAAGGCACACTTTGGACAGGTATGTACTTAACCCTCGGGTTGAAACTTGATACATGATGAATAGAAATGTGGAACATGTCTTAGTGATAACATGCTATTGCTGTTTGGTATAATTGCTTTGTTATGTTACTCGTTATTTGCATATAGACTTACTAAGCATTTATGCTTACTCCCTCTTTTCCATTCATTGTAGTGTTGGACAAGCCGGCTCAGGAATCGGGATAGGTCGATTTTGTGTAAATAATCTTATGATATGGTTGTGGTTTGGTTAAGAAAATGTTTGGTAATGATTAGTCATTGGAATGGCTAGCCTAGATAATGTTGAATGCTATGTGAGAATAATATGTTATGTAGTTCATGAAAATTCATAAAAAGATGAAATGTGCCATAAAATAGAACATTATTGTAACAATGACGTGAGTTTGAAAAATCACTAAAAATAGTAGAAACCGAATTAGGTGATGAATTAAATATGGAATTAAAGCTTATTGTTTCTAATTTCATATGGAAGAAGCGAAATAGGTAAAGGAGTTATATGTGATGAGATATTTGGGTTTTACTGAGATAGCGCTAGAGCAATTTCTGGATCCCCTGTTCCAAATTTGGGAATTCACCATAAATTGCACAAAAATAATTAGGAGGTATAGTCTATATGTTCAAAATCCCTATTGAGTCTAATTTTAATAGAAACAAATGGCATAGTCATATGAATTTTGTAGACAGAGGAAAGTGGTTGGTAGTAAGTAGAGGTTAGTGCAGTCGAGTCCTGAAACAGGGGTAACTTTAACTAATAAACTGTACTAATTGGCCCAACCAAAAATTCTAGAAAAAAATTATTATATAGATATATGAGTCTAGTTTTAGGAAAATTTACGGATCATGATTTCAAGTTTTGTAACTTGAGATATTATTTTTTTTGTAACCATAATGCGGGTAAATAGTATGCTGTGAATGTAGAATTAAATGTTTCAAAGTTCTTAAAATGGAAAATTATGTTCAGTAACACCTCAAGCTCGACTCCTGTGATGGTCTCGGGCGTGGGGGCGTTACATATATCCCCACAAGAGTGTAGGGTTGGAAGAGAAAATAGAGTGCAGGGTTGGATTGGGATGGGAGCATTGCATACATATAATATTGATGTGATATGGGCTAAGGCCCAACTGAGGCCACTAAGGGCTTACGCCCAAAGGCCACTATATATTGTGTTATGGGTTCGGGCCCAACTGAGGCCATTGTGGGCTAAGGCCCAAAGGCCATTGATAATGATAGGGCTTAGGCCCAATGTGTTAATTGCATGTTGATATGATTGCTGAGGGTTGTGCACACTGACTTTTCGAAAACTCACACCCTCTTTTATTTTTTTCAGGTGACCCTCAGTAGGCTGCTCAACGTAGGAAAGGACTCGGAGCTGGCCACACTGCAAGTTAATAAGAACTTTTAATAGTTTCAATTTACTTTATCTTTAATTATTTTCTTTAGGATGTAATAAGGCCTATCATCTTCGGTACGAATTTATATTGGGTTTCTTCATTATTATCACTGTTGAATTTTTTGCTTTAAAATCTAAACCTAGTTTCAAAATTAATATAATTAACTTATTCTTTTCTTAAAACATCAGCTTCCGCCACAGTTAAAAAGAAACATACCAAGGGGTACAAACATGGGCTTTTCTTCCCAAAATCAAAGCTTTTATCTAACTCACCTGAACTTTTAAAACAAGCAAAGGTTCAAATGGTTTTTATCCTCAAATATTTTTCTAGTGAAGCCGATTTGAAATTAAACCAATGATTTAAACCACAAACGGATAATAGTTTCAAATCTACCAACATATCAGATTTGTGTGAGTTACCCTGTAATGTGACATCACCCAATTCGGCCATAACGTTTGGGTCGGGTTTGGGGTGTACATTTAGTGGTATCAGAGCCAAGTTGTAAAGCTTGGGCTGTGAAATGGGCATTGAATTTTGGGGTTTTAAAAACAAGTTAATCAAAAAGTTTTGCAGGATTTTTGAGGTGTGACACACCAAGCCTTCGACGTTTAGCCAAGTAAGTTCATCTAATAGCAAACTTGTCTTAAGCTGCTGTACTGTAGATAGATACTGGGCTACTTTAGAGGATAGACTCTTAAGTAGAAAAGAGACTAAAGCCCATAGGAAACTTAAGCCTGTAGTGGATTTACAACTACGAAAATAGCTCATAAATTACTACTTTCATAAGACACTTGCTTTAAACAGTGGAACTATGAACTAATACCATAAAATTTTCAATTCAAATAATACGTAAGCAATGATGAGCACCAGAAGAGGTGCGAAAGGCTAAGCAAAGGCCGTGGAAGCGTTAGGGCTGGGTCGTCGGCATCGAGCCACATGCCCAACGTTGGAGTAGAGGAGGCTCCAGCCTCACTAGTAGCTGAAACGGGACTATACGAATAGGCTGCCACTACAGATGATACGTTATCACAGGCAATGTTAAGGATTTTAGAAAGGGTCACTCGGCCCAATAATGGTATGGGAAGTCGTGGGTCGATCTCAGAGCGACTTCGATCTAATGGGGTGGAAATATTCAAAAGTGTTACTGGTGTGGCTCTGAATGTGGCTGAATACTGGTTGGAAGCCATGGAGAGAATAATGGATGACTTGGATTGCACGGCTGAACAAAAGCTGAAAGGGGCAGTGTCACTACTTAGAGAAGAAGCCTATTAATGGTGGTTGACCGTGAAAGAGGGCAACCAACAGGAGCAGATCACTTGGGAATTCTTCAAATTAGCATTCTAGGGGAAATACATTAGAGCGGGCTATGTGGATGCCCGAAGGAAGGAGTTCCTGAACCTGACCCAAGGGAAAGATCGGTGGTAGAGTGTGAGGCAGAGTTTCTACGCCTTAGTCATTACGCTAGGGGAATAGTTGCAACGGAGTATGAGCATTGCGTGCGATTTGAGGACGGCTTTCGAGACAACCTTAGGGTGCTGATAGCTCCACAGAGGGAGCGAGTTTTGGCGGCTTTAGTGGAAAAAGAAAAGATAAAGGAGGAAGTAAAGAGCACAGAGCGCCTTAACCGAGAAAAAGAAAAAGCCAAAAACAAATAGAATGTAAAACCTACAGGGGTTGGACAGAGACCTGCGAGGAGGGTTAGAGTAAATGGGTCGGTTAGAGCTGGAGCCCCTGTTGTTGCTCCTAATACTAGAATAGCACCATGTACAGTTTGTGAAAAAGGGCATGTGGGCGAGTGTTGGAGGAGAACATGAGCTTGTTTGAGTTGCAGATTTATGGAACATAGGATTAGAGAATGCCCTGGAAGGCCAGATCAAGTGCAAGCCAGTGGCAGAGGTAATTTTCAGCCATAGGGAGGTGGTCAACAACTGCCAATGGGCTAGGGGCGGCAATGGTGCAGGACACAGACGCGGAGCATCGGGCAGAAGTGCAGGACATGCAGAGGCGAGGCAAATAGCGTTAGTTAATGATGCTCGTCGCAGAGAGGACGAGAATGCTCCAGATGTGATAACGGGTACGTTCTTTATTCATGAGCTACCTTATATTGCACTAAATGATGTTGGATCAACATATTCGTACATTGCATGCAACATGACTAAAACTTTGGGTGATGTGTTTGAGACCACTGCGAATGAAATTACTGTGTTGAATCCTTTAGGGTAGTCAGTGAAAGTGGATAAGTTGTTTAGGGATATACCTTGGTAGTGCAAGGGGTTACTTTCTTCACGGATTTGATGGAATTGCCATTTGGTGAGTTCCACCTCATCTTAGGCATGGATTGGTTGATGAGGCACCGGGCAACTTTAGATTGTGCTGCAAAGCAGATAGTATTGAAAACTGTAGTGGGGGAAGAAGTTAAGGTGATCGAGGAACGACGAGAATTTTTTTCAAATGTGATATCGGCGTTAAGGGTGGAGAAGTTGGTGCGGAAGGGCTATGAGGCTTATCTAGCCTATATTAGTGAGGTGGAATCTAAGAGCCTTACTGTTAAGGATTTGAGAATAGTAAAGGAATCCCCTGATATTTTTCCTGATGAACAGCCTGGGTTACCTCCCAATAGAGAGGTGGAGTTTGGAATAGAATTGTTACCTGGTATGGTTCCAGTGTCCATCGCCTCTTATAAGATGGCACCGAAGAAGCTGGTGGAGTTGAAAGCTCAAATCCAGAAGTTATTGGATCGCGGATTTATTAGACAAGTGTGTCTCCTTGGGGAGCACCGGTATTATTCGTGAAGAAGAAGGATGGGTCCATGAGGATGTACATCGATTATCGGCAGTTAAATAAGCTAACCATCAAGAATAAGTACCCTCTGCCGAGGATAGATGATCTTTTCAATTAGCTCAGGGGAGCCTCAGTTTTCTCAAAGATTGATCTACGTTCTGGGTGCCATCAACTGAGGGTTAAGGAGGTAGACGTTTATAAGACGGCTTTTGGAACTCGTTATGGACATTACGAGTTTCTGGTAATGCCATTTGGGCTAACAAACGCACTTGTTACTTTCATGGATCTTATGAACGAGTTTTTCAACCTTATCTAGACTAGTTCGTAGTAGTTTTCATAGATGACATCCTAGTATATTCGGGAACTGGAGATGATCATGATGCACACCTAAGGATTGTGTTGCAAATTGTAAGAGAGAAACGACTATATGCTAAGTTTAGCGAGTGTGGGTTCTAGCTAAAAGAAGTTACTTTCTTAGGACATGTGGTCTCAGCTGAGGGGATTAGGGTTGATCCTTGGAAGTTGAAGCAGTATTGGATTGGAAACCGCCTAAGACGGTGTCAAAAATTTGAGGTTTTCTAGGACTGGCTAGGTACTATAGGTGGTTTGTTGAGGGGTTCTCATTGATTACTGCACCCTTGATCAAGCTGCTACGAAAAGGGGTGTCGTCTGTGTGGAGTGATAAGTAGCAAGAAAGCTTCGAGAAGGTTGAGAAGGTTTTAATAGAGGCCCCTATTTTGATTCAGCCAAAGCCTGGGAAGGAGTTTACAGTTTATAGCGATGCATCACACATGGGCTTGGGCTGTGTCTTGATGCAGGCAGGCAAGGTAGTGCATATGCGTCGCGCCAGCCTAAGACTCAAGAGGGGAATTACCCAACCCATGATTTGGAGTTGGCAGCGGTGGTATTCGTGCGTAAGATTTGGAGACATTACTTGTATGGGGAAAATTGCACCATTTATACAAATCATAAGAGTCTGAAGTACCTCCTAACTTAGAAGGAGTTGAATTTGAGGCAGCGTAGATGGATTGAGCTGCTAAAGGATTATGATTGCACAATCGATTATCAGCCGGGCAAAGCAAATGTAAGGGCTGATGTATTAAGCCGTAGGGCTATGTTGGACTTGAGGGCTATGTTTGCTTGGTTAGGTTTGTATGACAACGGTAGTTTGTTAGCCGAGTTATAAGTGAAGCCACTGTAGGTTGAGCAGATCAAAGTTAAGCAGCCATTGGATGAGACTCTAGGTGCTTGATTCAAGCAAGTTGAGAATGGGGATACAATGGATTTTAGGGTGAATGGTAATGGATTGCTATGTTTTCAAGGGAGAATTTGTGTACCATAGGATGATGACCTAAGGAAGTCCATACAGCGGGAAGTGCATAGTAGTCCCTATGCTATACATCCCGGAGGAAATGAGATGTATCAGGATTTGTAAGAGCTTTATTGGTGGCCGAGGTAGAAACTTGAGGTTACGGAGTTTGTGGGCAAATGCTTACCACGTCAACAAGTGAAAGCGGAGCATCGTTACCATCAGGGTTACTCCAGCTGGTTAAGATCCCACTCTGGAAGTGGGAGAGGGTTACTATGGATTTTGTTAGTGGGTTACCCCTGACGCCTACTAAGAAGGACTCTGTGTGGGTTATTGTGGATCGGTTAACTAAGTCTACCAATTTTATACCGGTTCGCACTGACTACTCATTACAGAAGTTGGCAAGGTTGTATGTGGTAGAGATTGTGAGACTGCATGGGGTGCCAGTCTCTATAATATCTGATAGAGGCCCTTGATTTATGTTTCACTTCTGGAAGAAGCTGCACGAGGCACTAGGCACAAGATTAGATTTTAGTACAGCATTCCACCCTCAAACTGATGGCAGTCAGAGAGGGTAATCCAGGTGTTGGACAATATGCTGAGAGGGTGTGTAATTGAGTTTTGTGGCAACTGGGAGGATTATTTTCTGTTAGCCTAATTCGCATATAATAACTGTTATCAGGCAAGTATTGGGATGGCACCATTTGAGGCGTTGTATGGGTGAAGGTGTCGTACTCCAACTTGTTGGACAGAGTTGGGTGAACGGCAGGTGTTGGGTCTAGAGTTAGTAGCAGACACTGAAGATAAGGTGAAGTTGATTCAGGATCGGTTGAAAGAGGCATTAGATAGGTAAAAGTCGTATACTAACCTTAAACGGCGAGAGATTGAGTATGCTGTGGAAGACTTGGCATTTCTCAAGGTTTCCCCCTGGAAAAAGGTGTTAAGATTTAGACAGAAGGGCAAGTTAAGCCTAAGATTCGTTGGGCCATACCGAGTACTGAAGCAGATTGGGCCAGTTGCTTAACAGCTAGAATTACGTTCTGAACTAAGTTAGATACACGATGTGTTTCATGTGTCAATGCTAAGGCATTATCGTTTAGATCCTTCTCACATCGTGCCAATCAAGAAGATCGAGGTTAGGCTAGACCTGACTTTCGAGGAGGAACCAATCCAAATAATTCATCAAGATGTTAAGGTGTTAAGAAGGAAATTTGTCCCATTGGTCTAGGTGCTTTGGCATAACCACAATGCCGAGGAGGCTACACGGGAACTTGATGAGGCAATGCGATGGCAATACCCTCAACTGTTTCAATCAGGTAAATTTTGAGGCTAAAATTTCTTTTAGGGGGTACAGTTGTAATGCCCCAAAAACCCAAAACTTTTAATTTTGTGTGATGTAGCTGACGTGTATGATTAGCACTATTAGAGTATTAATTTTAAGGTATTACAAGGTTTCTTTGAAGTCTCGGGTTTAAGATAGACCATAGGAAAATTTTAATTTTTACCTTAATGGAACCCTGATCTCAAGCATTAGGCCTTTTAAACAAATTAAGAGGAAATAAGACACAGATGGGCCTATGGCCTGTGGCTAAGTGACGCCACTTGGGGGGCAGGAAGGTGGCGTTACTGGAAGGCTAGGAGGTCCAAGGTTCAAAGGTTGGTTGGCGCAGAGATGGGGATTTTATTTTGTATCTTTTGGTAACCAATGCTGGAGTTAGAGTTGAACTCTAATGGCAGGAGTTTGAAATGGTCATAGGAGGGATTCAAGGAGTGATAAGAGGAGGAAATCTTGGAGAAACTTAGGGATTGGGTTGTTGGATGAAGTGGAGCTAAATCGGACTTTAGGGGAAGGAAGAAATCACCTTGTGTAAGGGTTTGGTGCTGATTTGGCCATTTTTTTAGGATATAGCCGAATGTTCTTGGCCTATTTGCTTTCGGCATATGTGTGATTTGTTTTGGGGTTTTTCCTTTTTTCGATTAGAAAGCATTGTTGTTCCCTTCGCATACTCATTCTTTCAAGCTCAAAGAGTCAAATCCTCTCAATACTTCTTCTTTTCTCTACTCTTCCTCGCATGATCTTATAGCCAAACGATTACTTTCAAACCACCTTGCTTGTGCCGATTCTTTCCTTGTTCGCCCAAAACGACTACTTTGTTTCTTAGATCTAGATCTACACTTCCACAATCGGTTGTGTTAAAGGCCGACCTACTTTCTTTTTCTTCTCCCAAAAAGCCGAATACTGTCCCTATTTCTCTTATGACCAAATAGCCCTACCACTTTGCCGATTTATTGTTGTTTCTCCTCCATCTCAAATCTATTCTTGTCATCTACTACTCATACTTGATTCTTAGAAGCCAGATCTCACTTATAAGGTATCTAGACCCGGGATCAAAGATCAAGTTCTGGTAAGCAAATATTCGTTCTTATTCCTCTTGTGCCTTAGTGAAAGTCGAATGGCTTATCTAATTATTCTTTTCTTGTTGAATTTACATACCTCTTAATAAACCAGTGACGGATTCAACCGCAAGGAGGGGAGATCATTTGGAAACCAAGCATCTTAAGGGGGTGTAAGTCGATTCGATTAACGTAAGGGTTGTCTTAGGTTTGGTTTGGATATTAGGAATCGCTAAATCTTGTAAGTGACTAATCAAGTTCTTTTAATGAAATATAGGTCCTACGCGTGTAAGCTATTGCAGTTCTCTTCACAAAGGTTTGTACATACACCGCACACACAGGATGAATCGACAAAAGCTGAAATCTTGAAAAGCTGGAATGCTAAAAAGCTGAAAAGCTAGAACTGGCATCCACACGAGCGTCTGAACACTCGTGTAGAGATATCGATACGACAATCAAGGCCAAAGGAGCGATATCATGGTCTCGGGCCACTTTTTGGCCAACCGGGCCAAAATGGGCCAAATGGGTCTGACGGGCTCGTGGGCCAAATCGGTAAAAGTTGTTAAGTGATAATAAGTGATGAGCTGATAAAGTTGGTTGAATGTTTGGAATGGATTGGGCCTGATGGGCCGTATATTTGTGATTGGGCCTAATGGGTTATATAGATATAATTGGGCCAGATGGGATATATATGAATTTATGAACACATGTGGACTTGCTAGGGTTTTATAGTGGACTTTAGGCCTAGTTTCTAATGAATTCTTAAGCGGCATAAAACTTAAATAACTTATCATGTGTGTCTGTGGACAAGTCATTAGGTTAGAGTGTGGCAATGGGAATATGCATGTATAGGATTGGATCTAGAGAGAGCTTGGTACTTAAGCGGTCTTAATGACCCACCTCCTCTTCTCTGGAGCCCTACCTGGTGCATAGTGTCCATTCACTTTAGCCAATGAAGACTTGTTGATAGGCCAAAGTTCGTAATTAAGACCCGTACTGTTAAGAATTAATGAAATACCCCTGTAGTGTAGAATTACTGAAATACCCCTGTAGGGTAGGAATACTGACTGAAATGACTAAAATGCCCTTATTATATAGCGAACTAAATTACCCCTGAGTGTTGGATATGAGGAGATGTGTATGTTGCATTCATGTGATGTATGTTGCACTTGGGTGGGTTTTATGATACGGAGGAAGATATGTGAGGATCGTATAGTCGCTTGACGACTGTGGATCCACCGGTGGCTCTTAAGCCCATTATATGATTAGTAGCTCTGTTCCAACGATTGAGTTAGTGCCGCAACCGATGCTACCATTGGAGTGTAGGGATGGGTGGGTTGATATTTATATACCCACAGGAGTGTATGGTTGGAAGGAAATATGGAGTGCATGGTTAAATTGGGATGGGAGCATTGCATACATATGATATTGACGTGATATGGGCTAAGGCCCAACTGAGGCCACTAAGGGCTTACGCCCAAAGGCCACTATATATTGTGTTATGGGTTCGGGCCCAACTGAGGCCATTGTGGGCTAAGGCCCAAAGGCCATTGATAATGATAGGGCTTAGGCCCAATGTGTTAATTGCATGTTGATATGATTGCCGAGGGTTATGCACACTGACTTTTCGAAAACTCACACCCTCTTTTATTTTTTTCAGGTGACCCTCAGTAGGCTGCTCAACGTAGGAAAGGACTCGGAGCTGGCCACACTGCAAGTTAATAAGAACTTTTAATAGTTTCAATTTACTTTATCTTTAATTATTTTCTTTGGGATGTAATAAGGCCTATCATCTTCGGTACGAATTTATATTGGGTTTCTTCATTATTATCACTGTTGAATTTTTTGCTTTAAAATCTAAACCTGGTTTCAAAATTAATATAATTAACTTATTATTTTTCTTAAACCATGAGCTTCCGCCATAATTAAAAGGAAACACACCAAGGGGTACAAACATGGGCTTTTCTTCCCAAAATCAAAGCTTTTATCTAACTCGCCTGAACTTTTAAAATAAGCAAAGGTTCAAATGGTTTTTATCCTTAAATATTTTTCTAGCAAAGCCGATTTGAAATTAAACCAATGATTTAAACCACAAACGGATAATAGTTTCAAATCTTCCAACATATTAGATTTGTGCGAGTTACCCTGTAATATGACATCACCCTATTTGGCCATAACGTCTGGGTCGAGTTTGGGGTGTTACATTAATGTACAAGTGTATGGTAAGTTTATTTCCTGTTATACGAACTTACTAAGTGCTTACTCTATTTCATTTTCTCTGTTTTATAGTACTTGGAGGCTTGTAAAGGTTGGAAGCTGGTAGGAGCTACATCACACTATCAACTGCTCTTCTTTTTGGTATAAATATTAACTTGACTTTGGTATAATGGCATGTACAGGCTATTTTGGTCATTTTTGCCACTTAAATGTTTGTTGTAATTAGCCATTGGTATTAATTAAATATGGTCTAACAGATAAATTCACATACATGGATTTATAAAGTGATATAGTATGTATGAGACTTGAGTTTTGCATGATTTAAATGTTTTTGATTGGCTTTTGGTTATGTTAAAATGTTTGTGTGGGTGGATGATCAAATGGATGAGAAATAAGGCTTAGAAATGGCCTCATTTTGTCCACACAGGTGTGTGTCTCAACCGTGTGTGACACACGGCTTAGTAGATGGGAGTATGTTCTGGCCGTGTGTCCCCTACATTTTAAAATTTAAAACAAAATGCTAAGTATTTTTCACATGGCCTTGGCACATAGGTATGTGGCTTGGCTGTGTGACCCTTGCACTTTAATATTTTGCAACTCAGAGAGTTACATGGGTTAGGGACACGACTGTGTGACCTACTTCATATACCACACGGCCTAGGACATGGATGTGTTACTTAGCCGTGTGAGCCAGACGGCCTGACCACACAGGCTTGTGACAGTCCGATTTTGGCCCTAATCGAAACGGTGGTTTTGGGACCACGAATCTGAGTCGGAAAAATATTTTTATATTATTTTATGTGTTTAATTTTGTGTGAATTGATATCCGTAAAATTTTCGTACATTAATTCGACTGTTTGTGTGCTTAATTTAGAAAAAGAGGTTTAATTGCATAAAAAGAAAACTTGATGGCTTAATGCATAAGGATTAAAGTAATAGTGGATTTTAATATGAAGTGTTTATCTTGTAATTTGCACTTGATTATATGTGTTGGATGGTAAACACCTTAATGTATATGACTTTGGTGGTTAATAATAAAGGTTAATAAGGTAAATTATGAAATAACATATATTATAACATTACATAAAAGAAATAAGTAAATAAAATAAGGTATATATGCTTTGTAATTGCCGAAATAAGAATAGAAGAAAGAAAAGAATAGGAGTTGGGAATTCGGCACTTATAGATCCAATTTGAAGGTATGTTTTAATTCAGTTTTTGATAATTTTTACGTTTTTAGAATCGTTGCTTCGTTTAATATCAGACCCATGTTCGAATTTTTGTTATTGATGTGTATTTCGAATGTTGCCATGGTTGAGAGCTTAGGGAAATTGATAGTTTAAATAGATAAATGGAAGTTGTGTTTAAATTTTAAGTTTTATCTTAGAAATTTTGATGAATTTGAATTATTAGGACTAAATTGTTAAAATATTAAATAAAGGGACTAATTTGCTAAATTAATGAAATGTGAAGGATTGTATGTAAACTTGGAGTATTCGGCCAAGGTTTGACATAAGGAATTTTTTCTTATTTAGTGTAATCTGAAATTGGATTAAATTGCCGAATGTGTAAATTAGTAGGGGTAAATTGGTAATTTGTTTAATTATGTATATTTGGATCGAATTGAATAAAAATTTAGTTTGAATGGATCTCATTTGAAATTTGAAGCTCAAGAAGTAAAGAAATTGGATTCGGATCGGGGGAAAGCTAAATTAGCCGAGTAGTCAAATTTACCATTCGTTGATATCCGAAGTAAGTCATTAAGCTATTTTATGTACTAAATTTTAATAATGATTTGATATAAGTGCTAAATTGAATTTTTAGAAGATTATTATATGTTTGCCGAATGTGAACTTTAGTGGAGAATAATGTTTGCTATATGTTAAATGTGATTACCAAATGTGAATTGAATGAGTAATGGTATGTTTATATTGATAATGATTTAAAAATGTGATATTATATTCTATTTGAGTTGGGTTATAATCAGGCTTTGTGCCTAGCAGGCTTAGTGCCGGTGAACATAATCAGGCTTTGTGCCTAGCAGGCTAAGTGCCGGTGAAATAAATATCAGACTTCATGTCTAGCAGGCTTTGTGCCGGTGATTAATTTAGGCTTAGTGCCTAGCAAGCTTAATGCCGGTGATTAAATTTTTTCAACCTATGTTTATAAGGATCCAAGTGAAATGGAAGAAGTGGTCAAGTGAAATTGAGCTAAGTAATCTTACATTATATTTGGCCAACTAGGTATGTATATATGTACGGTTATTTAAATATTGAATAGATTACGTTATGAAGGTATGTATTAATATGATTTGGTATTCAATACTAAGTAGTTAATTTGGTGAACGTAATATAGATTTGTAATGGGTTGACCAATGTTAAAAGTGTGCCTAACTAAGATGTGTTATAAGCATGTGTGTATTGATTTAATGTATTCGGATTGTGATTTGTATGATTTCAAATTAAGTCAATGCTATACGAATGTTGGAATTCAGTATATAATTTGATTGAATATATGAGTTTATGATAGTTTAATTTGGAAACAGATTGTAAGGTGTTAAAAGGGATGGGTTAAGCATTCGGCCTAGTAACATTTGAGTATGATATAGTTTTATAATTGTTATTTGATATTTGAAACAAGCTATTAAGATTTTGTGTATTTAGCTAATGACTTACTAAGTTTTGAAAACTTACTTGGATGTTACCTTTCTATGTTTTATAGACTTTCGAAGCTAGCTACAAGCTCGGGGATCAACAGAAATCTCATCACACTATCTTTTGTTTCGGTAGTAAGTACTTTAACTCAACCTATGGCATGTATAGGTTAGACAAGGTTGAAATTTTTGTATTTTGAATGATGTTTATATATAATATGCCATGCGAATATGGCTTATTAACTAGTTATGTGAATTTAAAATGTTATGTTATGTTAGTTTAGTATTGATATTGATACGTATTATATGAATTGGAATGTAGTCGTTATGCTCTTGAATGATTCGGTCGTGGTAATGTCTATATGATATGAATGACATATTTTGTAAGCCTTTAAGATTATATTAGTAACTTGGTTGATGTTTATTTGAAGATGTTGTTAGATGTCATTGATGGTTATAAGTGTAATGAATGAGTACATTTATTTTATATAAATGTTAATATTGAACTTTTGATTAGGCTTATTGAATGTTAAACAAATGGTTATAAATGATGCTAGTATACAATGTAAATCATAGTAAGTTTTCGTATGTTTTCTTGTGATAGTTTTAATTGTTTAGAAGATAGATTTAATTTTTAAAAGTAAACTAATCATATGTTGGAGTATATTCGGCTAATGAAATGGTTTTTGACCAAATGAATAGTAACATCTATTTGTATAATGCTAGGATGGTTTATGACTTATTTGGTCATTCACGCACATATACTAGTATTTAACTGATTGGATTTTGGTTGATGTTAGTTTTAGCATAAAACCATATTAGGATTGAGTACTTTATGATTTAAATTGCATGATTGCCGAATAGAGAATTGGATAGAATGTGATATGGATATTTTCACATGTGAATTATATGATTGTATTTATGTCTATCATAAGATATGAAATGAATTGCAAAGGATTTTTAATGAAATGTGTTTTATTATTTAAAGTACTTATTCATATGTATGTGAAATGTTCAAATGTTGAGCTTGGTTTTGTAATGCCTCGTGACCCATTACGGGTTAGGGGTGTTATAGAATGAAGATATAAAATTATTGGTCGGGATTTTGGAATTCAAAGAATTTGTTGTAAGATATAAAATATTGATTGAGCTCACAAAGCCAAAGAGCTGAGTAAAGAGAAAAGACAGGCTGAAATGTAAGTTAGAACTTTGAGTAAAAGATTTTCGGTAAAGTCACAACCGTCGATTTCAAAGAAGTCAAAGAAAAATCATAACCAATCTGTTACTTCTACGGGATATTCTGGGAGAGACAGAAGTATTCAACGTTCTAACCTGAGATCTCGGGCCACATCTGTATCAAGTGCAGGCAGTGTTTGAAATCCTAAACCTCGATGCAAACATTGTAATAAATTTCATTTTGGTGATTGCCGTATGAGAAGCGGGGCATTTTGAGATACAGTTTTTTCTCAGAGATTGCTTGAAAAAGCCTGAGAAAGATACTATACAGACTTCAAGGCTGAGTAATCCTACTACAAGAGGTAGACCACCTCGAAACCTTGGTAATGTGAACAGTAGTTAAGGCACAACAAAAGATTTGACTGTAAAATCCAAGCACGAGCCCCAACTAGAACGTATGCTACTCATGCACGTGAGGATGCCTCCACACATTATGTGATTACTGATACTTTTTCTCTCCTTGATACTGATATAATTGCTCTGATCTAATTTGTAACACCCTGAATTTGGGCTTAGAAGTTTTGGGCCTTGAGCATGGGAGCAGTTGAAAGCACCTTATAATATTTTGTTGTGCATGTAAATTCCGTTAATAAAGGCTTGTTTCAGTGGTTAAGTGTGCTGAAAAGTGTTGGAGAAGTCCTAGGTTCAAACCTGGACTCTAGCAAAAATTTTGGTTTAAGGTGAATTAAACCCTTGGTGTAGTAGGTAGGCCTTAAGAATATTGTTGGAGAATTTGTGCCACAAAAAGCCTTGTGGTCTAGTGGCAAAGTAGCGCCACATAAGAGGCAGGAAGGTGGCGTCATAGAGTTGGCAAGGAGGTCCAGGGTTCGAAACTCATGGCAATCAAAGAGCATTTATTTTGCTAACATGGGGCGGCAAGAGTTGGTGTTGAATTTAAACTCTGATGATGGAGGGATCCCACATCGGGAAGCTAACATAAGAGTGGATGCGAAGCTGGCTTTAAATAGTGAGAACCATGAGGAGAGTAAAGGTACTTTTCTTAGCTGATCCCTTTCGCTTTATGGCGTGCTCGCTTGGGTTGGGCGTCGACTAAGAGTACTTGGAGCGCGGATTAACTCCAGTCTCCTATCAGGTGTGTATTTCTCACTACTGTAGCTGTAGGATGGCTAGTTCGGGCCGCGATAGGCCGAAAGGGGCCATGTGGGCCCAATGGGCCTACGGGCCCAATTGGATAAGTTGTTTGATTGTGTAGTAAATGCTAGACTAGACTAGGTGAATCTCCTATCTATAGCTAGATTTGGGCTAAAAGGGCCGTACGAGCGTGTGGGCCCATTTGGGCCGAGAATGGGCCCTAGGCCCATTTACATTATTATCTCTATTTAGAATGCTTTAGTTTACCAAATTACTGAAATACTCTCGACTTGTAAAATTACCAAAGTACCCCCGATTTACCAAATTCCTGAAATACCCTTGATTTACAAAATTACAAAAATACCCCTAATTTACAAAATTACTGAAATACCCTTGGTTTACAAAATTACTAAAATACCCTTATAGGATAGAACTACTATAATACCCTTGATTTGTAAAATTACCATTTTACCCTTAATTTGTAAAATTACCATTTTACCCCTAATTTGTAAAATTACTGTTTTACCCCTGATTTGTAAAATTACTGTTTTACCCTTGATTTGTAAAATTACCATTTTACCCCTAATTTGTAAAATTATCGTTTTACCCTTGATTTGTGAAATTACCGAAATACCCCTATAAGGTAGAATTACCAAAATACCCCTGTAGGGTAGAATTACCGAAATACCCCTATAGGGTAGAATTACCGAAATACTCCTATATGGTTGAATTACCAAAATACCCCTGTAAGGTAGAATTACCGAAATACCCCTATAGGGTAGAATTACCGAGATACCCCTGTGGGGTAAAATTACCATTTTGCCCCTAGGGTGTTAAATGACTGTTTTGCCCTCGTGGGCAAGTGACTGACTTGGACTGTTTGTTTGACGGATTTGATTGTGAATATATGTTGGTGATATGAATGACTTGACTGTGATTGTTTGATTCAAATATGGGCATGACATTCTGCATACATGACATGTTGCATGGGTTGGGATTTTGTATGGAGGAAGATCTGATCTGTTAGGATCGCATGGTTGCTTGACGACTGTGGATCCACCGAAGGCTTAAGAGCCGTATATTCGTACTGATTTGATAAGGTCGCACGGGTCATCCGAGACGACTGTGGACCGATCGATGGCTGAGTGCTGATCATGTTACCGAAGGCTGTGTGCCGTTATTGTGGGCTTCGTGCCGTTATTATGGGGTTGTGCCATTACCGAAGGCTGGGTGCCATTATTGTGGGCTTCGTATCGATATTATGGGCTTTGTGCCATTACCGAAGGCTTTGTGCTAATATCACAGGCTTTGTGTCGATTATAGTCATGTTACCGATGGCTTTGTGCCACGTATTCTGTTAAGTGGCTTTGCCACAAATATCTGTTTCTGGTGGCTATGCTACAAATATCTATTCTGGTGGCTCTGCCACAATATCTGTATCTGGTGACTCAGTCACATTATCTATTCTGCTACAAATTCTGTGGTGTGTAGCAGATGGGTGGGTCGAGTTGTCTCCCCACATGGTGTATATGGTTGGTACGGGTGGTGTAATGGCTGGACTGGGTTGGGATTACATTCACATTCTGATTCTGATTCTAATTTTGTTAATTGATACTGATTCTGATTCTGATCCTGATTCCGATTTTGATTCTGATACTGACTCTGATTCTGATTTTGATTCTGATTTTGATTCTCATTTTGATTCTAGTTCTGATAATGTTTTTGATTCTGTAATGGGCTAAGGCCCATTTGGTGCAGTCTGTTATAGTGGGCTAAGGCCTAATTGATACTGGAATTGTGGTAGGGCAAACTTTTTAATTCTTTTACATGACTGACTGTTCGTATTTGTAGTAGGGGATTACACACTGAGTTTTCGTAAACTCACCCCGTTTATTAACCTTTCAGGTAATCCCCAGCCTTAGACAGATCGAAGCTGCGAGGGACTCGGAGAAGGCCACACACTGCTTATGCTTTCTATTTTGATTATTTACTTTCAAGTACTTTATTTTGGGTTTGGTTTATAATAAGGCCTTTCATAATTTCTGGATTTTTATTTTAAGGTTTTTATTTACTTTGAATTATATCTGCTAGAGGTGAATCGCGATTTTCCAAAATGTTAATTGCTTTCGAACACTATGTCTTCTGCAACTAACTAAATTAAGCTTTCGCAACAAAGAATGTTTTAAAGGTAATAATGTTTTTAAAAGGGGTTAACTTTTAGTTGACCACGTTTTGAAAATAAATAAACACAAGTTTTAGTTTGCAACAAGTTTCTTTAAGAATAGTTTCTTTGAAAACATGGTTTTTGAAAAACACTTCAATGTGGCACGCCAGACTCGGGCCTAACTTTTAGGCTGGGTATGGGGTGTTACATAATTGATCCTGGTTCAACTCATTCATATATTTGCACAAATCTACAATTAAATAAAAAATTTATCTGTTGAGTCTATTAAATTCGTTGTTAAAATATCAAATCCCCTGGGCCAGTATGTGATGGTCGATAAAATTTGCAAGAACTGTCCATTGATGATACAGGGTTATTGTTTTCTTGCTGATTTGATGTTATTTCCATTTGATGAATTTGATGTAATTCTAGATATGGATTAGTTAACTTAGCATGATGCTATAGTGAATTGAAAACAAAAGCATATGTCAAATGGTATGATCCTCTGTGTTAAATCTGATAATTCAGATGGTTTGTCTAATGTGATATCAGCCATGTCAGCATTGAAATATGTTAGAAAAGGTTGTGATGCTTATCTTGTCTATGTGTTGGATACTAAAGTGTCTGAATCAAAAATTAAATCAGTGTTAGTTGTCTATGAATATCCTGATGTATTTCTAATAGAATTACCTGGTTTACCTCTGGATATAGAAGTTGAATTTTCTATAGATCTTGTTTCGGGGACAACACTGATATCTATAGCACCCTATAGAATGGCTCCAACAAAGTTAAAAGAGTTGAAAACATAGTTGCAAGAACTGACTCCCAAGGATTTTGCATGACCTAGTTCTTCACCTTAGGGTGCACTGGTTCTGTTTGTAAAGAAGAAAGCTGGATCGTTGAGATGGTGTATGGATTATCGATAATTGAACAAGGTTACAATCAAGAATAAATATCCTTTGCCTTGCATTGATGATCTATTTGACCAATTGAAAGGTGCTACAGTGTTTTCAAAAATTGATGTTCATTCTGGTTAGTATTAGCAATGGGTAAAAGAATCAGATGTCCCAAAAATAGCCTTCGGAACCAAGGACAAACACTATGAATTTCTTGTAATGTCTTTTGGCTTGACTAATGCACCTGCAGTGTTTATGGATCTAATGAATAGAATTTTCAGACCATATCTGAATAGATTTATGGTGGTATTCATTGATGATATTCTGGTATACTCCTGAGATAAAATGAGCATGCTAATCATTTGAGAATTGTTTTGCAAACTTTGTGTCAAAAATAATTGTACGCTAAATTTAGTAAATGTGAATTCTAGCTTCGAGAAGTTGGTTTTTTGGGGCATATAGTATCAGCTGATGGCATCAGAGTGGATCCGAATAAAATTTCAGCAATAGTTAATTGGAAATCACCAAAAAATGTAGCTGATGTTAAAAGTTTTTTGGGATTAGCCAGTTATTATCGGAGATTTGTACAAGGATTTTCAATGATAGCTTCTCTGATGACACGGTTGTCACAGAAAGATGTGAAATTCGAATGGTCTGATAAATGCCAGTGAAGCTTTTACAAATTGAAAGCCTTGTTGACTGAAGCACCAGTTCTGGTTTATCCTGAATCGGGTAAGGAATTTGTGATTTACAGTGATGCGTTGTAACACACCTTACCCGTGTCCGACGCCGGGATAGGATACGAGGCATTACCAAACATAAACCCAAGCAACTATACAAAACTAGGCTACAAAATTTCACTCAATTTAAAACTATTTATAGACATGCATATTGTCCCTTATACGGGCCTACGACCCAAAATATGTATTGGGAGTGGTTCAGGTCTAAACCTAGAACTTTGGAACAGTTAGAAAATTTTCATGCTTGGAAGGGGCACACGCCCGTGTGGCTTGGGACACACCCATGTCCTCAGCCCATGTAACTCTTTGTTTATAACGTTGTCAACAAATGGGCATGTGACTTGGCTGTGTCCCCCACACGGCTGAAACACACGGCCGTGTCTCTGCCCTTGTAGCTGAGAAATTGGTTAATTTCCCAACCATTTGTCTCCCTCATTTGCACATACTTATACATAACTTCAAAGGTGTATTTCATGGCATAAATAAACTACCAATATATCAACAATTCAGCCTTAGACTTGTCAGTTAACAACTAGTATACCTAGTTACACTTAGTCACATTTAATATGCATCCTCAACATCTTTTATCCGTGCATAAATATATTTAAATATCACACCATACCATTGAGCCAAACTTAGCCATTAGACATCAAGACCAATGGCACATTCAACCATTAGGTATTTAGGCCATAACCCATAAATCATCATGTATCAAGCAAACACAACTCACAATCACAAGACATTGGCATGTAAATAATACATATATAGGCTTACAACCAATTACCCAATATAAGCCAAGTTACATGGCTACACATAAATCAAACCTTTAACCATTACAAGCCAATGCATTTGGGCAAAACATAATAACTCATACACAAAATGACTGAGTCCCTATACATGCCATATACTTAAAATGCTTGAAAACATTGATACCGATCAATAGCTTGATAGTGTGATAGAATCTTCGACGATCTCTAACCCGAGCTAGTATCTGTGACATTATAGAAAAAGGAAAGGCAGGGGGTAAGCTACATAGCATAGTAAGTTAGTATGTAAATAATAAGCAATTTATTAATATACTTTTACCAATCCTTATAATATGTTCTCAAGATAATACGATCATAATTGCACCTAGTTCCACTATTTACTCATGTTTATCTCAAGTTGTCTACTCGAGTCATAGTCACTAAATTATTTATATCTTGAGCTACAGAACTCCAAATTAAGATTCGATAATTTTCCTAAAACTAAAATCACATATCTAATTACCATAAAATTTTCAGAATTTTTGGTTTAGTCAATAAGTACAGTTTATTCTTTAAAATCATCCCTATTCTACTATCTGACAATTCCAACCCTTTTTCACTAAAAATTAATTATCTCCTTGTACAGGATTTGGATGATGTTCTCGTTTATTTCTCTTCAAAATAAACTTGTTCAGGATTTTAAACATATAAATTCTAACCCATAATTATTTTTGTAAAATTTTTAATAATTTTCCAAAGTCAGAATAGGGGATTTCGAAATCATTCTGACCCTAACTCACTAAAATTCAAATATCTCATAATATGAAATTCTTTTACTTACACCGTTTCTTTTATATGAAAATAGACTCAATAAGCTTTTAGTTAATATCTTATTCAATCTCTAATTCAGTTTCCATCATTTCTGGTGATTTTTCAAAGTCACACGACTGCTGCTATCCAAAACTGTTTTATTTCTAAATTTAGTAACTTTCATTGTAACACTTACTCCATATCAACCTTACCAAAGTTCGATCATATATCGAGCACATTTCTCATAAGTTTACACAAACATACCTACACTTATTCATCACATAGTCATGTTCATTTACACTTAGTCATTTCCCGTTGAACATATCGGAATAATAACTGATACTCGGTGGCCTGCACCTAGTACCACCCTTGTAGCCAAAGCTACCTTCTTCACAAAGTGGCCTTCACATAGTACCACACGTGTGACCAAAGCTATCTTTCTTCACAAAGTGGGCATCACATAATACCACACTTTTGATCAAGCTATCTCTTCGCAAAGTGGCCTTCACATAGTACCACACTTGAGTCACTAGTGACATGTGACTTGTATCCTATTCTATTCCTGATGTTCAACCAGGAAATTTCTCACATTTTGATACTTGTCAACTTCATTCAATATTCAGCCATATTTCATAAAACATAATAAAATATGATAACGTAAGTAAAAATGATGCATTATTTATATATAAACTTACCTCGATATCAAAAATGGTGAAAATGACCTAACCGTTAAATACTTATTTTTCCCTTATTTTAGGCCCGAATCTCATTTTTTCTTAATCTATAATATCAAAATTAGCTCAATTACTAGTCATATTGTAAACCCCTATCCCGTAACCTTCGCGGGAATAGGTAAGGGGCATTACCGGACTTGTAACACAGATCAAATCAGTAAAATTTTGAACTCAACATTCATCAATATAATTCTATACCAAACATCAAAGCATGCTTTAAAAATCCATATAATGATACATACAATCATTTAGGGATTAAATTGAAAACATGTGAAAGATCTAAGAAACTTTGAGAAAATTTTTAAAGTTAGGGACACACGGCCGTGTCCCTAGCCCGTGCACCCCACACGATCGTGCCCCAAACTCAACTCAACCGTAGGCAGCAATGCTAACCATCACACGGTCACTGGACATGCCTGTGTGTCCGGTCCATGCTTGATACTGCCAATTACCATACGGTTGCCAAACATGCCCGTGTGTCTTGGCCGTGTGCAAGACTGTCCAAAATATTTTAGATGCAGGGTATACACGGTCGAGTAGCATGCCCGTTTTCTCTGACCGTGGGGCACAATGCAGGCTTTGTTTAAGCTATTTTACCACCCAAATGGGTCAACCCTGCAAGCATCACATAACCACAACATTTCATACACCATTTGGCAACCAAAACAAGCATTTCAAATGCATACTTTGCAAACATTAATCATCATCTAAACATGTACCAAATATGCATCATTTCATACCAATTCACTCATCAACTCAATAGCTAATAATGTTACTCAAATAACATCATAACACTTTGTAATTTATCGCATAAGAACACATCATAATATTCATTCAAAATAGGTTAGACATATACAAAACAAGCCACATCTCATAGCTTGAATAGGTGCCCAAAACATATCACATTCATTATAAATACTAACCATAAACATTCACTTAACAACTAGCCTATACATGCCATGACCATTTCATTTACAAAATCCAAACGTACCAAAAGCTTGATGGATAGTGTGATAGTAAGTCTTCGACTCGTTCGACAATCGAGCTAGCTTCCGAATCTATAAAACAGGGGAAAGTAAACAGAGTAAGCTTTAAAGGCTTAGTAAGCCCGTATAACATAGAATTAAACTTACCGAACATTTAAGATAAGCACATAAATAATTACAAACCAGGTCATGAACTCATTTTGCCTACTCATCAATAATACACAAGTTAGTACTTGCAAAATCTTGTGATCATTCATTCTCCAAATAAGTCATTCACATAACACAAGCTTATATCAAATACTTATGACATATAATCCATGTAATTCATATCATATATTTCATATAAATCATGTAGCTCGTGTAACATGTACTCAGTATAACCTTTTATCATTATATAACATGTATCAATAATTGCCCGTTGAACCTTTCAGAACATCGAGGGATACTCGGGTGATACACACACAGTGTATATATGTATAACTTGTAATCCGTCAATGCATCATATATGCTCTTTCGAGCTTGAAACGGTAAGCCCTAAGGCTGATCATGTAATCCCGAAGGATGAATGGTAAGCCCGTAGGCTGAACAGTAAGTCTGAACACTGAACATGTAATCTCGAAGGATGAACATATAGCTCATGAGCTGTGGTGAGTCCGCAACAAATGCAGGAGCTCAATCCACCCTGTAGCCCAAGTGACATGTCACTTGTATCCTACGACTTCTACGATTCGAACGGGACTCGGTAATCATATTGTATTTGTAATCTTTAAACATTTCCATGTCAATTCATATACATATAATCAATAGGCAATTTTCATTTCTATAAAGTATCATACATTCACATGATAATTTCAACAACAATTGTAAACATTTAAAATTCAATTCTATTTATACGAACTTACCTCGATTTCCCGATATCTACTCGTCTACCTTTCGTTTTCCCTGATCAAGTTCCGGGATTTGATTTTCTTGATCTATATTAATGCAAATTCAACTATTTAATCACAAACACATTCAATTTAGTCCAAAACCATATATTTTGGCCTATTTACAAAATAGCCCCTGTACTTTTAACCACTTTACAACTTAGTCCTTAAACACAAAATAGAAAATTACATAATAGGACCCTCAATTTATCAAAGCCGGATATTCATATATCTCATATAAGCATATACCTTTCATAAAATCACATTTATAACCACATAATTTCTATTTCTTTTCAATTAAATCCTTAAAACTCATTTTCATCAAAAACTACTTTGTAAAACTTGTATATTTCCAAATAACCTTTAATAATTCATCAAAAATCATCAAAATAACCATGTATTCATCAATGGCATATTTCAAAAACACAACCAATTTCAGAAATTGAGGTATGGGTTAGTTAAACCAAGCTACAACAAGCTCAAAAACATAAAAATCATTAAAAATCGAGACAAAACCGTACCTTAATTAAGAATCCAAGTAGCTGAATATCAAAGAAGCTCAAACCCTTTTATCTTGTTTGTATAATCGGTGGAAGATGATAGAAAATTAAAGCATTTTCATGCTTTAATTAACTATTATAACATATATTAATCAAATACCAATTTTAACCTTTATAAAACCATTTATAAATCATATAACATAAGGACATAAATGTCCACTAAAATTTAAAATGGTAAAATAACCTTTTAAGGACTCTCACTAACAAAGACAAAGTCATATGAGCCCTTTATGCAATAGAACTCCTATTTATTAGTTTATGCGATTTAGTCCTTTTTATCGAATTAACTATTTAAATGATAAAATTTCTATACGAAACTTTCACACCATAAATCTATCATGCTATAGAACATATTTAAGCAATAAAAACAATGGTTCGACTCTGTTAAGTAGTCCTGAAACCACTTGTTTCGATTAGGGTCTAAAATGGGCTGTTACAACTCTCCCCCTTTAGGGATTTTCGTCCCCAAAAATCTTACCGGTGAACAGGTTTGGGTATTGTTTTCGCATAGCTTCATCAGTTTCCCACGTAGCTTCCTCTATCCCATGTTTACACCAGAGAACCTTTTCAAGTGCTATACGTTTATTTCTCAATTCTTTGATCTCTCGAGCCAGAATTTGGATCAGTTCTTCAGTATACGACAAATGAGACTGTATTTCCACATCAATGGGAGAGATAACATGAGACGGATCAGATCGATATCGACGAAGCATCGATATGTGAAATACATTATGAATTCTTTCAAGTTCAGACGATAACAATAGTCTATAAGCTATAGGTCCTATTCTTTCCACAATTTCATACGGCCCGATAAACCGAGGACTTAACTTTCCTTTCCGACCGAAACGAATAATTTTCTTCCACGGTGATACTTTCAGAAATACTTTATCTTCGACCTGAAACTCTATTTCTTTTCGTTTCAAATCTGCGTATGATTTCTGTCTGTCAGATGCTGCTTTCAAATTATCTCAAATCACTTTCACTTTTTCTTCAGTTTCTCGGATCAAATCAATCCCGTATAACTTTTTCTCACTTAATTCTGTCCAGTATAACGGTGTTCGACATTTACGACCGTATAATGCTTCATACAGAGCCATTTTCAAACTCGTCTGGAAGCTGTTATTATACACAAATTCAATCAAGGGTAAATATTTCTCCCAACCACTTTCGAATTTAAGAATACAACATCGCAACATATCTTTCAAATTCTGTATAACTCTTTCAGACTGACCGCTGGTCTGTGGATGAAATGCTGTACTGAAATTCAACTTTGTTCCCAGGGCTTCTTGAAACTTCTTCCAAAATCTCAAAGTAAATCTAGGATCTCTATCAGATATAATAGACAACGGTACACCATGTAGTCGCACAATCTCTGATATATACAATTCAACTAATCTATCCAGAGAATAGTCTGTACGTACTGGTATAAAATGAGCGGATTTCGTCAATCTATCAACGATGACCCAGATTACATTTTTCTTCTTCGGAGTCTGGGGTAATCCTAATATAAAATCCATTGTAACTCTATCCCATTTCCATTCCGGAATTTGAATAGGCTGTAATAAACCTGATGGTACCTGATGTTCTGCCTTTACTTGCTGACAGATTAAACATTTTGATACAAACTCAGATATATCTCGTTTCATTCCCAACCACCAATATAATTGCTTCAAATCATTATACATTTTAACGCTACCCGGATGAACTGAAAAACGACTATCATGTGCTTCATGTAAAACCTTCTGAATAAGTTCACTATCTTTCAGTATGCAAATTCTATTTCGAAACATTAAACAATCATCAGCCCTGATAGAAAATTCAGAATTAGAATTTAACTCACAGTGAAGTCGCTTAGCTTGCAGATTATGATCATTCTTCTGAGCCTCGCAGATTTGTTGCAAAATCATTAGTTTAGCCTTTAGCTCGGCTATAATAGATCCGTCATCGCATAGCTTCATATGAGTATTCAAAGCCCGCAAAGCAAATAAACATTTTTGGCTTAATGCATTAGCTACAACATTAGCTTTTCCTGGATGATAGTCGATTACAAACTCGTAGTCTTTCAATAATTCGAGCCATCTACGTTGTCGTATATTCAAGTCTTTTTGGGACATCAGATATTTTAGAATTTTATGATCTGTAAAGATTCGAGATTTCTCCCCGTATAAATAGTGTCGCCAAATCTTTAAAGCAAAGACTATAGCAGCTAACTCAAGATCATGTTTCGGGTAATTCTTCTAATGCAGTTTCAACTGTCGGGAGGCATAAGCTATAACTTTCCTGTCTTGCATCAATACACAACCTAGTTCGATTATCGATGCGTCACTATAAATCACGAACTCTTTACCCGATTCAGATTGAACTAAAACTGGTGCTTTTGTTAATAAAGCTTTTAGCTATTCGAAACTCTACCGACATTTATCTGTCCACTCAAATTTCACATCTTTTTGGAGCATTCGAGTCAACGGTACTGTAATCATTGAAAATCCTTTTACAAATCTTCGGTAATATCCCGCTAATCCTAGAAAACTTCTAATCTCGGATACATTTTTCGGTGGTTTCTAGTCTATAATTGCAGATATTTTACTCAGATCAACTCTGATGCCTTTCGCAGAAACGATGTGACCCAGAAATCTGACTTCTCGAAGACAAAAGTTACATTTGTGAAATTTAGCGAATAACTGTTTATCTCTCAAAGTCTGTAACACGATTCTCAAATGTTTGGTATGCTCTATCTCATCTCGCGAATAGATCAGAATGTCGTCAATAAATACATCGACAAATCTGTCTAGATACAGTCTAAAAATACGGTTCATCAAATCCATAAACAGTGTCGGGGAGTTAGTTAACCCAAAAGGCATAACTAAAAATTCATAATGACAGTACCGTGTTCTAAAAGCAGTCTTTGGTATGTTTGAATCTTTAACTCGTAACTGGTAATAACCTGATCTCAGATTAATCTTCGAAAATACGGTAACCCCTTTCAACTTATCAAACAAATCATCAATTCGTGGAAGAGGGTATTTATTCTTTACTGTTACTTTATTCAGCTGTCGATAATCAATACACATTCTTATTGACCCATCTTTCTTTTCCACAAACAATACGGGAGCACCCCAAGGTGAAAAGCTCGGTCTTGCAAAGCCTCTATCTGTCAATTCTTGCAACTATGCTTTTAATTCTTTCAATTCCGTCAATACCATTATGTACGGAGCTATCGATATCAATGTAGTACCCGGTAGTAACTCAATACTAAATTCAACTTCTCTGATCAGTGGTAAACCCGGTAACTCTTCTGGAAAAACATCTGGAAACTCACAAATAACTAGTACAGGTTCAACTTTCGATTCTGCCACTTTAGTATCCAACACATACGTTAAATAAGCATCATAGCCCTTTCTCACATATTTCTGAGCTCGCATAGCAGATATTACTATCGGCAATTCATTTGAATCGTTTGGCTCAATCTGAAGAATTTCACCATTCTGACATTTCAACACTATACTCTTTCATTTGCAGTTCACAACTGCTTCATGTACATTTAACCAATCCATACCCAGTATCACATCAAACTTGTTAAATAGAATGAGCATCAAGTCAGCCAGAAAATAATATCCCCGAGTCACCAATGGATAATTCTTACATATTTTATCAACTAACACTGACTTGCCTAACGGATTCGATACTTTAACTACAAATTCTGTAGACCCAACATATAAACTCTTTTTAAACACTAATTCCATATAGATATATGAATGAGTTGATCCAGGATCAATCAACGCAACAATATCAGTGTTATAAAGAGAAAAAGTACCGGTGATAACATCAGGCAACGAGGCTTCCTCGCGTGCACATATTGCATAAGCTCTAGTAGGAGGCGTGTCTTAGATCTCGCATTAACATCTCGTGCAACATTGCAATTTCCACTTTGATTCTTGATATTTTGAGGTGGTCTACTTCTGGTTACAGCATTAGTCTTCTTAGTTGATTGTTCTTTATCAGCTATTGATCTTTTAGGACAATCTCGCAAATAGTGATCTAATGATCCATATCAAAAACAAGCTCCACTTTTCAATCGGCATTCACCAAAATGCTTCCGGTTACAATACTTGCAATCAGGCCTGGGAGTTCTCACACTATATGCACTAGCCACAGAAATTGTCTGAGGTCTCGAATGGGAAGATCTAACATTTCTTTCTCTGATGGATATGCCCGTAGAAGCAGTGGAACGAGGATGAAAGTCTTTTGATCTCTTGGATTTGAAATGGTGTGACTTACTCGTAGATCTCTTTCTAGATTCTCTAGACTCAAAATCAGCTTTTCGCTTTTCTTTAGCAAGTTCTTCAGCTTTACAAGCCCGATCAACTAGAACTACGAACTCTTTCAGTTCAAGTATCCCAACTAACAGTCGAATTTCTTCATTTAACCCATCTTTGAACCGTTTACACATAATTACTTCAGTAGAAATATATTCACGAGCGTATTTACTGAGTCACACAAACTCTCTCTCATACTCGATCATTGACATACGGCCCTGTTTTAGCTCTAGAAATTCCTTTCTTTTCTGGTTGATGAATCGTTGACTAATATATTTCTTTCTGAATTCTGTCGGAAAGAAGTCCCAGTTAAGTCGTTCTCGTGGAACAACAGATATCAAGGTATTCTACCACTGATATGCCGAATCCTGTACCAAAGAAATAGCGCATCTCAAACATTCATCAGGCGTACAAGCTAATTTGTTAAAAACCCTGACCGTATTCTCAAGCCAGAATTCGGCTTTCTCAGTATCATCACTCGCTGAAGCTCTAAATTCTTCGGCCCCATATTTTCGTATCTTGTCAACCAGAGGTCTACTCGACCTCAGAGGATCTATAACTCGTACATTTTTAGGGTTAGGTTGGGGGACCTGAGGGGGTAGAGGTTGTGGAGCAGCCGAGTTTGCTCACATAAACTCATTAAACCATTCAGACATCATCTGAAAGAAAGCTTGCTTAGCTTCTCCCTGTTTGCCTGTAGCAGGGCTCGATTTAGAAGGCACAGCCCCTTGACCAGGTGCTGGCTCAATACTTTCTAGGAGCTAGCGCAATACTTTCAACATTGTCGGCTATTGCTCGATTCGGATCCATTATTATATAAAATAGATTTCAGAGGATGTCACGAGATATCACACTATCGCATTTCATAAACATGGCATGTATAGCTAGACTCGTACTTACTACGGCAGTCCTAGAATCGACTAAACTATAGCTCTGATACCAATAAAACTATAACACCCCTATCCCATAACTGTCACCGGAATAGGTAAGGGGCATTACCGGACTTGTAACATAGATCAAATCAGTAAAATTTTGAACTCAACATTCATCAATATAATTCTATACCAAACATGAAAGCATGCTTTAAAGATCTGTATAATGATACATACAATCATTTGGGGATCAAATTGAAAGCATGTGATAGATCTAAGAAACTTTGAGAAAATTTTTAAAGTTAGGGACACACTACCATGTTCCTAGCCAGTGCACCCCACACGGTCGTGGCCCAAACTCACCTCAACCGTGGGCAACACTTCCAACCATCACACTGTCACTGGACACGCCCGTGTCTCTGCTCCGTGCTCGATACTGCCAATTACCATACGTCTGCCAGACAGGCCCGTGTGTCTTGGCCATGTGCAAGACTGTCCAAAATATTTTAGATGCAGGGTATACACGGTCGAGTAGCATGCCCGTGTGCTCTAACCGTGGGGCACAATGTAGGCTTGGTTTAAGCTATTTTACCACCCAAATGGGTCAACCCTACAAGCATCACATAACCACAACATTTCATACACCATTTGGCAACCAAAACAAGCATTTCAAATGCATACTTTGCAAACATTAATCATCATCTAAACATGTACCAAATATGCATCATTTCATACCAATTCACTCATCAACTTAATAGCTAATAATGTTACTTGATAAATGCTAAATTATACTTATTTTTACCTCATGTTTAGCCTATATTTTGGATGAATTATTATCAATTTAGTGAGAATTGGTGCTCTTAATCTTTCTTTTTCATATCTTACAATCAAGAGAGCATAGGGAAGATAAAAGAATGGAAAATGGACCAAAAACGGAGAAAATGGGCCAAAATGTGTAATGGACACAGCCCAAGAAGTAACCACACGGCCGTGCCACACGAAGACCACACGGTCTAGCCCCGAGAAGCACGGCCAGGCCACACGGCCGTGCCACCTCAACAGTCCTGAACACGGCCTCTTGTTGAAACCACATGGGCGTGGCGCACGGGCATGTTCTAGTCGTGAGGAAGAGGAATTTCACTCGAATTTGGATGCTTAGAGGCTAAGAAAGGCTCCCCAAAGCTCTATATAAAGACCCTAGGAGGCAACTCTAAGAGATATACTATTTTCTCTCAAGAAAGAGTGCCATAATTCTGCCAACACAAGGAGTGAAAGCAAGGGATTACTCCAAGGGAAGCCGATTGATTCATCCCAGAAGCCAGAATTCTACATCAAGACAGAGGATCTCCCTAAATTCCTTCAGGGGTTTTTGGGCTCTTTATGTTTTGTTATCTTATTTCTTCTGAGATGTTTTCTTTCTTTATTATGAACTAAACCCCTCAAATACTTGAGGGGGATTAAACCTAATATAGATCTTGTTATTATTTATTCTTGAATTATTCGATTCATACTTGAATTGTTCTTAATTATGTGTTCTTCATTCTTGATTTAATAATCCTAGGTATTACTTCAAGAAACTGATGTGCTTAGGCAGAGGAGCAAAAGTCCCTATTTTAAGAGTAGATCTACCATAATTAAGCGGAGTTGCATGCAACCCTAGACATAGGGTGACATAAATCTACCGGATTAGGGTCAAACCTAATAGGGGATCCATAGATCGAATTAATGCAACCTAGGGGTGTTAATTAATAAGAAAATTTTAATTAACTACCTAGGATTAGTTGTTCTTATCCTTGAAAGAGGTATTAACATAAGTTAGGGATCTCTATGGATCAAGTCAAGTAAAGAAATCATCTCGTTCAAGAAATTAATAACAAGTGAAGTCTAGGTGGATTCTCCCTTAAGTATTGTTTATATCAATTAGTTTTTCCCTAAAGTTTTCCCCAATTTACTTTTTATGCACTTTTTGTTAGTTTTAGAATTAGTTTCAACCAATCCTCTTTTATATTTAGGCTAGATAATAGAAAGGAAGTAAGTATTAGTACTTTTGGTTCCCTTGGGTACGATAACTCAGTCTTGCCGCTAAACTATACTACTGTTCGATAGGTGCGCTTGCCTTTAAAATCGTGATATTAGTTAGTTTGGGTGTGATCAGTTTTTATAAATTTTATTACTTAATATCGCGAGCATAGCAAGTTTTTGGCGCCGTTGCTGGGGAACTAAAATATTAAGAAAACTCGATTTCTATTACTTTAGCCATTACTATATTTATTTATTTTCAGTTTTTATTGATTTTTATTTATTTATTTATTTATTTTCTTATCTTTTATTTTGTTTTATTTTAATTTTCTTTGCTTTTTTCTGCCCGATATTTCTAGTTTATGACTAGAAACAACCCAGCAGGACCATTGCTTTTTGACGAAGATTTAGAAGCAACAGTTCGCAGAACTCGCAGAGAGATCAGACGAAGCCTACAATATCCAGAACAAGGACAAGAACAAAGGCCAAAACCTACAGAAAAGATGGAAGCAAATCAAAATATTCCACCACCAGTCGCGCCACCAGCAAATCAGGAAACAGCTCCTCGTACTATGTATAATTATGCTAAACCTAGTTTGGCTGGTACCCAAACTAGCATTCTTAGACCTACTATTGCTGCTAATAATTTTGAATTAAAATCTAACACTATCCAGATGATACAGCAATTGGTGCAATTTGATGGTTTGCAGGATGAAGATCCAAATTCACACATAGCCAATTTTTTGGAACTTTGTGATACTTTTAAAATTAATGGCATTTCTGATGATGCCATTCGTCTAAGGCTATTTCTATTCTCTTTGAGAAACAAAGCCAAACAGTGGTTAAACTCTTTACCACGAGGCTCAATCACCACATGGGAACAGATGACCAAAAAATTTTTACTTAAATATTTTCCTCCAGCTAAAACAGCTAAATTACGAAACAATATCTCTTTTTTTGTGCAGATGGATTTAAAAACACTTTATGATGCTTGGGAGAGATACAAGGATCTTTTGAGAAGATGCCCTCATCATGGCCTACCTTTATGGCTACAAGTTCAAACTTTTCACAACGGTTTGAATCCTTCAACAAGGCAAATAATTGATGCAGCCGTCGGAGGAACGATCAATAACAAAACACCCGAAGCAGCTTATGAATTTATTGAAGAGATTCCACTGAATAACTATCAGTGGCAAGTCATGAGAACAAAGCTGACAAAAGCTGCAGGAGTTTATAATATTGATGCTGTCGCTATGCTTACAAACCAAGTAGAACTGTTAAATAAAAAGTTTGATCATTTTGTTGGTTCTACGCAGGCACAGCCAGTGATGCAATGTGACACAACTCTAGTAAATATGGTCAATCTAGACTACTCAACCTCGGGACACAGCATGGAAACTGAGCAAGCCAACTATATGGGTAACAATTCTAGACCTCAAAATAACCCTTATAGTAATACTTACAATGCAGGTTGGAGAAATCACCCCAATTTTTCATGGGGAGGACAAGGAAATCAAAGACAACAGCCTCTTCTGGGATTTCAGCACCCACCACCACAACAAGAGAAAAAGTCGAATCTTGAAGAGATGTTCACCAAATTTATGGCCGCATCAGAAACCCGTTTCCAAAATACAGAAACAGCATTAAAAAACTAGCAAGCATCAATTTAAGGGCTTGAAAATCAAATCAGTCAGCTTACAAAATTAATTTTAGAAAGGCCACAAGCTGGACTACCAAGTAATACTGAGCCAAATCCCAGAGAACATGTCAAAGCAATTACTCTAAGAGATGGGAAAGTCCTAGCTGAACCAGAAAAGAAATCTATCCAGAATCTTCAGGAGACAAGGCAGAGGAATCCAAGGAAAACACTTCACCAACACTCAAGGAATACAAACCGCCCATTCAATATCCGGGAAAGTTGAAAAAAGACCATATAGACGCTCAATTCGGTAAATTTCTTGAACTTTTTAAACAATTACACATTAACTTACCTTTTGTTGAAGCAATTTCGTAGATGCCAAAGTACACGAAGTTCCTTAAAGAACTTCTGACAAATAAAAGGAAGTTGGAAGAATTAGCCACAGTAGAACTCAACGAAGAATGCTCAGCTATTCTCCAAAATAAACTGCCGACAAAACTGAAAGATCCAGGGAGTTTTACTATTCCTTGTTTAATTGGTAGTTTACTTATTGATAAAGCCTTGGCCGACTTAGGTGCTAGCATTAATCTCATGCCTTACAAAATGTTCAAGCAACTAGGTCTAGAGGAACCAAAGCCCACTAGGATGAGTATTCAACTAGCTGATAGATCTGTTAAATATCCTAGGGGAATCATAGAAGATATGCTAATAAAGGTAGAGAAATTCATATTCCCTATTGATTTTGTTGTACTTGACATGGATGAGGATATTGAGGTACCTTTAATTTTGGGACGTCCATTCTTAGCCAATGCTAGAGCTGTTATTGATGTAGGGGATGGTAAATTAGTACTTAGAGTTGGTGAGGAAGAAGTCGTTTTTAAAATCTATGATGCCATGAGATTTTCCAAAGAACAAGATGATTCCTGTTATTTTGTTGATATTATTGATTATTTTGTTCAAGATAAATTTCAGGAACTTTCTATCGCAGACACGTTGGAACTGTGTCTTGTTCAAAGTGGGGGAGAAGATGAAGTCACCACTAAAATTGAGGAAGTAAGAAAGGAGTTAGATTCTAATGAAATCATCACAAGACATATAAGTTATGAACGTATAAAGATGAATGATGAGTTGAGACAGAAACCTTCCATTGATGAACCCCCTAAATTAGAGTTGAAGCAACTACCAGATCATTTAGAATATGCCTTTTTAGGGGAAGATTCAACTTTACCAGCTATAGCCTAGAAAATTTTAGATATTAAAGGAATTAATCCTTCTTTTTGCACCCACAAAATTTTAATGGAAGATGAATATAAACCATCGGTGCAAGCTCAGAGATGATTGAATCCCAACATGAAGGAGGTCGTAAAAGCCGAGGTAATTAAACTTCTAGATGCAGGCATTATTTATCCTATTTCTGACAGTTCTTGGGTAAGTCATGTGTAGGTTGTTCCTAAAAAGGGAGGCATGACTGTGGTGTTTAATGACAAAAAAGAGTCAATACCTACAAGAACAGTCACTGGATGGAGAGTTTGCATTGATTATAGGAACCTGAATGACGCTACTCGAAAAGATCATTTTCCCTTACCTTTTATTGATCAGATGTTGGAAAGATTATCAGGTCACATGTATTATTGTTTCCTAGATGGCCTCTCTGGTTACTTCCAAATCCCGATAGCTCCAGAAGATCAGGAGAAAATGACATTCACATGCCCATACGGTACGTTTGCTTATCGTAGAATGCCTTTTGGTTTATGTAACGCTCCTATTACTTTTCAGCGATGCATGCTAGCTATCTTCAATGAATTCGTGGAAGACATCATGGAGGTATTTATGGATGATTTTTTAGTTTTCGGTAATTCTTTCCAAATTTGTCTTGATAATCTAAAACATGTTTTGATGAGATGTGAAGAGACAAATTTAGTGCTAAATTGGGAAAAATGCCACTTTATGGTTCAAGAGGGTATTGTATTAGGACATAAAATTTCTAGTAAAGGGATAGAGGTAGATAAAGCAAAAATTGAAACCATTGAAAAATTACCTCCCCCTAATTCAGTTAAGGCTATAAGAAGCTTTTTAGGACATGCCGGTTTTTATCGCAGATTTATTAAAGATTTTTCTAAAATAGCTAAGCCTTTAATAAAGTTGCTAAAAAAAGACGTGCTTTTCAACTTTGACCAAGAATGCTTAGATTCTTTTAATGCTCTTAAATAAAAGTTAGTCAATGCCCCAATCATTATTTCACCTGATTGGAATCTACCTTTTGAACTAATGTGCGATGCAAGTGATTTTGCAGTAGGTGCAGTTTTGGGACAATGAAGAGACAAGCACTTTCAACCGATCTATTACGCTAGCAGAACTTTGACAACCGCTCAAGCAAATTATACTACCACAGAAAAAGAATTGCTACCCGTTATTTTCGCATTTGATAAATTCAGATATTATTTGATTTTGTCAAAAGTCATTGTTTTTACTGACCATTCTGCTCTTCGTTACCTTTTAACTAAAACTGATGCAAAACCTCGATTAATAAGATGGATTCTATTGTTACAGTAGTTTGATTTAGAAATAAAGGACAAGAAGGGAGCTGAAAACCTGTCGGCAGGTCACCTTTCAAGATTAGAAAACACGCAACCCAAGTACCTCGACAAAATAAATGGCTTGTTTCCTGAAGAACAACTCCTATCCTTAGCAGATGCAACAGATCCTTGGTTTGCTGATTTTCCAAATTATTTAGCAGCTAACATAACCCCAAAAGGGTTGACCCATTAACAAAGGAAGCAATTCTTCACTGATGTGAAAAACTACTTTTGGGAGGATCCTTTTCTTTTTTGAATTTGTGCAGATCAGGTTATTTGAAGATGCGTTACTGAAATAGAATCATACCAAATTTTAAATCACTGCCATTCAGGACCCACAGGAGGACATCACAGTGGAGATAGAACCGCTCATAAGGTATTCGAATCAGGCTTTTACTGGCCTACACTTTTCAGGGATGCCAACAGGTATGTGACCTCTTGTGACAAATGTCAGCGAATAGGTAATATTTCTCAACATAATGAAATGCCTCAGAACTATATACTTTCATGCGAAATATTTGATGTATGGGGTATTGATTTCATGGGTCCATTCCCTACTTCATTTGGGAATAAGTACATCCTAGTAGTGGTAGATTATATGTCAAAATGGGTAGAAGCCCAAGCCTTACCTACTAATGATGCTAGAATGGTAGTATGATTTTTAAAGAAACTTTTCTCTCGATTTGGAACACCTAGGATAATTATTAGTGATAGGGGCACACATTTTTGTAATGCCCAATTTGAAAAAGTCTTAAAAAGGTATGGGGTACACCATAAAACAGCTACCCCCATCACCCACAAACTAGTGGCCAAGTCGAAGTGACAAATAGGGAACTAAAACGCATCTTAGAAAACTATAGAAACAAATAGAAAGGATTGGTCAAGGAAAATAGACGATGCTTTATGGGCTTATAGAACTGCTTTTAAAACACCCATAGGTACATCTCCCTATAAAGTTGTCTACGGAAAAGGTTGTCATTTGCCATTTGAACTTGAACATAAAGCATTTTGGGCTATCAAATTCTTAAACCTTGATTTCAAGCTTGCAGGTGAGAAAAGATTAATGCAGTTAAATGAACTAGATGAATGGCATTGCAATGCCTACGAGAGCTCACGACTATATAAGGAAGTCATGAAGCGACGTCATGAAGAACAACTGAAACAACCTAAGCAGTTCAAAACAAGTGATCTTGTCTTACTCTACAACTCAAGGCTGAAACTATTTCTTGGAACACTCAAGTCAAGGTGGTCAAGTCCATTCACTGTTCAAACTGTCTTTCCATACAGCACAATCGAGGTAACTTACCCCAACTATGGTACGTTCAAGGTAAACGGCCATAGGCCTAAACATTATAGATGTGAGTATTTTAAAGAAAAAAGAGAGAAGCTTCAGCTCCACGAAATCCCTTCATGGTACATCTAGAAAGAGTCGAGCTTAGACTCTAAATAAGCGGTTCTCGGGAGGCAACCTGAGCACTAACTTAGTAATTTTTCCTCTATTTTGATTTTAGTATTTTTCATGCATCAACTAACCCTTTTTAATGCAGAGATTTAGGACCACACGGCCAGTCCCACGGGCGTGCCCCAGACTGTGTGAACACTTAAAACAGAGACACGGTCATGTACCAAGGCAGTGTATAAACAGAGCATAAATTTTCCCAAAACACGGGCCACCGATAAATAGCCACGGCTGTGCGACATGGCTGTGGCGACCTTTCGACTTCAACACGGGCTACCAACAACACCCCACGGCCGTGCGACATGGCCGTGGCAACCCTGCGGTATCAACACGGGCTTGCACAAATCCCTACGCCCATGTCCCCAGCCCGTGGAAGAGACTGTCAAATTTCACACGGTCATGGACCATAGCACACGACCGTGTGAAACACGAACACGATTGCACACGACCGTGTATACCATCACACGACCGTGTGAGTGACGAAGAATCGATCTCCCATGACCGTGTAAAACATTCCCACCGGCGTGTACTTCAAACCAGGCTTACCAAACCCACTAGATTACTAAAGACACGGGCAAAACACGACTCATACGGGCATGTGACATGCCCGTGTGACCCAAAAACTATAAAAAGGAAGCCACTATTCATTTTCTTTTTCACTCAAACCCTAAAATCCTCCCTCCCCAACCTCCATAAGCACCGCCACAGCCCTCAAAACACTACCACCCTCGAAATCAGCAGACCCACGCCCGTGTAAACCCACCTCACGACCTTTCACCCTCAACCCACGACCGTGCAACATCATTTTTGGTTCTATTCTCTCATTTTTCTCATTTATTTATTTATATTTCATTTCTTTATTATCTAAATATTTAATTTTACTTTATTTTAGATGTTAAATCAAGCATGGAATTAGGAAAATTAGGATGAATAATCTAGAATAGTATAGAACACATTAGGACTGCATGCCACTTAATTTTATTTTTGTTTGCCACTTAAACTCATATTTGCCTGCCATTTATCTCATAAATTTAGTATAAATACATAACCATATTTCTTAGTTTTGTTACAAGTTTCAAAATGATCAATTTTTACTATTCAGGTTAATCCTCATTTAATGTTTTCTTAGGAACATTGTCATCGTAAATTTAATTACTATCTATCTAGTTTAATTTCAATATTAAGACTAATGTTTGTTATTTTATTTCAGATACTATGTCGTCATCACGCGGTAGGAAAACTGCGGTCCCCGTCTCCAAGAAACATAAGGGGCCAGGGAGTTCATCATCGAGGCCCACCTCCGAGGTTCGACACCCATTCATCACGTTCGCCCAAGCCTCGCAGGAGGAACATTATCAACTACTTCGAGCCAGCCCTATATCCACGGGCCGCTGCATAGATTGGCGCGACCTCGAGCAGATACACCTAATGGACGACGTTCGAGCCCTATTGATTATCGAGCCATGAGAGCAGTTCTTCCAGATTATCGAGCCACCTACTTGGAATTCACTTTAGTATTCTGTTCCACCTTCCACCTCTAGACTGTGATGACCATATTCGACGACCCAGGGACGGTCTAGTTCCATCTGGGAGGACTCGTGCGATGCCTTAGTGTGCTAGAGTTCGGCTCAGCACTCGGGCTCTACACAGAGCAATTTATGGCGGACGAGGACTTCCCTACCCTTTCACATCGCATCCACATCCGGCCCGTCGATTGCTAGTAGGGGATCGCCCTAGGTCGTCAAATCTATAACCCTAGTGTCAGCAAGGTGATCGCCCTCGTTCCCTCTCTGAGGTACTTTCATGCTCTCCTTGCTCACACTCTGACAGGTCGATGAGAAAGCACAGGCGTCGTCAACACTCATAATGTCTACTTCCTGTGGTGCATGGCAAACGGACACGTCATTGACTTAGCATACTTCATCGAGCACGCCATGCAGCATCAGACAGAGAGGAACCACAGAGGCGTCTTATCCATGGGGCCCTACATCACACGCTTGGCCCGGTACTTTGAGTTCCTCAACACTTTAACCCAGACATCCTCCTACACCCTGATTGGTCAAATGTCTCCCCAAGGCATCGCGACTATGTTACATATGAGGATGATCGAGCGGAGGCCAGGAGGCACCCCCTTATAGTTTCGCCTCATTCAGGAGGGCGAGGACCCAGAGGACATTACTGATGATGTCCTACCACCACCACCGGAGGAGGATGCACCAGTAGCGCCACCACCACCTAGCCATCCATCTCGCGCGACAACCTCCCATGCTGACCTATCTGAGCACTTCTCACAGTTCGAGCAGCAATGCTTTCTGTGCCTCGATTATATCGATGCCACCTTAGAGCAGATATGCCAGCACCTCCACATCACACCGCCGCCGCGTGATCCATCTGAGGATTAGAGACTTCTATTCCTCCTAACTTTATTTTTATTTTTATTTTAACTCTGATCCTTATTTTTACCTTTTCCTTTCTTCTAACTTTATTTTCCTTTTTCTTTTTATTTTTACTTTATTTTATTTTTTCATTATTTGAATATTAGTATTTTTTTAGAACGAAGTTTATTATCTTCCTTTTATTCTTTTTCTCTTTTTCATATAAGCTAATCCCTAATGAGTAATCTCTCTTAATCCAAATTTCCCACAACTAATAAATACTTTCTCAGTTTCAAAGGAGCTTTACAGCTCAAATCTCTACGAAAAAGGGAACACCTTGCCAACACTACCAACTCTTCCAATCTCCGTCTCACTAATCCATCCAAAGCAGGGAGTTTCATACCTCTCCCTATCTTATGATCTTGTGCTTTTATCGCTACTAATATTATCTTTGTACATTGAGGGCAATGTACATCTTAAGTGTGGGGGGGAACTTATTTTAAATCTTTATACTATGAAAACCCTGAAATCTGATGCATTGTTCTAAATCGCATTATCTTCAACCTCCTATTAAGAATTAATTCTGATTGATTTATGATTTTTATTGATATGTTGAATTAAGACATAGGTGCTTATACTTTGAATATTCAAACTTTAAAACCTTAAGGAATCAAGCATGGTAAGTTGAAATTTTTTAGAACTCCAAATTTTTGCATAGGTTCTTTTCCCTAATTCTAAGTGTTATCTTGAGATTTGAAATTCGCAGGATTGACATCAAAAGCCATAATTCTGGTGAGATTTTGAGCCTTTTTGAGCATACATTCTTTCGTGCTCACTTTTATTATTGCTTTGAGTGAGTCAACACTGATTTGTTACTCTAGAACTTGCTTTGATTATACATGTCAAGACCACATCATTGATTTGATATACCGAGATGATAAAGGCACTTAGGATTTAACCCACTTACTCCACAAAGGCCTACCTCCATAAATTAACCCCTAGTGAACCCCATCGAGCCTAACAACCTTTTCTTTGACTTACCTCTAATTATTAACCAATAACCCATTTTTTGTTGAATTTCATTCAATTATTTTGACCCCTGTTTTTGTCAAGATTTGAGTTGAAATTTTCATCTAGCTTTGTCCTTCTTTTTTAGATTGCAAAGTTTTGTTCAATATATTATATCATAAGTTGAATTGTTCTAAAAAAAACGTATGTATTCATATGTAATTTATAATAGTTCAAATAGTTTTTGCATACTTCTAGGCAGAATTGATATTATCTTAAGAATTAGCTCGAGAAATATGCTCCAGTGATAGAGAGTTTTCTAGCTGGATGATTTTTCAATTCAATCTCGATTCTAACCCTCTTTTGTAGCCTGTGACAACACCCCTAACCAAGCCCCATTACAACCATTGAAAGACCTTTTGATCGATGTATCATATCAATCTACAGTGGTGGAGATATGATTTTCTAGCAAGCCTATGGTAATAACTTTTCAGGTTGACTAGAGAGTGCTTAATTTTTGAACCCTAAACACTTCGAGTGGATAGAGTGAATCCTTAGTGAGGATGTCAACTTCTGTTAATTAAGATGGAGAGATAACTACTTAGGCACTAGGAAGAAACTTATGTTTCAATGATAAAATTCTCAACTTAGAGTGATTGAATCTTTAATGTTCTTCTGATTAAATTTTCATTGTATGATTACCTATGGATTAGTTTGAAACATTATTGATAAAGATTATAAGTCGAAAGGAATGATTCTTAATTAAGGATTGAGATTTTGCTTGAGGACAAGCAAAGGCTTAAGTATGGGTGTATTTGATAAATGCTAAATTATACATATTTTTACCTCATGTTTAGCCTATATTTTGGATGAATTATTATCAATTTAGTGAGAATTGGTTCTCTTAATCTTTCTTTTTCATATCTTACACTCAGGAGAGCATAGAGAAGAGAAAAGAACGAAAAATGGACCAAAAACGGAGAAAATGTGCCAAAATGTGTAATCGACATGGCCCAAGAAGTCACCACACAGCCGTGGCACATGGCCGTGCCACACGAAGACCACACGGTCTAGTCCCCGACAAGCACGGACAGGCCACATGGTCGTGCCATCTCAACAGTCCCGAACACGGCCTCTTGTTGAAACCACACGAGCGTGGCACACGGGCGTGTTCTAGTCATGAGAAAGAGGAATTTCACTCGGATTTGGATGCTTAGAGGCTAAGAAAGGCTCCCCAAAGCTCTATATAAAGACCCTAGGAGGCAACTCTAAGAGATATACTCTTTTCTCTCAAGAAAGAACGCCATAATTCTGCCAACACAAGGAGTGAAAGCAAGGGATTACTCCAATGGAAGCCGATTGATTCATCCTAGAAGCCAGAATTCTACATCAAGACAGAGGATCTCCCTAAATTCCTTCAGGGGTTTTTGGGTTCTTTATGTTTTGTTATCTTATTTCTTCTAAGATGTTTTCTTTCTTTATTATGAACTAAACCCCTCAAATACTTGAGGGGGACGAAACCTAAGACAGATCTTGTTATTATTTATTCTTGAATTATTCGATAAATACTTGAATTGTTCTTAATTATGTGTTCTTCATTCTTGATTTAATAATCCTAGGTATTACTTCAAGAAACTGATGTGCTTAGGCAGAGGAGCAAAAGTCCCTGTTTTAAGAGTAGATCTACCATAATTACGCGGAGTTGCATGCAACCCTAGACATAGGGCGACATAAATCTGTCGGATTAGGGTCAAACCTAATAGGGGGATCCATAAATCAAATTAATGCAACCTAGGGGTGTTAATGAATAAGAAAATTTTAATTAACTACCTAGGATTAGTTGTTCTTATCCTCAAAAGAGGTATTAACATAAGTTAGGGATCTCTACGGATCAAGTCAAGTAAAGAAATCATCTAGTTCAAGAAATTAGTAACAAGTGAAGTCTAGGTGGATTCTCCCTTAAGTATTGTTTATATCAATCAGTTTTTCCCTAAAGTTTTCCCCAATTTACTTTTTGTGCACTTTTAGTTAGTTTTAGAATTAGTTTCAACCAATCCTCTTTTATTTTTAGGCTAGATAATAGAAATGAAGTAAGTGTTAGTACTTTTGGTTCCCTTGGGTACACTAACTCGATCTTGCCGCTAAACTATACTACTGTTTGATAGGTGCGCTTGTCTTTAAAATCGTGATATTAGTTAGTTTGGGTGTGATCAGTTTTTATAAATTTATTACTTAATATCGCGAGCATATCATTACTCAAATAACATCATAACACTTTGCAATTTATCACATAAGAACACATCTTAATATTCATTCAAAATAGGTTAGACATATACAAAACAAGCCATATCTCATAGCTTGAATAGGTGCCCAAAACATACCACATTCATTATCAATACTAACCATAAACATTCACTTAACAACTAGGCTATACATGCCATGACCATTTCATTTACAAAATCGAAAAGTACCAAAAGCTTGATGGATAGTGTGATAGCGAGTCTCCGACTCGTCCGAAAATCGAGCTAGCTTCCAAGTCTATAAAACAGGGGAAAGTAAACATAGTAAGCTTTAAAAAGCTTAGTAAGCCCGTATAACATAGAATTAAACTTACCGAACATTTAAGATAAGCCCATAAATAATTACAAACCAGGTCATGAACTTATTGTGCCGACTCATCAATAATATACAAGTTAGTACTTGCAAAATCTTGTGATCATTCATTCTCCAAATATGTTATTCACATAACACAAGCTTATATCAAATACTTATGACATATAATCCATGTAATTCATATCATATATTTTATATAAATCATGTAGCTCGTGTAACATGTGCTCAATATAACCTTTTATCATTATATAACATGTATCAATAATTGCCCATTGAACCTTTCAGAACATTGAGGGATACTCGGGTGATACACACACAGTGTATATACGTATAACTTGTAATCCATCAATGCATCATATATGCTCTTTTGAGCCTGAAACGGTAAGCCCGAAAGATGAACGGTAAGCCCGTAGGCTGAACGGTTAGTCTGAAGACTAAACATGTAATCCCGAAGGATGAACATATAGCTCATGAACTGTGGCGAGTCTGCAACAAATACAGAAGCTCAAACCACCCTGTAGCCCTAGTGACATGTCACTTGTATCCTACGACTTCTACGGTTCGAACGGGAGTCGATAATCATATCGTATTTGTAATCTTTAAACATTTCCATATCAATTTATATACATATAATCAATAGGAAAATTTCATTTCTACAAAGTATCATACATTCACATGATAATTTCAAAAACAATTATAAACAGTTAAAATTCAATTCTATTTATACGAACTTACCTCGATTTTCCGATATCTACTCGTCTACCTTTCGTTTTCCCCGATCAAGTTCCAGGATTTGATTGTCTTGGTCTATATTAATACAAATTCAACTATTTAATCACCAACACATTCAATTTAGTCCAAAAACATATATTTTGGCCTATTTACAAAATAGCCCCTATACTTTCAACCACTTTACAACTTAGTCCTTTAAACACAAAATAGCAAATTACATAGTAGGACCCTCAATTTATCAAAGCCGAATATTCATATATCTCATATAAGCATATATCTTTCATAAAATCACATTTCTAACCACATAATTTCTATTTCTTTTCAATTAAATCCTTAAAACTCATTTTCATCAAAAACTACTTTGTAAAACTTATATATTTCCAAATAACCTTGAATAATTCATCAAAAATCATCAAAATAACCATGTATTCATCAATGGCATATTTCAAAAACACAATCAATTTTAGAAATTGAGGTACGGGTCAATTAAACCAAGCTACAATGAGCTCAAAAACATAAAAATCATTAAAAACCGAGACAAAACCGTACCTTAATTAAGAATCCAAGTAGCTGAATATCAAAGAAGCTCAAACCCTTTTATCTTGTTTGTATAATCGGTGGAAGATGATAGAAAATTAAAGCATTTTCATGTTTTAATTAACTATTATAACATATATTAATCAAATACCAATTTTAACCTTTATAAAACCATTTATAAATCATATAACATAAGGACATAAATGCCCACTACCATTTAAAATGATAAAATAACCATTTAAGGACTCTCACTAACAAAGACAAAGTCATATGAGCCCTTTAGATAATAGAACTCTTATTTATCGCTTTATGCAATTTAGTCCTTTTTATCGAATTAACTATTTAAACGATAAAATTTCTATACGAAACTTTCACACCATAAATCTATCATGTTGTAGAACATATTTAAGCAATAAAAATAATGGTTTGACTCGGTTAAGTAGTCCCAAACCACTCGTTTCGATTAGGGTCTAAAATGGGCTATTACACACATTATTCAATGTGACCCAAAAATCATATTATAGAAAAATTACATTTTTGCCCCAAAAGTTTGACATATTTATATTTTTGCCCCTAAGCTCGAAAAAGGAAATTTATTCAATTTTTTTAACATACAAGCCTGGACGAACCATTTTCATAACTATAACAACCCACAATTTCTATTAAAACACATTTTTTGCTAAAAATTTTATAATTTTTACAAATTAGTCCTTTTTGACATTTTCACCAAAAATCACTTAGTAAAAGTCATTTCTCTAACCATAAACATGCATTTTCTACCATTAAACACAAAAATACACATCATGGGTCAAAACCCTAGACTTTAACCATATCTCAAATTAGTGGTAGAAATAGATAGATCTTGTTACGAGGATTTCAAAAACGTAAAAATCATTAAAAACGAGGCTAGAACGGACTTACAATCGAGCTTGGAAGCTTGAAAAACCCTGGCTATGGTTTCCTCTTAAGAAATTCAGCCATGGAGATGAAGATGGACAAAGATTGGCTTTTAATTTTGTTTACTTAATCATTTAATCACTAAATGACCAAAATTCCCATAACATTAAAAATTTTCTATTTCAACTATTTCATGTCCATTTTTGTCCAAAAAATTAACCAATGGTCTAATTACCATCTAAGGACCTCCAATTTAAAATTTCATAGCAATTTGACACCTCTAGCTTTTAGAACTCAAGTTTTGCACTTTTTAGAATTTAGTTATTTTGACTAAATTGAGTGCCCAAACGTCAAAATTTTCAAGCGAGATTTTTGTGAAATCATTCAGTGATATTGTAGACCATAAAAATATAATAAAAATAAAATTTTCCTCGTCATATTTGTGGTCCCAAAACCATTGTTCCGACCAGGCCCAAAATGGGGTTGTTACATGCGTCATTAAATTGTTTAGGCTGTGTTTTAATGCAAGAAGGCAAAGTAATAGCTTATGCCTCTAGACAGGTTAAACTACATGAAAAGAATTACCTGATACCTGATCTTGAATTGGCAGCTATCCTATTTGCGCTGAAAATTTAGTGGTATTACTTGTTCGATGAAAAGTGTCATATATTTACTGATCATAAAGGTTTAAAATACATGATGTCGCAAAAAGATTTGAATTTGAGACAGTGTAGGTGGCTTGAATTATTGAAGGACTATGATTTAGTTATTGATTATCATCTGGGGAAGGCAAATGTAGTTGTAGATGCTTTAAGTAAGAACTCTATGTTTACTTTATAAGCAGAGAATACTTGATTGTCATTGCCTGAAAATGGTTAGCTGAGTTAAGAGCTAAACTGACATATTTGTAGTAGATTTGTGAAGCTTAGAAAAGTGACAATGAGTTGCAAGCTAAACGAGCAAAGTGTGAAGCGACTTCTGACCCAAAATTTCAGATTGGATCTAATGATTGTCTGTTGTATGAGGTAGAGTATGTGTACCAAGGAATTCAGAACTTATACAGAAGATTTTACATGAAGCACAAAATGGCACTATGTTTGTACATCCTAGGAGTAACAAAATGTATAATGATTTGAAGAAGATGTACTGGTGGCCGGGAATGAAATGTGACATTTCTAAATTTGTATTGAGATGTTTGATATGTCAGCAAGTTAAAGCTGAACATCAGGTCCCTTCAAGACTATTATAGCTAGTTACGATACTGAAATGAAAATGGGAAAGAGTTACTATGGATTTTGTATCAAGGTTCCCTCTATCTCCAAAAAAGAAAGATGTCATTTGGGTAATCGTTGATAGATTAATGAAGCCTGCACACTTTATCCCGGTACGTATGGATTTCTCCCTGGATAGATTAGTAGAATTGCATATTTTTTAGATTATCAGATTACATGGAGTGCCAGGCTTTATTATTTCTGATAGAGATATGCTATTTACATCGCGGTTTTGGGAAAAGCTACAAGAAGCTCTGGGTATACAGTTATATTTTAGTATTGCATTTCATCCTCGACTGATGGTAAGTTAGAATGTGTGATTCAAATTCTTGAAGATATGCTTCTGTGTTGTGTACTAGAATTTAAAGGTAACTGGGAAAAGTATCTTCCTTTAGTTGAATTTTCATATAATAATAGCTATCAGTCCATCATTAAAATGGTACCGTATGAGGCTCTATATGGTTGTAAATGTAGAACTCCATTGTATTGGACTAAGCTTAGTGAGAAAAAGCTCTATGGAGCTTATTTGATCTGTGAAACTGAAGAAAAAGTGAAAGTAATCTGTGATAGCCTGAAAGTAGCTTCTGATTGCTAGAAATCCTACGCGGATCTTAAAAGAAAAGAAATAGAATTTCAAGTTGGCGACAAAGTATTCTTGAAAGTTTCACCTTGGAAGAAGGTACTTCGATTTGGCCGTAAAGGCAAATTGAGTCCACGATTCATCTGGCCATATGAAATTACTGAAAGAATTGGACGTGTTGCATACCGATTGGTTTTACCACTGGAATTGGAAAGGATTCAAAATGTCTTTTGTGTGTCTATTCTACGGCGATATTGGTCAGATCCTTCCCATGTTATCTTCCCAACAGAGGTTGAGATTCAGCCTGACTTAACTTATTGTGAGGAACCGATCAAAATTTTGGCACGAGAAACAAAAGAACTGAGAAATAAAAAGATGGCACTAGTGAAAGTTCTCTGGCAACAACATGGAATAGAAGAGGCTACCTGAAAAGTGGAGGAAACAATGAGAAAATAATATCGAAACCTCTTTCTTAGTAAGATTTTCGAGGATGAAAATTCTTAATGAATGGAGAGTTATAATAGCCTAATTTTCAGTAATGTCGAGAACAGCAGTTTGAGGCCACTAAATCTGACAAATAATTTTGTAGATTTTATTATTTAATATTTATGAGTCAAATGTAGTTTTTAAAAGATTTTTTAAATAGTAATTTGTGTTTTATAAAGATTTATTAGTTCAAGAAATGAGAAAATGAGGTATTGAGACCTCGATGTTATAACACGAGTCATAAATATATTTGTAAAAATTTACAAAGTGTCATTAAGGTAGTATTAAAATTTTGTTAGAAAATTCTAACATTTCGGTGGTCAATTAATTAAAAAGAGGACTAAATTGAAAATGGTGCAAAACTTACTAAAATAATTAAATAGCTTGATAATTAAATAAGGGAGAACTAAAAGGGTAAAAGGACCCATTTTAAATGGCTGAGGCAGCATAACGTGAAAAAAATCAAAGATTTTATGTGATTAAGGGCAAAATTGTAAATAAAGTAAAATTAAGCTTACAAATTAGAAAACTTAAGGGTTTCTAGGCAATTCTTCATCATTTTCAGCTGAAAAACTACCATTGAAGAGGGTTCAAGCTTTTTTTTCATATTTTCTCTTCATGTAAGTTTAATTCTTTCTTTTTCCTTGAAATTTCTATGTTTTGGGACTTTTACAACTAGGTCCAACTTACTATTTCATTAGTTTTTGTTGTATTTGAATGTTTTGGAAAATACCATTGATAAGTTCATATTATTTAAGTTACTGGATGATGAAATTGAGATGTTGATGAGTATTTAATGGTATTTTATCAAAGAATTTTGAGTGAGGTCATGTTTTAGGGATTAAATTAAAAAGTGTTGAATTTAAGGAAAATTCTAAAATTTCGTGGAATTCGTGGGTTGTTATTGTTATGTATGAGAATAATTAGGCTTAGAACAAGGATTAAATTGCATGAATTTCATTTTTCGAGACTAAGGATGAAATAGTAATTAAGTAAAAGTATAGAGGCAAATGGTAATTTCGCTTAAGATGTGACTTGGATAGAATTGAATGTAAATTGTATTAAATTGATGATAAATTTACTTGTATAGATCCAGATAGATCAAAAAAGGAGTTAGATCGTGGAAAAGAAAAAGTATCAGATTAGTAGATTTCAGTTCAAGAACGTTTGCGAAGGTAAGTTCGTGTAACTTAATTGTGTAATTATATGTTTGAATTCATTTGAGTAATTGGTATGTAAATTGTATATTGGCCATGTATATGAAATTTGGTTACATATCAGAAAAATACCCGATAAATGTTAAATCCCGTTTGAATGAGTGAAATTCAATTGGATACAGGGTTCTGTTTCCTCGAAATGGTCATGTTCTTGTATATGTTGTGGATCTACCGTAGCTCGAAGAGCATCCCGTTACAAGCCCTCTCAAGCTTCCCGTTATAGTGTTTTTGTGAGCTTCCCGTTAAATGCTCTTCAGCGTATCACCCACGCTTTAATGAGCATTCTATTTATAGGTTCTTTGTGAACCTCTCGTTAAAGGCTCTTCAGAGCTTCCTATTAGTGCTCGCTTGAGCTTTCTATTATAAGACTATCCGATGCTTTCTATTAAAGTGCTCTTTGGAGCTTCCCGTTAAATACTCTCTAGAGCTACCCGATATAGGCTCTTTGTGAGCTTCCCGTTACCAAGCCTAGATAAGCTTCCCGTTACATGACTCAATGAGCATCCCGTTATAATGCTTAAGAGAGAGCTTTCTGATTTAGTACTCTAATGAGTACTCCTGGATATGAATTAAAAGATTACTGTTTTGTACACTTTATGTGTACTACCCTCATATCCATCGAGATTTCAAATGATTTAATGGGTAAGATTCTGACATTAAGACAAGTGAAATTAATATTTGAAAATACATCAAATGCATGAAACTTGGTATTTGATGAACTCATCCTTTTATTGATATTCACATAAGATATATGTAACTAAACTAATATGTTGGTTGAAGTGTTGTGTGCTTAGGCTATGGCCAAGTTGCTTGGAATGTATATGTATGTTTATTTAATGTACAATTGTATGGTAAGTTTATTTCCCATTATACAAACTTGCTAAGCACTAAGTGCTTTGTAATAGCCCGATTTAGGGCATAGTTGGAATAATGGTTTCGAGACCACAAATCAAAAGTAGAAATATATGTTTTATGGTTGTTTTAAGGCCTATGATATGATTGCATGGTTGTGTGAAAATTTCATAAAGAAATTTTATGATTAAGTGATTAATTTGTCTTTTAGGACTAAATTGCAAAATATGAGATTCTAGAAGTTTTAAGTATGAAATAGCATTAGAAAATTTATTAGAGGTCCTTATTTAGTAATTAGACAATTATATTTCATGATGGACAAAAAATGGACATGGAAGGGAAAAATCTCAAGGATGGGCCTTAAGGGTATTTTGGTCATTTAGTTAATAATTTAATAAAAAGGGAAAAAGAAGTCAAAAATTGTGTCCATCTTCTTCCCCTTGTGCTGAAATTATCAAGAAGCCATAGCTAGGGTTTCTTTCATCTTCAAGCTTTATAGTAACTGCATCCTAGCCCCGTTTTTAATGTTCTTTACATTTTTTAGATCTTTGTAGCTTGATTTAGCTATTTCTAGCCATATTTTAAGCTATGGTTCATGTTCAAAAACTTACCCATGTATCACATTCATGTATTTTGATGTTTAATGGAGGAATAAATAAGTTTGATATGTGATGCACATCTTTCTCTAGGTGATTTTTCATGGAAACACCTAAAAAGGACCTATTTGTACAAGTGGTAAAATGTCTAGTAAAAAATCTAATTTGAAGGAAAATTTGAGCTTTTATAAGCTCAAGATAGGTTCAGTTAGGCTTGGGTAACCAAGAAAATGAGTACATTTCATCAAAGAAGCGTAGGGACCATTTTGCAAATATGTGAAAGTTTAGGGGTAAAATTATATTTTTTCCAAAGTATGATTCATGGACTGTTTTAATCAATGTGATAATTAAATAAGTGAAATTTGTCATGATAGATCAAGAAACACAAAGTCCGGACCTAAACCGAGGAAAGAACAAGGTGGTGAACTAAATTAAACAATTATCTATATTTTGGTACCGAGGTAAGTTTGTGTGTAATAAATCAACATTATGTGATTATGTATTTAAATGCTTGATATTGCATGAAATTGGTTAATGAGGTCTCGATGAAGAAATGATGAAGTTATGCTATATCGAAGTCCTGATTGAACCTTAGAGATATAAAGGATACCATTGTCATGACACTAGATAAATAAGGTCCAGTATAAAACCATAACTAGGATATGGCATCGGCACCGAATTGAGATCCTGTGTAAGACCATATCTGGGATATGGCATCAGCATCAAAGAGTGATTTCATGTAAGACCATGTTTGGGACATGGCATCGATATACGATCTCGTGTAAGATCATATATGGGATATGGCGTCAACATCGATATGAGATCCAGTATAACACCATATCTGGGATATGGCATTGGCATTGACATGTGATCCCATGTATGACCATATCTGGGATATGGCATTGGCATCTTACCACGTGTATGACATTTTTCGCATATCCTTAGATATTCCAAGTGGTTCAACGGGGAAAAGAATTAAAGTTTATGTTAAAGGTGAAAAAGGCTAAAGTTATGTGATGGAGTGATACAGGTACATATGTGAAACTCACGAGAAACGTGTCCGGTATGTGATATGTGGTTGGTAAGTATGAGCATGAGTATGCCATGTCAATGTTCACTTGGAAATTATGTATTAATTCATAGTGTAATATGTGGATGTTTTTACAATATTTTTATGTTGTTATCTATTACATGCAAACTTACTAAGCTTTATGCTTATTCCCTCTCTTTTCCCTTTTCTTGTAGTATTGCAAAGCTAGCTTGGGGATCAAGGGACGTTGGAGCTCGATTCACACTATCAAGCTATTCTTTTGGGCATAGTAAAGTTTGATTATTTTGGGTATGGCATGTATAGGAATTTGGTTATTTTTCTATATGTCATATTGGTTAGCCAATGTGTTGGCTAGTGATGTTACCTATTTTGTTTTGTAAATGGCCATTGGAATTGGCCAATACTGGTTAAGTTATATTTATTCAATGATGATGAAATTCATCAAAGTGCAAGCTTGCGCAATTGAATGAGTAAAGTGTGAAGTTTATGCATGGAGGATGTAGTATGAAATCGAGTTATGGATGCCTTGATTGTAAATATTAGAAGTGTATTATTGTCATGCTATGTGTTGTTGGAATTGGTATAAGTGTAGTTGCTTTCAAGGTGGCAAATGGCTTGGTAAATAGCCTTATATTTGTCCACACTGGTAGATATACGGGCATGTGTCTAGGCCGTGTGTGACACACGGTCAGCCCCATGGGCGTGTTGATAGGCCGTGTGTCCCCTATATCCAAATTTTGCAAAATAAATTGCTTAGTAGTAAACACACGGGCAGAGACATAGCCATGTGTCTCTGCCGTGTAAAGGACACGGTCTCAGGACATGGGCATTTGCCCAGGTCGTGTAAAGTCTGCACATTAATTGTGACAATTAAATTCGCCACATGACCAAGCACATGGGCGTGTGACTTGGCCATGTGACCGAAAATATTTACTGATGTCGTAAGTAGAATGTCAAGGTTTTCACACATGGGCTAAGACGCTGGTGTGTCGTGGCCGTGTGAGGGACACAGGCCATAGATACGGGCATGCACCAGGCCATGTGAAGACCCCTGTAGGTTCGAAATGAAAAAAGAAAATTCATACAGACTAGGGACATGGTCGTGTGTGATCACACGACCTACCTACACGGGCGTGTTCCTTTCCACACGAGAGTGTGGCCTTGTTTTAGGCAAAATTTTCTAAGTTTTGAAAGCTTCTGATTCAATCCCAAACCATTCTATATGTATGTGTTGGGTCTCATAGGCCCATAATAGGGACGTTATGAATACGAATGAAAAGTTTTATGTTGGATTGAAAATTTATGGCCCAATTTTGCATGATTAAGTATCGTAATGCCTCAAAGAAGAAAGCATATAAAGAAGCTTATTATCACTAATTCTCTACAAATAAGAGAACACGCTATGCGAAAATAAAGGTAACAAATAGAAATTAAATTGTTTTTGCTAGTGTGTTTGCCTTCTTTTGAAGGAATGGAATGGCAGTTTGAGGGTTTCGTGATTGAATTGATTATGGTATGGCTATTCTATTAGCCATTTTATGATCTTTTGTGACGGTGTTCGGTGATGTTATTGTGAAGCGATTGTTTCTGACGAAGGAAAGTGGTGGTTTTGACGTTTTCTTGCAAGGCCATCATTTGGTTCTTTACGGTGAAATTAAAATTTCATGTTTTTCTATTCACATTTTATTATATTTTCATGCATTTTTTGTCGTCTTTAATCGATTTTGGTCTTTTATTTTACCCTACTTTTGGTATCATCTTCGGTAAGGCTTTCGTAAGGTTTCTTGATAGTTCCCTTCTTTTATCTCTGTTAGCTTAGTTTTGAATCGTGGGTTGGCTTTCTCGCACCTGTAGTTTTTCTTGCTTAAGGTCTAAGTTGGCCTGTCCGTCTTTTTGGTGTTTATGGTTTCTATATTTTTTTATCATTTGAAGATTCTAGCGATGTGGATTTTGGCTTCTGTTTTGGTTTTCTTGTATTTGCCGGTTTCTTTGAGTGTATGGAATCTGATTTCGGTGTCTTTCCCCTCTCTCTTGGAATTTCTTGGTCGATTCGCAGGGCGACAAATGGAGGAATAGTCAAATAGAGATGTGACAGTAACCACGGACGATATTAACAAACTCTTGGAAAGACTAAAATTTTTGGAAGAAGAAACTACTAATGTTGTCAACATGAACGGTGAAAAAAATCCCCAGGGCTTTGAATCATGGGCAGTAGGAAAGATCATGGTGATTGAACTACCAAACAGAGAGGCAACGTATAGAGTGTTCAAATCGATATGGTTCACAAAAGAGGAGGTGGATTTTGTTGCCTTAAAAGAAGGGGTTGTTCTTGTCAAATTCGGATGCTTGGAGGATCGAAGCAGGATCCTCAATCTCATGCCTTGGCTTTTTGACAATTGCTTGTTCTCAATGCCCTTTTAAGAAAGGAAAGGATATCGATTTGTACGAATTCTGGAAGGCACCTTTCTGGCTAAGAGTTTACAACATTCCCCTCAAATTAATGGATCGTCAGATGGCTTTTGATGTTGGGAAAGCTATCGGTGAACTTGCGGCAATTGGCTAGAAGGATAGAAATAGAGGGTGGACAGAATTCATGAGGCTAAAGATCATAATCGATATCTTAAAACCTTTAAGAAAGATCGTTAAAGTCATAAGTAAAGAGGGTACTGAAACAATAGGGGTGATCAAGTACGAAAGAATTCCTGATTTCTGCTACGTGTGCGGAATAATAGGCCATACGATGAAAAAATGTCAAAACAAGAGGCAAGGTTTGGAGGTACACGACTCAAATCTTCAGCATGGGAGCTGGATGAGGGCCCTCAGCGTGACCCCAAACCAAAACAGGGGAATAAGAAGAAATAAGGTTGAGTTAGTAAAGAAAACAGCTCAGTCGAATGATGACTAGGAGGAAAGCAAAACAAATACGAGGAATGAAAGTGGGCAAAGCTGCCAAAAAGAAGGAGAGAAGGGAGGCGAAGAAGATTCAACATCGAATTCACCTGTAGAAAAAAGAAGCCATAAATTGCTAAGGGACAGCATGGGAAGCTTTAAGCATAAGAGGAAGTGAATGAGGGCGATGAATGGAAACAACTTCATAGAAAGCCCATCCAAAATGGTTAAGAGGAGACTGTTGAACTGTGACTCACCTCATAAGGTAGTGGCTGGTGACCAGCCCCGTTAGGAATCATGAAACTTCATTGCTGGAACTGTCGTGGGGTCGGGAACCCTGCGACGGTTCGCAATTTAAAGCAACTCTTTGTTGCTAACAACCCGAACGTTATTTTCCTTTGTGAGACTAAAGGCAACACTAATAGAGTTTCTTCTGTACAGCAAAAGTGTAAAATGGAAGGTTGTTCGGTGGTCAATATGGAAGGTAAAAGGGGTGGTTTAGGAATGATGTGGAAAGAAAGCAATAAGGTTGACATTCAAACTTACTCCAACAACCATATTGATGCTATAATCCAATCGGAAAATAAAGAAGCCATCCGTTTCACGGGATACTATAGAAACGCTGAACCCAACAAAGGACATCTCTCTTGGGAAATGTTGAAAAGTGTTTGTAAGTCAATTAAGGAAACTTGGATAATTGGGGGTGATTTCAATGTGATCCTTGATAACATGGAAAAAGATGGTGGTAGGAGAAAGCCTCTTGTCCAGATAGAGGAGTTTAGGGAGATCATGGATGAGTTCTCGATGGTGGATTTAAAGACAGGCAACGGATGGTTCACGTGGACAAATAATAGGGAGGGACCAGGGTTGGTTAAAGAAAGATTAGACCGTTTTTTGATGTCAGCTAATAATGTTAACAGCTTCCCCTTTATGGAAACCAAAGTGCTTAGACAATCCTATTCGGACCACGATGCGATCATCCTTGATACTGAAGGAAAGATGCCGAGAGATAATCTCAGGGACCCTAGACTCTGCTTTAAATTCGAAGATTGTTGGGCAAAGGAAAAAGAAGCCAAAATGATCATTAAAAATGCGTGGCAGAGAAATGCTCAAGATATATTGGATAAAATTGAGACAGTAGGCAAAGAGCTAGGTGGTTGGCAATTTCAGAAATTTAAGCAAATGCGCAATCAAATCAGTATCCTGCAGGCAAAAATTAATAAGATAATCGATAGAAAGGGGTACAATTGTGCGAGGAACAATCTAAAAGCCATGCGGTCAAAACTTGGATATTTGTTAGACAAAGAGGAGAAATACTGGGCCCAATGGTCACGAGTCAGCTGGCTTAAAGAAGGAGACAGAAATACTCAGTTCTTCCATGTCAGAGCCACTAACAGAAAAAAGAAAAATACCATCATCAAACTCAAGGATATGAATGGTAACTGGAAAGAGAATACCACCGATATCTGCTTGGCAATCACGGAGTATTTCCAACATTTATTCAAGTCTAATCTAAATCCTAATACTATGCTTAACCTTGATTATATTGAAAGATGCATATCTGGGGAGATTAATGATAAACCCCTTAAGAATTTTACGGATAGCAAAATCATGAAGGCTTTCAATGGCATGGATCCTAGAAAAGCCCCGGGAATTGACAGCTTGACGGGGAATTTTTTTAAGGAAAACTGGGATGTTGTTGGGAAAGATATTATTAAGTTGTGTCATGATATTCTTAGAGGTGATAAAAATGTGAACTGTGTAAATGAAACTATTATTGTATTAATCCCTAAGATTAAAGAACATGAGGACATGACTAACTTTAGGCCGATTAGTTTATGCAGGGTGGTATACAAAATAGTGGCCAAGGTACTTGCAAACAAGTTGAAGGAGACACTTCCATTATGCATCAGTCAAAATCAGAGCGTGTTCGTTCCTGGGAGGGTGATTCACGACAACATATTGGTAGTACACGAGCTGGTCCATTATTTCCAAAGTGCAAGGTACGGCCCCAACAAAGGATTTGTAATCAAGCTCGATATGAGTAAGGCGTATGACCGGGTCAAATAGGCGTTTATTGAGAAGGTTATGGAAAAAATGGGCTACGCTAATGAATGGGTGAAAACAATCATGCGTTGTGTTCGATCGGTCCATTATGTAGTCAAATGCAACTCTATTCTGTCCGAAACGATTGTGCCTGAACGTGGCCTTAGACAGGGAGATCCTCTTTCTCCACATCTTTTTCTTTTTTGCATGGAAGCTTTCTCTAAACTGTTAATTCAAGCTCAAAACAATACTTTGATTAAGGGTGTTAGGGCTAGCATAAAAGGGCCCCATATAAATCACCTTTTCTTTGCTGATGATGCGCTTCTTTTTATTCATAACAAGAAAAGAGATGTGGAGGAAATCGTTAATATCATGGCCATGTTTAATCGTGACTCGGGCCAAGAGATTAATAAAGAAAAATCTATGTTAATGTTTAGCCGAAAAACCCCTGATGTCCAAAGAGATTTGTTTAGCTCTATGCTTGGCATGGGCATTGTCGAAAAGCTTGAAAATTACCTTGGTCTCCCTTTACCCATTAGTAGGAAAAAATCACTTGCTTTTACTCATATTATTAACAGATGTACTTGCAGGATCAAAAGCTGGTCAAAGCAGTTGCTGTCTTACGGTGGGAAAGAGGTCTTTATTAAGGCCATCATTCAGGCTATCCCTACCTATGCTTTCTCTGTCTTCCTGGCACCCAAAAGCACCATCAAGGAAATCTATTCAATGGTAAGACGGACGTGGTGGTCGAATAAAGATAAAGCGATGGGCTGGGCCATGATGGACTGGTAAAGGCTTTGCTACCCGAAAGGCATGGGAGGAATGGGTTTTCTCGATCTCCATCTGTTCAACTTAGCTTTATTGGGCAGACAAGTCTGGCATCTCATGAGCCAGAGGAACACTTTATGTTTCAAGGTTTTAAGTGCCAAGTATTTCCCGAATGGGGATGTGTTTAATTACAAACTGGGTGACAAGCCTTCTTTCACTTGGAATAGCATAGCCAAGGCGGTTGATGCTCTAAAGGACGGTTTTTTATGGCAAATCGGTAACAGAGAAACAATAGATATCAGACGAGACCATTGGGGGATTGAGGGTGTCAAAAGAAAGGAGGCATGTCGGTCTCCATTGACAAATGAGAAAAGAAAGTCAAAGATCTATGGGACAACAACTACGAGTGGTGGAAAAAAGAAAGGGTGAAGGAAATTTATGGAGAAGACCTTGGGGATCGCATTTGCAATTTGCCCATTTCTCGTAATGATTTAAAAGACACCCGAACGTGGAGTCAAAACCCGCATGGTTTTTTTACGACTAAGTCAGCTTACTCTTGGCTGATTCTGCATAAAGCTAGTTTAGGCCCCCATAGGTTTTTTTGGTGTGCTATTTGGAAGCTTAAGATGCTTCCCAAGATTAAGATTTTTAGCTGAAGGATCGGTCATAATATTCTACCTACTTTCGACAATATTGCTCGCATTCGACAAGGGATCAACAATGTCTGTCCGAGATGTAAAGGCACAGAAGAAATGTTAATGCATGCTTTGAAAGAATGTCTAAAGGCTCGTGAAATCCTTGTGGCAGGAGGATTAAATAATGGTCTGCTTGATGGACATTACAGTAACTGTATCGATTGGCTTGAAGACATGTTCCATGAGCTCGATAGTAAAGCTGCTGCTAACTTCTTAACTCTATTCTGGAATAGCTGGAATGACCGTAACAATATGGTTTTCAAGGGTGAAATGGATGAGGCGGTGATGATCTGAGAAAGGGCTCAAACACTGAGTAGAGATTTTAGAATTTTTAATCTCACTAAACATCCGGTTTTATCTCAAACTAAGACGAATAAGGGATGGGAAAAACCTCCTTTTGGCTATATTAAAATTAACGTTGATGCAGCTATGTCGAATGGTGTAGTGGCTTTGGCGTTATTGCGAGAGACCATGACAGTTTCATTATGGGAGGTTGCTACAGATTGATTAATGAGCCGATGGATGTGACCTAGGCAGAGATGGACGCTTTTAGAGATGGCATAAAGTTGGCAAAAAAGATAAAGGTGACAAAGTTAATTTTAGAGTCAGACAGTGCCAAGGTGGTCAACGCAGTCAACAAAAAGGGGAACGATATCACAATTATGGGCCAGCGTATTAATCAGGACTGTAAAGCTCTCTGTAACTTCGAATCAGTCCATATTAAATGGATTAATCGTAAAGACAATTCTGTAGAGGATTACCTTTGTAACTTAGCTATTTGTAACAAGTGTGACATGTATTTTGATATGGATTATCCTATGGAGATCCATAATTTTATCATTAAAGATGCAATAAGATGAAGTTTGACCTTCGGGTCTTTTTCCTTTAAAAAAAAGTATCGTAATGCCTCGTACTTGGTTCTAGCGTCGAATACGGGTAAAGGGTGTTACTTTTAGTGGTATTAGTGCTATAGTTTAGTCGTTTCTCAAGTTACCGTCGCATGTGTGAGAGTCTAGCTATACATGCCATACTTATGTGTATATACATAATGATAGTGTGACGACTGCTGGCGTTTTAAATTGCATTTTCATATAGTAAATGGATCCCGACAGAGTAGTGGTAGATGATCTAAAAAGTAACGCGTCAGCCCCGGCCCAAGGGACGGTGCCTGTTGAAAATGAAAATAGACCAGTGACTGTGAGTTAGGGAGGAGAGGCTCGGGAAGCCTTCTTCCAAATAATGAACGAGTGGTTCTCAGAGTTAATTTTGAACAAACCTAGCCGCTCAACAACAAGCTCCATCCCCTCCAAACCCTTAGCCTATACTTGTAGCTCCCCAAGTTGTAGAAATGTAAAAAGGGAAAAGCCTCTGGTTGATAGAATCTGGAAACAAGGAGCTGAGGAGTTCCAAGCTAATAGGGATGATGATCTAGAAATAGCAGAATTTTGGCTTGAAAATACCATCAAGGTATTGGATGAATTATCTTGCACACTTGAAGAGTGTATGAAATGTGTTGTGTCTCTCTTGAGGGATTCAACTTATTAGTGGTGGAACACCATAGTGTCTGTTGTACCAAGGGAGAGAGTTAATTGGGAATTTTTCCAAGAAGAGTTCTGAAAGAGGTATATTAGCCAAAGGTTTATCGATCAGAAAAGAAAGGAACTCCTTGAGCTAAAACAAGATTGAATGACGGTAACTGAATATGAAAGTGAGTTTGTAAGGCTCAGTAAGTACTCTCGGGAGTGCGTATCCACCGAAGCCATCATGTGTAAGAGGTTTGAGGATGGATTAAATGAGGACATCCAGCTGTTTGTTGGTATTCAAGAACTGAAGGAATTTGTTGTGCTAATAGAGAGACTTTGCAAGGCAGGGGAATTGGCCAAAGAGAAAAGAAAAGCTAAAATTGAGTCTCGTGACTCGAGGAAGAGACAATTGGGTAAGTCATTTCAATCCTCATCCAAGAAATCGAGAGAGTTCACTACTCAATCAGCCGCTTCAGTTTGAGTTCTCAAACAGAAGTAAAGGTAAATAGTACTCAGTTTCTAAAGCTCAGACCACCTCGATTGCTAGTGTTGGTAATGCTCGACTAAGTAGACTAGAATGTCCATAGTATGGTAGCCGTCAGGTGCTGAACAAATGAGAGAGCTTGTTTCAAGTGTGGTTCCTAAGATCACTTTATTAGAGACTATCCTGAGATGGTTGTAAAAGATAGAAATCAGAATGTGAGATCGGGCAACACTGTTATTAAAGGGAGACCACAGAGGAATCCGAGAAGTGGAACGAGTAGTAAGAATACACCTAGAGAGCAGATTGCAAGATCTGAGGGTAGAGCGCCTGCAAGGACTGATGCCATTCGCGTTCGCGAAGAGGCATCATCCTCTGATGTGATTACAGGTACATTTTCTCTCTAAAATACTCATGTTGTTTTTTTAATTGATCCGAGATCTACCTACTTGTATGTTTGTATGAAATTAGTATCTAGTATGAACATACCTATAAAGTCTATAGAATTTTTGATAAAAGTGTCAAATCCCCTAGGCAAATGTATGTTAGTTGACAGTATGCAGAAATTGCCCTTTGATGATTAGAGGTCATTATTTTTCGGCTAATCTCATGCTATTGCTGTTTGATAAATTCGATGTAATTCTTGGTATGGATTGGTTAATTGCTCATGATGTGATAGTGAATTGTGGAAGAAAATTTATTGAATTGAAATGTGAAAATGGGGATATTCTTTAGGTTGAATCAGATGAACATGATAGTTTGCCTAATGTGATTTCTTTTATGTCTGCTCAGAAATACATAAGAAAGGGGTATGAAGGTTATCTTGCCTTTGTAATGAATGCAAAAGAGCTGAGTTGAGAATTGAATCAATGCTGGTAGTATGTAAGTATCTAGATGTATTTTCGGAAGAATTGCTCGGATTACCTCCGGTTAGAGAGATTGAATTTGGTATTGAGTTAGCCCTGGCACTGTGCCTATTTCGATTGCTCTATATAGGATGGCTCCGACCGAGTTTAAAGAATTAGAGGCTCAGTTACAAGAGTTAACAGATAAAGCTTTCGCAAGACTGAGTTATTCTCCATGGGGAGCTCCCGTATTATTTATGAAAAAGAAGGATGGTTCTATAAGGTTATGTATAGATTGTAGGCAACTTAATAAGGTAACCGTAAAGAACAAGTATCCCTTGCCAATACAAGTATCCCTTGCCAATGATCGATGATTTGTTTCACCAATTGAAGGGAGCCACTGTGTTTTCCAAGATACACTTAAGGGCTGGTTATTATCAGTTGAGGGTCAAAGACTTAGATGTGCTGAAAACTACATTTCGGACAAGGTATGGTCACTATGAGTTTCTAGTTATGCCTTTTGGTTTAACAAACACTCCTGCCGTGTTTATGGATTTAATAAACCTCATCTTTCGACCATATTTCCATAAATTTGTTGTAGTCTTTTTTGATGATATATTGCTTTACTCTCATGATGAGAATGAGCATGTTGAGCACTTGAGGACAATTTTACAAATTTTACGGGTTAAACAGTTATATGCGAAGTTTAGTAGGCTTAGAAAAGTCAGATTTTTTGGCCACATTGTTTCGAGAGATGGCATTAGAGTTGACCCGGGAAAGATTTCGGCCATTGTTGAATGGAAACCACCGAAGAACGTATCAGAGGTTAGGAGTTATCTAGGCATAGTTGGTTATTACAGATGGTTTGTCAAAGGATTTTTCATGATAGTTGTAACACCCCTTACCCGTATTCAATGCTGGAATCAAATACGAGGCATTACCGGACTTAAAAACTCTTGAACAACTTAAATCAGGCATTCTAATATCTTTCCAATTTAAAACTTTGCAATCATAATCATAACATCCCCATTATAGGCCCATGAGGCCTTAAACATACTTTAGAGAAGGTTTGGGACTGAACTGGAATCCTTCGAACTTTTAGAAAAATTTTACTCAAAACAGGGTCACACGTATGTGTGACCTGGGACATGTCCACGTGGGCAGGCCATGGGGTCACACACGCCCGTGTCCCTATTTCGTATCCATATTCCGTGTCAAATTTATTTTTCATTTTGAACCTACAGGGGTTTTCACACGACCTTGCACATACCCGTGTCCATGGCCCATGTCCCTACATGGCCATAACACGCCTGTGTTTTAGCCCGTGTGTAAAAACCTTAACATTCTTTTTATGACATCAGCAAAAATTTAGGGGCATATGGCCAAGTCATATGCCCATGTGCTAGACTGTGTCCTTCACACAGTTGAGACATGCGGCCGTGTCTCTGCCCGCATGTTTTCTACTGGGCATTTTGTTTTGCATCATTTTAGGTGCAAGGGACAGACGGCCTATCAACATGCACACGAGGCTGACCGTGTGTCATACACGGCCTAGACGCATGCCCGTGTACCTATCCATGTAGACAAATATAGGCTATTTTCCAAGCCCCTTTGCCACCTTGAAACATAACCAAACTTATACCAATTTCAACATCTCATATCATGGCATTAATAGAACTCTAAGTACCCACAATTAAGACATTCACTTCTTAAAACACACTACATTCGTCATTCATTCTCATCATTCATTTCTCATTTCAGGCATGCAAGCTTGCACTTAAATGAGCTACACCATATTGCTTGAATTTAACTTAGCCAATATTAACCAATTTCAATGGCCATTTACAAAATGAATCAAGTAATATTAATAGCCAATAGATTTGGCTAACCAATTTGACATATAACAAAAAGACCAAGTACCTATACATGCCATACTCAAAAAGATTATCATTACTATACTAAAAGAAATGCTTGATAGTGTGAATCGAGCTCTGACATCTTTTGATTCCCGAGCTAGCTAGGCAATATTACAAGGTAAGGGAAAAAGAGAGGGAGTAAGCATAAATGCTTAGTAAGTTGCATGCAATAAATAGCAATATACATCATGAAATTACATCCAAATAAGGCTTATGAAACATCACGTAATATTCTTTGCTCATTAACATGGCTTACTCATACTCTTCCTTAATGACATACTCATATTATGCTGATTTCATTTCTTGTGAGTTTCTCATACACACCTGTATCACTCATCATATAACTTTAGTCTTCCTCGTCTTAAATATTAACTTAAATTCATTTCCTGTTAAATCACTTGGGATATCGAAGGATATTCAAAATGTCATTCTCTTGATAAGATGCCAAAGCCATATCCAAAATATGGTCTTACATGGGATCACATGTCGATGCCGAAGCCATACCCCTGATATGGTCTTATACGAGATCTCATCTTGATGTCAATGCCATATCCCAGATATGGTCTTATACGAGATCATTTGTCGACGTTGATGCCATGTCCCAGACATGGTCTTACACGAGATCATATAATGATGCCGATGCCATGTCCAAGACATGGTCTTATATGGAATCTCATCTTGATGCCAACGCCATGTCCCAGACATGGTCTTACATGGGATCTCAGCTCACTGTCAATGCCATATCCCAGACATGGATTTATACGAGATCTCTTTAGTCTGATGTCGTGACAATTGTATCCTTCGTTTTCTTAAAATTTAACCGGGATTTTTATATAATAATTTCATCATTACTTTATGAAATTTTCGTAGATAAATTTCTTGGAAACAATGTATATTTCATACAACATCAAAACATTCAAAAACATAATATCAAATTGTCAATTTATTACACAGAACTTACCTCGGATCCAAAATACGGGTGGATATTCAATTTAATCCACCACCTTGTTCTTTCCTCGGTTTTGGTTTGGGCTCCATATTTCTTGATCTATAATAGAAAAGTACACTCATTTAATCATCACATTGGCTAAATAGCCCATAAACCATACTTTGGCAAATTATAGTTTTACCCTTAAACTTTCACTTATTTGTAAAATGGTCCTTAGGCTCGTATAATGAAATGAACTAAATTTCTTACTTTCCCAAGCCTAGTCGAACCTTATATGAACGTATAACAGTCGACACTTCCCATCATTTATACTTTTACTACACATTTTTCCACTTTTACAATTTGGTCCCTATTAGGTGTTTTCATGAAAAATTACTTAGAGAAAGATGTTCATCACACCTCAATCTTTCATATTCCTCCATAAAACATCAAAATACATGCATGTCATGCATGGGTAAATTTTTGAACATGAACCGCAGCTTAAAATAGTGGTAGAAATAGCTAGGTCAAGTTACGAGTATTTCAAAAATAAGAACATTAAAAACGAGGTTGGGAGTCACTTATTCAGAGCTTGAAAATGTCAAAAACCTAGCTATGGAGAATTAGGGATATTTGGCACTAGCATGGAGAAGATGAGCACATTTTTTTACTTATTTTTCCCTTTTTATTTCATTAATTAACCAAATAACCAAAATGCCCTTATGGCATTTCTTTAAAATTTTGCTCTTCCTTGGGCATTTTTGTCCATCATGGTATAAAATGGTCTAATTGCTAAATAAGGACCTCTAATAAATTTTCTAATGCTATTTCATCCTTAAAACTTCTAGAAACTCATATTTTGCAATTTTTGCAATTTAGTCCTAAAGGACAAATTGATCACCTATTCACAAAATTTCTTCATGAAATATTCACAAAATCATGCAATCATACCATAGACCTTAAAATAATTGTAAAACATATATTTCTATTTTGGATGTCTGGTCTCACAACCACTATTTTGATTAGGCCCTAAATCGAGTTATTACAATAGCTACTCCGATGACAAGGTTGCTACAAAAAGATGTTAAGTTTGAGTGGACAGAAAAATGCCAACAGAGTTTTAAAAAAATTAAAGACAGTGTTGACTGAAGCTCCTATTTTAATGCAACCTTAACCGGGAAAAGAATTTGTGGTTTACAGTGATGCATCCTTGAGTGGGTTAGGTTGTGTACTCATGCAAGAAGGCAAAGTAATAGCTTATGCCTCTAGACAGCTAAAGCCACACGAGAAGAATTATCCGACCCATGATTTAGAGTTGGCCGCCATTGTATTTGCACTGAAGATCTAGAGACACCATTTGTATGTCGAGAAATGTCGGGTATTCACTGATCATAAAAGTCTAAAGTAATTGATGACTCAAAAGGAATGGAATCTAAGGCAACAAAGATGGTTAGAGTTGATAAAAGGTTATGAACTAGTGATTGACTACCACCCGGGAAAGGCAAACGTGGTCGCCGATGCCTTGAGTAGGAAATCCTTGTTTGCATTGAGAGCTATGAATACACGGTTTACTTTATGAGATGATGGTCTATTCTAGCTGAGTCGAGAGCTAGACCGATGTTTCTCTAAGAAATTTGTAATGCTCAGACAAGTGACAGTGAATTCCAAGTTAAGAGAGCTCAGTGTGAGTTGGGTGTTGAGTTAGATTTTTCTATTAGTTCCGATGGATGTTTAATGTTCTGAGACAGAATATGTGTACCAAGAGATGATGAACTTATTCAAAAAATTCTACATGAGGCACATAGTAGTTGTTTGTTTATCCATCCCGATAGTAAAAATATCTATAATGACTTGAAGAAATGGTTTTTGTGGCCGAGGATGAAGAGAGGTATTTTCGAGTTTGTATCAATATGCTTGATTTTTCAGCAAGTGAAAGCTAAACACCAAGTATCTTTCGATTTACTTTAGCCTATTATGGTTTCCGAGTGGAAATGGGACCAAATTACTATGGATTTTGTGATAGGAATGCCTTTGACGCCGAGTAAGATGCCGTATGGGTTGTGATTGATAGGCTTACGAAATCGGCTCATTTTGTATCGGTACGCATTGACTATCCATTTGAGAAGTTGGTAGATTTGTATGTTTTAGAAACTGTGAGACTTCACGAGGTACCGTTGTCGATTGTTTTGGATAGAGATCCTAGATTTACATTATGGTTTTGGAAAAAGTTACAAGAAGCCTTGGGCACAAAGTTGAATTTTAGTACAACGGACGGTCGAATAAGGTAATACAGATACTTGAAGACATGCTCCGATATTGTGTTTTGGAATTTCAAGGCAATTAGGAGAAGTATTTACCGTTGGTAGAATTTGCCTACAACAACAATTTTCAGTCGAGTTTGAAAATGGCGCCTTATGAGGCAGTGTACAGGCGAAAGTGCCGAATGCCCTTGTATTGGACTGAACTTAGAGAAAATTAGATTCACGGGGTCGATTTGGTTAGAGAAACCGAAGAGAAAGTAAAGGTGATTCGTGATTGTTTAAAAGTTACTTTGGATAGACAAAAATCCTACGCAGATTTGAAACGGAAAGAGATTGAGTTCTTAGATTTCGCCAGAAAGGCAAATTGAATCCGCACTTTATCAGACCGTATGAGATCACCGAGAGGATAGGGCCAGTAGCCTATCGGTTGGCTTTGCCGTCAGGGTTAGAAAGGATTCATGATGTGTTCCATGTATCCATGTTGAGAAGATACCGATCAGACCTTTTATAGGTGATTATGCTGACAAAGGTTGAAATTCAACCGGACATGACTTATGGTGAAGAACGAGTTAAGATTTTGGCTCGAGAAGTCAAACAGTTACTTGTGAAAGATTGTGGCAAAGACACGGGGTATAAGAGGCTACATGGGAGCCCAAGGAGGCTATGAGAAACCAATATCCAAACCTTTTCATTGGTAAGATTTTTGGGGACAAAAATCCCTAAGGGGGAGAATTGTAACAGCCCAATTTAGGGCCTAGTTGGAATAGTGGTTGCAAGACCACCAACCCAAAGTAGAAATATATGTTTTATGGTTGTTTTAAGGCCTATGATATGATTGCATGGTTGTGTGAAAATTTCATGGAGAAATTTTATGATTAAGTGATCAATTTTTCTTTTAGGACTAAATTGCAAAAATTGCAAATATATGAGATTCTAGAAATTTTAAGTATGAAATAGCATTAGAAATTTTATTAGAGGTCATTATTTAGTGATTAGACCATTATATTACATGATGGACAAAAAATGGACATGGAAGGGAAAAATCTCAAGGATGGGCCTTAAGGGCATTTTGGTCATTTAGTTAATGAATTAATAAAAAGAGAAAAAGAAGTCAAAAATTGTGTCCATCTTCTTCCCCTTGTGCTGAAATTATCAAGAAGCCATAACTAGGGTTTCTTTCATCTTCAAGCTTGATAGTAAGTGCATCATTGCCCCGTTTTTAATGTTCTTTAAAATTTTGAGATCCTTGTAGCTCAATTTAGCTATTTCTAGCCATATTTTAAGCTATGGTTCATGTTCAAAAACTTACCCATGTATGACATGCATGTATTTTAATTTTTACTGGAGGAATATGGAAATTTGATGTGTGATGGACATCTTTCTCTATGTGATTTTTTATGGAAACACCTAAAAAGGACCGATTTGTAAACGTGATAAAATGTGCAATAAAAAAGTCTGATTTGAAGGAAAATGTGAGCTGTTATAAGCTTAAGATAGGTTTGGTTAGGATTGGGTAACCAAGAAAATGAGTACATTTCATCATACGAGCCTAGGGACCATTTTGTAAATATGTGAAAGTTTAAGGGCAAAATTATGATTTTGCCAAACTATGATTCATGGATTATTTTAATCAATGTGATAATTAAATAAGTGAAATTTTTCGTAATAGATCAAGAAACACAAAGTTCGACCTAAACCGAGGAAAGAACAAGGTGGTGGACTATATTGAACAACTATCTATATTTTGGTACCGAGGTAAGTTTGTGTGTAATAAATCAACATTATGTGATTATGTATTTAAATGCTTGATATTGCATGAAATGTATATTCTTTTTATGAAATTGGTTAATAAGGCTTCGATGAAGAAATGATGAAGTTATGCTATATAGAAGTCCCAGTTGAACCTTAGGAATAGAAAGGATACCCTTGTCACGACATTAGATAAATCAGGTCTCGTATAGAACCATATCTAGTATATTGCATCGACACCAAATTGAGATCCCGTGTAAGACCATATCTGGGATATGGCATCGGCATTAAATAGTGATTTCATGTAAGACCATGTCTAGGACATGGCATTGATATACGATCTCGTGTAAGACCATCTCTGGGATATGGCGTCAACATCGATATGAGATCCCGTATAAGGCCATATCTGGGATATGGCATCAGCATCGACATGTGATCCCATGTAAGACCATATATGGGATATGGCATTAGCATCTTACCACGTGTATGACATTTTCTGCATATCCTTCGATATTCCAAATGGTTCAACGGGGAAAAGAATTAAATTTTATGTTAAAGATGAAAAGGTTAAAGTTATGTGATGGAGTGATACAGGTACATATGCGAAACTTACGAGAAATGAGTCCGGTATGTGATATGTGGTTGGTGAGAATGAGCATGACTATGCCATGTCAATGTTCACTTGGAAATTATGTGTTAATTCATAGTGTAATATGTGGATGTTATTGTATGATTTTTATGTTATTATCTATTACCTGCAAACTTACTAAGCTTTATGCTTACTCCCTCTCTTTTCCCTTTTCTTGTAGTATCGCCAAGCTAGCTCGAGGATTGAGGGACGTTGGAGCTCGATTCACACTATCAAGCTATTCTTTTGGGCATAGTAATGTTTGATTATTTTGGGTATGGCACGTATAGTAACCTGGTCATTTTGCTATATATTATATTGGTTAGTCAATGTGTTGGATAGTGGTGTTTCTTATTTTGTTTTGTAAATGGCCATTGGAATTGGCCAATACTAGTTAAGTTATATTTATTCAATGATGATGAAATTCATGAAAGTGCAAGCTTGCGCAACTGAATGAGTAAAGTGTGAAGTTTATGCAAGAAGGACGTAGTATGAAATTGAGTTGTGGATGCCTTGATTGGGGATATTAGAGGTGTATTATTGTCATGCTATGTGCTGCTGGAAATGGTATCAGTGTAGTTGCTTTCAGGGTGGCAAATGGCTTCATAAATAGCCTTATATTTGTCCACAAGGGTAGACACACGGGCGTGTGTCTAGGCCGTGTGTGACACACAGTCAGCCCCATGGGTGTGTTGATAGGTCATGTGCCCCCTGTATCCAAATTTAGTAAGATAGATTGCCTAGTAGTAAACACACAGGCAGACACACGGCCATGTGTCTCAGCCATGTGAAGGACACAACCTCATGACATGGGTGTGTGCCCAAGCCATGTGAAGTCTGCACATTAATTGCGATAATTAAGTTCACCACATGACCTAGCACATGGGCGTGTGACTTGGCTGTGTGACCCAAAATGTTTGCTGACGTCATAAATTGAAAGTCAAGGTTTTCACACACAGGCTAAGACACAGCGTGTCATGGCCGTGTGAGGGACACTGGCTATAGACACGGGCGTGTGCCAGGTCGTGTGAAAACCCCTGTAGGTTTGAAATGAAACATAAAATCTGCACAGGCTAGGGACATGGGCATGTGTGATCACACAGCCTGCCCACACGAGCGTGTTCCTTTCCACATGGGCATATGGCCTTGTTTTGAGCAAAAATTTTCTAAGTGTTCGAAAGCTTCCTGTTCAGTCCCGAACGACTCTATATATAAGTTTTGGGTCTCGTAGTCCCACAATAGGGACATTATGAATACGAATGAAAAGTTTATGTTGGAATGAAAATTTATAGCCCGAGTTTGCATGATTAAGCATGTTAAGTCCGGTAATGCCTTGTACCTGGTTCTGGCATCGAATACGGGTAAGGGGTGTTACATGCTTACTTTGTTCCATTTTCTCTGTTTTACAGTACTCAGAGGCTCGTAAAGGTTGGAAGCTGGTTAGAGCTACATCACACTATCAATTGCTCGCTTTTTTTGTATAAATATTAACTTGACTTTGGTATAATGGCATGTATAGGCTATTTTGGTCATTGTTTGCACTTAAATGTTGGTTGTAATTAGCCATTAGAGTGGCTTGTAATAAATATGTTTTGATATATTAAAATCTGAGTTAATTTCATGTTTGATATTAATTAAATATGGTCTAATAGATAAATTCACAAACATGGATTTATGAAGTGATATAGTATGTATAAGACTTGAGTTTTGCATGATTTAAATGTTTTGGATTGGCTTTTGGTTGTGTTAAAACTTTTGTATAGGTGGCTGATCAAATGGGTGAGAAATAAGGCTTGGAAATGGTGTAACACCCCTTACCCGTATTCAGCGCCAAAACCTGGTACGAGGCATTACCGAACTTAAACACTCTTGAATAACTTCAATCGAGCCATCTAATATCTTTCGAATTTAAAACTTTGCATTCATAATCATAACGTCCCCATTATAGGCCTATGAGTCCTTAAACATACTTTAGAGAAGGTTCAAGACTGAACCGGAATCTTTTGAACTCTTTGAAAATTTTTACTCAAAATAGAGCCACACGCCCGTGTGACCTGGGACATGCCCGTGTAGATAGGCTGTGTGGTCACACACGCCCATGTCTCTATTCCATGTCAAATTTATTTTTCATTTCAAAGCTACAGGGGTTTTCACACAGCCTGGCACACGCCTGTGTGCATGGCCCGTGTCCCTCACACGGCCTTGACACGCCCGTGTATGAAAACTTTAACATTCTATTCATGACCTCAGCAAATATTTAGGGGCACACGGCCAAGTCACACGCACGTGTGCTAGGCCATGTCCTTTCTAACAACCCCAAACCCGGCCCAGATATTATGGCCGACTCTGGCGATGTCACATTGAAGTGTGTTTTAGAAACTTAGTTCTTTGGAAATTCGTTTATAAAAACCCGCCTTGTTAAATTTGTCATGCCTAGCAATATGTTTGCTTAAGTTAGGTTTCAGTTACTCTTGAAAACTTGTTTGTTGTGAAATCTGTACTATTCAATTTGTTTTTATGACGTCAAGGTATTTTAAAAGCTGTAACACCCCAAACCCGGCCCAGACGTTATGGCCAAGTCTAGTGTGTCACATCAACAAGGAATTAAATCATATTCTTTAGTTGATTCATTTAAGGTGAGGTTGCGAAATCATTATTAAAAGTTTGGAAAGAAATCCAGGTTTAATTTGTGAAAGTCCTATCGACTACCAGTTTAGAGTTTTATTTCTTTAGAAGATCTTATTTGTCTTTGAGTTATCCATTTGATACGTGTTTTATAATTTTCAAAACATTGATTAATTTTGTGTAAAAATCCGCGCAGCCTTAGTCTAATTAAGCAAGTTATAATAAAAGAAATGGAAACCAAAATGAAATACTTAAGAGCGGCCTTATTACAAATCAAAAATCGAAAAGGGAATAATTTAAGTAAAATACTGAAAATAAAATAACTTAAGAAAGTATAACCAACTGCAGTTCACGTGGCCACTCCAAATCCCACCAGCTCTAAGTTTTCTAAGGTTGGGGTTCACCTACATGGATGATAGAAGAGACGTGAGTTTGGAAAACTTAGTGTGTAAGCTAAACCCAACTAGAGCCCAAATTAGTTCAAGCTTAACTAGGCCTAAGCCCTATCCAGAAACAGTAATAACTGGGCCTTAGCCCTATTCAGTAAATAGTAATTAACTGGGCTTTAGCCCTATTCAGAAATCAGAGTACCCCTTAGGCCCATTACAGTAACAGAACAGTATTAATGCATATATGCAAAACCCAGCCCAATCCAGCCCTACACACTACCCGTACCAGCCTTACACACCATGTGGGGAACAACTCAACCCACCCAACCTTACACACCACAATCGCAGCATAGCTGCTTAATCAGATAACGTGGCCAAGCCACTAACAGTAAAACGAGGCAAAGCCCCTACAGTAAACATGGCATTGCCACTTAGCACTTCCTCCAACAAAAACCCAATCCCATGTAACAGTATAAAATGTCATGGCATACAGTAAACAGATAAAGTTTAGCATGCATTTTAGGCAATTAACCCTAGGGGTATAATGGTCATTTGCACCTAAGGGTAAAATAGTAATTTTCACCCTCAAGGGCATTTTAGTAAATTTACCAATTTTTAGGGTTTCATGCTCATTACAATTATTAATCGTCCAAATGGCATCTAGGCATCTTATTTAGCCCATTTTATCAACTTACAGTCATCGGCTCTAAGACCCCTAATGGGCCCTATAGTGTCCGCTAACTATTACGGCCCCCTAAGCCCAAATTTCCCATTTGTTTTAGCTGTCTTAACATTCAGATTACTAGGATCCACCTAGCGCTCGTTTTTCACCCATATGGGCCCGTAAGCCCATTAGGCCCAAATTCACCAACATGCACGAAAGTACGCACACATCCTTTTTACCATTTGCGATAACCGACTTTACCATTTTAACCGACCCATGAGCGCTCACATGCTCGCAAGCCCCCGAAATGTCAGAATTTCAGCATTTCAGCCTTTCAGCTTTTGCCGATCTAGTCTACTACTGGGTGTCGTTTACACACCTAATTTGCGATATACGCTGACGAGATCTCTCATGCGATTATCCTACAATCGTCCACTAGGATATTAGATTACGAATCAAAGATAACCAACATAACAATCACTTATCATATTCGGCCAACATCACCTTATGGCCCTCGAATACTTACCTTGCTGAAATCAATGACTAGATCTAGATCTAGTCACTCCAATGGTCCTAGCCTCCAATACCTCTTGATTGATAGTCTCCAGTCCATCCTAACACATAATAAATCGAAAATAAAACCAATAATGTCTTTAGCCTTAATCGACAGCCACCCCATGAAGCTAGGGGTTTTTGACTTTTCTTGAATCAGCAATTAATGGATAGAGAGGGGATTTCGAGCACTTACCAAAGATTTACTTGCCAGAAACGTTCCCAAGTACCTTCCTATCCCAGATCGGTAGTAGATTTAACCCAAAGTACGAGTAGAGAATAGATATAAGAGATCTAAAGGCTCAGTTCCCGAATCATTATGAATATGGAGGTTTCGACTTTGATATGAGAAGAAGATGATGATTTGAAATTATGGGTTGGAGAGGTGATGTCGACAGAGGTTATGGGGTTTTGAGTTTCGGCTATTTGGACCAAAGAAAGAATAGGGATTTGGCTAATGAGGAAAATTGACACAAGCTTGTATGTCTCAAGATTTTGGCTTTCAAGAAGTCGGCCAACTAAGGTTCTAGATGAATCGGCAAGGAGGAAGAATGAAAGAAGTAGATTCGGCTTTTAGAAGGGAAGAGAAAAAGAAATAAGAGTGGTTTGATTTACTTGCACAGATCAACAAAAAGAAAGAATGTATGGGCTACGTTTTCGGCTTTAAGAACATATGAGTAAAGAATAAGAGAAAGAAAATGAATTGAAAGTGTTCTTCAAGTGCCTATACCGATTTGGCAATCAAGAAAGGAGGTCAAACAAATCCCAAAAGAACACTCAAGGCAATCGGCACACACACTTACAACAAAAGCCGAAATTGCTATACTAAACTCTCCTAGCCGAAAGTGCTAAACCAAAGTCCCTTGGCCGGCCACCCCTTGCTTCAATTTGAAATCCCGAAACTTTCTCCTCCTTATACTCTTTGATTCAATCTCATAAACATCTCAAACTCTTCCAAACAGAGTTTCACTTGGAGTCCATCACATGCCTTACACATGCATTAAAAATAAAATAGTTCCTTGCATATCATGAGACTTGAACCCAAGCCCTTGCACAGCTTCCACATGCCACCCTTGTCCTCTAAGTGGCGTTACATTGCCACCTTGCCACTGGCTCCTTCGTGTCTTAAATTACCCACTTTTTCTTAAAAGCCCACATACTCAAGACCCCTTCTCTTTAAGTCTAAAATTTTGAAATTCTACCGGGTTTTAACTTAGGCTTGGGCCTTCTAAAGGCCCACTAACATACCCAAAGCATAAATTATCATGACCAGACAACAAAATTTTAAGTTCACACCAAAATTCCAAAAATCCCGAAAATTAGGGTGTTACAAAAACAATTATCTTTTAAAAAAATGCGCCCTAGTGCTATCAAATTGACAAAAACCCAGAGTTAAAGTTTAAAGTTAGAAAAAGGTCTTATTACAACCCAAAATAAACATAATTTAAAATAACCAAATTGAACGAACTTCTAATACGTGTGCTCGTCTCCGAGTCTCCCGCCGCACCAAACCGCCTATGCCTAGGTATTACCTGTACAGTTAAACAGTTGGGTGAGTTTACGAAAACTCAGTGTGTAATCCCAAATAAAGCAGAGTCATGCAGAGACAATCTAGGTGTAACACCCTCTGACCTGAGACCGTCGCCGGAGTCAAGCTTGAGGTGTTACTAAACTTAATTTATCACTTAAAGAACTTTAAATCATTTATTCTAACTTTCGTAATAAGCCGTTCATCCATGTCACAGTCGCTAAAAAATTCATATCTCGAGTTCCAAAACTCAAAATTAAGATTCGTAAATTTTCCATAAAACTAGACTTATATATCTATATGCTAATTTTTTTATATAATTTTTGGTTGGGCCAATTAGTACAGTTTCTTAGTTAAAGTTTACCCTGTTTCAGTGTTCGACTACTTTGACCTCTGTTCACTATGAATCACTTTTCTTCCTCTAAAAAATTATAATGAGTATGAAATTTATTTATCCTAAAACTAGACTCAATAAGGAATCTGTGCATATAAAGTATGACTCCTAATTATGTTTGTACAATTTTTAGTGAATTTTTAAAGTCAAAACAGGGGATTCAGAAATTGCTCTGACCCTGTTCCACCAAAACCCAAATATCTCATAAAATACAACTCTTTTACCTGTTTCGTTTCTTCCATATGAAAATAGACACAATAAGATTCAATTTAATATTTTATTCACCATCAAATAGTGTCTGTACTATTTTTAGTGATTTTTCAAACTCACGTCACTGCTGTTGAAAAATTCTGTTTTATAACAAAGTTCACCTTTTTATGGATTTTCATGGACTAAGTAGCACATTAAACATACATGACACCAAATATGATCTAGATTGGCCATTCCAATGGCTAATCATTTCCAAGTATTTCCTTATCAAACCATCACCATATCATAAGGTTATTCACACAAAATGATTATAATGCTATACATGCCATATTCAAAATACAAGCCATTATACCAAATTGTCCCGGATAGTGTGATCGTTCCTTCGACCCTTCCCGATTTCTGAGCTAGCTTGTCAAAACTACAATGAATGAAAAGAAGGGAGTAAGCATAAATGCTTAGTAAATTCACATGCAAATAACAAGTAACATAATCATGCAATTCAACATTAACATCAATTGCATTAATATCACTAAGACATTCATGTTACAAGTATACTTGCTATCTTACCACAATCTTGTCTTACCAAGTTCTCAACTCGAGATTTAGGCTCATACCTGTCCAACTTCCTCTTTCACCATACTTTCCAACATACCTCTTTCGTTTAGGCGTTCTCATCATTCATTTAAAAATCTACCCGTTGAACTCATCAGAATATAATTCGGATACACGGATTTCACATACATAAGTGTCATATCCGTAGCTAGACAACTCAATAGCCTACGGAATTTACGTAGCCAAGCTACCATGTAACCCGCCCATAAGCGAACTCGGACTCAACTCAACAAGCTCGGGTGTTCGCATCCATAAGTGAACTCAGACTCAACTCAACGAGTTCAGATGCCTAGTTACATCTCACGAACTGGGACTCAACTCAACGAGTTCGGAACTCAACCATCCTAGTGACATGTCACTTGTATCCTAATCTATTCCCAAGGTTCAAATGGGATTTTCTTCAATCGCACATCTTTGTCGTCTTCTTCGAAATGTCGGAACTGATACTTGGAAGCATTTCATATTTATCAAGTAGCTCACATAATTTGTATATTACTAAATAATAATTCACAAAGCATAATATTTCATGATAATAAGTGTCATATCATATAAATAACATTAAATTGCTTAAAATAACAATTATGTTACCTTATTTACACATGAACTTACCTCGGTACAAAATATAGAAATTTTGCAATTTAGTCCACAATCTTTTCTTTTCCTCGATCAAGATCGATTCTACGTCTTTCTTGATCTAAAATAACACATTTAGCTTATTTAATACTCACATTTATCAAAAATAGTCCTTAACTCTAACTTTGGCAAAATTATGATTTTGCCCCTAAACTTTTGCATATTTACACTTTTTCCCCAAAGCTCGAAAATTAAACTTTTTCCATAGTTCTTATGTTTCAGGACATGCTGATCATTTATTTACTAACAGCAACCTCAAATTCCCACTATAACATGTACTTATGAACAATAGGTATTTTTACCGATTAAGCCGTTTTACTCGTTTTTACTTAAAATTGAGTAGCACAAGTTGTTTAACATAATTTAAAAAATCATATTCTATCATAAAACATCAAAATACACGATTATTCAATATGGGTCAATTTTTTAAATCAAACCCTAGCTCAAATAAATGGTAGAAATAGAGAAATCATGTTACCGGGATTTCAAAAACGTAAAAATCATTAAAAATGGGGCTAGAACGGACTTACAATCGAGCTTAGAAGCTTGAAAAACCATATCCATGGTTTCTCCATGCTTTTAATTTGACTTTTAATTCATTTAATCACTCAATGACCAAAATGCCCCTAACTTAAAAATATTTTTTTCCTCCCATTTCATGTCCATTTTTGTCCAATAAATTAACCAATGGTCTAATTACCATTTAAGGACATCCAATTTAAATTTTCATAACAATCGGACACCTCTAACATATAGAACTCAACTTTTTCACTTTTTACAATTTAGTCCTTTTGACTAAATTGAGTGCCCAAACGTCAAAATTTTCGTACGAAATTTTTTTACAAAATAATTTCATAAAAATGTAAACCATAAAAATATAAATAAAACACATTTCAATTTAACACCTTTACCATTTGACAAAACTGCCCTTAATGCCTTTCTTTGTAATTTTTCATGTACAAGCCCATTTTTGTCCAAAATTTTAGAAATTGGTCAAATTTCTATTTAAGACCTCCTAATTAATATTCCAAAGCAATTTCATACTAAAAGCTTCTAGAATGCAAGTTTTGCAACTTATTCGATTTAGTCCCTAATTTCAACTTAAGCACTTTATGCATAGAATTTCTTCACGAAATTTTCACACAATCATGCAATCATATCATAAACCTCAAAATAATTATAAAATGATTATTTCTACCTCGAATTTGTGGTCATGAAACCCCTATTCCGATTAGGCCCTAATTTGAGATATTACACTAGGCCTGAGCCCAATCCAGTAAAAGAACAGACTAGGCCTAGGCCAGTTTCAGAATAGAAGTAGTGTAGGCCATAACCCATATCAGTACAGACACAGAGTAGTTAACATGCAACAACCCTATCCATCCAGCCTCTGCACGCCAGCTCCGTCCAACCCTACAAACCATGTGAGGATATAATATCGACCCACCCAACCCTACACACCACATAATAGCACCGATGCGGCACTGAATAGAATTTGTAGTAGTGCTGCCAGAATAGAATACTTCCTCCAATCACATCACCCAACCCCATGTTATGCAACATACATTAGTGACATGCTATCACGTATTACCATGCATGTGAACAGAGCAAATATGTATATACCAATCATCTCATGGCATACACGGTCATCCATACATCATATAGGGTCTAAACAGACATTTTACCTACAGGGCATTTTGGTCATTTTAACCCTTAGGGGTATTTCAGTCATTTTTATTAATTTGGGCCCATAAATCTCTTAGGCCCAACAGTAGGTCCACAGTCGTCTCATGTGACTCATGCGACTAAAACAGTATAGCAAATTTTATTGGGCCCGTAGCCCACAAGCTGGCCTATTAGGGCCCACGTAGCCGTGTGGCCCACAGAGCCCAAAATTGACTTAGGCCATGTGTGCGACATAGCTAGTCCAATGTTACCTGCTTAACGATGAAACTTACTCGTATGGGGCCCACGGGCACGTTGGGCCCAAACGGCCCATTTTGGCCCAAGCCCATGAAATCGCTCATGGAGGTCGTGTCTCGATGTAGACCCACATTTCGTGGGCTCAGCTATACTCATGAGCGTTCATACGCCCATGTGGCCAAATGCCCGATTTTTCGGCTTTTCAGCATTTCGGCATTTCGGCTTTTCAGCATTTCGCCATTGTAGTCTATACAGTGTGAAAAACATACATGTTTGTGATAAGTGAGCAAATCTCCATGACACCAATACTAGATTCAATCATAACCCCACGTTAGTCCTTTAATCGCTAAAATTAACAACCTTACAAAGCATCCCCTTCCAAAATAGTACTGATTTCTTACCTTAAAAAGCAATCGGTTCCCCTCTACAACCATTGATCGAAGCTGCCCTCCAAAACTTAGCCAAATCTGTATCACATTACCACCTTGTTAACTAGAACCGCAAATAACAATGATTAGAACGAAAAGAACAACAACTTACCACTACTTAGGAGTATTCAGCCCGCTAAGGTACACTCTAGGATTGAGTCCCACGAGAACAGTCACACTCCTACCAGAACAGTGGAGACAGGATAGTGTTAAGAGAAAGCTTATAACGACAAGGAGAGAAAGAGGGAGAAGAATAGCCGTAAACCCTTAAACCAAAATTTGTCTCCTTACTCAAGAGTAGAGAGGTTCAGCTCCAAAAAGAAAGGCAACCCGCTAGCAATGAGACATCAAATGAAAGACGAGGGAGAGGAAGCAAGTGAGATTCGGCCAAACCAAAAAGAGGGAAAAGCAATTGAGAGGAAGAAGAAAAGAGGAGAAGAGACCAAGAAGGGTCTTCGATCATGCAAAAAAAATGAGAAAGGGAGAGGGTGGAGAAGTTCGGTTTAGAGGTGAAAGCAAAGAAAAGTCACACATACGTTAAAACCAAAAGAGAAGGAATTGGCTAGATCAAAATGGTATGTTTGGCCCTTCACTTTTATAATAACAACAGCAAAATGGTAGAAAGGTTACACGAAAGGTAAAATTCTAGAATATGCACAGCAATACTAAGAAGAGAAAAAGAAAAAGAGATCAAAAAACGAATAAAACCTGAAATGGCACAAAGGAATTCGGCACTATGGGAAACAGAGATTCTATGTCTGAATTTGCACAATTGAGAATCCCATATTCGGCCAACTACTAACAATCCCCCCAACTTCCCATAATCCACTCCTAACTTTCATCCATATCCCACAAATCTCTCCCCCAAGACCAGTTCCACAACCACCTCAGTAGAATTCCACAACAATTAAAACATTAGGCGTCCTGCAGCAAAATAAATATTCCAAAGCTCAATCCAAGACTCGAACCTCTGACCTCCTTACCATACTTGTAATGCCACTACCACTAAACCACATTGCTCCTTGTGACATAAATTAGTCATAATTAAATTCAAGACCTAAACGCTAGCATATAGATCCACATAAGAGCAAAAATTAAAAATTTGCTAAGGCCAGGACTCGAACCCAGGCTTCTCAAATACTCCCCAAACACACTCAAATCATCTAGCCAGCACACCAAGCAAGCAATTTGTATCAAAATATGCAAAATTAAAGCCCTTAAAGTTTCGCGCGTTACATCCCTCACACGGTTGAGACACACGGCAGTGTCTCTACCCATGTGTTTCCTACTGGGATTTCTATTTTGCATAATTTTAGGTGTAGGGGACACACGGCCTATCAACATGCCCATAGAGCTGACCGTGTATCACACATAGCCTAGACACATGCCCGTGTGCCTACCTGTGTGGACAAATATAGACTATTTTCCAAGCCCCTTTGCCACCCTAAAACATAACCAAACTTATACCAATTTCAACATCACATAAAATGGCATTAATAAACCTCTAAGTACCCACAATTAAGACATTCACTTCGCAAAACACACTACATTAGTCATGCATTCTCATCATTCATTTCTCATTTCAGGCATCCAGGTTTGCATTTAAATGAGCTACACCATATTGCTTGAATTTAACTTAGCCAATATTAGCCAATTTCAATGGCCATTTACAAAATGAATCAATTAATATTAATAGCCAACTCATTTGGGTAACCAATATGACACATAACAAAAAGACTAAGTACCTGCACTTGTCATACTCAAAAAGATTTTCATTACTATACCAAAGAAATGCTTGATAGTGTGAACCAAGCTCCGACGTCTTTTGATCACTGAGCTAGCTTGGCAATACTACAAGGAAAGGGAAAAAGAAAGGGAGTAAGCATAAATGCTTAGTAAGTTGCATGCAATAAATAGCAATATACATCATGAAATTACATCTAAATAAGGCTTATGAATGTCACATGATATTCTTTGCTCATTAACTTGGCTTACTCATACTCTTCCTTACCGACACACTCATATTACGCTGATTTCATTTCCCTTGAGTTTCTCATACACACCTGTATCACTCATCACATAACTTTAGTCTTCCTCGTCTTAAACATCAACCTAAGTTCTTTTCCCGTTAAATCACTTGGGATACCAAATGAAACTCGAAATGTCATTCTCCTGATAAGATGCCAAAGCCATATCCCAGATATGGTCATATATGGGATCACATGTCAATGCCGAAGCCATATCCCATATATGGTCTTATACGAGATCGTCTACTGATGTCGATGCCATGTCCCAAAAATGTCTTACACGAGATCGTATAATGATGCCGATGCCATGTCCTAGACATGTTCTTATACGGAATCTCATCTCGATACCAGCACCATGTCACATTCATGGTCTTACATGGGATCTCAGCTCGGTGCCGATGCCATGTCCCAGAAATGGTCTTATACGAGACCTCCTTAGTCTCATGTCAAGACAACGGTATCCTTCATTTCCTTAAAATTTAACCGGGATTTCTATATAATAATTTCATCATTACTTTATCACATTTTCATAGATAAATTTCTTGGAAACAATGTACATTTCATACAACATCAAAACATTTAAAAACATAATATCAAATTGTCAATTTATTACACACAACTTATCTCGGATCCAAAATACGGATGAATATTCAATTTAATCCACCACCTTGTTATTTCCCCAGTTTCGGTCTAGGCTTCGTGTTTCTTGATCTATAATAGCAAAGTACACTTATTTAATCATCACATTGGCTAAACAGCCCATAAATCATACTTTGCCAAAATTATAGTTTTGCCTTTAAACTTTCACTTATTTGCAAAATAGTACCTAGGCTCGTATAATGAAATGTACTAAATTTCTTGGTTTCCCAAGCCTTGCCGAACCTTATATGAACTCATAACAGTCCACATTTCCCATCAATTTATACTTTTACTACACATTTTTCCACTTTTATAATTTGGTCCCTATTAGGTGTTTTCATTAAAAATTACTTAGAGAAAGATGTTCATTGCACCTCAATCTTTCATATTCCTCCATAAAACATCAAAATACATGCATGGGTAAATTTTTGAACATGAATCCTAGCTTAAAATAGTGGTAGAAATAGCTAGGTCAAGTTATGAGGATTTCAAAAATACGAATAACATTAAAAATGGGGTTAGTAGTCACTTACTTGGAGCTTGAAAATGTCAAAACCCTAGCTATGGATACTTAGGGATTTTTGGCACTAGTATGGAGAAGATGAGCACATTTTTTACTTATTTTTCCCTTTTTACGTCATTAATTAACCAAATGACCAAAATACCCTTATGGCTTTCTTTAAAAATTTACTCTTCCTTAGGCATTTTTGTCCATCATGCTATAAAATGGCCTAATTGCTAAATAAGGACCTCTAATAAATTTTCTAGTGCTATTTCATTCTTAAAACTTCTAGAAACTCATATTTTTCAATTTTTGCAATTTAGTCCTAAAAGACAAATTGATCACTTATTAACAAAATTTCTTCATGAAATTTTCACACAATCATGCAACCATACCATAAACCTTAAAATAATCGTAAAAAATATATTCCTATTTCATATTTGTGGTCTCGCAACCACTATTTTGACTAGGCCCTAAATCAGGCTATTACAATTCTCCTCCTTATCAACCACAACCCAAACGGCATCTTTCTTTTTCGGTGTTAGTGGCAAACCCGTCACGAAGTCCATGGTAATATGGTCCCATTTCCACTCGGCATCCATGATAGGCTGTAATAAACCAGAAGGTACTTGGTGTTCTGCTTTCACTTGCTGACAAATCAAGTACTTCGATACAAACTCAGAAATATCTCTTTTCATGTTCGACCACCAATATCATTTCTTCAAATCATTGTACATCTTGGTACTGCCGGAGTGAATAGATATACGGCTACTATGTGACTCATGTAAAATTTTTTGCATGAGTTCATCATCTTTCAGTACACAAATTCTATCTTGTAACATACGCAACCATCAGAACTAATCTGAAAATCTGAATTGATGCCCGATTCACACTGAGCTTTCTTGGCTTGAAATTCACTGTCATTTGACCGAGCTTCACAAATCTCCTGAACAAACATTGATCTAGCTCTCATTTATGCTAAAATGGAACCATCATCGGTTATGGTCAACTGTGTATTCGTAGCTCTCAATGTAAATAAAGATTTCCTACTCAAAGCATCAGTGACCATGTTTACCTTTTCTGGGCGATAGTCAATCACTAGCTCGTAATCCTTTAATAATTCAAGCCACCTCCATTGCTGTAGGTTCAAGTCTCTTTGTGTCATCAAGCACTTCAGACTTTTGTGATCAGTGAATACTCAACATTTTTTGCCATATAAATGGTGTCTCCAAATTTTTAACGCAAATATGATGGCGGCCAATTCCAAGTCATATGTTGGATAACTCTTTTCATGGGTTTCAGCTGTCTCGAGGCATATGTTATCACCTTGCCTTCTTGCATAAGTACACAACCTAGTTCATTTCAGGATGCATCACAGTAAACCACAAATTCTTTTCCCAGTTCTAGTTGCACTAAAATAGGAGCTTCAGTCAACAATGTCTTTAATTTCTCAAAGCTTTATTAGCATTTTTTTGCCCACTCAAACTTAACATCTTTCTGTAATAACTTTGTCATCAGGGTAGCAATCATGGAAAATCCTTTAACAAGCCGTCGGTAATAACCGACCAAACCTAAAGAGCTTCTGACCTCAGATACATTTCTCGGCAATTTCTATTCAGCAATTGCCGAAATTTTACTTGGATCAACTCTAATGCCATCACTCGAAACAATGTGGCTTAAAAATCTAACTTTTTGAGCCAAAATTCACTTTTTCTAAAATTGGCATAAAGTTGCTTATTCATAAAATTTGGAAAAATGTCTTCAAGTGCTCGGCATGCTCGTTCTCATCACGAGAATAAATCAAGATATCATCGAAAAAGACTACAACAAATTTATCCAAGTATGGCTGAAAGATACGATTCATTAAATCCATAAACACAACAGGGGCATTAGTTAAATCGAAAGGCATGACAAGAAATTCAAAATGGCCATACCTTGTCCGAAATGCAGTTTTCGGCACATCGGACTCCTTAACTCTCAGCTGGTAATACCCGGATCTCAAATCTATCTTGGAAATCACAGTGGCTCCCTTCAATTGGTTGAATAAATCATCAATTCTTGGAAAAGGATACTTGTTCTTTATGGTCACCTTATTAAGTTGTCGATAATCTATGCACAACCTTATAGAGCCATCTTTCTTCTTCACGAATAATACAAGAGCACCCCATGAAGAATAACTCGGTCCTACAAAACTTGATCCATGAATTCTTGTAACCGAGCCTTCAATTATTTTAACTCAATCAGAGCCATCCTATATGGAGCAATAGAAATAGGCGCAGTACCAAGAGCTAACTCAATACCAAATTCAACTTCTCTAACCGGAGGTGTAACACCCCATACCTGTGTTTAACGCCGAAACAAGATACGAGGGATTACCAAAATAAAATGCATACTGTCGTATTAAAATGAGACATAATATTTACATCAAAATTAAAATCTTTCAATTTTCATCACTCACTCAATCAACCCAATCATGCATCTCATAAATTGCATCATTATAAACATATAACTTAACTAATATTAGTCAACATCAATGGCCATATACAAAATAAGCTATCAAATTTTAAAGGCTAACAATTTTGACCAATGTAATTATGACATATAACAAAATAACCAAGCCCTCTATACATGCCATAACTCAAAATATTGATTTTAAAATACCAAAAGAAGTTGATACTGTGGATGGATCTCTGACGATCTCCGAACCCCGAGCTAGCTTGGTGACACTATAAGACAAGGGAAGGAAAATAGAGTAAGTATACAGCTTAGTAAGTAGCTATGTAAATAATAAACAATTTATTAACATTCTTTTTAACAAAAAAAAATCTTCATAATATGTTCTCAAGATAATACAAACATAATTGCATATAGTTCCACTTTCTACTCATGTTCATCTCAAGCTATCTACTTGAGTCACGGTCACTAAATTATTTATATCTTGAGCTACGGAACTCCAAATTAAGATCAACTAATGTTCCTGAATCTGGACTCACATATCTTCTTACCATAAAATTTCCAGAATTTTTGGTTTATCTAATAAGTATAGTTTATTCATAAAATCTCCCCTATTTTGCTATATGATGGTTCTGACCCCTCTTCACTAAAAATTATTTATCTCTACGTACGGGATTTGGATGATGTTCTTGTTTGTTTCTTTTAAAAATAGACTAATTAAGGATTTTAACCACATAAATTATAATCCATAATTATTTTTTTTAAATTTTTAATGATTTTCCAAAGTCAAGACAGGGGATTCTGATATCATCCTAACCCTGTCTCACTAAAATTCAAATATCTCATAATACAAAATTTTTTGCTTACTGTATTTCTTTTATGCGAAAATAGACTCAATAAGATTTAATTTAATATCTTATTCAACCTCTAATTCAATTTCCATCATTTTTTGTAATTTTTCAAAATCACGCAACTACTGTTGTCCAAAACTGGTTTATTTTAAATTTCACTTTTTCCATAAATTTCCTTGTATCAATTTTCATAGTAACACTTACCCATATCAAACTTACCAAAGTTCTATTACCTATCAAGCACATTGCTCACAATACACGTATTCATATCACTGTACTTATCACCGCATTTTCTCATGAAATTTCACTTAGTAGATTTTTCCGTGAACACTTCGGAATAATAATAGATACTCAGAGGTTTCGCACACAGCCCACCAATAATAACTAATTCTAGGTGGTTTCGCACACAGCCCACCACACATGTGACCTGGCTCTCTTATACACATGGTGCATACTTAGCACCACACATGTGACCTAGCCATTTAGTAGCTCTCTTGTACACATGGTGGCCTACACTCGATACCACACATGTGACCTAGCTACGTATAGCTCTCTTGTACACATGGTGTACTCTCAGTACCACATATGTGACCTAGCTATTGTATCTTGTACCTCTCTTGTACACATGAGGTGCACTCAATACCATACATGTAACCTAGCTACATATACATAACATTCGTATTTTTCAACTCCGAACGTTCAATCGGGAAATGTCTCACTTATACTCACTTTATTAACTTCATTCATAGTCAACCACAATTCACAATTTACATCTAATAATCATTCAATTATCCAACCATATATCATATAATATGTCAAAATATTATAACACAAATAAAATGATATATTATTTACATACAAACTTACCTCGTTGCAAAATATGATGAATTTGCAATCTAATCCACAACCTTTTCTTTTCCCCGATCAAGGTAAATTCCTCGCCTTTCTTGATCTATAATAACATATTTAACTCATTTAATACTCACATTATTCAATTTAGTCCAAAAATCACACTATGCCCCTAAAGTTTTACAAATTTATGATTTTGCCCCTAGCCTCGTAAAATATTTTTTATTCAATTTCCTTGCATTTTAGGCCTAGCCAAACCATTTTCATAACTATAGCAGTCCATAATTTGCACTAAATCACACACTTACACACATTTTACAACCTTTTACAAACTAGTCCTTTTATGAAATTTTATCAAAAATCGCTTAGTAAAAGTTGTTTATCACACTCCAAACATTCATATTCTTCCATAAAAACTTCAAAATACATGCATGTCATCCATGGGTAAATTTTTAAATATAAACCCTAGCTCAAAATATTGGTAGAAATAGGTAAACCGAGCTACGAGGATCTCAAAAATGTAAAGAACATTAAAAACGGGGTTAGGATGCACTTACGATTGAGCTTGAAAGTTGGCAAAACCCCAGCTATGGAGAACATGCAAGTTTCGGCCAAGCTTGATGATAATGAACACTATTTTGGCTTATTTTCCCTTTTTAATTATTTTATTAACCAAATGACCAAAATGCCCTTCATTAAAAACTATCGTATTTTATCTATCCTTGAGTATTTTTGTCCAAACCAAAGTATAATGGTCTAATTACCATCTAAGGACCTCCACTTTAAAAACCCATTACTCACAAGTACCATTATGAACTAGAACACACATTTTCACCTATTTCAATTTAGTCCTAAGTACCCAATTAGGCACCCAAACAATAAAATTTCGTAACGAAAATTTCACACAGTCATTCAATTTCATAGTAAATATTAAAACTTAATCGTAATAAAATTTTCTACTTTAGATTTGTGGTTTTGAAACCACTATTCCATTTAGGCCCTAAATCGGGCTGTTATAAGAGGCAATCTGGGCAACTCTTCCAGAAATACATCTGGATACTCACATACTACCGGCACTGATTCAATTCTCAACTCAAACTCTTTCGTATCCATCATAAAAGAAGGATAAGCTTCATACCTTTTTCTTATACATTTTTTAGCAAACATGGAAGAAATTACTATAGGCAACGCATCTAATTCATCTAATTCAACTCGAAGAGTTTTACCATTTTCACATTTCAGTTCAATAAACTTTCTTCCACAATTCCCTATCACATCTTGAGTAGCTAACCTGTCCATGCCAAGAATTACATCAAATTCATCAAATGGCAAAAGCATAAGGTTGGCCAGAAAATAATGACCCCTAATGATTAAAGGGCAATTTCTTCATACCTTATCTTCTAACACACATTTGCCTAGGGGATTTGATACTTTTATCACAAATTCTGTGGACTCTACGGGCATGCTCATACTAGATACTAATTTCATGCAAACATATGAGTGGGTAGATCCCAGATCAATCAAAGCAATAACATGAGTATCATAGAGAGAAAATGTACCTGTAATTACATCAGAGGATGGCACTTCTTCGCGAGCGCGAATGGCGTATGTCCTCACAGGTGCTCTACCCTTAGGTTTCGTAGTCTGTTATCTAGGTGCACCCTTACTACTCGCTCTAGTTCTCGAATTTCTCTGGGGTTTACCTCTAGAGAGAGCATTACCCGATCTCACACTTTGATCTCTATCTTTCTAAATCATTTTGAGACACTCTCTAATGAAGTGGTCTCAGGAACCACACTTAAAGCAAGCTCTCTCATGTGCTCGACACTCGCCGAGGTGACATCTACCACACTAGGGATATTCCGGCCTACTATGTCGAGCATTACCAACACTTGCAACTGAGGTAGTTTGAGCTTTAGAGACTGGGTACTATTTACCTTTACTTCTGTTTGAAAATCCCACTGAAGCAACTGATCGAGTGGTGAACTCTTTCGATTTCTTAGACGAGGATTGAAATGATTTGCCCAATTGTCTCTTTCTCGAGTCACGAGATTCAATTTTAGCTTTTTTTCTCTTTGGCCTATTCTTCGGCTTTGCAAGCTCTATCCACAAGTACTACAAATTCTTTTAATTCTAGAATAATGACAAACAATCTGATATCCTCATTTAATCCATCCTCAAACCTCTTGCACATAATGGCCTCAGTGGATACGCACTCTCGAGCATATTGACTGAGCCTCACAAATTCACGCTCATTCTCTGCTATAGTCATTCGACCTTGTTTCAATTCGAGAATTTCCTTATGTTTCTTGTCGATAAATCTTGGGCTGATATATTTCTTGTGAAAATCTTCTTGGAAAATTTCCCAATTAACCTTTTCCCTCGGCACGACAAACACAAGAGTATTCCACCATTAGAAAGCCGAGCCTCGTAAGAACGATACAACAAACTTCATGCACTCCTCAGGTGTGCAAGACAATTCATCAAATACCTTAATGGTATTTTCTAGCCAAAAATCTGCTCTTTCTAGATCATCATCCTTGTTAGCTCGGAACTCCTCAGCTCATTGTTTCTGGATTCTATCTACCGGAGGCTTTTCTCTTCTTACCACTTCTACAATTTGGGGAGCTACAGGGTAGGTTGAGGGTTTCGAGGGGGTGGAGTTTGTTGTTGAGTGGTCGGGTTCATTCGAACGAACTCAGTAAACCACTCATTCATCATTTGGAAGAAGGCTTCTCGAACCTCTTCTCCTGACTCACAGTCACTGACCTATTTTCAGTTTCAGCTGACACTATCCCTTCAGTTGGAGCCAGCGTGTTACTTTTTACATCATCAGCCACTGCTCTGTTGGGATCCATTTACTATATGAAAACACAATTTAAATCATCAGGAGTGTGACGACTCTCACACTATCATCATCCTATATATATACATAGGTTGGCATGTATAGCTAGACTCTCACTCATCTACGGTAGTCTGAGAAGCGACTAAACCTAGCACTGATACCACTAAATGTAACACCTCTAACCTGTATTTAGCGTCAAAACTGAGTACAAAGCATGACCGGACTTAAGCACTCTTGAACAACTTAAATTAGGCCATCTAATATCTTTCCAATTTAAAACTTTGCATTCATAATCATAACATCCCCATTATAAGCCCACGAGGCCTTAAACATACTTTAGAGAAGGTTCGAGACTGAACTGAAATCTTTCAAACTCTTAGAAAAGTTTTACTCACAACAGAGTCACATGCCCGTGTGACCGAGGACATGTCCGTGTGGGCAGGCTGTGTGGTCACACACACTTGTGTCCCCATTCTGTGTTGAATTTATTTTTCATTTTAAACCTATAGTGGTTTTCACATAGTCTGGCACATGTCCGTGTCCCTCACACGACCATGAAACGCTCGTGTTTTAGCCCATGTGTGAAAACCTTGACATTCTATTTATGACGTCAGCCAATATCTAGAGGCACACGGCCAAGTCACACGCCCGTGTGCTAGGCCAAGTCCTTCACACGGTTGAGACGCACCACCGTGTCTCTACCCTTGTGTTTTCTACTAGGATTTCTGTTTTGCATAATTTTAGGTGTAGGGGACACACGGCCTATCAACACGCCCATGGGGCTGAGCGTGTGTCACACACGACCTAGACACATGCCCATGTAGCTACCTATATGAACAAATATAGGCTATTTTCCAAGCCCCTTTGCCACCCTGAAACATAACCAAACTTATATCAATTTTAACATCACATATCATGTCATTAATAAACCTCTAAGTACCCATAATTAAGACATTCACTTCCCAAAACACACTACATTTGTCATGCATTCTCATCATTCATTTCTCATTTCAAGCATGCCAACTTGCACTTAATTGAGCCATACCATATTGCTTGAATTTAACTTAGCCAATATTAGCCAATTTCAATGGCCATTTACAAACTGAATAAAGTATTATTAATAGCCAACACATTTGGCTAACCAATATGACACATAAAAAAAAAGACCAAATACCTATACATGGCATACTTAAAAAATATTATCGTTACTATACCAAAAGAAATGCTTGCTAGTGTCAACCGAGCTCCGACATCTTTTGGTCCCCGAGCTAGCTTGGCAATACTACAAGAAAGGGAAAAAGAGAGGGAGTAAGCATAAATGCTTAGTAAATTGCATGTAATAAATAGCAATATACATCATGAAATTACATCCAAATAAGGCTTATGAACATCAAATGATATTCTTTGCTCATTAACATGGCTTACTCATACTCTGACATACTCATATTATGCTGATTTCATTTCTCATGAGTTTCTCATACACACCTATATCACTCATCACATAACTTTAGTCTTCCTCGTCTTAAACATCAACTTAAATTCTTTTCTCATTAAATCACTTGGGATACCGAAGGATACTCGAAATGTCATTCTCCTGATAAG